>JAOQAZ010000010.1:0-600000 GCA_027945595.1 Fusarium torreyae
GCAGACGTTCTCTAGCTTGTAATATAGGTAGAACTAGCTCTTTGTCGGGATTCTCCAAAAGTTCTCAACGGAGACCTGCAGAGGTCTAATCGACTGGAATGGATAAGGGAGGGTTTAACACTGGCCTGAACCTCGACTAGACGACGTGGAAGTGGCTGGCAGTCGGTATAAATCGTTGCTGATGAGAAGAATGGGGGGACGGATTAAGGTATTTGAAGAACAACTCCCCATTCTCATGATGCATCATCGCTGCTCACTACAAGGCCAGCTATACCTGAATAGTTGTGTAACAGGCGCCCCGGGCACAAACATATCTCCATGACCGCCGGATCGAGCCGATTTTGAAAATGATATGTTTAGAAAGAAGGGCATCCCAAAAATGGGCTACCGGGGCTATATCTAGCATAGAACCGCCTTGGTGCCGCAACATATCTCTCAAGGGAAAATGTCTTAAAGAACCCGATCTACTGCCAGTTCTAGATCGGCGTACACGATCGCGGAGCTCGCTCAACTCGGTTCTGCGTACCGGCCTTTACAGGAAGCTTATCCCTTATAGTATCCTTGTCTGCCGGCAACTTGGTTGCAGTAATAGTCCCATTTATCCCCGCCAAGGTGTCTCCTGGCTGAATGGCAGGGCGCTGTATTGATACCTGCCCAATTCGCCCCGTCCTTCGTGGTGCCTGTTACTCTTATTAGCCGTGCTATGAATCTCGTGCCATGGAACCTTTTATGGATAATCCACTTATAGTTAGGGCAAGAATCGAATACCTTCGAACCCGTGTGTCGGGCCCTGTATCTATCACAGGCCTTGTTCTGTTCATTCTAAGGCAGTAACTGACTCCTGAAACTCGTTGATCCGCTGACGTTTGTAAGATGCATCGGATCTGTAAAAGTTCCTGCTCTATCTCGCTGATTTTGTGTTTGTGTTGCAATTGAGAACTACGAGAGACTTTCTGGTCGGAATGTGAGAAACCTTACTGATCTACCTTCCATATGCAGTTATCGAATGTTTTTCCCCTGCAACCTAAATCATCACTTTTCCGCTTGCCTTACCTAATGCTATGCCACCAGTCCTGTTACCCCTGACCTGCAGAGCTCTACCTTATGCGGCACTGAACTAGTTATGGTTTCTCGGTGCGCCTGATAATGAAGGTAAATAACGGCTGTTATAGCTATGCGGCTCCTGTCCCTATCGGTTTTTTTCTTCACTCCTACCAACCAGATGAGAGTCCTTGCGTCCAAGTGCACTGGCCTCGTATAGATCCCAAAGCTTTTTACCGACTGGATTCTAAGCGGGCGTAGAACTCAGGCCGGTGTTACGAAATCTGACTTGTTGGAATAACAGGATTGGTGACCTCCTCCTAAACCTGCATTGGGTTGGGGGCCTTAGTGACCGCTCTACCTGCTATTATGCAAATTATAAAATAACATCAATGCTTTTATCTCGGGAGCATAAGCAGTTGTTAGCTGCTAATATAAGAGACATGAAGATAAATCTTGTATTTAAGATTGTTTCTATTTGAAATAATAAAAAAATTGGAGTTTGAAGAACAGAACGTGAAGGAATGCGAGATTTATTGTAAGACGAAAAATTTCTTGGTTTTAGTAAAACTTTAAAAAAAAAAATAAAAAAAAATTCTTATATATAAGTAGTATATACCTTTAAACCCTTTTTGATTCCTTGAAAGAAGAGTTCTATTTTTTGCTACCTCTCCTTTCTAACTCCTTAAGAAATATTTCTTATGCTATTTCGCTTTCCTATATATCCCCAACTTCTCTTTTGTAACTAAGAAGGATTGGTCGCTATGCAGCTTAATTAGCTGGTTTTTGCGGCCCTGTGCGCCGCTTTTGTGGCTGGGCAGGATAACCCCAACCCCAGTGGCCTAATTACTTTTATTAGTTATGACGCCTTGAGGCGCAACTTAATTCCCTGCTCCCGTAGGGGCGGTAGTTCTATTACTAACTGCTACCCAGGCCGTAATGGCAAATATCTACCGCTAAATGAGTATACTCGTGGTTGCACTGTGGTTACCTGTTGCGCCCGCGAAGGTTAAATGTAGCCGCTATCGCCTCTCGTAAGGAACTAACCCGCTTAAGTATTTGCCTATGGGTACTGACAGGTTTTCTTTAATTAGCTCGATCCCTAAACTTATGTATCGATGAAAATCTGTCCTGGGCATTGACCCTAACAGGCCTGCACTCCTTTAATAGGCGCAAGCCGGGGATGAACAAGGGATAATGATCTTGGGAGAAGAAGAAAAGGCATCTCGCAGGAATAACGGAAGGGGTACTTGACCGAATAGCAGTGGTTCCCGGCAAGTAGCAAGGTGGGAGGTGAGAGCTTGGTGTTGGGTTATTAAAGGCTAGGGTTAGGGAGGCTGGGCGAGGAAGTTGGTAATATGAGATCTTATATGCAAACTTCCATATTAGTCGACTTCACTTGGTTCGATATATAATTACCTGGCAGCTCAATACAGTCCTCGAATTCTTCCGGATCATTATCATCCGCAGTACCTCCAATCCTATCTTTCAAAAGGTATAACAGAGATCCGACCGCTTACTATCAAGGTTATCGGTCATGCCGCATAGGTTACGCTCACTATTACCTGCTTGACCCTCTGTCATAAGCAGAAGCTCAGTCATCATCTCCTGCTCTTCTTCAGACTCTGGCAACTGCTCGTCCGGAAAGAGATCGGGAAATCGACGTATCGCGGCATCGCAGGATGTAAATGCTTCCTCATCCATCAAGACCCTGAGCGAGGCTATTAGGAGTGTACTGCCATATTTGGCAAATAACTTCTTAACCAAGTAGTAGTTCTTCTTCCGCTATAGTACGATCTTTTTAATAGTTTAATCACTCGGATATCATCCCGGGATTATCTTAATAACAGGCGAATCCTTATAAGCGCTCTAAATGGTCTTCTGATCGGGGAGTACTGCTTCCTCGACAGCTAGTTGCTTTGTATTGTTGAGGCCTCGGGTGTTTGCCTCCTTAAGATGGCAGTCCGGGCAAATCACTGTTGTGTCGAGCTCGCCTTTGTTCTCCTTAGGCCTGTTTGCCTTGGTATATTGAAATCCGTTAGTACCCTGTATATCGAGTGATGTTATTGTTATTTGTTGATAGCCTTTATAGGAAGTACGCATACGGACTGAAGAGCGGTTAAGAATGACGATAAAGTAAGGACGAGCTTAGCGGAGGGCGTTGGCTAATAATAACAACACCATGTCTCGTATTGCATCCAACCACAGTAGCAGTGCCGGGCTGGTCTCTCGCTAGATAGGTCGAGGTTGAGGTAGGTCTGGTTGGAAAATAAAGCGGAATAACATGAAATCCGAGATATGGCGGCATATATTTTCGGGAAAATGGCGTGATCCATAACTGTTAGCTGTTCTTAGGCCTATCTTTCCATCCACCTAGCTACAATAAAAGGTAACCCTAGCTCCCGTCTGATACCTACCGCCGTCGCAGATTATCTCTAGGTAGAGGCAAATGTAGATATCTACGGATCTGCTCGACAGAATAGATAACATAAGATGGGTATATATTCTATTGCGGATATGTGTTTATATCCTAGCTTAGCACTATAGCTGCAACGGTGTCCATCAGCTTGGCATCATCAGGAATGATTACGCACGGCTTGATAATATTTATGCAGAGAACTATGCGGCTGCCATTCTTAGCAGTCATAAATATGACGCCGTTAATCTTATCGGGGTTAGAGAAATAGAGCACCTGCTGGCAAAAGCGGTAGTATAGCACGCAGAGGAAGCATTATGCCGTGATAAATAGACTACGGCTAAGCTGCTCGAATGCCTTGATGGCCCTTTTGGCCTCCACGCGGAAATATTAGCTTTCGAGGTGTCCACGGCTAATATCGCTATTGGTAAGGGTCTACGCCTAGGCAAAATAGGTCGAAACATGCTTAATAAAGAAGCGGTGGTTCCCCGGAGGATTACAGTCTCTGCCCTGCAAGGCTCTCGACGCAGCATGCACGCCAGCCAGGGTAAACTCAAACACATCCATATCTGGCACTCTTTTTCTTCTGCCCTTCGCCGGGAAGAGCGCCAGGTACGCCACTTCCTTATAGCTACGAATTAGGAGCTGCAAGAGGATTCCAAGCACGTCTTCGGCTTGCTCCCGCGTACGGATGTCCTTGCTGATGGCGAGGCTGATCACCTGGTCGATGAGGTGTCTAGATTGCCGCAGCGATGCCTCTTCTAGCCAATATGCCTTAATAACGAGCTATGGCACCTAGAGCAGGTCTGTAGCCTAGTCGTGAAGATAGAGCTCATGCCAATCCACCACGTCTTTCGGGAAGAAGGTAAACCCCCGCTGCTCTCTAGAGCGGGCCATATCGAGACCGATCCTGCCTCCGGCAGCGGCCGCAAGGGGCGCAGATAATATCCTGGCTAGCGCATACGGCTGATAATTAATAAAGTACCGGAGAGCAAGCGTTACGATGGCATAGAGCGATGCCGCTGACTGCGGCGTAGATGGGTCCCGCGCCCAGTACGACATAATATAGTCCATAAGCCGCAGATGCTTATCAATATTCTGCCGCACGAACGCATTCAAGTTCCCAGCCGCAAGCACGTAGAAGGCATCTCGGTCCGGTATCACGGCAACGGCTCCTGGCTCATCAGACAGTTGGTTTGCCTGCTTGACCAGTCTCCACCAAGCCTCCTCCGCTGGCCGTAACTGAGCCGCAAGAGTTATCGTGATGCGCAGCTCGACCCGCCAGCCGTATCCCCGTGACGGGTCCTCCAGGTTGCTGGCTATGCGCTCGATTGACTGCGATAGTGCCCATTCTGCGTCCTAGCGGCTAGCTTTTATGTTGCCCTCTTAGGCCACTGCTGCCCAGGCCTTATCGCTATGCGCGAGGTTGAATATGTTGGGGTGTGAGAAGGCCTAGATGGCGGCCACGTTGAAGTTCCCTTCCTCTACGGTGTAGGACTGTATATATAAGACGCCACGCCTAAAAACGGGGCTGGTTCTCCTGGGCTTGGAGGTGATGGAGATGGAGTCTCGCAGCATATGTACCAGGTACTTAGTGGTAGTAGCGCGCGGGATCCAAGGAGGCTTCCAACCCTCTCCTGTAGCCTGCTCCTTCTCACCCCCCCTTCTGCGTGAAGCTCGCCTATTATCTCCGTTATATTCATTTTTATCATCCTCTTTCTTATCTTCCTGGCTACTACCGGCATTATTATCCCAATCACTATCAACCTCGCCCTCCGCCCGCGGGGCTATCCTTCCAAGCAGAGCCTCTTCAGACTGCCCGTAAAGAAAACGCAAAGTGTTATGCTGGCAGCACCGTCGAGCCAGAATGGTATGCCCGCTTCTCGTTAGAAGGAACTTAGACGCCACGTTAACAAGCTAGGTTTGCCTCCACGGCGTCAGGTCCGTCCTATTATTGCCGTAAGCAGGGTTACCACTATGACTATTGACTGCCGGCTCCTGCTCGAGGCTAATAATACCACATCGGGCGCGGAAGTTTCCTAGCACCCCTTTGATGCTACTTCCAGAGGACTGATGCCATAGCTTAGTGTCCTTGTAGCTACAGAGAAAAATAGCATCGCCAAACTGCCATAGCCTACCAGTATCTTCTATCTCCCGGAAGCTCCCGCCGCCGCCACCGGGTCAAAGCACATCAGCTGCCATATCGCGCTCCGCACGATTAAGTACCTCCTGCATAACGCTCCACAGCCTAGGGAGGTTCTCCTCGCTATATAGCACCTTAAAGGCCGCCCCGCATATAGCCGCTAAGCCCAATAACTCCCTGGCGATGTGTAATACTGCCCGGACAGAGTTATAGCTTCTAGGCAAGTAGTGCATAAAGTATGGTCTAACCTTCTCGATGCTCGGCCTAATAAAGCCGTCGAAGAACAACCGGTTCTGCTCCTCTCGCAGTGGCACTGGGCCCTTATTCCGGCGCTTTTTGTTATAGAGCCGCGGGAAGAACATATAGACCGTCCGTGGCCTTTAGTGCGCAAGCACGGTATGCGGGATCTAGTAGATCGGGACCTATTTAATCTTCTCTCCCACCCGTATAGGCACGCAAACATGAATAGACTTAGAGAGGAGGAGGCTTAGTTAGGCTGTAATACATATATTCAGCGGCCCTCTCAGGCTGCGTGGGTCTTTCGTGACATATAGGAAGCTATTGATGTCGTGAACGGCGGGCGCCAGCTTTCGCTGCGGCACATTATCTTTATGGAGGCACACCTTGGCATCTAACCAGTCTTTATCCTCGTGCCAGCCCGCGAATTAGGCCTTAAGGCGGCTGGCTGGCGGCAACTAGTCGCGACGGAGACCCGTAACTAAAGCATTAAGCGGTCAGACAGTCCGATCTAGGCCGAACTATCGCGATTATTCCTCTCGCTCGGCGAAGGATAACCCGCTGACTCTTGCGCTAGACCTAGCCTACGTCTCGCGCAGGTGTAAATGGCGGCGGCAAGTTGCGAGGTGTGATACGTCCTGGTCCTTATGTTAATCCGCCGGGTATGATACCAGGCCGGCGGTAAGGATATAGACGATACGTCGAGCTAGTTTCTCCCCTTCGTCCAAATCTTCCTCTTTAACCTAATTATAGATTTCCTGACGGGTAGGCAATTCCGTAATAACCGGCTCGGCTTATTCCTTATTATGCGCTTCGTTTAGGGTATACTCGCTTTAGGTAATAATGTTTTTGCGCAGGTTATTACTTGCCCTATTTATTATGCTGTTTAGGGCGGATGGTTAGCGGGCCGGATATATCGCATAAAGACTAAGTGTTTGACCTTAATAAGACCTATTACTAGATAGAGGTGCTAAGCATATATGCCACGACTTGTTGTCCTCCTCGGCCGGATCCACCGGTATATTAGAGCTATATACTAGTAAGTAATCGTTTAGTAATGGGTCGCTATCTAGGGCAGCTGCGTCTATTATATTGTTATCCATCGAGTCTGTTTAATTAACTTTATGTAAGTATTAGCATGCTAATATCTGCGTCTAGAAAAGCGCACCTAGTATATATTTAATCCTGCCGTAATACTATCTAACTAGAGGTCTAGATAAGGGCAGCTTATTTAACTCCTTACCTCATTGCAACCTAGTGTTCCCTAAGGAATTATTAATTAATAGCGATATATCTAAGCTCAAAGATAATAATAATAAGGATAGCTCAGAAGAGGCAGGGCTTATTGTAATAGGGCCTGCACTGCTATTATTACCTGATCCGTGGGTAAATATGCTGTTACTAGTGGCAGAGGAGAAGTCTGATTGTAACGTGCTAGAGCTTGCCGCTCCTGGCGGTATTCTTTTTCTGGATGCTATAGATAGAGGTAAGCTTAATTGTAAGTATCGCAGGATGGTATTCTAAGTTCTTGTTGCATGGGCGCTAGATAAAGATGAATGGGAGGAAGAGGCGATTCCTTCTCCTTTGCGATCCCTAGGCTTTAACCGCATTTTTAATATCCTCTTAGCTTTCTGGCGCTCTGGTACTATTACGGCGATACTAATGCGAATTCTCTATGTATAAGAACTACGTTTATTAACCTGATCTAAGATTATTGCCTGGGCTTTATTATGAAAATGCTGTGGTTTATATCTAGGGTAGTTAGTAGTAGAATAAACTTACTAATATGATAGGGGCTTTAGATACCCCCTTAATTTCTTATATATCTATAGTATAAACTTTATTATTAAGTTAGATATATATTAAATACTTCTCTTTTCTACCTATTTGACCTAGCTTGCTATTATATATATAATAAGGGATTAATTCCTATATGTAAAGGATTTATATTCCTGGCCTAACTAGGATATTCTGGATTAGAAAACTAGCCTAGATTGTCTTAGCAGGGGCTATAGCGCGATATACCCCAGCAGCTCTAGGAAACTACGAATATATTAATAGTTTTATTTTAAACTCTTTTCCTCTCTCTTTTGTAATAGGAGGAAAAAAGAGGCCATAGAAAGAATTTCTAATTATTAGGAGGCAAACCAGTAGTATATTATTAATAAGTAGAAAAAGGATGATAGTCTCGGCCTTCGCTATTGCAGCAGAGCCTACTAAGCGTATTTGGTTACCTAATTATGCTAGCGACTCTTCTAGCACGTCTAGACCTTGACTCGGACGGCTCGGATCGCCTATACGCCACGCTTTAGACGATAGCGGTATCACGGCTTATAGGCGTGATAAAGGTTCGCAAAGGCTCTCGGGCGCGGGATTATTCGTTGCCGATAACCCCGACGCGTCAGGGGCCAGGTTAAGCTAGCCTCTTCTGCGAAAGATACTTAGCTCTAGATAGAATCCTAGTATCGATGCGCGTAGCAGTCTGCCGTCTAGCTTCCTTCTAGATTTTACCTCCCGCACTAACCTAAGTATAGATACTACTGGCTTATTAACGCAATATATATTACCGTCGCCAGAGGTGCCAGATAAGTAGGGTCTCGCTAATCTGCCTAAAACCATTTCCAGATACGAAAAAAAGCTCAAAAAGTTTGTTAGCTAGTGGCATGCATTCCTTATTAATAAGGGCATACCGGAGTATTTAGCCTATAGGCTTGCCAAGCACTGTGTCTAGACCAGTAATAAAGAAGATAATTCGGGGACAGATAGCTATTATTATAATGTGAGTTATGTAAAGAAGCCACTCTTTTCTTTCTTACTGCGTATACCCTTAAGAGGCACCTAGCTCTTCTAGGTATCTACCTAAGTGCCGGAAAATTATCTAGATAATAATAAAGATAGTGATATCCCTTCACGGCCACCTGCGAATCTAATTCTTATATAGGCCCCTTAGACCGATAATGAACCCATTGTAATATAGCTAGGCGCTAATGCGTAAGCACCTAAGCAAGGACTCGGCAGGGATAATAAACTAACTACCTTAACGGAAGCCCTATGAGCAAAGAATAAACTTAAAAACTATCCCGAGGAGGGATATAAGGCTCTTGATACCTTAGCTATTACCTAAAGGCTATAAGAAAGGGACTTTAATGGCAGATTATCCTCGCAAGAGATCTGCGTCATAGGCATCGCCGTCCTATATAAGGTATTTAGCAGCCCAGGTCAGAAACGGCTTATTAATGCTCTAACGCACCTTTATGGCTAACATCCGCGATGCTATCTCGCCGATTTAGACCGGAATGCAAGCAAGGTGGCAGATAAAATCCGTAAGGGCGGACCGGCAATACTATCCAGCTTCACCCTATATTAGGCTTAGGCCGCTCAACATAATAGCCACAATATATTAACAATCGAAGATATTTGATTAGTCAATATGAAGGTGTTGCTCATCTATAAATGGGATCATTAGTCGAGCCCGGCCGCGATAAGATCAAACAGAGATATTAAAGACTTCTTAGCTAAGAACGGAATAGATGCTAAACCGGGGTTGACACTCTCAATAAAGATAGCTAAGTATCTCGGCAAGAAGCTTAGTTTTCCTAGAGGCATCTTAGCTAAGAAGATTTATACCTAGCGACCACTAGCAGTAATAGTAGATGTCTTTAGTCTTAGTATTTATATTTTTGTCTCTAGGAGCCTTTTTATATGCTATAATAAGATTAGTTTATCTGATAATAATAGCATTAAGAAAGAGAATAAGTTCTGTGTTATAGCGCTGGCCGTTATAAATGAGCTTCCCGAATTTTTAAATATCTGCGAGGTATTATATACGCATATCGTCTAGCCTATCTTAAAACTCCTTCTTCGTGGCAGTAATATATAAGATCTTTCCAGAGACTTAAGGATCCCTAGGGTTTAGATAGCTATAAATGGTAATCTAAATAGCTTGCGGAAAATATCTATCCCAGAACTGCTCGGTATTTATGTATCTCCGGGAGGTTTTATAGAGAAATTAGATAGTATAACGGGAGGCGACGCTAATGCAGGGACGGCACTAATCCGCAGATAGTTTAATCTCTATAAATATCGTGGAGATAGGGAAGATAGTAATAGCGATAATAATGATGACGAAAGTGGGGTAAAAGAGGGTAAGAATTATAATTAATATAAACTAAGAATATTAGAGAGGGAATTCTAATAATAATTATTATAACTTAATAAGAGTGGGACTTAATTATATATATAATAAGGACTGGGGTCTATATCGCTAATGAGTTTAGACGGATTAATGTAATGGAAAAGTAGGGCCTAGATTATATATGTAATAGTAGGGACTTAATAACAGATAGGGACTTAACCATAAGTGCAAAAGATAAACCCAACCCTAATAGCCCAGTATAAAACCTATTATATATTTTAACTATTTAATAATATTAACCTATTATAGCCTCTTAAATTAATAAAACCTTATTTCTTTTTAAATATCCTTATAAAATTCCCTTTTTTTTTTCCTTATTATACCTAATTTTATTCCCTATTAATTTTTAACCTTAAACTTAAAAAACTTATATTATTAGCAGCTAATAATATAATATTTCTCTCGAAGTGCTATAATCTTAAATAAACCTTGCTATAATTTCCGCGTATATATTATCCCGGCGATATATATTTTATAACCTACTTATAAATCCCATATATTATTATTAATTTTATCTTTATTACTATTTTTATTATTCCTGCCTTTTTTTTTTTGCCTAAATAGAGTATTTAAATATTAATTTATAATTGCGATTATAATATTTCTTTATATAATAATATTTATTTAGCAGCCTAATAAGCACTTATTATATTTCTATATAATCTACTATAATTAATTTAAATTCTATTTATATTCTTTAATCTAATCCCGCATATTTTTTATACCCTTATAATCCATATTATTAATAGCTATATTATCTTTATTACGACCTTACTGCCGCTATAATATTACCGACGCTTAGTTATTATTCTTATTTTACTTTTATAGCTCTCTCTGCTTTTTTTTACCTTTATATTCTATTTTACTTATAATCTTATCGGCTTATAAAAACGCGCTATATTAATTACCTTTTTTTACTATATTTTATATTTACTATTAAAATTTAAGTATAATTTATATATATTATATAACTAACTTACTTACTTCTTATAGCAAATAACAGTAAATAATTTTTATTAAACTTATTCTCCGGAAGCCTTTATAATATAATACTATAAAAAATAATATTATACTATATATAAAAATATTATAAATACCTCTATTAGCTATATTATATATTTGCACCCCTATTACTTTAGTTATTTATATTAATATATTATAAAGTATATTTTATAGCATATTTAGTCTTTCCCGGAATTATTCTACCTACTACTTATATAACTTTATAGCCTTTATCTTATATAAATATACTCCCTCTGCGTCTTCAAAAAGCTACTTATATTATTATTTCTTTAATACTAAAATCTAATTTAATACCTAATTCTTTCTCTTAGCTACCTATTTATTACGCAGATTAATTAAAAATAAATAGCTTATTTAAGCCTTACTATAATTATCTTTTATTCTAGCCTATTCGATTTTTAATAAAGCATTTAAGCTATTAACTATTATTAATTTGTAAAATATCGCCTAGGCCTCTTATATAAATATATAAAATATTTCCGATAAGCTACTTATTATAAACCTCACTTATTAATATATAATCTCTTTTCCACGCTAATTAATTATACCGCTAGCTACTATTATATATTAGATCTTTATATTATATATTTATATATTAAATATCCAGTCTATTAGTATTAGTTCTAAGTCCTCCTTCTCTAATACCTAGGTTATAAACCGCTATAACTTTTTCCGTATAATCTTATATATCCCTTCCGCTTTTTCCCAGGCTTTATTCTTATTTATAATTCTTATTTTTTTAATAATATCTTCCTCTTAATTAAGCTATAACTAATATAATACTAATATATATACTACCTTAATTACGCTTAAATATTTCAGTATATACTTTATTAGCTCTACCTAACCGCTATCTTTAATAATACTTATAATAGCTAATATACTAAGTATAATACTATTATAATAGCTCCCCTTAAATTAGTAATCTAATATACTAACTAATATATTTAAATATAACTGCCCTATCTTCTTATTTATTAGCCCCTTCTCCCTAACTAACCCCTCTATTATTATCTCAGCGGCTTTTTTAAATATATTCTATAAATTGCTTTATTATTTAATAAGCTTATATAGCAGCTAGTTATTATTATCTTAATACTTTATATACTACTAGATACGCAGTATAGCCTTTTAATAGCCCTTATATTAAACCTATAACTTATCTTCTAGTTTATTATTAAATAGTTTACTTAATTTAATATAAATTTCTTTCCTTTCGATCTTATATAACACAGCCAGCCCTACTATTTATTATATTAATACTATTTTAGTATTATCCGTAACTTAATTAAATATATTGCATATTAACTATAGCACTAGCTTATTATTATATACTAAAGCAGCTAATAATAATAAATCCTTTTTTGCTTTAAACTTTTATAAATAATCTACCTAATTAGTTCTTTTTAGCTATGCGCTTAGCTCCTTCTTTTTATTAGTAATCTTAATCTTATTTTTTTTTATAGTATAAAACTTATTAATTTACTCCTAATATAACTTTATAAGCTTTATAATAGCATCCTTATTACCCTCTAAGCCTCTAACTAAAAGGTCTAATAAGTTAATAGTCTTATATATTTTAAACCACTAACTAGCTAATTAATACTTAAAAAATCGCTAATATTATATCCCCTCTCTCTATAAAACCTCTCTTAATTACTTTAATTTCTTCTTAATATTACCTCTTTTTATCTAATTGCTTTTCTATTAATATTTTTCTTAATAATAACGGCGTATATTACTTTTATGCGGGCTAGTATAGTTATATAAATAATACTTCTTATAGTTTGTTATTAATAGTTTTAAGTATAAAATTGGCTTATTTAATAAATTAGGAAACTTAAAGTCTTTTAAATCTATTTATTTCCGAGCTAGCCCTGCAATTAATATTATAGCTTTAGTAATTACCTTTATTTGCGCAGGTCAGATAATTAGATATTTTATTTCTAAGTGGTTATTTACCTTATTAGTTATATAGCTAAATTTATAAACCTTATATATAATAAATAGTAAGTCCTATATATAAATAAATAGCTCTATAATAACTATTATTTTAATATTATATTATAAATTAGGTTTATTAAATTAATAATTACCTACTTTATATATCTAAGGTTTATACTATAATAAATTATTACTATATATAGCCCTTCCTTAAATAGTAATTACTTTTTTTATAAATCTCTACTTTTATCTCTTTATATACTAATTAAGCCCCTATTAGGTTAACTTCAGCTTAATAATAAGCAAATAAAAAACCTAGTCTTTATGCCTTAATATTTAACTATTACTTATTATAACCTAAATAAAATTAAATATAAGCACTTACGCATTATTTTTATATTAATTATTTCTTATTTAAGCTAAAAAAATTTAATAGACTCTATAAGTAAAATTTTAATAATTTCTTACCCCTATCTTTATTAATATATTCTCGGTTTTAATAAAAATAGTTAATAAATACTACTAAAAACTATTATTAGATTATTATAAGAAATTCTTAGCAGCTAGTATTAAGTAGCTTATTTGCTATTATATAATTAAATAGTCCCTATCTAACTTAAAATATAAGCGCCTAGCTTAAAAGCCTATCTCGCCTTATATACCCACTTTATTAACTATAGTCCCTAATCTTATATAGCATTTTAAAATAAATAATAAGCCTAATATCCGAAATATTAATCCCTAAACTAAAAGTATTTATTACTATAATTACCTAGCTGTTTTAATATGTATTCTCGCGGTATATATTATATATCTAATCCTATAAATACCGCGCCTTATTATCTTTAATACCTACGTCGCTATAATATATATTATACCTTAGAGCCTTAGCTAGCGCCTCTATTACTTTTTTAGTCTAATAGTAAATAATAACCTTAGCCGTGCTAGTATATTATATAAATATCTAATTAATTAATTCCCTAATAGTAATAATAATTATAACTATTATATTATTAACCCCTTAGATATTAAAGCTAGATATATTATATCTAATATTTAGCCTTATTATTAGAAAGTAAAAAAATATAGTATTTTTAGGCATATTATAAATAAGACTAAAGAATTTAGCCTTCTTAGTAATAAGTAATATTACTATTAAATAAACTATCTAAATACTATACTAAGCTAAATAACTAAGCTTTTATAGCTTAAGCCAGAAAGCTAAATTACCTTCTAAGATAGTATAGCACTTATTAATAATAATACAATTAAGCTAGGCTTATAACTATAAAGTATTAAAATAGCCCTAAAAATACTTAGTAAATAATATTTCTGCTATTATAAATACTAATCTAATATAGCTAACTATCTAATTAAATCACTACTATGCTATAAAGATATTTATATCTTATATATACTTAAAGAGGTCACTTTAAAAAGCAATAAGTAGGATAATAACTACTATAATACTAGTAGGGCAACTAGCAGCTAGCAGCTAAAATAATAAACTTTTGCCCCTACTAATTGGTAAGATAGTTATAATTAGCCTCTAGTTATATATAATAGCTATTAAAACCTTATATTAACCTAGCTTAAAAATAAATAGCTAATTAAAAAGCCTATCTAACTTAAGAGAGATATTAATCTCTTATAGTTACTTCTAATAGTTAATTTAAAGCTATTAAAATTACTTAAGATTAAAATAAGCACTTAACCTTTTAGCCCCTTTGCGGCTAGGTATAATAGCTCTACTATATAAAGCAGAGAAAAAGCTAAAAAGATAATACTACTCTTAACTTAATTAATAAAAGCTTTTGCGCTATTAGTGCATTTTAAAATAGGCCTCTTAAATGCCCTAACTATAAACTATAGCCGAAATCTAGGCTAAATAACTAGTCTGCTTATTTAGAATAATATCTTATTTATTAATATCTTCCTAATTAAATACTTCGCTATTATTATCCCTATCTGCTATTTTAGCAAAATAACCCTAGCTTATAATAATTATATCTTAGATAAATTAATAACTAATAGCTATAAAGATATATTTTTACATATTAATCCCTAGCGAGTCTATTTTAATAATAGCACCTTAATGCTTTATAATATATATTATATATATTAATATAAAGCTCTTAATATATAAACTAATATATTTATTATTAAGGTATAATATTATATTTATATCTCTCTTTTCTTAAAGCTAACCCTAATCCTAGCCCTAGCCTTAGCCCTAGCCCTAACCTTAATATTAGCTTTTACTTTTTATTATAATAAGAAAGCTTAGACTAGATCGAAGTATATTAAGTATCTAATTAATTACTTTACTTTATTAGGCTAAGAAGCTATTTTTATTTTTAGCTAAATCTAATATTTTTTATAAAAATAATAATAATATCTATTCCTAGTTTATATTATAAGGCAGATTAAATAAGATATCTTTGCAAAATAATATAATAAGCCAGAGATAATAAATTAAAAGTATTTCTACCTCTTAGGGAAGAAATTAATAAATAACCTTAAGTCTTTGCGACTAAAAGAGATTTTTATAGATATTAATTATAATTATAACTAGCCCCTAGTTAATAAAAATATTATAGATATTACTTATAGCTATATTATAGTATTATATTATAAATATCTTAGTAGATTAAGCTAAAAAACCGGCAAAGAAATAAATAAAAAAAGTAAGTGCTTAAGTATCTAATTAACTAATTTTAAATAGCCAGAGAGTATTATAACGCTAAGGGGTATATTTATTATAATAGCATTTAAATACTATCTAGCTTTAAGCGCAGAGGTCTTTTAAATATATATAATTAGCTAAGTCTTTAAGTCTTTACCGGCCCTTTTATAGAGATTATTAGCTACTTTATAACTAAATATATTATTATTTATATTATCCTATAGTTTATTTTATAATATAGCAGGGATAATAACTAACTTAGTATCAAGAATAAAGTAATCCTATTAAAAGAGAAGATCCTAAAATAAGACTTACCTAATAGCTATAAAAGTAAATTATAATAATTACGCTAAGTTAAGAAGTAAAAGCCTAATACCTTTAAATAAGAGTTTAAAGCTATCCCAGCTAATATAACCTAAGGCGGCTATATTAGCCTTAGCGGCTATATTATAGCTTCGAAGTTATAAAATATACTATATTAATATAGCTTTAGCTCCTAATATATTACTAAGTATATATTATAATGTTTAATACTTAACCAGACTTAAAATACCTAAAGCAGCTAATTTGGCTTTCTTAGTGCTATAACTATAAATAATATCTACTTTAATAATATTCTATCTAATTAAATAGGCTTCTTGCAAAATAAATAAATAAGAAATAACTATAAATCCAAATAGCTATAAGGTAAAAGTATTATATTAATATTATAACCTATCTAGGGTAATACTTAAAATAAAAAAAAAAAAAACTATAATACTTTTATATTTTAAGTCCTTAGTCTACTAATAAAAAATAATTATAAAAAGCCTAAGCGTTTTATACTTAAGGTTTTCTAATAGCTAAATAAATATCTAATTAAATAGTCGCCTTTATACTACTTTCTACCGCTCTTCTAGCTTATTACTAACCTCTATTAAGTCTTTATATGCCTTTTATTACTAATAGCTAATTTTAAATAATAGTCTCTTAGCTGGATTATTAAAAGCAAGGCAGCAAAGAGTATAAATAATAAGCTACTTAAATATACTTATATATTTTTGCTTAGTCTCTTACTTATAATAAAAGTTAAATAGTTTCTGGCTAGCTATATTAATCTTATATTTTACTACCTCGAACCTTATATTAAAAGAAACTTCCTATTAATAAATAAGACCTTAAGCTTTCTATATTAGCTAATTAAATATAATAAAAACTATAAGATAAATAAAGTTATTAAATTCCTTTAGTCTTTTAGTATATAAATCTAAATTAATTAAAATAAGCCTATATAAAAAGTCCTTCTTATTAGTAAAGTCCTATAAATATATTATATAACTAAGCCGGTTAAGCTATAAAAATAATTATATAAAATAATCTAGCTACTCTATTATATTAGCATCCTTCCGGATAATTAATAAGTAATTCTTTAAGAAGTCCTTAATAGTAACCTCCTAATTAGATAATTCTATTAGTCTAGCTGCTAAATTAACCTTAAAATACTTATAATAAGGACCACTTAAAAATAATCGCTAATAATATACCCCAGACCAGAAATATAAACTTAATATCTACTTAGCTAAACCCTTAGCTAGTCTTCTCTTTTTTATTTAATTTATAGAAATCTAATATAATTCCCAAAGATAATAATTTATTTCCTTAAGTTTAATGCAAATCTTATAATATAATAACCTAACTATATACTTAAAGCTATTAATACCTGCTATAGGAAAATTAAAAATAGCCGGCCCTAGAGGAATTAAATATAATAGCCTATAAAGGTTATTCTAATTGCAAATATAATTAAATTACTGCGCCTAATAGTATATATTTTTAATAACCTTATTGCCTCTTAGAAGGTTATAAAGAAACTAATAAAAATATTAGTAAATATTATTACTATACTTAGCTTTATAATAGGTCTTATAAATAAAAATCTTAATAAATAGTATATAAGTAAAATAGTTTATTTTAAATAAGGTAAATAATAATAATTATAATAGATTATTTAATTAGATAGTCTAAAAAGTATAAAAGAGATATAAAAGCTAAAATAAATATAAATAATATTATAATATATTTCTTATTTTATATATATAAAACTCTAATTTACTTCCCTAGTAATAAAGTAATAAAAGTAATTTTACTAACCTTAAGGAAGTAAAGCAGTTAAAAAGGTATTATATTAGCTTAGCTATTAAATATAATTAAATATATTAAGTGTTAGCTTAGGCCACTTTAAGTAAAGTTCCTAATATAAGTAAACTATATTAAAAATTAAATAAAACTATTAAAAGATTAAATTCTAAAAGCTATAAAATAAACTTTAGAATTCTATTAAGTAAAATTATCTAATTAAATACTCTTTTATATTTCCTAAGGTTTTTATAACTCCTTAACTATAATAACCTTATTTTCTTAAAAAGGTAAATAAATAGGCTTAAAAAAAGTAAATAAAGGGGTAACTTAATAGCGCCGCGCTAAAGTCCTATATAAATAAAAGGTAAATAAGTTTATTTACTATTATAATAAGTAATAGGGCTCTTATAAATCCTACCTTTTTAATACCTAATTCAGAGGAAAATAAGGCCTAACTTCTTAAAAAGCACTTTATTAGACTTAAAAACCTCTTTTAAAGTAAGACCTACCTATAAGCTAGCTAGCTAATTAAATTAAAAATAATTATAATAGTTATAGCTTTTATAAGAAAAAAAAAAGCTCTTAGCTTAAATAGCTAAATTAGGCCTTTTTTTAACTTAGTTATAAAAAAGAATTTCCCTATAATAGCTTTCTTAAAATTACTAGCTAATATAATTTACTAAGATATAGCTCTTAGGGCTTACTTATTATGCGCTAACTACCTAATTAAGCTAAAAAAGCTTAGCAGAGGTATTAGGCTTATAGCTATAAGTGACTTAATTTATAAAGTAGTTATAAAAGTAATTTTTATAACCTCTTTTAGGCCTTTTATATTATTACCCTTCTAGCTAGGGGTAAATAGCCTAGAGGGGGTTAAGCCTGCTATTTTCCTTTTTTATAAGGCTATTATAGGCCTAAATTAAGCTAACTTCTAAAGGGTAACTTTTATAAATCTTATTAATACCTTTAATTTAATAGATAGGGCCTTTATAACTGCCGCTATAGCTATATATACCCCTATTTTTTATAAGGCAGCAGCTTAGGCTTATAATAACTTTTTTCTTTTAGTCTTAAAAGAGGAATTAGTTATAGCTTTAGTAAAGGGCATAAGGCAAAGTAATTTAATTAGGCCCTTTTTTTTCTTTCTAGCTTTTTAACTTACCCTAAAGGCCCTAGCTAAGAAGCTACCTAGGGTAACCTTAGTAGCCTACTTAAATAACTTTTATATCTTAAATAAGGCACTTTTTAGCTTATTAAAAGTAGCTAAAAAAGTCTTAAAAAAGTCCCCTTTTAGCTTTAACCTAGCTAAAAGTAAAAAAAAAGCTATAAAAAACTTAAAGCTAAATAGCTATAAAGCCCTAAGCACTTATATTAGCCCTATTTTGCTTAAAAAAGCCTTTTTATAAGGCAAGCTAGCTATATTAAAAAAAGCCCTAAAGGCCCTCTAAGACCTTTTAAAGTAATATACTTTTTTTCTTCTTAAAAGTAGTATTTAACTTTTTCTAAGGCACTTTTAGAAGTAACTAAACCTAACTAAGCTAAAAGACTTATAAAAAGAAGCTAATACCTTAATTAGAAAGGCCCTTATAGCTCTTATAGCTAGGCGCCCCTCTAAGTGCCTTAAAAAGCTAAATCTAAGCTTTATTACCCTTTTAGTTAAAAAGAAAGACCTTAAAATACCTTTATATAAAGACCTTACTAGGGACTTATTTTAAATAGCCTAAAAGGCCTTATAGCTTATTTTAAACCTTATTAGAAAGCCTATAACTTAGCAGCTTATTTTAAACTTTAGCTATTTTAAATTTTTTAAAATAACCTAATAAGTCCTTAAGAAAGTAAATAAGGCTAAGCTAAATAGCTTCCTAAAAGATTTCCTTACTAGCTATAAATAAGCTAGGCTAAAAAATACTAGCTATTTTAGCTAAAAGTAGCTTAAAGTCTTACTTATTAAGAAAACCCTTTTTTTTATAAACTCTAAGATTATAAAAGCCCTTTAAAGCTGGCTTTTCTACCTAATTAAGCCTTCTAGCCTATCTTATAGCTCTTATAAAGCTATAGCTACTTTTAGCTATAAGAATACCTGCAAAGGCGCTAATAGGCGCTAAATTACAAGGCATAATATAATTAAAAGCGCCTTTTTTAAGGCCCTTAATAGCCAGCCTAGCTTAGAGGCTAAAAAAAAAGCCCCTAATAAATCTAAAAATTAGCTTATAAGCCAACCTAGCTCTAACCCTTAGAAATAATTATTATTACTATAATATTTAAATTATAGCTATTTTAAAGAATTTAACTAAGAAAGACCCTTATAGCACTCTTAAAAAAGCCATAAAAAAAAAGAAAAGGAAATATAAGTCCTTAAGGGCTTTCTTTTAGCCTCTTATCTTCTTAGCCGGCGGCTTTATAAACTTAAAGACTACTAAGACCTATTAAAAGCTCTAAGAGATAGTAGGCCTTATAGCGGCAGCCCAGCTAGACTCCTCTATTAGCCTTGCCCTTACTAGGACTAGGGCAACCTCGGCAGCCTTTATAGCCTAAGATATCTCTACTAGCTTAGCTAAGTCTATTTAAAATACCTTTTAAGAGGTCTTTTTAGAAGACTAATAGCTATATATTTTTTTTAGGCTATTTCTACTCTTATAAGCTATTTTAGCTACTCTTTATTTCTTAGCTCTCTTATAGGCTTTTTTTTTTTATTTTTTTATATCTCTTATTTACTTATTTCTTATATCTTAAAAAATCTCTTTTTAGTCTTATAGTTATATTTTAGTTAAAAAAACTTACCTAGGCAGATAGCTTAGGTAGTTAATACTAACCCTATTTTAACCTTAAAGCTATATAAGTTAATATACTTATAAATAAGTAAATACCTAGCTATTAGGGGGTTAATAGTTTTAATATAGCTTAATATAATAGAAATTTTATGCCTAACTTACTTAAGCTTAGATAATACTATAATAATTTATTTATTACTTATATATACTAATAAATATCTAAAAGTATTTTAGTTATTAAATAATAGATATATAAGTATAGGACTTATAATAATCTTATAATAAGAAAAATAGAAAATTAATATAGCTCTCTTATTAATTTTAGAAGTGCAAAGAATAATAATATAGATATAGCAGTCTTTTAATAATATAGCTAATTTTCCTAGAAAATTCACTTAATTAACTTACCTTTAAGAGAGGTTAAATTAAGCATGCTATAATCTATTAATACCTAGTCGGAATTCTTCACTCCTGTCCTTAATTTAATTTACCTATTTAGGATTATTATTTGTCCAACTAGGTGATATTTTATGTCTTTGTGCTGAATTCACGGCGGTTTCACCACAAGTGCGACTACAGGTAACTAGCGCATTTTAAAGTCATATCACGGGAACAACAATTTTATCGCTAGCTAACTTGTAAGTAAACGGGTTTTATCCGTATAGCAAAAACTATCTAGTGTTGTAACGTTCCTTAGCAATAATCTCGTCTCTATGATATTGTAGTATTAACTCTTGCCTTATCTAGTCAGGATTACTTTAAGCGTACTGGACAGCTATGACTCAACAAAGTATTTTCATGTAAAACTAGATGCTCTTAGCTATCAATCACACCAGCATCGTTTCATCACTCACTTGACTTACGCTCTGCCCAATCTACCTTGTGCCCACCCTTGAGAAGTTCGTCCTTGTGCTCCAATATCCAGCCTCTCATGGTGGTAGGCTTTCTTCCAAGTATGCGCTCCACAAAGTTATTCAAAGACCAGCTTTCCTCATTTGCTTGCTCAAATTTGAAGAAATTCCAGAGTCGATCAGCCTTTTCGCCCATTATTGGGCCATAGAACGCTATAAACGAATCATAGCTTCCATCATAAGTAATTGGTTCCCCAATCACCTCACTGAGGATACCAGTGATTTCCTCAAACTTCAACCAATCATAGCCATTGTTCATGTTGTGGAATGCGCCCACGTGCCTGACGTTGTCCGAAAGAAAGAGACGCCCAGCTACCTCAGCAATGTCACGGGGGTCCATGAAGGGTACCCGGTGCTCTGGCCAAATGAAGGTTTTCTTTGATAGCACGGGCTCGATCTGTAACCACATGTTGTCGATAAAAGACGCTCCACAGTTTATGTATGTAACAGGAAGTCCGCTATCATCGAGAATACGCTTCGCGATCGGATGTTCCACAGGAAGACTCCCAGCACCTAGACTTGCTGGAATACGATTGGGATTCAATTCGGGGAATATGCCGAGCATTCGGATAACATGAATGACACGGCCCTCTTCTTTGAGAACAGTTGCGAGATTCGTCATGGCAGTCTTTTCTGACATGCCGCTTGACGATATGACGAAAAGGCCTTCAACACCCTTCACAGCGGCTGCGAGCGAAGACACATCCTCGTAATCAGCCGAGAGAACTCGAGCCTTCGGAAACGCCTGCTGGAGTTTCTGCCGCTTCTCAGCACTCCTCGCTACAAGCGACAGCTGGATGCCTGACGCTTCTCGTGTGATGAATTCGGCCAGGGGACGGCCGATATGACCGGCAGCACCGAAGATCAGAATACTTTTCGGAATTTGTTTTTTCATATCGGCCATGTTGTTTGCCTGGATGGATGGGTTGCGATGTCGAATGGGAACGGTTGGTGAGACGATGACTTTGAGATGGCTCTGGTCCGCAGACGTTTGACGCTGTAGATCTATCTTTAACTTAACCGGCTTATATGCACCAGGATTACTGAAAATATGAGCACCTCGGTGCTATGCGTTTCTGCGGGATGTCCAGTGCCCGGAGGTTGTGCATCTTCACCTGCAGTACCCCGACAGTCCGCGTCTCGCTCACGGCGGAGGGCGGAACACCGTGACCCACAGTCGTCCAGGACATACTATTGAGTGGGCTGCATGGGTTTGTCTTACGACCGTTGCGGCTAGAACCACAAGCGAATGTGGCACGGCGAATGCCGGAAACCGTGATCACAAATCATGACTCAGGGCTTGTTGCGCGATGCGGGGCAACGAGAGGCTAACTAAGGAACCTGATCATCCAAGGTAGGCAGGTCGACTGTTGACTGTTTTTCCTTTACCACTTGGGGCGTGGAACGACATGAGCGTGAGCGGTGTAATACAAAAACGAGTGAGAATGTCAATTTTATTGCTGATAAATACCAAAATAGTATCCCATAGTGTCATTGAAGGAAATCCTTGCTAGTAAAGGTTTCTTTTTTTCTGTGTTAAACAGATCTACATCAGTCTTCTCGTGTGAAATCATTCTCGGCTAATAATCATGATGCCATTAGAGAAAGAAATTGGTTCGTTCCCGGTTATTTATTGTCCAACTGGGAGGGAACATGGTCGACCGAAACTTTCAGAGTAGGCTATTAAGGCTGAAAGAAGCCCTGTGACGCAGCACGTCTCAAACCCAAATGACGTACAATTTGAATGGTTAGAGACTGAAGGAGCCACTATTCGGCGCAAGATCGACCTTCGCATCGTACCTCTGACGATCATCTCATACCTAGTTTACGTATGTGTTGACATTCCTCTACAAGTAAACGTCTACCTTCTCTAGTCACAACATCAAGAAGCCTTTCCAAGTAAAATTGTTTCGCTAATTCATCTGAGTGCTAACTCAATGCTCTTCGGAAGATTCTGGACCGACCGAACATTAGTAATGCTCGTATGCAAGGTACGGCCAACGACCATAATACAGTCGGTTACAAATTCAACCGAGCTTTATCGGTCTTCTATATTCCATATCTTATGATCGAAATATCTAGCAACATGCTGCTAAAGCCGCTTGGCACGCGGTATTACCTATCCTTCCTCGTCTCCGCCTTCGGACTCTTTTCCCCTTGCACAGCATTTGTCGGCTCTTTTGAACAATTACTCGTCACAAGATCTATTCTCAGACTTTTTGAAGCGGACACTATGTCCGGTATTGCTTTCTTTCTTAGCTGTTTCTACGAGAGACACGAACGCAAGCTACAGATCAGGCTCTTCATATCTACAGTAGGCCTTGCCGGGGCCTTTAGCGGCTTGTTGGCCACTGTTCCTTCTCGTATTGATGACTGGAGGTACAGGCTCCCTCAGAATTCACATTTGACGAAACACTCTTTTTTTTTTGAAGGACTCCTTGCCATGATTGTTGGCCTCCTGGCGCCTGTACCAATACCCAACTCTCTAGCCTCGACACTTTGGGGGGTTTAGTAGCAACGTAAGTTCACCTTCACAAGACTACGCTACATTTCGAATTGAGATCGTCAAAAAGCTGATAGCGGGCTTTCAATCAGCTGGACATACTTAGCACGGAATGCGCCTGAGTACTCCACAGGCCACGCGATCAAAGTCGGTGGGCAGATTGCAGCAATCTGGATGACTGTTTTTGGAATAATGTACTTTGTTTGGGAGAATTCGTTAAGACAGGCGGGCCTTAGTAGGTCTCAACAAGTCAATCTCGGTCATAATCATCCACCCTCTGGGCTTATGCTTTCGTAATTAACATAGTACAACTATCAAACTAGAACATGCTTCATGTTGTTGATAACTGAAACATTGCATCTAATTTTCGTGACAGAATTTGCCTCTTTTGCCCGTCTGAATCTTTGAGAAACCAGACATTTGTCTTGTTGTTTGCATGTCTTGGTAAATCTATGAAACAAAAGAAAAGGCGTGCTCGATGACAATGTGATAATACGACTGACTATATACTATAAAGAATCTTTGTTATCTTGAATGGTGCAAGTATCTACCCGTGTGGTATAGAGAGTGACATATATTACGACACGCCGTGGCCACTCAATAATGATTTGTATGAAAGGTTGTCAAATTATGTGAAAAAGAAAGCTGATTGAAACTAAGTTCTCACAAAAGACTCCCCAATAGTTAGTTCAGAAGCTCGAATACACACCTTCCCACTCTAATGGAAGTGACAAGTCATTTAAAACCCCCAATCCTTCCATCGAGTACATGTTCTCTTTACACGAAGACAAGCCTTTCGATGTAGCTAAAGGTTCCAACTGCATGGAAAACTCGGAGTCTATCCAGCCAGTGCAAAGCTCTTCCACAGGTTCCATATCTGCAGAACGCTGGCTCGTGGTGGGAGAAGTATAGTCAGTCGATCCGCTGTAGTTGTACTCGCTCGAGATTTCAGCGACATTCTCAATCGAAATCTCTGTCTCTCCATATGGAGTGAATAAGTCCATGGGAGAAGCCTCTTCCATATCGAATGGATAGTCATCATGATAGGATTCAGGAATGGCCCATGTGATAGCATCTCTCGCCAGTCTCGCGGGTTCATAGATATTCTCCATAACAGTGATAACTTCCAAGCATCTTATGAACCCCTCTTTACAGATACTAATCTGACGTTGCTCTCCATCGCCTACTTTTTGTAAGAGCACCGCTATGGCAGGTAGGACCGCACTCAACGATGAGGCAGGAAGAAAGGAATCGAGTCCGGTTTCGTGGACTTCACCAGCCATGTGAGATATCCGTATTGCGGCATCCAGTATGCCAACGTTGGCTTCCTCTTCGTCTGCTGTACAATTCGGTCCATGCTGAGAGACGGATAACGTAGACCGGTGCGTCAACAACATCAAAGCCTGAAAGAGCATATGAAGGACGGTATGATGCACAGCAATGGCCGAAATAGACTCAATGCTTGAAGGCGCTTTGTAACGGCAGCAATTTGGAAGTGATTCTCTCCAATTAGTCATCTTCTGCTGTAACAGTAGGTGTAACTGTCCGCTACCAAGTTGATCGTTGGAAAATCCGTGCATGTAAGAGTTAGATAACCACTGGTTCTCGATTCCGAGTCCCTTACAACGATATGACTGGAGAAAGGAATCCATGATTTGACACAGGCCAACATATTCAATGAACAGTTTGCCCAGTGTTATCCGTATTTTCCTGTCTAGGACATAGCGACACATTGCTTGTAGTGGATTGTGGTAGCCTTGTGGTGGCAGGGTTGTTTCGAAATCGCTGTCTTCTAGTATTAGAACATGGAAGTCGTCGTCTCTGATCCTTGGAGGCCGCTTCATATATAAGGATACCAGTCGATCTGTGACATAGCACGACCACCAGATCTTCCGGCGCAGGGTGCATTGTCGCACGGAGAGGAGGGGGTCATGTAGGTCCAAGTGGAGGCCGGTTGCAAAGGCTTGAGAAACTGCGACATCAACCCAGTGCCAGGTATTTCGATGCTCTTCTGGAGAGTCATACCACAGCGTCATGAGTAAGGCAGATTGTACAAGCACAAGACGGTCTGTCTCATAATTAAAATCGTAGAGTAACTAGAAAAATGGCTCAGAAGTTGTTTGAACAAGCATAGTCACCGGACTCACCCGAACTCGATGAAAGAACTCCTTTCGAGCTTTTTTGCGAGAGTTGAAACCCAGTCCTTTGAGATAGTCCATGTGCACACATGCCACCCCGGCAAACATAATAGATTGGTAGAGAAGCAAACTTAATCGGGTATGTTTTCCGTCGCGTCGTATGGCTTCAAGGAACTCATCGATATCCACGATGGGCATGAATGGATGGACGTATTCGAAATACGACCTGAGGAGGGCATTTCTGAGTCGATGGCCTGGTAGTGTGAACGCACCTCTCGATTTCAGATACGCTATGTCATCTGTTTGCATACGTCCAGGCACCGGTGCGATGAAAGACTCCAAATCGATTTCTTCGAGTGCAGTAGGTCTCTCCTCAGCTAGAGGCTGTTCTTGTTCCTCTGTCGCCAAGCTTGAATCATTCCAAGGAGATTGATCAACGCTATCAGCTGGAAGCGAACGACCTGCTAGATCGTTTGGGGCTAGTGATGTCAGATGTGAGATTGGCAAAGGGTCAAATCAACAACTTACGAGAACAGCAAGAATCTTGTGAAAAGTCCATATCCGCTAATGCGTATAGGCTGAGAGGACCGTTCTCAGTGTTTTCAGAAGAAGAGACGGACTGATGCCGATTAGAATGACCAATTTGGTCTGGTCTCAACAACTCGCCATTTTCTCCATCATGCTTCGAAGACCCAGGTGGCTTGATGCGGAAGTACCTGTCATTACGCCAGCATTGTCAGCAGAGGAACAAGGGCCACGATGAGTTTGGTAGGGCTGAAAGGGTAACTCAACGGGGTGACTGCGTATAGGGGATGTTAAACTTACCTGCCCAGCCGGTCCTTGTGAGAAGCCACTATGCATTCGCAGCTAGTCCACTGGCAGTTACCGCACGGCCATCTCTCGATAACATCACATCTGACTTTACGCGCTCTACAGGTCAGGCAGGCTCGAGGCGCTCGGCGCCTGGGTTTGGTCTCATTATCAGACTGTGGGCCCATAGTCCTAAACTGCCGAGACGGAAGACGAGTCCTGTTGAACATAGCGTTCGCAGTGACGATTCGTGGTAAATGGTTGTCTCCGGATCTCTAAGTAAGAGGGTAGGGGCGAATGTTATGCAAAAGAAAAATCGTGCTGGGCAGAGCGAACTTTTAGCTACAAGAACTTATTCGGTCCATGCGATAGGACAGTAGAGCCTGCGAACCTTCTGATCTTGCCTATGTCAAGGCTTAACTACGGAAAGATTTCATACTCTTCAGAGCAAGGACTCATGAAAACATTGCATTCACTGCAGTTTACTCTGTTTCTCTGACCAAGCTCTGGCAACACGCCCTGTTAGTCTGGACCATCCTTTTGCGCGGTGATAATTAAGCCCGCACGGCGCCGCTCGCAAGCCCCGTGCCGAGACACGGACTTAGAGCCACGACGGCAAAGGACGGGTTTGCCGTCCCCACTAGTAGCGACCAATCAGACAAGGTCAACACTCCCGGTTTCCACTAGAAACTCTGATGCGAAGACGGGTGCAGGGTAGTTCCCTCATTACAAGGCATTGATACAAGCTATAGCAATTGGTTCCAAAGTCATGGAACTTTATTCGTTAAATGACGATATTATTCCTTGGATAATGGGCGTTGGTACGAAGGGGGAAAAAGGCAAGCTCAAGCTTCACCAATCCTGAGTTGTTGCAATAAAAGGTGACATTTTTGCGTGCATAATCGAATTTTCTTGCTCCAAACCTCAGCTGTGAGTGCGGCGACACGGACTATTTCTGCCACACTCACTTGAGAACTTATCAATTTTTTTTCACACGAGGATGGCTGTGAACACAGAAAGGAAGCATTTGCTATGACCGGAAACATCATCACAGTTTCTTAAAGGTAAAGGCTCTGTCCTGCAAGGCTGCAACCAGCCTGATTTGCAGGCGTGACATGATTTAATCACAATTTCCCAGCCACGATTTCAGGCTGCTCATCCTCCCACGCCTTGAAAGTTCGAATGCTATCCGCCACAGGATCAAAAGCAAGCATGGCGCGCATATATCCCGAGTCGGCAAATGTAAAGCCAGAAGGCACAGGACCCCTCCTTGAAGACAAGAGCCAGGCGTCTCTCTCCTCCTGTTCAGGTCCATCCGGAACGTGATAAGCGTGTTGGTTTGAAGTTGCTCCCTGCACGTTGAGAGTTGTGCGAGCCTTTCGCAAGCTCTCATAGATTTCCAATACTTGCGACAAATGCCCTGGCTGTCTGGATTTGTGGACTGGGGACTTGTTCAATAAGCCTAAAAGCTTTCCCAACACTGCCCCGTCTTCTACCGCCATTGCGGCGCCTTGTGCTTGATATGGTAGAGTTGGATGGCATGCGTCTCCGAGCAGCACGACAGATTCCTATCAGGCATCAGCATGACAAAAACTACTGTTGATCTTTGTATGATACCAACACTCACCCGTGTCCAACTCTCAAGTGGTTTATGATGACACAACTTCCACTTCACCACAGATGGAATGCAAGAGATAATTTTGGTCAACCTTTTTCTGATGTCAGAAGGCAAAAACATCAAGAGTGCGGCGAAGACTTCAATCATACCTGCTTTCCCAACCATCAAAGCTACCTTTCATCTCGTTCAAGTCACCTGGTGCCTGGCGAACGTCTTTCGGAAGGTCGTCCGGTCGGAGGAGTACGAGGTTGAATTCTTGACCGCCTTTCAATGGGTAAAAGACGCAATGTCTACCTGGCCCCATCCAGCAGGTAGCAGTCCTCTTTTTTATTAGCTTGCTGACGCCCGGATCGTTGAGTCTTTGGAGGTCTTCCAAGCGAATTGTACCTCGATACGCCAGGTCGCCAGTTTCTACCGGCTGCGAGTCTCTTCCGATCAAGAGGTTGCGTGCGCGAGACCATAGACCTGTAAAAATGTTAGCCGTGCCGTAAGTGATATATAATCACCCAAATTTTGAATGGACCAAGCGTATGGATCGCAGCATACCGTCAGCGCCAACAATGACATCTGCATTGAGCTTCTCACCACCCACCAAGTGAATGCTTGAGTCTTCAAAGTTGATCGCCTCCATCTCGCAGTTGAGTCGGAGATCCGCACCGGCCTCTTTCGCAGTGTTCCATAGAACCTCATGATAATCTGGCCTAGCAATGACCCTGCATCGATTTTCAGCATGTCATCCTCGATGGGCGCTGTTGTCTGTTGTCTTACATCCAAGTTTCTCCAAAAGACTTTATCACTTCATCGTCCCCATCGATCTTGAAGAGTAGCTTCCCATTGGCGTATCTAACATACTCGATAGATTCCAGTATAATACTCTTCGCTTTCAAGTCCGGCAAGACCCCTAACTGACGAGCCACCCTCGCGGCATTGGGCGGAATTTGTATACCTGCCCCAATCTGTGATTGATCAATATTCATGGAGCCAGGCGTATTAATAATGTAAGGCTTGCAGGCCTTTTATGTCTGGATTACTTACAGGAGCTAGGGCTGGCGCACGCTCAAGGACGACCACATCAAGATTCTCCCGTCGACAGGCGATAGCGCACATCAATCCTCCAATTCCGGCTCCGATGATAATTACTTTCATTTTGGTCACGCTTCACAGGTCCAGTGTCAAAATGATGATGAGTGAGAAAATGGGTTTAGTGAAAATTGATTGAAGTTTTGCTGAGACCTGAGACAAACGGACGGCTAGGTTGTTCATATGTAGGCGATGGCCAACCCCAGCAGGAAGTTGAGGGAGGGGTTCTTTAGTTTGCCGGCTTTGACCGAGTGCACAAAAGAACAAAGACGGACATTCGACCAATGCCGTTATTGTCTGTCTCCCCTCCGTCCGATCCATCACCGAAAAATCATGGCGGAGAGACGAACCCTTTGCCCGTCCCCGTGTTGGTGCAACGGACAAGCCAATTCTAGGTCCACCTCAGATAAAATTGCGTGATTGCCAGACAAGAAACTTTCTAATCTTTACTATGATTATTTTTTCGATTTTCGCCCCCCATGACTGTCTTCAACAATTTGATTTCAATTTGATACCGTAGTACCGTAAACGTGGATTGTTTTGCAACCACTCATACTAGACTATATAGGTCACCCACGGATCCCAGCTGTGAGTCCCGGCTGCTGGGTATTTCCATTCAAGAAACCTAATTTTCCGGCTGTCCAGTAATGAAACCGAGGGGAACGTTGGGGCCCCAAATATGAAGCGAGTCGGGAGCCTCAGGTGTGCGGGTGAAAGGGGTGTTCTCGTTGACGAGGTCTCCGTCGGAGTAATGCTCGAGAATGTTGCCAGAAGTATCAAACCTGCTCGTAACAACGCTTGTTAGGCCTTGGGCCTCTACATACACGGGGTCAGAAGAATAGTTGCTTACCAGTAGTCGAATATCTGACTACCTAACACGTGTCGTCCGATACCCCAGCAGTTAGTATAGCCCTTATCTTGGAGCCACTTGTGCCCGAGCGCTTGTGTGTCCATGTCATTGACCTCAAAGCTCGAGTGGTGCACGAAAGCCTTCTGAATGTTTGGGTTTGCTCCGAGAAAAAAGCTCTTGATATCTGTCAGCATGCAAATGTCGTTTCTCTGGAACCGGGTACTTGCGTGATGATCGGTAAAGGTTTGACCTAGGTCAATATGCATGAAACATGTTGAGTCGTCTCCGGTCTCAGGGTCAAAAACCGCATCGCTAGGCACTATATTGATGATATTCGTATACCACTCGAATGTCTTCTGGAAATTATCTTTTGGAACAAAGTATCCGTAATGGCCTAGTTTATGAACTGGGCTGGGCCCGTTTCCAAATCTTAAACATTGACCACGTCGGAGTTTCTCCACTGCTTTATTGGCCAGCTGCTTTTCGTCATTCAAGATTCGTGTTGCCTTGTCGTCTTGTATGTCTTTCAAGGTCTGACCAAGGATGAAAGTAACGGTGAATCCGTTCGGGTCAGGAATTGTAACCTTCTTTCCCCCACCGGGTCCTTCGGCATCGAGGATTTGCGATGCCCCAGGAAGGGCAGAGGCTTTGGCAAGGTCATCTGCTGCATCAACGGCCCATGTAGCTCCCAAGAAAGCGCGACGAGAGCTAGGGGCTTGTTCAGCGATATACAGGTATGGATCACGTCCATAACCACCGAAGTAGATACGTTTATCTTCCCGCTGAACTTCGATAAAGCCAAAGTCTTTGAGGAATTGGGAAGCTTTGTCAAGGTCTGGGTGCTGATAGTGTACCGAAACGAGGCGAACAACTTTGACCGTCTGTGTTGGAGACATGGTAAAAAACTGAAAATGTTGAGTTGAAGAACGTTATAATTGACTGGTTGATGATGCAAAGCAGTTGAGACTTGCCAGGAGCCTAGGGAAGACCTTTATTCGCTTTGTAAAGAAGATACTGAAATTTCCACGCGTCCATCCGGATTTGGCCGGTTGAGCCGTGATGACCGTGACCCAAAGCCCTTACAGCTTATTCTCCACTTCACCAGGACTCGCCCGGCACATAAAGCAGCAATTTCCAAAAATTGGCAGTTTCTCAAGACTTTGGATATCACCTTTTAACTTGACTCGATTACTTTTTCAACTGGAGAACTGAATGACAGCGCACTCGGTTTGCAAAATCTCACCAAAGCTCCTTACCAACATGGCATTTCAGAAGCTTGTGCGCTTTGAGAAAAATGGATCGCCTTATTACGGCGATCTGTTAGAGTCAAGCAAAGAAGGCCACAAGATTGAAATTTTGTCTGGAAACTTGGCGGATGGGTTTCGATCCACGGGCCAGATTGCCACAGCTTCAAATGTACATGCGGCAAAGGGTTAATACACATTGTTCACGACTGACATGTACAGCTTCTTTCTCCTTTAGAACTCACGCCTATCATAATTTGCGTGGGACTGAATTATCGGAAACATGCAAATGAAGCAAATGTAAGCTCAGGACTTCTCGACGGTTGTGTCTCCCTGAATCATTGGGTTCAAGAAATGCTTTGTTGAAACGTACACTGACCCTTTGTCCATTAGTTGACCGTTCCGAAGTATCCGGTGATTTTCACGAAGCCTGGCGATGCTTTGGCTGGCCCAAATGACGTGGTTCATGTACATCCCGACGCTCAGCCCAAGCTAGACTATGAAGGGGAATTATGCGTTATCATCGGCCGGGATGCCAAGGACGTATCTGAGCACAATGCCCTGGATTATGTGCTTGGTTATACGGCTGGGAACGACATCTCTGCCAGAAATTTCCAAATTCCCGAAGCTTCTGGGGGCCAATTCTGCTATGCCAAATCGTTTGACGGTTTTGCGCCAATTGGTCCAGTGATTTGCAGTCCCACTGTAGTGCCTGATCCTCAAAGCCTGCAGCTCAAGACTCTGGTGAATGGAGAGATCGTGCAAGAAACAGGCACGAGTGATATGATCTGGTCAGTCAGACAGATAATCGCTCACATTAGCCGTGGAACCACTATCCGGCGGGGAACAGTCATCATGACGGGAACACCATCTGGGGTGGGTTTCTTCAAGAATCACTTTCTAAAGAATGGTGATGTTGTGGAGGTTGAGATAAAGGGCATCGGCAAGATTTCAAATCAGATAAGCTTCGACTCTTGAGTATTCCAAATACAATCACTCCTTTCAACTGTGAGCTTGTCTCTGTTGTAACTCGTGCACTGTGAAAGCGGGCTCACAAACCACGTCGTGCAGGAGCACTGTCATCCAGGTATGAGATTAAGTAGGACCATGTTCGTCAACAAATTTCGCAAACACGTCCCCGTGTTAGACGTGTTTTGCGCTGGTGTTGATGATCTCGTAGAAATTTGTTCACAATCCGTACCTCGGTAAGTCAACGTTTTGTCACATCGGCTCACGTTGAGAAATCGTGGGTGGGTACGGACAACCGCGGCACACCAACTAAACCGTGACACGGCCAGCCGCACACAATAGGAACATTCTCGACCGCTCTGTTGCAGAGAGCTAAACCGTAGAAACTTTCAATTGGAATTATTAATTCCGTGATATTCCGTTGTACAATATTCTCCCTGAACCCCATGATTTGCACAACCACGAATTCGAACTGGGCATCATTCTAGCACTTCAACATCCGCTCCCGGCATTTTACAAGACAACAAGCCACCATGCCGTCAGCTTCATCATCCCGGAGGTCACTCACTCCCAGCGCAAGCTGGACCTATCCTCTTCCTGAGGCGTCCCGACTTGAGGCCTTCCGAAGACGTATCAACCGAGTGTATAGCTTAGACTTGAAAACCTATAAACAGTTGCACAAATGGTCTGTAGATGCCGTTGAAGACTTCTGCAAGGAAGTTTGGATCTTTTGCGGCGTTGTGTACAGTGTTCCACCCGAAAAGGTTGCCACCGGCATCAATGCCATGTGGCCCCGTCCACAATGGTTCCCTGGCGCCCGAATTAATTATACAGAGAATCTACTGTCAGTAGGATTGGTAACGCACCCAGACTCGATTGCTATATCAGCATGTGGCGAGGGTGCAGGTGATTGGCATCACTTGACCTGGGTACAACTTCAGCATCGGGTAGCACTGTACGCGAGTGCTCTTCGAGCACTTGGCGTGACGACAGGTGATCGTGTTGCAGGTTGGTGCCTGATTAAGTAAACCATACTTGATGAGACTGAAAGAAACTGACGCAATACCTTATGCTTATCTAGCCGTCTTGAAGAACTCAGTTGAGGCAGTGGTCCTACTTCTGGCAACTGGGGCCATTGGCGCCATTTTCTCTTCCACTGCACCTGACATGGGAACCGAGGGCATCGTCAGCAGATACTCACAAGTTCGGCCCAAACTTCTTTTTGTGGACACTGAGGTGTTCTATGCTGGGAAAAGACGTGTCCTGAGGAACAAGATCATGGCTGCGGCGGCCAAATTGAAGCAACAAGTTCCAGAGCTGAGCAAAGTCGTTGTCGTCACTGGTACGCCTTGGGCCGAAGATTCGTGGTGAGTCCATTTTGGGCTTCGATTCAATTTCTGCTGGCTAATCAAGACTGTTTCACGCTTGTAGTGTGTCTTTATCACAATTTCTTCAAGTGCCTGTCCAGCCGCTGCGGTTTGTGCAGCTCTCATTTGATCATCCAATCTACATTCTTTACTCGTAAGCATCTGACATCCTCGACAGCTTCTATAACGTCTGACTGGCTTACTCTTCTCAGATCAGGTACTACAGGGACACCAAAATGTATTAACCCAACATCTCGATCTTGCCCTTCGGGCTTTCACGTTAACATGAATCATAGGCATTTGTCACTCTGGGGGCGGTGCACTGCTACAGCAGAAGAAGGAGTTTATACTCAGCAATAACATGAGTTCTGACTCCGTCTACTACCAATATACCACGGTGAGTGAGGCTCCAAATCTCGTATGTAATGAGATAAGAAACTGATCTGATTTGGCATACAGACTGGCTGGATGATGTGGAATTATCTAGTTGGGTCTCTCAGCGTTGGTGCCAGGATTGTCCTCTACGATGGCAGTCCGTTATATCCAAGTCCAGCAGAGCAAATTCGCCTCCTAGAGGAACAAGGGTAAGTCTTCTACTGTGATCAGCTTCTTAAAACTCTTTGCCCCGTACCTGCAATCAACAACAGGCTGACCGAACATAAAGAGTGACACACTGGGGCACAAGCCCCAAATTACTGGCAGCACTGAAGCAATCAGCTTGGAACAAGTCATTGCCTCTGGATGACCTCCAGATAGTTGTTTCCTCTGGGTCTCCCCTTTCTCCGGAGCTCTTCAGGTGGTTCTACGACAATTTTCCCCGACGTGTCGGTCTCTTTAGCGGGTCTGGTGGCACTGACCTCGTTGGCGGGAGTAAGTTCTCTTCAAAATGCCATGTGACGATGTCTAACGCCTTGAGTAGTCTTGAGTGGTAATTTTCTCTCCCCCCTTCACGAAGGGGAGCTCGCATGCGCTCAATTGGGCATGCGAGTCGAAGTTTGGGACCATGAGGGTAAAAACATTGATTACACCGGTGAGGCCGGAGAACTGATAATATCGACACCTTTTTTCAGCATGCCGACCGGCTTCTACGGAGACCATGGTGAGACAAAATACTTCAAAGCTTACTTTGAAAAGTTTCCCGGTGTATGGTGCCACGGAGACTTCGTCAAGATGAACCCAGCCACTGGAGGGTACGTTATTCTCGGTCGCAGTGACGGAGTGCTCAATCCAGGAGGTATGTGTATCTATGTCCTGGGCCATATTGTCGTTACTGACTCGTATGGTAGGTATCCGTTTCGGAACTTCGGAAATTTACAACATAGTCGACAAGTTCGCGGATATTGAAGACTGCATAGCTGTAGGGCGACGCCGTCCTGAAGATATTGATGAGCAAGTGTTTCTTTTCATGAAAATGAAGGCCCCTACTTTCGAAAAAAGTAAAGAAGACGTTCGGTCTGCGATCCGAAATGGTTTAAGCCCTCGCCATGTTCCCGCACAAATTTACGAGGTCAAAGACATCCCATATACATTGAACGGCAAGAAGATGGAGACGATCGTAAGGGACATTCTTTGCAAATCTCAAATCGGCAATCTCGGTTCAGTGGCGAATCCTGAATGCTTGGCTGAGTATGTGAAGTTTGTAAACCTCCCATCAGAGATTACAGCTTCAAGACTTTGACGGCAAAAGACGACTACAAAGCGTCCTGAGGGTTAGATGCTTGGAGTGCTTCATCGAGAGTTGTATTTCTAGTGCAGAGGTATACGGACGCGGTGTTTGATTTTACTACTGATAGCCACATGAACTAGAATCACCAAGGCTGTACCGCTGTTTCATGTGTAGCTAGTATATACAACCCACTTGTTCCGCCGATTTATTTCTTTTAGCCACGGTTGATAGTTAAAGCACCCACTTGGTTGAAAGTATGCGAATGACAAATAAAATTCTGTGTTGATTACTTTGCTGTTGAGTTGCTTCCTTGACAATTACTCCTACCCGATGCCACCCAGCCACATTGTGTTATAACTGTAGGTAGTTGAAATGCTGATTGTCATCGCACACATTGTCGAATTGTATTTGGGAACTCCAGTCGTCAGGAACATCCAAGCGGAAGTGTGTCATCACATTTAGTTCTTCTGTGTCGAAATCATGTGCCACAGCAAGTTGAGCTTCCTGTTCATCAAGCTGCTTCGATAATTCCAGGGTCTCAAGTGATTGATCGAAAGACAACTCATCAGAGTTCCCGTTGCCCTCATGAGTTCTGTCCTCTCCGTTCGCTTGCGACACAACTTTAGAAGCTGGCTTATGTCGTCTTGCAAGAGCAGGGAAGAAAATAAGAAAGCGTTTCGCGAGCAGAACCTCCTGTTCTGATAGGCTATCTCGACGTTTGAGTAGATGAACTATATCTATAACGGCGTGAGCTTAATTTCCTGTTCGTGGCTTACGAATCTGTACTTACCCCGTAACACAGAAGCCAGTTTCCAGACAGATCCATATTGATCGAGCATCAACAAAGTCATTTCCAAGTTGGAGCTCGTAGTGTTGATGAGTTCCGTCACCGCCGTGTTCGCAAGAGTTGCCTGGGGCGTCAACAGGATACATGCGAGGAATGGGTGACTAAGGATGACGGTCTCAGGATGCCAGTGATGAATAATGCGGCAAAACTCACGCGAGTATGCCAAGACGCTCGCTTGTGGGTTGTCCTCGAAGGTTGAGACACAAGTCCGTGCAGAAGTCAGCATCAAGTGCATGCCAATGATCCAGTTGTACTTGGTAAAATCATTCAAGTCGAAGAGACCGACATGATTTTCCAAGCTGAATCGCTGAGTGATGACGATGTTGAAGCAGGTAAGAGCGTCAATAAGTTCATCTCGATCGGCCTGATGTGTTCGCTGATTAGTTTTCATCTCGTAAGCGACAGCCATCAGGTAGTTTGCTATGAGAAACCAGGCTCGTTCGTCTTGGTTCGGTGAGTCCACAAGACTCTTCCAAGCCTCTGATGGCCTAGTTCCTAATAGTGATGACTTGACAGGGTCCTGAGCAAACCATGCCTCATCGCTGCTGGGAAGCAGGACGGCCACTCTCTGTCGGTTGATGGCGCTGGGTCGCCTCGTAATGGCTGATACAAACGAGTCTAATTCCCATACAATCCAAAACAATCTTCGACGCTCCTCCATCGCCACCCACTCTGCAGCATCCTCCCATGTATCCCCCCCATCGTCCATATTGCATAGGTCAAGGTCGTAGGCCATCCGAACGCAAACACCAGTGAGGATCCAGGTTCGATGGCAGGGGCCAGCTGCGGCCAAATTTACAGCCAGCAATACGCAGCCCTGAAGGTATTTTATGCTTGGTGGTTCCTCAGCTCCTCGGAGCTTGCCGTAAAGAGCTGTTGCCTCTTTCACGAATTGGTCGGCCCGATCAGGTGCAGGAATCTCGGCGAGACAGGCATTGGATGAGTGGCGTGCTGCGAGAGCTAGCATTCCATGTATCAAGAGCGCATCTTGATCGGAGAAGTTGTTAGAATCGTGAAATCTTGACATATTGTTGCCTACATAAGTGGTGAAAAAGTTGGGGCGATGGAGCAACGGAAGCCAGGGTTGGGTTTTGTCAAAGTACAGGTGAATGAGCTCAATTGCTGTCTGTTCTGGGATTGAAAGCCATTCTGCTCTGCAGTTCGAGGCTTGGGGGCAGCTCATCAATGGCTGGCTATCGGTGGCTTTGCGGGGTGGGGTTCTTGGCGGTGATATACCGCGGTGGTCGGCTTGTTCTCGATCGTTTCCTTCTGAACTCGGTGTATGAGATGGGGGGACATCCATAGGGCTATCCATTTGATGGCTAATAACGGATGGTCTTCTCTCTAGAGAACGTGGGGAAAGGTCGTCAAATTCTTGGTTGCCGTCGCTCAGCCTCGACTCGAGCAAATCCACAAGACGTTCTACCCGAACATTTAGTATCGACAGAACCCACCAAGAGCATAATTAGGTAGAGCCTACCAAGCCTCTCTGGATCTACGCTCTGTCTCTTACGATTATGTGGTCGCTTGAATGTGGGGGATTTTCTCTTGGTGGGAAAAGTGCAGCACCCTCCAGTTCTCCGGCAGAGTCCACACACGGGTAGACTCATATCGCCTATCTAGTCAGTGAATTTCAATCAGTAGAAGCATCAGGGTTTTTGTTACATTTTGTTTTTTTCCTTTTCATGGTGGAGATTCCAACGTTAGCAAAACACACACTAGCAGAAAGCTCAGGCAAGACAAAGAAGTGGTCCTATACCGTCGGCATTCAAGACAGGCTCGATGGCCTTTCAATGGGATGCTGGAACCATAGTGACGGCGCTGGTCTACATCTTGTTGGACGAGGATTGTGTCCAAACTATCAGGTTCGAAATCCATATGTGTGGCCACGTCGCAAAGTTTGTTTGAGTCTCAAGCCCAGAGATGAGCACCGTGGACGGCGATAATCGTGAAGGAGTATTCGCCTAGAGGAAGCTTCTGGTATGATATGTTTACCAACTGAGAGAGGCTGTAGATTCGCGATCGATGATATGGAGGACACACTCCTTTGACTGTTGACTGTATTGGCGAGAGGTGAAGGTCGAAGTTGCGACGCGTGGAATCCACCCGTTTTGACCCTTTTCCCCCCGGATTATGGGTCCAAGGAACGCAAAAACGCGGGGTAGTTGCCGCTAAACCGACAGAGGAAAGGCTTTTGTCATTTCCGTGACGATCAATACGGTACTTCCATCTTATTTGACTTAGGTATATACAGCGTGTGTATTCTGCCTTGGTGAGTATGCATTGTACTCTTATCATTAATGAGTATAACATTCCCCTGACTGTGGAGAATGGCTGTCATATTCAGTTCGCACAACAACGTTATTTAGGGGTCAATGATCGAACATCACTTCAAATTCGGGAGTTGGCTGGCACTTTGTGTCCGCGCTTGGAAATTGGCCAGGAGCCGATTTTGTCAATAATCACCAAAGCCCAACTGCATGCCAAGCCGTCCATTTGTCCCCATATCATCCCGCTCAAGGACCACGTATCTCTATTGCAGGGCTTTCTAGACTCGCGTGAATGTCGGACTGTTGTTATCCTCCGTTTTTGGTGGATGCGTCCCATGCTTTCTTTGTACCTCACTACCCTAGACACTCAGACCAACCCCTAGCACCCATGATGACGCACCAAGTGGGGACGGCAAACAACGGCCTTGGAAGACATTGTAACCTTTTCCGACCAGCCGGGGTCAGTGATTGGCTTGAGAGCCGTGCCTGTCTCCAGGACCAAGAGAGCCAAATGCCGCTTACATGAGAGGAAGGCCAGCTTGAGAAGACTAGCCTTTATAATTCGTGCTCATACCGTGAGAGTTGACTGTCGGACCAATTTCATATTGTTTTTACCAAAGAGTACTGAAAACAATTTTTGTAGCTAATTTGTCTTGACCAATAAAATGGTGAGCATCCTTATTCCAACGACGTTCCACCGTACAAAAGCAGCACTGACCAGTTCTCCTGTTTCGACTGATGCAGTCCACCACGCACAAGTCTCCAGTTTTGGTTGTTGGAGCCGGCCCAGCTGGCATGCTTCTTGCCCTGCAACTGGCAAGAAACGGCGTTCCAAGCATGCTGATTGAGCGCAACCTTACTACCACCAGGTGGCCAAAAATGGACGTCACCAACTGTCGAAGCATGGAGCTTTGCCGAAGACTAAATATCGCACAAGGCCTCCGGGAGCAAGGTAGGCAAGGATACGCCATATTGCGAGTATCTGACAGTGATTGACAAACTGGCATTGCAGGAGTTGACCAACACCATTCTTTTAATGTCTTGTTCAGCTCGGGTCTAGCCGATGGCGGAGAGCTGATAAGTAGATGGGTAAATCCAGCCCAGAAATAGCCAGAATGTGATTGTCCTGACACGTTTCAACCAGGATCTTCGGTCGCCAGATGAGTGGAGGGCTCGCATCAAAGCTCAGAACGATGGTTCCATGCCAAGGGAACCTTACCAGCGATGTAGCCAGAGTATCTTTGAAGCGTGGCTCAAGCGTCAAATCGAACAGGAGCCACTGATTGATTTACATTACGGCCTACGATTCGAGAGTTTTGTCGAGACTCAACATGGTCTTGAATCGGTCGCTATAAGTGCTGAGGATGGACAAGAGCACAGGATCTCAAGTGGATATCTCATCGGCTGCGACGGAGCGGGCAGCAAAGTACGCAGATCTTTGGGAATTGACATGATAGGCGGACCAACGTGAGTATCCCTGATCAGACACTGGGTTTTCGTCCTCGCGGAGTCTTATCTGATGTGACTCCAACAGGCCAGCAGCTATGTTTCTCGTACATTTCAAGTCTCAGGACCTTTCACTGCTACACAAGCAGGGCCAGTTCTGGCACATCTTCTTCACTAATGGAGCCGTCATAATTTCCCAAGACGAGCTTGACACATGGACCGTGCATCTCCCGATCTCTTTGGACACCGATGTCTCATCGTTAGATCCTGAACGGGTCATCGCCGAAGCACTTGGAGGGTCGATCGGTCCTTGCCCGATCAAGGTCGACAAAATTCTTGTGTCCAGTAGTTGGCGCCCAAGTATATCCGTCGCCGATCGTTATACCTCAGAATCTTTGCGGGTCTTCTTGTCCGGTGATTCAGCGCACCAGAACATCCCGACAGGAGGCTATGGGATGAATACCGCCATTGGAGATAGCTTCAACCTTGGATGGAAACTCTCTGCCGTCATCAAACGCCAGGGGGGAAAGCATTTACTGCGGTCATATGAAGTTGAGCGTAAGCCTGTTGCCATTCGAAATATTGAAAGGTCTGGAGTGCACTTTAAAGTCCACCAAGATTACGTTGGATGGACTGCTGAGGCAGGCCCGAACATCTTTTCTTCTCGGTCGCCACAAACCATAGAGCTTACAGACCGGATTCGACGCCACGTCCAGGAGCACCAGGGCGAAAATCAGGACCACGGAATTGAGATGGATTACAGGTATGGGAGGTCACCAGTGATCCTGGGAACAGAGAAGGCAGTAGAAGAGCCCCAGTGGAACTATCGCAACTACACCCCGTCAACTTGGCCTGGTTCTCGTGCTCCACATGTTTTCCTCAAAGATGGTGAAACAAGTATTTTCGATCTTTTTGGACAGGGCTTCACGCTGGTAGACTTCAGCAAAGATGGAGAGTGGACAAAGAAGTTTTCTGAGATCGCAACGCGCCTAGGTGTGCAATTGAAGCTTGTCCACATACCAGAGGAGACTCACGCAAGAGACGTCTGGGGCAGAGAGGCCGTGCTCGTGCGACCTGATGACCATGTTGCGTGGAGGTCGCCTCTAGATGGGACTGATGATGGTGTTCAAGTTGTGCTCAAGATCGCAGCAGGATTCGATGCCATCGAGGCAACCGATGCCGACGCATCGGCACACATCGCTCGAGCGGTAAAGGGAAACGGCTTCACTTCCACGGTGGGTAATGTGACGCAGAGTAACGCCAAGCTTGCTGCCGAATTCCAAAAATGACGAAATTTGTAAGAATGACCTGGCGAACTTCTGAGGCATCAAGCAAGGATGTGGGAGGACTGCTCTTTTGCATGTATCTACGTCCTAGACTAGTTGTAATTGACAAAGAAAGTACCTTGCTAGCTGAGAATTTTGCGATACATGCTGCTGGACCTGTGTTTTGTTGCAGTTGTGGTAGCCAATCTCTGCGAGGCGCAAAGTCTTTACGATGGAAATTATTACCTGCCAGACTTATCGCATCGTGACTCAGTGCCCTTGTTGAGGCCTTAACAATGCATTCGCCGGCAATTGAGCATTCGAAAGGGTCGGGCTTGACCTCGGCTCATGATCGATGTTCAGCCTTGGTAAATCGCAACATGGCTAATGTGGGCCCGGACAACACGGTGAAGCTGGAAAGCCCGTAGTGGTAGATCCGGGGTTACAGTAAGATCCACCATCTCATAAAATCACGGGCAGAGACTGAAGCTGTCCACGAGCATTCAACGATATCGCATGGACATAGGTCAAAATGGAAGATTTGTTATTGTCAGGTGAGCGCGCCAACCCGATACTGCATCAATTCTCTAATGCTCGTAATCAAGTTCCGAGCGTCCTGGCGGGCACTCTGGTCACGGGAATGTATCTGGAGGCCAAATACAACTTCGGTGACGATCTTAGGGTGCTTTCTAAGATTAAGAGGGCCAGAAATGCCTACTTCCAGGCCGGTAAGTAATGCCTCTTCGAAGGAAGACGCCAGGGTTGACGAACTTTAGAGAAACAAAATCGCATATCCATGTGGTATGCGCTGAGTGAGACATGTAAGCGACAGTGGAATAATAGGGCAATCTGGTTCAGAGAACGGTCTCTCACGTTTGGAGCCTTGTATCTCGAAGTGACGCAGTATGCCAACTGGCTTTTGGAGCAGGGAGTACGTCCTGGTGATGCTGTCGCACTTTACATGAAGAACTGTCCCGAGTTCATCATACTTTGGTTTGCGACTGTTTGTATCGGAGCTTTTCCGGCTTTGGTCAATTACAATCTGGAAGCCGAGACATTGCTGCACTGTCTTGAGATCTGCGAGACCAAGCTGCTCCTCACCAGCGCTGACAAGGATTGCCAGGATCGCATTGAGCGATGGCAAAAGAGCATTGAGGCTAAGAGCATTCGGATCATCAACATTGAGGAGACAGTCAGGCAAGACATAGCTCGCATGAGACTGGAGGCTCCTTGCGACTCGTACCGGGACAGCGTCACGGGGGACACTCCCTTCTGTCTTGTTTTCACAAGGTAAAGCACCATTCGAGAATGTGAGGAACACCACTGACAAGAGTAGTGGCACTACTGGAACACCAAAAGCATGTCCAGTACCACACCGAAACTTCAGATCAGCTGGAGTCCATCTGGAGCCGTCTTACGGGAGCATTATCGGGGTTTCTTGTTGGTACAATCCAATGCCGCTTTACCATGGAACTGGCGGTTTCACCTCAACCTGGACGATACTATCAGGGATTGGCATCGCTTTGGCTTCTAAATTCTCAGTTTCACGCTTCTGGGACGATGTTCATGATTCCGAGGCAACCCACTTTGTGTACGTTGGAGAGACCGCTCGATATCTGGTCAATTCTCCGCCGCATCCACTTGAAAGAAAGCACAAGCTCGTGTGTGCCTACGGCAATGGATTAAGACTGGATATTTGGAAGAAATTTCAGGAACGTTTCAAAATACCTGAAGTTGTAGAACTCTTTAACTCTACAGAGGGAATGATGGGTCTCGTAAACAGGGTCCGGGGGCGTTACCGTATGGGCGCTGTTGGCCATCATGGTATCATCATGAGAGCTTATCTCCACAATACCTACATTCCTGTCAGAGTCGACCAGGATACGGGAGATGTGTGGCGAGATCCAAGGACCGGGTTCGCTCAGCGTGTGGCATACGAGAAGGGTGGCGAAGTGCTGGTGGCCATCCCAAACAAACAAGCGTTCAGTGGGTACTGGAATGCCCCCGAAGCGACCGAAAAAAAGTTCATCACAAACGTGTTTAAGAAGAACGATCTGTACTATCGAACTGGGGATGCCTTGAGAAGGACCCCAGACGGTCTTTGGTACTTCATGGATCGGCTAGGCGACACGTTTCGGTGGAAGGCCGAGAATGTCTCAACCGCAGACGTATCAAACGTGTTGGGTCATTTTCCTGGAATTGAGGAGGCCAATGTCTACGGGGTGGAATTGCCCATGCACGACGGCCGCGCCGGATGTGCAGCTATTCAGCTGAGCCCAGATTTTGCTCGCAGTCCGGACTTCCGGGCACTACTGCACCATGCTTCTGCTCACCTTCCTCGCTACGCGGTCCCTGTTTTCCTTCGCCTTACTCAAACTCGATCTCATATCCATAATTTCAAGCAGAACAAAGTTCCTTTGAGGAAAGAGGGAGTCGATCCGCAATTGATCGGTACGGAGATGCCTGAGGGTGCAGACGACAAGATCTTCTGGCTACCACCAAAAGGCGACGTGTATGTGCCTTTCACGCAAAGGGAATGGAACAACTTGGTTCATGGCAATGCTCGGCTGTAAACTATAGCTACTTAGTCACTTATGTTGCTCAGCGTCCGGCCTGCAAAGGCAGCTTTGTGATATTTACATTGTTCGTTAGTCTGCCAATGCCGAGGAAAAATCATCTTGAATCCCACCTATGCTGACAGCTTGGATCCGGTTGCCGCTCCGTATGACAAAGCTATGGCAGTTACTTCTTGTTTCCCGTCCATTTAAGCCTAGTACCTGCAACAGAGGCCCCCACTGACTCTTGTAACTCAACTCCACTGTGTTCTTTTCTGTATCTGACGCTGTCCTCTGCTTTACTCAAGACGTGAAAGTATGCCTGTACAGTAACCCTCCTTCACATGACCAGGCTCTTAACGAAACGCTTTGGCTGAGCAATCAAGGTCTGTAAACAGACACACTGTAGCAGGGGCTTTCTCGGGAGTTGAGTTGGCGGCGGCTTTAATATCGACCATTTGCTTCATCTTTGTCTTTAGGGGAGAGTGCCTCGAACGGAAGTATGCTTGAGGGGAGTTACAAGTTCCATTTGACTATCAACGATGTGCTCGGTGAAGCTGTCTAACAAACAGGACCTGCCTTCAGGCGCCAGGAGTGACCGTAATGATGAACAACGCCGACGAGGATGGTAGCGAAGGCAACGATCGCAGCCTGGGTTCCAAAGCTGCCGTCATAGCCGACTTGTCGCCCCCATGGCTCTTGAAAGTACCCGACACTGAATCCTCCGATAGCTCTAGCGAAATTAATCCAACCTGACACCTCGGCAGCTACCTCAGGATAACAATCTGCAGCGTAGGTAGAGATAGCAACAGAAGTTGTCATGATGCCAAAGTTATGCAGACCCCACCCAAATATCACCGCCACAACCGAGAGTCTGTGAGCCAGAGCTTGGCCCAATAGTATCAGGCCTCCAATCATTGGAATACTTGAAACATAGACCATATTGAGTCGTGTTTCGGGCTGGAATAATCCATGATGCTTGTGAGTATACCGACGTACGAGGTAGTCATTAAAGAAATAGCCGAAAATCTCTCCGAATACGATTGCGACGATGGGGGCAAAGTAGATGTACCCTACGGTATAATGGGAATACCCATAACCTCCAAACTCGCTGGGAGTAGCGAAAAGAATGGCCGCTGAGATATTGATTCCAATCGCCCAAGCGAAGATCAACATGCTTCACAAGGTTAGTGCTCATGCTGGATTGTGATTGCTAGACATACTAGGAAACCAGGACAAGGAACAAAGCCGGTTTGATGACAGTTCGAGCAAACCGCTTGTAAGCCTGATTTACTTTCTCGTAGTAGAGGCGATTGTGGACCTGCCAGACTCCTGTGATGCGGGAAAGCCTAGAGATGAAGTTCGAGTGGCGCGCAGGCTGCTCAAATGTTGAGAAGCTTCGATTGTACCAGGTTTCGTCGAGGAAGGCAACGATGAGACAAACATAGAATCCACACACAGCGACAGACACCCAGCAAACATTCCGCCACTCACCCGTTCCGCCCATAACAAAGTTTCCCACGAGGGGGCCCCATAGAGGTGAGCCGATGTAGAGAAGTGCCCATAGGCCAACCTTTCGAGCTCGCTGGTGAAAGAAGAATAAATCGTAGATCAAAGCTATCGAAGTGGTTTGCACCGATGTGGTGAAGAACCCGAGAAGTGCTCTCAAGGCATAGAAAGTAGGAAAGTCGTCTACAACTGCTGTTCCAACACAAACCCCTAAAGCGATTATACTTGACCAGAAGAGCGTGGGTGCTCTACCGAATACGCTGGTCAAAGGGACCCAAAGGATGCCCCCGACCGCCCTAGGTATCTCATTTAGTAACCCGTGAGCAAACGCGACAACGGAAAATTCGACCCACATCATCAAAACATTGATGCTATTAGTCTCGTTCACCTTGCTTACACTCTGGTGCCACTCAACCGCTTGATTGACAACTGTCGCGCTACCCGCAGCGGCCGTATAGTCTGCTGTGAAAGCGCCCCAGGATGTAGTGAAGAGGATAGCGTGCTTCTTCCACGACGGCCAGTTCAGAGGATCGTTTATGTCTTCGGTGGGTTGCGGGTGGAGGACAGTCTGGAAGGAAAAGGCATTGGCAACGAGTACAGAAACAAAGCGTTGGACTCTGATATACTTACCTTCCCATCATGTGCTAGCTTTAACGATGACATGTTCCCGGCATCAACGGTGAGAACAACGTTAGTGTTATCTGGCCCCTGGGGCCCCTCCTGGTTGGCTTTCTGCATGTTCGGTCCTTCGCCACCGGAGTAAGAAATTTGGTCAATTTCAGGTTTCTCTGATGAAATCATGGTTGGAAGGGATAGTTTTCATAAGATAATTGACGGGATAGGAGAGCGAGAATTGACGATGCTCAGAGGCGACCATGCCATATTTGTGTACTTTGCCAAATGTTGAATAAGCCTTTGACTTCCATATCTGGAAATCCATATACCGTGTCATGGGGACGCCCTGAGACCCTAGACCCCGGACCCCGGATTTCCGGGGAGTCCACCTAGGGATCCAGGGACTGGGTGTCGGACGGCTAGCTCTGCAACCCCTCACGTTAGTCCTTTCTCGTCACGATATTGTCGAAGACTTGAGCCAATGTCGTTCGTTGTGTTGCCACTTCCAAATTGTCCGTACATATCATGCCACGGCAACTTAACGCGTGGTAAAAGGCGGAAATGCCGAGATGACATGGACGGCATATAGCGGCCTTCTGTCCCTTACAGTAGAGCTATTAACACACACATATATATTATTAGTATATAATAATTATAAACTCTAATAAATAAAGTGTTATTTTAGAGTTATATAAGTAGATTAAATAAAATATTAATATAAGTAAAATTTCGTATTTAATAAACTTTTTTAATACTAATAATAATAATCTTATTATTATTTTCCCTATTATTAACTGTTAAAAAATTAAAAACATTTTTATAATAAATAAGTTTTCAATTAAGAGTAAATTATAAACTGAATTAATAGTCCCTAGTGTTTTATATTATATAATACTTAATATACTTATATATAAAAGTCTAACTTAAATCTTATTAATTTAGTTAAACTACACCTCTGCAAGAAAGCCCCCTTAGATAACCTCGCAATACGCTAGTTGCATGCGTAGCATCTTCTTACAGTACATCTAGTTAATCACAAAGTTAAAAAAAAAAAAGTGTTTCGCAAAGTCTGTGAGGCCTTAGTCCAGGACCTCTTCGAGAGCTTGATGATGCTCTTTTGGTGTTGTATGAGTGTTCTAATATCTAACCCCTAACCCCATCCTTCTAACGGGATGACGCTTCCGAAAGCATGGGGCCAGGCATTGTGGGGGTATACTGCGAAACCAGAGCGTCCAAGGACTGAACATCTCATCATAGATCGCCCCCTCATGTACCAAGGGTGCTCCAGGTCATGCGGAGCAGCTTGGAGTGAAGAAATCATGACATCAAGGCAACGATATATTATCGATGCAGGTTGCTGCTTCGATGTTTAGTTTTTCCTGCCTGCGTTTCCTCAAGGGTTGGTTGCCTACAACCTCACCCCAAAGGAACAGGGAAGAAAATAGACGCGTAAATTGGCAGCAGCTGAAAGAGAAACTGTCGCGGTACCGCCAGTAAAACCTGACGATAGATTTACATGTGCCAGAGAAGCCCATCACCATTGATTTTCTCTTTACCAACAATTCCATTACTCGTTCGTCACTCATCGTTTCCTCGTCTTGCTAAATGATCAAACTCTTCACTATTCGGTTACCGTCAAGATGCTTTTGAAGTACTTCAAAACGGCAATGTTGGCGGCGTCAACAGTATGTGCTGCGTCCATCTCTTCACGAGCCCCTGCTCCGCCCAGCAACCCTATCAACAATGTCACCTACAGTCTCTACCCGACAGATACTCGCACTACACGGGCTGTGCTGCAGTTGAAGGATGGGTCGTTACTTCTGACTTGGGAGAAAGGAACAGAAGAGCCCCCAAACCGATACTTCCCCTCTATCGCTCTACCGATGGAGGAGTAACTTGGAAGGGAATCTCTCGAGTTCAGGATACTGTCAAGAGCTGGGGCCTTCACTGGCAGCCACAGCCCTTCCTCCTTGATGAGAAGTTCAGCGGCTATCCTGCTGGTACTATTCTCATCGCAGGTAGGTCAGTGCATCAAGACAAAAGTAAGGGTTTTTATATTTACGCTAGCAAGGATGATGGTAAAACCTGGAGCCTCGTCAGCAATGTTGCAAAAGGCGGCCGTGAGACCGTCAGGCCGGGCGACCCAGCCAGATGGGAGCCCTTCCTGGTGAAGAACAACGGCCGGATCATTCTATACTATTCGAATCAGCGGGACAAAGCACACTCTCATAAAACTTGTTCACCAATCTTGGGCAGATTTCAAGACTAGGACGCCCCTAGTCAATGACGTGGTCGAAGCCGATTGCGACCTGCGACCTGGAATGGCTATCGTCAAATACATTGAGTATACCCGCTAGTGGATTACGGTGTATGAGAATGTGGGTGCGTTGCCAGGCGGAGCTCCCATCTACCACAAGATCGCCTTCGATCCCAGCAAGTTTAAGGACGCGCGACGCCGCGAACTGGCCGGCATGTTAGGGTAGCAAGCTCCAGGCGGTATTAAGAGGACTTGAGAAGAAGTTAGGGTTGAGTTGGTCTATCTGGTTCCTGTTTGGGTGAGAATCTGGAAATCGTGGCCATAATGGTCTAAGATGTACGCCCCGGTTAGAATAGCTCTTTAACATAGCCGTTTGTTAGCAGCACTTATAGAATTGACAGACCGTCTCCCCACTATTGGACAAAGCGATGTCTATCTTCGATGAGAAACAGTACAAAACGCAAACACAGGTAGAGCAGCTCGCTCTGTCAACATCTTTAATAGACAAATCAAGATGATGTAGCCAAAAGACCTGGCGGTTCACTTTGCTTTTTCTTCTTTACATTGTGAGGTGTCATGGCTCAAGAGAAAAAGCGTAATATGACAATGAAATCAATGAGTTCTGGAGATATTGTTTCCTAGTGAACGCGGCGATCCTATTTAAAAACACATGTAGATGCAAAGGTCCGCGACATGGCAAAGGTGCCTAGTGTCAGAGATGTAGAGTCGGATTTGTTCAAAGATAGTGTTTGTTAGCTTCCACTCTGAATGCATGATCCAGACCGATTATGAATCAGCTTGTGTGTCAGGGGTGTTAGTGCGCCAATTTAGCATTCACGACCATGGAAGACATCTTGTTCAAAAGTACGGACATTTCTCGGGTGGATAATAACTCCTAAATGTAGTCCATCAGAAATATGTTGATTTGTATGAAACACTGCATGCCTATAGCTTGCAGATCACTCTCACCACACACGATCGATTTAATCGTCTGTGGGACTATTCAGTTACTCCTTGGGCTGCTTGGTCTCACGTCCATTGTGCTTGTGGGTAATAGCAATGTCTTTCAGCTGCTCCATGAACTCGCGTGCTAAAATATTCATGGAGGTGCAGCCTGTTGTCTCTGGCAGACGGAAAAAGGTCCAGACAAAGCAAATAACAAGAATCCTCCCCGTCAGAAATCCACATCTTCCTTTCCAATTCCCTGCAGTAGAATTGAGAATGTACGGACCGATAATACCGTTGAGGATAGAAGCAATGCTGTAACAGTTTCTGGCGAGACTGATGGCATTGGATCGAAGTCGAGTGGTTGACACCTCGCTGGCAATGATAAATGCACCAGGGCCAACCGTGGTCTAGTGAATACTGTACCAGATTAATTAAATGGCTGACCCGGCGAAGCTTTGAGCGGTGCCTACAGGGGCAAGAACTGTGTGACCAATGATGAACCAGGCGGTGGCCATTCCTGCTGAAGAACATCTTCCTTCGACCGTTTCGGCCCGTGATAGGGAGTGCAATAGAGTTACAGACGAGGTGGATGCCAGCCTGACCGACACTCATACTGAATGAATTTGAAGTCTTCAGGCGAGCTTGCTGGAAGAGATACGTGCCGAAACCACTGACAACGAACCCCGACAGTTGCTGGATAGTCAAGGCGTAACAAGCTACCTTCGTTCGCCAGCAACGGCTGCCTCGAAAACAGTCTAAAACGCCTGTTCCTTGGTCCACATACTTTTCGAGTTCGTTGGTTTGGATCATCAATGCCACGGATTGCTTAGCGGCAGACTGATCGGTATCAGACAGTCGTGTGGCGGTCTTCTTTGCATCTTGAATACGGCCTTTGCGAACTAGCCACTAAGAAGAGTCAGGCGCAAATGAGATGAGGGGAAAGATAATAGCGGGCCCAAGCCCACTGAACAGCAATGTGGATGCGCCACGCCCAGTAGTCCCTCTCCTCAGAGGAGAATGCCTTGAGCAGTCCGAAAGACACAAACTGGCCGGTACCCAAGCACATGACGATCCATGCTCGAAATAGCTTCGGAGCACCCCTGGACAAACCTCTGAGGCGTACGCGGGGGCCATAGTGGTAAACATACCCCAGGCGAAGCCAGAAAGGAGGGAACCGACAAAGAACAGCTCGATATTTTGTGCCGAGGATGTGGTGAAGATCATCCCAGTCAAGTAGGTAATCGTTCCAAGAAGCGCTCTCTTATGCCCGATTCTCTAGGTCATGCTAGTTGATAAAAACACCAACCACGTTACCTAGAGGATCAGAGAGCCCGACAGCAACCTGCCATTGCGGTTCCAGCTGGTAGTTGTAGGTATCGGCAAGTTGCTACCCAAACCGATAGCGGAAGGCAGGGAAGGTAGGAAGTGATCAGATGATGGCAGTGTCGTAGCCATCCATGATGGCAGTGAGGGAAAATGCCATAGACCAAAGACAAGCGCCTTGCGATAACCCTTGGCAGCCTCCCAGGCAGTCATATAATGCTCTTTCTCAGTGGCGAGGATGCCCTTGTCGTCGATGCTCATGTCAGTTCTATCTTCTTGAGCCTCGAGAGTAGAGACATGAGCAAGCTCGATGTTTTGGTCTCCTTCAATACTGTCTTTGGAAATGGCTAAGGAAAACTTGCAAGAACAAATATTGGGAAGACTTTAACAAGAGTTTCGATGTGTTATTAATGTAAAATGTTGCTGTAGGAATTTGTGATGGGCAAAGAGTCTTTGCGTAGGTCAACTGCGAAGCTGTGCACTCGCTCAAATCTCAGCCTCTTGATCTCGAACTAGTTGTTTGGATTCTGATGGGGTGGGGTCGACTCCTCGCGGGATCAACACTTATGGTCGGTTAAGTCTGGGGAATTGCTCAAAAGCTAAACATGGTGTCGTTGGAGGGGGGAAGGGAGGCAAATTAATTCTAAGAATTACAGCAGATCGGGCACTACACGAGGTTCATTTCCAAGGATAGTGGCTTGGGTATATCTTTGTTTGACTGATGGAGTGGAATCATGAGCAATCCTTGCTGTGGTTTATGTCTAGACCTCATGGGGGCTATGGGCTCAGATGTAACTAACTTTGACCAACTTACCTCAGTATTGGAGACCTCCGATCGGCGTATAGGCTGCAGCACTCCGTGATCTCTTAGCTTCGAAGCAGCATGCGACAAACTCGTTTTCGCCCCAAGCCGTGAGTGACTTGAGATCTGACATGCCCGACAATCGAAGCAGACAAAAAAAGGAGACGGAAGCAGTTGCGAAGAAAAATTACATATCGGTACAAGTCTGCCCAAGCGTTCCTTCTCCTCTCGTCCAACTCAATTATCTCTTTTCCAAACTTCAAGGTCAAGACGTAACATCCCCGAAAGAAATTCTTCCAACATGTTCAACATCCTGCAGAAGACTCTCTTTATTCTGTTCCTATCGCTATGAAGTCAAGTATTAGCCGAAATAGGTGAAAATAGGTCCTATGCCAATCCGATACTTCCGGGTTGACATTCCGATGCTAGCTGCGTGTTTGTCTGTGAGCTTGATGACACGACCTTTTGCACTTTTTCTTCTTCCCTAACCTTCCCGAGTCTCCTGATCTACGCAAGTCTGGACCCCATTCATTAGAAGCATGTCAGCAATTCCCTGAAGCGTTCTGAGCAGCGGCTAAACCATGCTTACATGAGTGGGAACCTGCGTGGAGGCTTTTGGGCTCCAACGATCCGGTATCGAGATGGCCAGGCTTACCTCGCGACAAGTTATGCCTCATACCTCCCCGTAGAAAAAATCGAGAACCTTTCGTTTACTAGTCAAGACCCTTCCACCGACGGAAACTGGAGCGACGCGGTTGCTATCACTAACCCTGCCGAAGGAAATCACATCGATCCTGATTTGTCCCGGGATGACGATGGATTTATCTGCATGGCAACTGGACGGGGCAAGATCTTCCCATCTGTGATTAACCTCAAGACTGGCAAGACAAGCCAACAGGCGATGGAACGGGCTGGAAGTGGAGGCACTAATGCCGAGGCGCTCCATATCTATCGCAAAGATGGCTACCACTGCCTCGTCATTGCTGAAGGGGGGTTAGGTCTGGATCATAGCGTCACGATCGCTCGTTCTGGGTCAATTTACGGGCCCTACGAAAGTTTCTTTGGTGATTCCATACTGACCAATAGCAGAACCCAAGAACTTTTCCCAGTTGTTAGCTACGCGGACCTGTTCCAGGATTCGAACCATAACTGGCGGGCCGTTGCATTGGTCTCACGTTCAGGGCCAGCCTATCGTTTCTTCCCCATGGGCAGAGAGTCAGTCTTGACGCCGGTCACCTACGAGATCAATACTTGGCCGGTTCTTGGAAAGTTCTATGACCGTATAACTGGACCATTACCAGTACAACGGAATATATCTGGGGGAAAGGGGCAGTTTGTGGATATTGGAGACACTGTTGACTTCCGGCCCGCAAGTTCTCTTCCAAATTATTCTGTCCATTTCCAGACTAGGCATCCAGCGGCATGTCAGATCTCTATCCCGCACCGTTTTTACTCACTTCAAATGTTGCCATCCTAGAGTCACCTAAACGGCAGCAGCCTTTACGACAAGAAGGATGGAACCAGGTTTGTTTGCCGTCGCTAGACAGCAACTACGTTTACATTTTCGATAGAACTGTCGCTCAAGCTAAACAGAGAGAGAGAACAAGTCGGAATCATCACAGTCTTTCTCTTCCAGCAGCAACACATAATCTAAGCCTTGTACACATAACGGATTCGAGCACCCAGATTCAGCTGCACACGACTTCCACAGGGAACCCTACAGTCCCTGTCACCAGTACTGTGACCAAGCCAATCCCCAAATCATGGGCTCAATGCCCCGTGCAACTGACCGTAGAAGCATGTGACACCCAAGGATATGCTTTCAAAGCCTCTTCCAGTTGCTATAAGGTGGAAATCTTTAGAATGTGGACCGTTAGTGCAGAGGTAGTGAATGCCTAATTCGGAAAATTTGCTATTATGGAAACTCTGCCTATCCTGTGCTGTATCCTCTCATGTTTACTCTGAGTACTAATCTTAGCAGGTACACTGATTGGTGTTTCTGCAACTACTAATAACGGAACAGGCCGCACAGCTCCATACCAGAGTAACTAGACATACACTCCAATTGCACGGAAGGTTTGAAGGGAATATCTTGTTACTATGTTCTAAGTCACTGGTGACAACTAGGGGCTCACAAGATCAGAGTTTACACACTTCTGCAAGAGAGGGCCGTGTGGAAATCTCTAAGAATTGAATGCTTCTTATGCACACATCACTACTTTGATGACAAATATCCCAAATTTGTCACTATTCTCCCCGATCTGCTGGCTGGCCCTGAGTAATGGAAAGAGTATTGTACCTATGTATGCGCCCACTGAATTCCCTGAGTAACGTGATTGATAAGCCCCGCCAGAAAGCAGAAAGCCTTCTGTAGAGACAGCTCAGCGTCACTTCCATGATAAGTTTAGTCTGGTTTCTGTTGGTATTCCTGACATCTACACACTTTACCTTCAACATTGCTCAGTACTGCGAATGTTGGATAGGCTTGTCATAAATCGCTTCCTCCAAACTTTGTTTCATGGGTCTTGAACATGTGTTAAATTCCAGAACTTCTCACTGAGTATACTCTCTGTTCGTTTAGTGATGTATTTTGTAATCTCACACGCCAGATCCCTTGGATCACGCCCTGCTGACTCTCTAGCTTTACACAACCAGTAATCTAGGACAGGTATTGGCCCAAAAAGCTGCCCAAATAATCCCTCTTGCCCAGAGAAACGCCTTCTTTGCGGAGAATACCATAGGCAATCGACAAGTGGAAGAAAACATTAGGCAGAGCGTATCCATTGACATAGTCTCTGCTTTTGAGGCTGACCTTCGTCACAGGGTCCAACCCTACAGTTCTGACCTCATCCTCCAGACTATTGACAACGTCCTTATCGGCCTTGTTGACGATTTCGAGAACTTGCTGGATTCGAGATTGCATCGCCTCAAGTGTGTCGAGGTTGGCCTCAAGAGCCAAAGGCTCGGTGCCAGCAGCATGGGCAGCAATTTTTTGTGAGATGTCGGTGACCATATAGACTTGAAAGCTTAGAGGAAGCATATCCTCGTGAAGACGGGCTGATGGCAAGTAACTCAAGTTTGATTGTTGTGCATTCTTGAGAATGTTGGCAAGGGAATTCAGCGAGTCCTGAGCAAGAACAATCGCGGCATCGTAGAGAGCGTAACTCATATTAATCGAGTTGAGGGGGAAACAAGGTTTATAGAACTAAAATGCCTTTTCTTTCGAACGTTTCTTGTGTGTGATAAATGGAGGTTAGAATAAGTCTTAGATATTGTGACATTCTAAGGGTATATGTAATTTTTGTCTACAACCAGGGCTCTCACAGCCTGGTGTCTTCACGATGCTTCTTGCGTTGTGGTATCTTCGTGTCTGATTATTAAGATTATTAGCAAGCTATACACCGACTTTCTGTTTCTTGCGGGATGGCCGACGATAGCTGTCGGCATGCACAAGGGATATGAAGCAGATGCCACATGCTTGAAGGTACAAGTTTGGACTCTGTAGGTAGACGATGACTGATCGGCCCACCTTTTTTGTCTATGGAGCTGAATAGGGTTGGAGCCGGCTGAAACGTCGCACATTTTTGCCCTTTTTGGATAATGTTTCCGCCTCGGTTTAAACCTCCACTTCAATTATTCCAAATCTTCCCCTGTGCGGAGACAACTAAATCACAAAAATTGGGTCTCGGGACTTTAGAGCTTCCGGTCTCCGTCGGGTGCTATGGGTGGTGAAGTTGGTTAATTCCAGGCCGTCGACCTGACCGTCAGACTAAGCTCGGCAATTGCATCGCGACGAGTTGGTACTGTATTGAATACACTACCCTCCCTAGTTCACCATTCTTCCTCTGACGCTCATTGAACTGGACTTGCGCCCATAATGGCGGAATGTCTCTACGACGGCATGATGAAAGGTAGCAATATGTGAGATATCGGCAAAACAAAGGCAGCGAACACCAAACAGCCCATGTATCGCAACTAACATGCTACCTTGGTTTGCATTGCCTTATCAATTAGTCTTTCCTGGATCTCTCATTGTATGTCCTTACTTTGTAGATACCGAAGCCGAGGAAGATCTTGTAGAGTTTATATCCAGACCATGTTGACTGCGGAAACGTCTTCCGGATTAGGTGTGAACTACCGCCACTGAAAAAGCAGGTTGACACAATGTGTCTCGCTAAACCAGAACGGGGCTATGCCAGTCGAAATCTTGGAAACTACATAGTGCATGGAAGAAGGCTCCACTATAGTTATAAGTTGATGAAATGCCCTGGATTATCCCCATCGAAATCTCCAACGCTGATCTTGCACGCTCGCGATAACCATGGCGACCTGGGAAGCATTTGTTACTACACACCGCGAAAAGCAGGAGAAGGCCATTCCAGTACCATGGAAACTGAGTCAAAAGAAGCTGGATCAGATTTCCGGCGCAGGAACACCACAAGAAGGTCACCTCATTGAGTTGAAAGCCGCTCAGCTTTCTGGTCTCTTGAGTCAAAGAGAGATCGAGATCACTGAATCCTTTACTGCACGTGAGCTATTGGGAAAGATCCATTCCCAATCGTTCAGAGCCCAGGATGTTGTCGTTGCGTTTTGTAAACGAGCAGCCATTGCACAGCAGCTAGTAAGTGAGCCTCAGGTTGAGTCATATTTTGTCTTTTTTGTGATAGCTATTGACTTCGCAAGACCTCCTGCTTAACTGAGATATTCTTTGATGTTGCGATAGAGAGGGCTCGGTCCCTGGATGTCCAGTTGACAGCCACAGGTAAGGTCGTAGGCCCTCTCCACGGCCTGCCAATTAGCTTGAAAGTACGTATTTTTAGCCCGCTTGCCTTATATTCTACCCATGGCTGAGCATTATATAGGATAGTTTTCAGGTCGAAGGGTATCATTCAACCGTTGGTTACGTTGAGTTCCTCAAACGACCGTTGCCTGCGGGCAATGCAGCCCTCGTCAAACTACTCACAGATGCTGGAGCAATTCTCTACTGCAAAACCAACGTCCCCCAGACCATGATGGTATGTCCGACTCTAGAAAGCGCTCGGTCAGTATAGATGTGCTCAACTACTCACGTAACTCCAAGACTGCAGATTCGGAAAATAACATCTTTGGAAGAACCCTCAATCCATATAATACAAGACTGACAGCTGGAGGGTCTACTGGAGGTGAAGGCGCCCTTATATCGTTCCGTGGGTCAATCCTCGGTGTTGGGACTGATCTTGCTGGCTCTGTGCGCATACCGGCACTTTGTTGCGGTATATATGGGTTCAAGCCAACTGTTGATCGCATCCCGTTTCAAGGCCAAGCCCTTTCTCCGTTTCCTATTCAGTGGATCTCGAGTGTGATGCCCGCCGCTGGTCCGTTGGCAACTTCTGTTGATGACCTATCCTTATTCATGGAAGTAGTCACAGAGATACAGCCTTGGAAGTATGATGCATCAGCGCTGTTCATCCCGTGGAGGTCCCTAAACTCTGAGCATAAAACACTTACTATCGGCGTCCTGCCTGAAGACGAAGAATATCTCTTGCATCCTCCCGTCCGCCGAATACTTGCAAAAGCCATTTGCATTCTGGAAAAGGCTGGCCACAAACTGGTGCGTCTCCCAGCAGATCCTCACCGCAGTGTCAGTCTTGGTGCTAGGATCGGGTACCAATTCTTCGGGATTGCAAGTCCAGATTCCGCAGCGCTAGCCCAAAGCATAGGTGAGCCATTTGTTGCATCGGTTGCTAGAGAAATGCATCCCTTCTCTAGTGGAGACTTTCCTGTCTCACCTCAGCTGGATATCCCAACCCAATTTCATAAGCTGAATGAAGCCCGAGGGGCATACGCCGAAGCGTGGAAAGAGGCGTGGCGGGAAAATGAACTTGACGTGGTGATAGCACCAGGGGCTATAAGTACTGCCGTTCCTCACGACACTTATGGCCTACCCGTTTATACCGTTATGTGGAATGTCCTTGATGTAAGTACAATATGGACTCCGACTTAACTATGTCAGTCAGCAGCTAATGAGGCAACATAGTATCCGGCAGCAGTTGTCCCTTTCGGATGTGCATCGGCATCAGAAGATCCTGAGCCCCAGACTTCGAACATGCCGTTTGTGCCTGATTGTAAGTCATCATCTCCTTCCAATAACAGGCAAAGTGGTTTGTTGCTGACAGGTGCCCAGACGACGCCAAGTCGACTCACGGTGCACCAGGATCTATTCAGATAGTCTCTCCACGCTTTCGGGATGAGGAATGTTTGGAAGCTGCTCAGATAATCGACAAGGCTTTACGTTCTACTTGAAACGAGGCTCGTAGAAGTCTTACGGTTACACGTACTACGTAGCAAGCTGAATTGTATAAGATGACTAGAAAGGCGATTACGTAATTCAAACCTTACCATTCCAATCCGATAATTAAGCGACGCTAGCTGATCCGAGATCTCTTCGCGTGACATCTCCGCATTATGCACCAGGGCCACTGACAATCACAGCATCCTTGGTATCTAGCAAATGCGAGTCCTTACTGCCAGGATTATCTTCGTCCTAGAGTTGTCAATATGATAAGATCACGAGGTGGATGCTCCAACTGCAGACATCGGAAAAAGAGGTGCGACCAGGAGCGACCGTGGTGTACTGCCTGCAGACGTCGAGGCCTTCAATGCCCTGGATACTCCACACAGCTGCGTTGGGTGGAAATGCCTCTCACCCAAGAAGAAACATCCAGCATGAGTCATCTGGAGGTGACAACTTCTCAAGCATCAACGGACACTTTCTCATATTGCGTCCCGCCGACTGCCGTCCCAGAACCTGACGCCAGTTTGACGTCAACGCTTTTCCACAAATGTACGTGCTTTTCGTTTGATACGTAGATTTTGTGCCTCTAGAGTGACTCATGATCTCGATAGTCTTACAAAACGGGCTCACACAGCTATACAACGCATACGCGTGCTCGTGGATACAGCCCTTCTTCATCGAAATGTCAACGCAGAGCAAGTCTCTACCCGCAATCTCTGCAGCTATTCAGTTGTATATGGATGAGGGTGGTGGGGATCTACCAGTATCTTCCATGGAGTATTTTGATGTTGCTTTGAAGACGTTTCGAGCCGAAGTGTCTGCTGCCCATGATACTTTCCATCCTGCTACCGCCTGTGCAGGTTTGTTACTATGCGTTCTCAACGTAAGTCAATGCTTATTGGCACACGCATGGACATTAATTTGTTTGAGCGACTGAGCAATATTCATTGTGCTAACATGGTCTCTTCAGTTTCTCCAAGCATATCCCGGTTCGCAATTCCTTAGACTTCTGGCAGACTCGTACAGTCTCGGAAGCCCAACTTCTTCGCTAAGCCTGAGCGCAGAAGACGATCTTGCTACTCGACATGTGCTCGAATTCATTGGAGTTATGGATATGCCATGTCTCGTATTTGGCCGAGAGAAGCCCTCCATTGGCATATGGAAGACCTTTCGTAATAGCCAGGACCGCTGGAAGAAAGGGCGACTGAAAGGTATAGAAGTACTCTCAGGAATGCCGATGAGTCTTCTAGACATATTAGCTGATATGATGCAAATGGATACTGAGGAAGCCGTGATCCGTCTCTGGACATGGCCTGGTGAAGTAGGCGAGTACCTCCAGTGCTATCTGTGGGACGCTTGGCGGTTAGCGAGTATCCTTGACGTTCGCAGGCGTGAGCGTTGCAAAAGGCAGTTGGACCCCAAGCTATCCACGGAGAAAATGGCAAAAGACATCCCATGCAATGAGGTCGTTCTTTGCCGTTTGATGGCAGCTATTCAAGTACTGCAAAGTGCCAGTGTTCAGCCCGAGAATCGGAATTTGCTGATCAGAAACGGATTGGTTTTTCCACTAGTAACAGCCAGCCTGGAGGTACCACTGTTGAAACGACATCCTGGATGGAAAAAGACCGCGGACGATACAAGACAACTCTTCGAGAATAACAATCGTTATAAACTCGTAGGTATAACCTTCCAAATACTGGATGACGCGTGGCAAGCTGGATCGTCTTGCTTTGACATCGATGAAGTGGCACGAAGTAAAGGTATCGAAATTGCTGTATTGTAAACTCCTGGCATTGCCATGTCTTCATTTGCTTCATTGAGACTAATTTTGTGCTAATTACTGAGTTTTGGCTTCACGTTGCATATGATTTCGGGTGTTGTCTACTGCGAGGCGTAGCAAGAAACTCCAAGGCCTTAAGTAGCTATTCATTGCCGTAGTAGCTCAATTGGATTATTTTGGTGCGAGTACGAAGAGGGGATGTGGATATTCTGACAATTTCCTCAAACTTTCACTCGGCAGGAGCTATAATATTGACCAATTTTACGACTGAGGCTGCATGTGATTTTCCTAGCTTTTGCGTCTTGCTACTCTGTTCATCATCCATATAATATATTTCTTAGCAGTACTGCTGACCAGAGCGAGAAAAAGCTGGGATATTAATTTACCAAGTGGAGAGACTACTGAGATGAAGCAGCTTTTACCAAAATGGGTGTGGTTATAGGTCGTGAAACTAACTCCGTCCTGCTTTCGAAGTCAACTCAGAACCGCCTGTGTTTCTTATGAGAGAATGTCATTCAACATGCACCTTTTAACAAATCGTCCTGACTCACTTGGCATCTATTCTACGCCCACAATTATAGTTCAGAGTGGTGACATGTCATCAGATTTCATTTAACAGTGATAATCCTGAACTACATATGTTCTCCAGCCTCAGCAGAGCTCGTTCGAACTCCATATATAAGATGTATGGCACAACTCTAGGCAAAATTGAGCATGGTTCTTGTCCATTTCGATAATTTAATGTGAATGAGATCTTATTGTCTAAACGGAACATGCTCACCCTGTGAAATCTATGTAATCGTGGCCCCATGGGTGTGTGTATTGCTTGACGTCGACAGTAACAAGGACTCGTTATCATGCGTTCGCCGGGCTTTCTCTGGGGGTTTTGATCTCAAGAAGCAACTTTCCTACATCATTCGTATCAGAATAGCATTCATGAAATTGCGAAGATAGTCTGGGAACTATACCTTTATTAACGCCTCTGAAGAGATCAACGAGAGCTTGCTCAGCGTTCCTGAGTCCACCTGGAATTATTGTTTCGGTCTTCTTCAGCTTGCCCTGCGCTACCCATTGTAATAGCTCCGCCCTAGCTTTTGGGAAGTCTTGGATGTGATCGATGATGATAAAACCCTGCATCTTGATACGCATAGTGACTACTCGAAAGAAGTGTTGAGGGCCACGGGGTTTGTCGGCGTTGTATTGACTGATGTTACCGCACTCGACGAAACGGGCGTGTGGTTTAGCCCGGAGTAAGCATAGATCAAGGATTTCACCACCGACTAACATATGATTAGCTACTCGTCCTAGGAGTGTTTCGTTGATTCATGACTTGCCGTTATCAAAGTAGACGTCAATTAGCTTCTCAGTCAGCTTGTTGAACTTGTCCTTGAAGTCTTTCGACTTGTAATTGATTGCATGGTCAAACCCCAACGACTTGACTAGCCACTGGCACTTCTCATCGCTGCCAGCAATGCCGACAACTCTAGCACCACAAATTTTGGCAATTTGACCTGCCACACTCCCTGTTGCACCAGCAGCGCCTGAAACAACCACTAGCTCTCCAGGTTTTGGCTTGCCTATCTTAGTCATGCCTACCCATGCCGTCAAACTAGTAATACCCAAAGTTGAAAGATAGTCTTGGGGCTCTTGAACTCCTAAAAAGGAAGAAGTCGGCTCAAATTGGTCTTCTGAGAGGATAGAATACTCAGACCATCCGCCAAAGCTGGCAACGATGTCACCTTCCTTGGCACGCTCAGACTTTGAAGCAAGCACACGAGCAGCAGATGTGCCTCGCATGACTTCGCCAATTTGAACGGGAGGAAGGTAGGAGCGAGTATCTAGGGTTAGGGCAGGAGTAAGCTTTTACATCGCACGACTTGACTCTAGAGTGCTAACCTTCAATCCATCCTCTCATGGTAGGGTCCAGAGAAAGATATAGCGCTTCAACCAAAATCTCGCCATCTTTCAGATCACAGCGAGTTGGGGCAGGGTTTACCCTTTGCGCAAAAGTCTTTCCCGGGATTATCTCTGCGATGGGACGCTCGGCAAGAACAACAGAGAGATTGTCAATAGTCATGACCGCGGTTGCTTGTTTCTTGGAAATCAAGCATAGGAAACCAATATCTTGTCGTTCGAATATGTGGAAGACTTAGGACAGGTAGTGACTTGTAAGCCATCACGGATTCGGGTACTTCAGCCCTCATTGTTATACTCTCATGCAACACTTTATTGACTGCATCGTGCGGCCTTGGCTCCTGATCGATGTATAGAGCACGAAATGCACATAATAGTTCCGGCGGGACCGAGCGCATGACAAATCGTCGCGCTTATAAATCTGGTCTAGACGGTAGTGATGCCGCAAGAAGATGAAAGGGATTGAAACAAGATGGCTAAAGCGACGGGGCACTTTGAACAACGCCGAGCTCTTACGATCCCAACTGTTGTGATCGACGTCCTAGCGCTTTCCAACAAACAGTCCCATAGACGCCAGTCTGCAATGTGGCGGAAACAATTACCTAAATCAGTTAGTGTTAGCGACGTCCTAAAACCTGGAAAATTAGGTTTCGTTTAGGCACAATCGTCATTGAAAGAGTGGCGCTGATGAGTAAGCGGAATCAACCTTCATTCAACTCCTATCTAACTGTGTTGTGTGACTGATGAAATTTTAATCGTGTGTTACATTACGATGATGATCCATATTTACGGCCTGGTCAGGATCTCTACGACTAGTATGTTGCATGTTGGGTGCATCTGTGGTGCTCGGAACTACTGAAGATGCCGAAACCACACTGGGCGTGATCAACAAGATCGTTGGATGAAAAACAGGAGCGTCTCTGGCGATGTATTGTACCGATGTCTGAATGATCAGAGGTGGATGGATTTAGACTCGCTTCCGCGGCTGTACTCGAACCAGCAAGGCTGAGCGAAAGGCTGAGCGAACGGGCAAATGATGAATGCGATCTACGATAAATACGTGCTGTGACGATTGGAATACTCAGCGACAATCACAAGGCACAAGGCATGTCGCTAATGTTTTGACGCCGCGTAATGTGAGCATGTTGCTGAGGATGTTTCGTGTGCCTCCATATGACTCGAGACATTGCGTGAACCTACCCTAAAGCTCTCGAAAGTCTGTTGGGCAACAGCTTGAATTTGATGTTTGAGCGGAATCTTTTTCTCCTTCTTGGGTCCATTCCCAATCTACGGCTTCGGTGACCGTTCGGTCAGCTGCTTCACTGCTGTGCTTCCTTTCTTTGGTCCTGTACTTTACTAACTTTGATGTTGAAGGATACAAATCATCACGTGACCTCCTTTGTCTTGTTATTGACTGGCCACAGCCACGGCTTGGCTCTATTTAGCTTGATCACCGCCACATTCAAAGAGCATTTCTGGTATCAGCTGCGTGCTACTCACCTCAGTGATGTCTGTCATTTCTTTGACTACACAAGATTTATCCTCCAATATGTCAAGCGGTCAAACGCGAACGTTCCACTATATAAATCGGAGCTCTTGCCATACTGAGCTTACGTGCGCGAGGGACCAGCAATTAATACTTTGCGAGTTCTCTAGGTCATTCGGAATACCGAGGAGTCACGGACTACATCGCAATCGAGATATCAAGACTGTTTTGACAGGCGAGTAATTGTTGTTTCCTCAGCCCCCATATTAGTGGGGTTGGGCAAATTCTCCGTCGGAATTCAAAGAACTTTGACGGTTAGTGACTGGAGAACAAATGGAACAGGGGCAGATGGCAAGTAGAGAAGAGTCTCATGACATAGTGGGGATTGATTCCATTAAGATGTGGAGTTGGGCATTCTGGGTAGAGAAAGGCTTTTGCACCTCTGCCCTGGCAGTGTAACCATTTTTGGTCCCAACACGCTTCTATGCTCAGGGCCATGTCACTTCTTCCAAAGTAACCAACGACAGATGGGTTATAGATGAAAGGCAAATCTCCCCGTCCCAAAGGGTTACAAAACTATCTTCTTGTTGCTCTGTTTCTGAGAGAACAGTCACAATACAGGCTAATGCACCCTTGCAGATATCAACCCCTCGAAGGCACGGCTTTAGTGTGGGACTATTTGATTGATTGTGATGGGTGACTGCTTCGATCAAACAACGAAAGCCCATGGTGACGGCCCTTGTCTCTATTATCAACGAAAGCACAAGTTAAGCTTTTGAATGCCATGTGTATTGCAACTCACCGCTGCCTCCATGCTTGTTTTACATAAAGTCCACATGGTGCTCTGGCGCCGGGTTTCGGAGGCATGTCAAGGTCCGATAGTACCGATAGAGTGGAGGGTCGGACTCCATCGCGGCGCTTCTGATCTATATAATTCTTCCTGAGCCTTTCTCCAATTCCAAGATATACTCCTATACTCAGTCGATCTTTCCTCTGCATGTCTTTGATACCATCAACAGCCTCAGTAATATCGCCTCACCATCATCATGCGTCTCGAAGACATCCTCCATGTCTGTACGATCTTGGTCGTTATCGTAGATACATCGTACGTGTCACCAGTGTTTGGAATACTTCTGAACGCTCACTCCGAGCATGGATCATCTGACAAGCTTTTAACACTGACTAGATCTGCCATCGTAACGAAGCGTATAGTTCCTCTCCAAGATGTGGACTCAGTGACTCGGGGGCCAAGGTATCTGGATGAAGGCTTCATTGATGCATTCCCGATGATGTCCAATGAGCAGGCAGGGCACTTACGTCATTTTCATAACTTGGTCAAGCAGAAAGACGGGGAGTGGCGTCATATGGGCTCTCAAAAGGCCGGCCAAGAGTTACTTGACGGGTATCGGTATCAACTGGCGACAATGACCTATGCTGCAGGAGCAACGCATTACTTTCGACTACCTTTGTTGAGATCACTATTCCAGACTTTACTTGAAAAACTTATCGCCAAGATGCTATTAGGAGACGTTTGGGGTTACTGGTATCTCACCAGCCAGAGTGGTATTTTTGTGGACCCCGATCTCAAGGAGCTGCGAAAACCCTGGGCGGATCCAATCAAAATGGAGAACATAATGGTAAGTCTTGAGCTGTCCGACCGATACTAGTTGTGCATAATTAATGAGCTGCAGTACTCTGGTCACCTCCTCCATATGGTGTCCTTGTACTCGATGCTGTTTGACAGCGACAGATACGAGGAGAATGATGCTCTGTCATTTAGTTGGGAGCCAACCTTCTGGGGCATGGGATCAGAAAAGTTCACTTATAACCTCACATCCTTGCAAGAAGCTATATTGAAAGAGATGGAGAGAGAGAACTGGCTCGGTGTTTGTTGTGAGCCAAACAGCATATTCATCGTCTGCAACCAATTTCCGGTATGAATACTTTCCCCCACGACATCCAGATAGTAGGTGACTGACATCGCGTCACGAAGATGATTGGCATGCGTTACAACGATGCGAGGAAGGGCACCGATGTCGCCCCAACTGTCCTCGGGAAATACCAAAAGGCTTGGAACTCAACGGGTATGTTCCAAGACGATGGTCTCCTCATTGACTGGTTTTCTCCGAAACAGAGCAGTAAAACATACGCTCAGGATCCTGGTTTCACAGCTTGGTATGTCAATGTGCGGAAACTGACATGATGGAAGTCGGATGGGAAGGAAAACGAGACTAATGGGAAATAGGACTGCTGCTTTCCTCAATGCCTGGAATCCAGTAATAGCGAATACCGCCTACAAGACAGCACATAAGATGGTACTGCAGACCATGGCGAACTACAGCCACTCCGCTGCGGCGAATTACCCGGTGAAGCCATCCACTGCTGCAAAGCCCGTTAAACCCCTTCCGGGATACGTAGCTCAGATGATCTCTGAAGTTGGTGACGAGCCAGCTTTGAATCAGTATCTGGATTTCATTGACACGACTTACAATTCGACCTGGGAAGAAGGTGGACTCTTTTATCCGGCCAGTGGACAAAGAACTGATGATTTGCGACCAATGGATTCCCTAAGCGGAAACGCAGGCATTCCTTACGCAAGATTGAATATCTTTGACGGCCAGCGCAAGATGTACGAGAAGCCCTGGACCAAAGAGCACTTTTCTACATATCCCTTCATCGAAAACGTCGATCTCTCCAGTGGTGTAGACTTCTTGCGCGGGACCTGGAACGAAAGTCTTGCAGCAATGGCCATTACTATGCGTACCTATTCTGGGACCAATAAGAAGTAAGTGGTAGAGTATTCCCTCTAAAGAATTAGGTTCTGACACATTCTTTTAGAGTTAGCCTTGATATTTCAGGCTTACGACAGGGAAGATACAGGATTTACGAAGACCGTAAGCTCCTTGGCGTATACAACATCAGTGCTAAGACAGATATAATTCAACTCGAGAAAAACGTGAAGAACGAGGCTCTAGACATCATCATTCAAAGAGCTTAGTCTACGTTTCAGTGGATTCGTTTTCCTATACATATAACTTACTCAATGTCTCGAAGAGATAGGTCAAGGTCGCACATCTAGAAAGACACGTCTTTTTTTTTTCACACAATAAAGTATCATACCTAATATCTTCAAACATAGTTTTATTCTCTCTCAACATTGAAGTAAAATAAAGCCGCGTTTCCGGGCAGTTACCAACGTTATCATTCAAGCGACAAGGTTTCATCTATGCCATACGGGCTCTGATCTATTGAAAGCACGGTTGCTTTTGTTGCAAGACCTAGTTTGTTTTCACACTTTTAGAAGGTGGGGTATCATTGAAAACAAATGAAGAAGGAAACTCGATATTGAGAATGTTGAACTTGCTAGAGCCAGAATCCCTCTCTTGGCTGTCCTGAGACTACTATAAAACTCCGGAATTAGTCGAGTAACATGAAAGTTGGATTAAGTCACGGATTCTGATCTAAGCCACGATGAAAATGTAGACGATCATACTTGTTGAGTAATGTCAGCGGACTAATCTTCTATCGGCATTGTGGAAGATGTTGCCAAGTGACAATTTCGTCAGCCCCAGCATGAGTTACCTCAAGGCGATCTAGTATAGAGGATGGTGTATCAATCACTGTAACGCTTATTCTGGTAGAATCAGCACGTGCCCGGCTATACTACTCGTAGTCCATGTGAAGTTAGTACAGTTAGTACAGCAACCGGAGACGCTTATTTTGGAGCTTTAAATAACTGGTGCTTTGGAGTTTACTGCTCTACCTATTTTTAAAATAAGTAGTTTAACCTGGAGACGTTGACATGAGTATGATACTTGAGCCTCGCATAGTATGGGGGATGATGTCTGGCCCAATAATAATAAGATGAGGCCAAATAATAAAGCGAAACAGGCGCATGTCGATCGAACAAGGTAGCGTTCCAGGGGGCCCTGTGAGTGGGCCCGCTTGTACGCGCACATTGCTCCAAGTTACTCACTTTACCCGTGTCTACGTTCGATGCGCAACAATTCTAAACATAACTCAAGGCGCAGTAGTGGGTCTTAGAAGGTGGCGATCTTGTACAACTCGGTGTGTAAGCGGCTAATGGAGCATGCAAAGGAGGGTTCATCACTGCCGAAACGAGAAAGGGGTAACGACCAAATACAACGGGATTGGGTGGGGGGACAAGGGAGCACAGGCGACCGAGTCATTTGGATCATACCAAGTTTATGTAAAAGTCCTTTTTCTGCAATCAGCCCATGCCGCCTATCTATCACATAGCCAAGTCCCTTAGACTAGGTCCGCCATGTAGTCACAGGCTTTCGTGTTTCTGCAGTCATTTCTCGCCACCAAGTAAACGTTCAATATCATAGAAGCCAGTGTCATCTATCCCACTTGAGCGCGGTAAGCCAAAAAGTTTTCGAACATGCGATCCTTCTGACCAGGTGTGAATTCCCGGTAGCAAGCGTCCCCAGTATAGTCCATATAGTTGAACATTGGATCATTCCCCGGCTGGTCAGGACAAGTATCACGTGGGTGATCACAACCAATTTCAGGACTTCCACCTTCGTACTGGGCGGGTGTATCATCTATCCCATCACCGAAGTCGCATCCGCCGTAAAAGGTATGGTACAGGCCGAACCAGTGACCAACTTCGTGCGTTGTTGTTTTGCCCAGGTTGGCTTCTTTTCGTCTACCACCCGGGACCGTTTGTGCGTCGACTGTGCAGCCATCCATAAACTTCGTGATATCAAATGTGGGATTCGTGCTATTCTCTGGGAAAGTACACTCCTATATGATGGCTATCAGCACAAGATCAAACTTTGTGAAACAAGAGAATTGGCAGAACCTACTCCAAGACCTCCACCAACCAAGTGTGAGATAAAGTAAACATTCAAGGTTTTGTAATCACCTTTATGAAGCTTCTTTTTCATCCAATAGTCATAGGTGTTGTTCGCCCAAGTCGCATTCAGAGTCCAGTCGATGCCACGGAGCTTAAATTGAATGTCATATGGCCCGAAATTGTCGTTCAAAACTTCGATCTGCCGGTTCAATTGATCTTCGGTAATTTCGTTCGGAGTAGCAGTAACAACGTGGAAATACGTGTCGAGTAACAGGCTGCTTTGATTGGCACGCACCCAAGAACCATCAACGTGGTCCCGTTTTCGATGCGCTCGAAGTGTTTGCGACTCGGCTAAAAAGCCTTCTGTAGGTTCGCTCTTGCAGTGGATGAAGTCATTTGCTGGCGGATTTGCGGCCAGACCGGTAGTGATGAACCCAGTGATAGCAAGGAGCATTCCACGCATCGTGTCTAGACTGACTGTGAGTTAACTCGTTGAGAGTGTTGAGCGTTGAAGATGGATGGAAAGTGAATCATGCATGGTTAAATAAGCTCGCTTATTAGTGGAGTCCTTACAGTTACATCACATGCACTATATATAGCGCCCGTATTTCGAAATTAAGGATAATAAGAAGCCTTTAACAGAATTACCTGGTTTTGTAAATAGTAATTATAAGCCCCAGTGGAAATCATATTAGTTATTTAACTCTATAATTATATTTTGTTTATATATTAGAATAAGCAATGAAATGAGCACTTTCTCTCGAGACTTAATCTCGGACTTTCCAACACTCCGAGATGGGCTTTCGGCATTAATTAACTGCATCCCGCTCTTCTGCGCCCACACTTTCCTGAAAGGCATAGAAGCAGACAAAAACAACACGTGTGTAATTAATGCAAACATTTTTTTTTCTGTTTGTCTGTTATTTTTTTTTTTTTAAAAAAAAAAAAAAAAAAACCTTCCCAATCTCAATTATGTCTAGTATACTACAACATCCGCGATACCTCAGGGATCTTGTAGATTACTCACCGGCGAATATTCCCTCTATTTTGCAATGTCTCAGCATAGTGTCTGTCGGACGCGTAGCTTGGAGATTCCTGCGATGGACATTGATACGGCTTCTTCCCGAGGTCACCTCGATACGCTATCAGCGATCTGACGCTTGGGCCCTGGTGACAGGTTCATCTGCTGGCATCGGCCTGGGTGCAGCGATGGCCCTTGCAAAGCGCGGCTTCAACAATGTGTTATTGGGACACAAAGAAGAAGAATTGCAAACTGCGCAACAGACGATAACGGAAGCCTTTCCCAATGCTAAGACACGGATCATTATTGTCGATGCTATCACCGCGACACCAAATCGAATCAGCGACCTCATGCAAGAGTTGAAGGACCTCAATTTGACAATTCTCGTGAACAATATTGGGGGCATTCCAACGGTAAGATCGCAATATTACAATCGAATCGATACTATCTCTGCGCAGCTCTTGCAGCAGACCGTTGCTCTGAACGCCGGTTTCATGGCTCAGCTTACTCGAGTGGCCATCCCATGCCTGTCTAGAAATGGGCCGTCGCTTATTCTCAACGTCGTTTCAGCATCGTTGCTTGGTTTCCCTGGCGCAGCAACGTACTCCGGCAAAAAGGCTTTTGTGACTGCCTTTAGCAAGGCGGTGACGCGTGAGATGAAAGCCGACGGTCTGCCGATTGATGTGACTGTTGCCATGCTGGGCGAGGTGCGGACGCAGGCTAACCCTGTAGTACCGTTTGGCTCGCTTGACGCTGAAGCTTTTGGTGAGGCCATGATTGCCAATGTCGGTAGAGCAATTCAGACACAACGTTTGGTTTATCACCCGTGGTTTGGTCATGCTATCCAGGATTTTGTGATGGATGCTATTCCCACATACTTACTAGAATGGATTTTGAAGCAAGTTTTTAATGAGAAAGGGAGAGTCAGGGGAAATAAGTTGTCATAAAATCATTAAAATAGCTTAATTGAAATACAGAGGTTATATCGAGGATTAATAATTTTGGCATTCTCCTCAAATTCAGTCCATTTTCTTGATACATAATTTTACAACTAATAGGCAGAGTCTTTAATCAGGGAATGCCGACTCCGTATCTGGGGATGCATCACCAAGCTACCTATCACAGCCGAGCTGGATAGTGGATAGGGTAAAAGAAGGGGCTGGAGGTACATAAACTCCTAACACGATGCGTGACGCATACTGATCTGGTCAACCAAAAGTGTGAGATGCCTAAGAAAGACTGGTTGAGGTGGTAGTTGACACCAATGTAGTATTTCTAACCGCCCCGGTGCTAGACTCCATGGGCGAATAACTCGCTGACCTTGATTGCGATCGCCCGGCTGTGTTGCTTGTCCAAGTGGGGGCTGTGACCACTCGAGACAGTCACTACGCTAGCACCCGCCGCCTGTGCCATGGCAAGTTGTTGTTTAGCTGGGACTACCTCGTCGTCTTCACAGACAAAGTAAACCTTTGGAATATCAAAATCTCCAGCTACCACTTGAACAGATGTTTCAAGGCTCAATCGGCTTTGCTTGTTGAGTTCAGGTAATACCTGATCAAATTTCACTCCTCTGAAAAGGGCCTCCCGAAACATAGAAGTGGTGCCCACATAGTCATCCTATGAACATCAGTATGATAGCTTTCGCCAGCGGTGCAATGATGTCGTGCCATACCTGTACGTCAAATATCGGGCCGTATTGCGCGCCGTCAGGTTGGAAGAGAGGTAGCCCCTTCTGCGGCAGAAGGAAAGCAGCGATACTAACAAGGCCCCTGATCCCACCCTTAAGCCCCTTCCCTGCTCGCTCCTGGACTGTATTCCCTTTTAAAGAACAAGCAGCCGGGACACCCCCATAGCTGTGAGCGACCACAACAAGGTCTCTGCCGGCATCCAGGAAGGGAGCAATTGCTTCGTGAATAACCTGAACGTCATCGAGGTGCGTTTTACCGACAACCTGCTCTATTGAGCCTGACGTAGGGTTGTGTGGTGTGATGATGTCTTGGAAACCTTCGTTTCGGCATGCCTCAACCAGGAGTTTGTAATGGCTTGGATGGTGCCAGGCTCCGTGGACAAGAACTAAGACAGGGTATGAGGAAGACATGCTGAAGTGAGGTAGAGAGAAAATCTGGAGAACCTCCAAAATCTGTGTTTGATTCATGAGGTCAAGTGAACTTTAAATACCTCAAGTTTATTCTAATCAGCCCGCCATCACAGCAGCACAAATCCTGGATGAAGTTAGTCCAACCGGATGAGACCTCGGTAACGGCTTAGCACGGTTGATGCTCATAACTACTCGCTCGGTGTACATTTCAGTTTACACCGCCTGCGTCACAGCCACGCATGCAAACACAAATAGACTTTATCGGCGGGGACTTGCGGCAAACGCGGCTTGTAACGCGGCGTAATTGGCACCCTGGAGACAAGCATCAGGGTGGAATAAACATCAGTTGTTATGCTAGGGTAAGGACGGTATGAAAAGCAGCATCACCAGTGAAGGCCATGAGTTTCATCTATCGAGCCCTGAAAATAAGCTTCCGCGCCTGTTGTTTGTCTTTTCACTACGTCGGAGCTCAAGCCGATTATTAAACATGAAAAGCATAACTTAGGTTTAGGAAAGACAAGTTAAGTGCATAATATAGTATATCTAATGAATCTTTTCTAACGTCTTGGAGACCTAACATTGGATTATTTCAATATGCCTAGGGCGTGAGAAGTACGTTGAATTGCTTAATCAGCTACAGAGATCTGGAGGCACGGACTGAATACCTACTTGAGGAATCAACACTGCACCGTTCTGCTTGGCAAGGCTCTCATATCTCTTAATTATCTGAGAAACCCATGCCACCTCGCCCGTGACATCGGCATAATGCGTTTCAGACTCGGCGCAGGCTCGAAGCACCTGCTCACAATATTGCAGGTATGGACCGACCGTAGAAACAAGAACACATGTCTTTCGCGCGAGACTTTCCAATCCCATCCAATCGAAATCAGCGACTTCAATGGCTAGATACTGTGTAAGCGAGAGCATATAGTGGAACGCTCAAGGGCGTTCCTTGCTCATGAAGACCTTGACCATACCAGGAGCGCGTTGGGAAGATTTTAATGCGACACATTCGTCTAAAAGTGCCTGCAGCTTTTCCTTTGAGCGGCCAAAGATCGCACATTTCAGATTAGGTGTGGAATGCTCTGCGACACAAAGAGCCGTCCAGCGTCCTGTGCAGCCTTCGCAGAACGGTCAGCATCTCATTTGCTTGACGTCTCGCATGCCTGCCGGCTTTTGCAGACCTAACGGTGGCTCCAAGGAGTATTGAATCATATTCGCGAGCATGAGATTTGATAAAGGCCATATCGTGGTGACGATGCGAGCTTTGCGGAAGCTACACACATCAAACTCTTGAATTGTAGGGACCGTCGAGGGGCACTCGCGTGTTTCGACGTGGCTCGACTATATTTACTTGTGCCATTGTAAATTGGTCGGCAGGAACACCCACCACATCAAGAGGTCAGCGCGGAAAGCGGATAACGGCCATTCGAGAACTCTAAAGACAACCCGCAGCCGTGCGGTCCGTACCCCGAAAACTTGTGCCGGCAGGGAGGGTCGGCCCGGGGCCTCGGCACGACGTTTACTCGAGCATCTCAAGACTCATTCCGCTTTCAAATCTGCGTCTCCGCAACTTTCAGTTCTATCGTTGCGTCATGGCCCGTCGCATATGTCTTCAGCCTCTTCCGGCCGGATAGCACGTTACGTAGTCGTGTAGAAGGCGACGCCGACAAAGAAGTCCGAATTCCGGGTTAGATTTGTGAGCGCTTAGAAAACCTCGATGTAGCTATTCAAATCGGGTCTCAAAACTTCAGCAAGGCTTTTTGTGAGCTACAACCACACAACAAAACCTTGCTAAGCCAGTAGAATTAAGCTGTGGCCAGTCGTAGAACAAGAAAAGGACTTTAGACGGCAACATAGTCCTGCTGAGCACACTGACACTTGAGCCAGGCACCTTCGGCTACGAATAACTCACATCCTTCGTAAAAGGAAGTTCATAGAACAGAATCAAAGTGTGCAAGTTTGTGTGTCTTCGAAATCTATCGAAAAAAAGTTGTATTATGAAGGTCAAAGGACGCGGTCCATCCAATCCAATAGTTTTCCTGTCCATTCTTCCCCTTCACCAGCCATAAGCGCAAGGGGAGGGCTTATGTGATTATGGCCTTCCATCCAGAGAGTCTCCAGACCATTTGACGAGTAATGATTAAAGTCTTTAGTTGCCATGTCATTGGGAGCGTTGTCCCCAAAGTACTTTTCCCACTCGATTTGGAATAAAGGAAAAAGATCTAGTACCTCATCATCCGTCTCCCACTCGGCCGCCAAATTCACTATTGGCGGAACATATAGCTCTCGAGGGGTTTTAGCATTAGGATTTGCGGCCACTAGCGCTTTGAAGAGGCCCAACGGTGCACGCCCAACGAATGTAGGGGCTTCGTCCTCCACAATGCCTCCATAGTATGCACGCAACATCTGGCTCCTATGCGCTGGCACTGGGCTTGCAAATGTAAGCGGACCAGATTGATTAATGACGCCAACTAGCCTCAAGGTTGAAGGTTCTGCAACGAGCTGTCGTCTTTGCTGAGAGAAATCCTCGTGGAATAGCCATGTCAAGCAATGAATACCGCCTGCGGAATTGCCCATAAGGAAAAGATTTCGTGGTTTGTGTCCAGCATGCGCCCCAAAACTCTGCTCGATCCAGGATAACACCAGTGACACATCTTCTCCCTCAGATGGGAAAGTTGCACCGTGCCCAGTATTGGCATCTGGTCGATCTACCAACCTGTAGTCAGGGACGATCGTGATGAAGCCCCGTTTCGCAAAAAAGGAGCCGAGATTGTGATACACCAGGCAATCGGGAACATATTCCGCAACTTTGCCCCCACTGACTAGGCCTCCGCCATGGAAGAAGACTAAAATCGGAGCTTCATCAACATGACCTCTAGGAGGATAATACACGTCTATCTCATGGCGCGGATGCGGTCCGTAAGGTAGAGTTTTTTTGTTTAGACGGAGAAAATATCCTCCTTGTGGGCGAGAAGCAATGGAATGCTTTGACTGTTTGGGGCAAAACTGCAGAGATATTGCGGCTTGTAAGAGTCTTGATGTTGTCCATGATGAGATAACTTATTGTTACCTGTTCTCCGTTGCTCAGCCATTTGTGTTGCTCAAAAAGATGCGATCTTATCCCTCGAGTATGGGCAAGATTAGATGCAGCAGAGCTTAGCTCAGCGGCTTAGAAATCGAGCAAGCTTTGCCGCCTCTCGGGGGACAAGGTGTCTTTTCCGACGGCAGTTTTTGGACACAACCTTGATGAGGACTAGTACAAGCAGCGTTCTCGTAGCCTTTCTAGCTAATTAGGCCCGTGGATGCATAGAAGTCGGCTTCGGCCAACCTACGAAGATACGGCACTTAAAATCAAGTTTATGCTCAAACTCTATGAGACAACCATCCTGATATTTTCTATTTCGCCACTGAATGCCGAGGCTACCTCGGGGTTTACGCATCTGTCCGAAGTGCCGAGAGTATTAACCCCTTTGTCGATCAATGGGACCTGACTGATATCTTTTCCAGCGGCCTGGTTGTCGAATAATATCTACTGAAATCCGATACGAGGATAGCTGTGAAGATGTTTCTTACCAAAAACAGTTACTCGCGGCTTCAGCTTGTCTCAGTAACGTCTCCGACTGCAGTGGGTAATCGCAGCTATATATTCGTTTATTCTCATCACAAATCTATGCACATCTAAAACGGAGCTTATTCTTTCCATGTCAACAGAAGATCGATCTAATGGCGACCCGTCTGAGACGTACCGTAACCGCTTTCAACAACATTTTTACGGCTGCAGATGGATCCCGGTCATCCCAATGGTTTACACCAGACGAGGGAAACAGTTTTCGGGAAGTACAACGAATACCGGACCCTGGACGCTTGAAAGAAATTCCAGACAACCAAAACCCAATCCGGCCGCCCTATCACTGGCATTGGCATCAGACCGAGTACCTTCGTGTTGCGAAAGGTCGCTTTATCTTCACTCTCAACGGAAAAGATGTTCCAGTTACATCGGCGACAGGAACAGTTGTTATTCCACCTAAAGTTAATCACACCCTAAAGCCAGACCCTACTTGCGAAGAGGAATGCATAATCGAGGCTTCTGCCACAGCATCCGATCACGGAATCAGTGAGAGATTCTTTCGTAATCTCTATTCCTATTTTGACGATTGCGAAAGGGCAGGGGTTTCGCCTTCGTTACCTCAGCTTTTGTTGTTCCTTCATGCTGCTGAAATCAGCTTGGCATTCCCTGGACCAAGGCTGCTCGCGCACCCCTTGTCTTGGGTTTTCGGGTTGATAATCGGCAAGTGGTACGGTGGTTCAGTTCTAGGATATCAATCCTCATATGAGGAGTATTATCAGCCTCACGATGACTAGCATTTCTCGCGAGTCAGATCAATACTAAGGCTGAAGGATAGCTATTCTACAGACGATTACATCATGAATCTACTTTGAACGAGAGCGTGTAATCTACTCAAAAGATAGACAGAAGCATTGCATGGCATAACGAAGGATAAGTGTCCACTGCAAGTCGACTGTGCATTGCTGAGGACTATAATACCCTTTTAATGTTAAATTTAGCATATCCCTTCTTTGTCTTCAAGTTCCTCATCGTATAGATTTCTCTTCCTCTTTTTCCCAAGGTTTTTCAAAATTATTTAATTCGATTAACGCCAAATCACAATACGTCTACAGTATAGCCCCTCTTGAGTTAGATAAGCTTTAAAATAAAGTTTCCACATTTTTGAAATTTGCTTCAATTTTCTTATGATTCTTCTGGCCTCTTTATAAATACCTATCATAGTTTTATCGTTTATGGGTGGGAACAACGGGTTCTTAAGATGGAGGGTACGGAGAACACGACACTAGCTAAAGTTAAGTACAAGATCATTTTATTGCATCACTAAACTCAGCAAGTCTCAGCAAGATAGCAACCCTCTGGAAAAGGGCTTTATCTCCGAAGAAAGCAAATCTCGTATTTCATTACGTTCACATGTGAAAAAAGCAAAAGTTCTCTCTTGACAGGTTAGCGGCATAGCCGAGGAGCCAAGTAGCTCATTAGTAGATCTTTGTGTCATTATAGCCTCAAGCAGAATTTCGAATAGGATTAGTAGAACCTTACCGAATCAAGTTTATCCTTTTCATCTTAGTGATCGACGTGTTAAGTATGTGACCACGGACGTCGCTATATCTAAAATATGTCGTCCAGGACGCCCAGTGATCAGAGTCCCAAGCTCAACGCCAATCCCTCTGTTGAGTTATTGAGCATCATCGCTTACGATCTTCCGCAGGTAGACCTCAGGCTGGAGATGCCGGTACCAAACTGGCCGGTGTTAGCCCTGCAACGATCTTCGAACCTAGCGTGGTTAGAATTGGCGCACTAGTCATCGTTGTCGGCAGCATGTCGTATCACTTTCTGGATCTTGGACTACCCACGTTGATCGGTCCGCTGCTTCCGTTCTCAGCAGTACCCCCGGCTTCCTCGCACGAACTTTCCGTTGCCGGGATATCAAGATGGCCCCCAGCTCTGCTGCACTCTGTGCATCTGTGGGCAAGAGCCGAGCTCAGAGCGAGAGAAGTCAGTCTATCTGTTGCTTTCTGTTAATTTGATGATTTACAAACCTGGCAAGGGCAAGGACGACGTGGTTTTTGATGCTACGCGAGTTTGATGAGACGAATGATTGAGTGTTCCCTTCAGTAATAAGATCCCGAAGGGACAGGTAGTGGGTTTTTCTTAATGAAGTGATGAGATGATAGAGTTGATACTTGAAGCATTGCAGGCGTCGTCGCCCACATATAGATGAAGGTTCGCTTTCTCTGAAACTAACCTCTTTCTTCCTTTATGCCCGCTGACTTCAGTCTTGGACTTGAACAAGAGTGTGATACCTGTGGTCTTTGTGGGCTTCAGAGCAGAGTAAGATATCTTATGTGATCCACAGCTTAGCAGACAGCATTGGGTGATCATTCGAAAATACGAACTATAAAAAGCTTTAACGATCGCAACTCTATGTTCTAACGAACGCTATTAGGTTGCACCAGCTGGCCCTGAAACTGCCTTTTTACTTAGCATCCGCGATCGACTTTTCTTGAAACCAAACCGGCAGTTCGGCAACCTCCGTCCAAACGTTATCATTAGAGTTAAGTACTCAGACTTCCGCAACAAGCCGTGCCGTTAAAATGCCAATAGAAGTTTACCCGATTTCGCGTATCAAGATGTGTAAATTATTCAGATTGGGCACGATACAGACTGTAATTAATCGAATCGAATCTTGATCATCGGTATAAAAAACAAGTTCCCGGATTATCAAAGATTGGACAAGACTTGTCGATTGCTCACATCTTCGATATCACAACCCACTACTATGTGGCGGGGATTGACAATGTTGCGATGTGCTGCTGGTTGGCCCTCAGTCCGTATCTACAAGCGGGAATCTATACGTTTAGGGCGCAATCTATAACTGGGGCCATTACAGCCGCGAATAACCATCTTGCTGTTAGTAGTATGAGACCCTTAAGCCTTTATAGCTCTCTTGCAGCATTTAAGCCCTTGGTCGCCGCTAGCGTAATGTGCTCCTCATGTCTAAGGCCCGAATCTATGATTATTCCGAGAATCTTAACTCGTTTCAGGCTTAATAAGATATCCTCTAATCGCAAGAGGCTCAGACTTAAAATTTATACACCTTCCAAGTAAAGTGCATAATTGCCATCTTATCTGTTTCAAAAGTTACCTTACTTCTCTTTTCCCAGTTTAGAGCCTTCTTAATTATCTTCTAAATATGTATATATATATATATACATATATCTTGATGATCTTTATCGCGATTGCCCTCTGCTATTAGGGCTATAACCCAAGAAGGAAAATTATATGTAAAGGCTATTACTCCTCCATAGTAATTTATACACTGCTATATAAGTTCTGGATTAAAATTTTTTAAATAGGATCGGAGATAGAAGTAAGCCTTATAGGTGTCTAGCTTGCGTTAAGCTTTGAGTCTCAGATATTCGTCCGTTAACCTACATAGTTGCCGTACGTCATGAGCAAAAAGCTTTAATCCAAAGGCTATGGACCAAGAGGAACCCAAAGCTAAGATCGCTCATAGCACGCAATTTCGAATAAGGTCGTTTCGAATTGGCCAGTGCCGGAGGCCAAATACAAGCAGTTTTATCTCACGTCGGCCGGCAAACTTCAGACTTATCCGCCTGACGCCTTGTCATCCGGTTCAACCACATACAAGGCAGACGCCCCATCTCGACAAGATGGCACTGACACTGATGAGCTCAAGTTCGACTTCGAGTTTGATAGAAATATGTGTACTACTGGTTACCCTCGAGCCATCCTCTATGTATCCTGCAATGACCACGATGACATGGATTTCAACGTTCACCTAACGAAGATGGATGCTAATCGTAAACTCTTGTTCAACCTAGATATTACGTCAGAAAAGCTGGGTCTGCGGGAAGATGAGATTCTAAATGTCAACTGCCTGGAGCATGTCGGACCTATCGGGCAAATTGAGCGCAAGCCTTCGAGAGGTGCATTCAAGTCAAAGGACTGAGTATAAAATTGTGCAGAGTTTCCGCAAGACTGAAAAGGTCACTCCTGGGATGGTTGTCAAGCTTGAGGTTCCTTTCTGGCCGGCGGGAATGGTATTCTCACCCGGGGAGAAATTAATGGTCAAAATCAGCGGCCATAAAATGCATTTTGCAGAAGTTTCATCTCTGTGGGGCAAGTCAGCAAGCAATAAAACAGGATCCCACACAATCTGGAGTGGTACTTCTGGATACTACTTGTGGTGCTTTCGGCCTTATTTTAGAATAAGGTCCTGCCTTCAACTATTACAAGAAAACACTATGCTACTTCTGGATACTTTAATGATGTGTCGCTCCCGCTCCCGCTCCTCGAGCTTTAGATGGTAGGCTTCAGTATGAGATAGAGTTTTGACGTCTTGTATGACTGAATGACTTGAGCCGGCGACATTGTGGACCAAGCTGTGCTCTGCCGAAGCAATTGCCTTGATATCTTGTCTAAGAGCATTGTTAAGGAGAAGCGAAAGAGAGTTTCCAAGAGTGACAATTGTAGACCTCGTATTCACTTTTGATGTTACACCGCTGTAATGAGATGTGTTCAAACTGCCAATTGGATGCGAACGTTCAGCGACCTGTCCTAGATGCTGTAAAGAATCGTTATTATTTAGCTCGATAAAGCTTGGTGCAACTATTATCCGGCCCGATTTTTGCATTCTTATTAATCGTGGTTGAATTTTACGGATTTAATTCTCATTTTCTGGCCAATACTGAAAGTAAACAAAGATAGTCACAAGCGTCCCAGCCCGCCGCCTACTTACTTGATTGGTTATAAAGTCAACATGAATATCAATCGATTCTGCGTTATTCTTTTCGTCTCATCACCTACTTTAGACTGAACCTGATTACTGTAGCGCCTAGGAGGCTCATCATTGGCTGATGTTTAATTTCAATCGTCGCTAGACCCAAGTTCTCCGCCCAAGCTTGATTGTCAGCTGCCAGCCGACACAAACTAGACTGTCCGGAAATTACAGCTAACCAATCACCGCTTTGCCCCTCAGTGAGCCTGTCTGGACAGCTTGACATCGGTCTTCGGGCCGCCAATTACTTGAAAATCGCTACCGATTTGAGCAAGAATCTTCTGAAGAGAAGCCCAGCCATCGACAATGGAAACAGCCGGTTGACAAACCAGACACTAGACTTGGAGCAAGGTTTTGTTTGGAGCTAGATTCTAGGAGTATCCTGCCAAAGAAAACTGTGCACACTACTACCAGTATCATTTTCAACACATCAGGCATGGCCATGTAGATGAGCTTGAAATGTGGCGTCGGCTCATTCACCTGGACTCTTTGTTTGCATCTTGATGACGGAGGGCCGGACGTTGTTCCGGGTATCGCAGCAACTGTGGTGTATCGTCATGGACTTGACCCTTTTCGGGCCTAGCATGCGAGAGTTCATTTGTGTTCTTGCTCCCATGGAATTGATCTAGTCAGAACTGCATGCCTAACCGAATAGGTGTTGTATCTAGTCCTAGAGTAAGACAGAACTAGGGGAACAACCTGTGCGTCTTCCGTGACTGGCCAACAGCGCCACACGCCGCTAAGCCGGAGCTATGGTCCGGCCATGCTTACGGCCGGATTTTTTTTTAGCACATGTTGGGATTATCTGATGAGGAATGAAACCGAGGAGCAAGTAGATCCACAGGACATCATACGGAATATGTCATAATTTCTGTATATTGCGTCCATTGACTGGAGAATCGTGAGTGACAATTAGGGTATTTCACAGTCGATGAACACTAAGGTACGGCACAATGTTTGACCAGGCCAACCAGCTCTGGGGTTACCTGGGGTATGGGATTGTTGTGTTGTGGGAAAGGGCAAAGGCAGGGGACAGGGGTGTTTCTCCCCATACTTTTTGGAAGAGTGGGTGGCCTCTGTGGCCTCTCAAGAAATGTCGCCGACTGTGCCGTGCCGTGCCGCACCAGCCTGTCGAGTCAGACTAATGCAACGGCGATCCCCAAGCCCGCTGTAACGAACATCATGCAACAGCCATTGAAAGCTTTGAACCACACTTCAGACTTGCGAGGCTTTCACCTTCGTAGTGATATCAGGTGACGAGGGAGAACGGCCTCCAATAATAACGCAAGACAATGCGCACGCGTCTGCGAAAAAGTGCCGTAGAAACCCGCAAATTACATCATTGCTAGCTCAGAACTACTGCAAGCCTGAGTTTATTTCCTTGTTTCTCACTGGTTAAGCAAACCGAGAGGCGCTGTAACTTCAATTCTTGTCCTTGCGTAATTTGCTCATAAATGGAGAACCACATTGCAGCCGTGATTTGTCTGACCATGACCCTGATGTATTTGGTGAGATGGTGTGGTAAACCCATTATTTATTGAGTGCTCCGGAAACAGCCTATTTCTTGGCTCTAGTGGCTGCTCAGCCCAGCTGGTCACTCCTTGCGTCCTAAACCCGCCTAGTGAAACCACACAAGAATGATAAGTTTGGACATCTTCTGGAACTACTATCGGGAATCTAGCCACCTTAATCTCACTGCACTCCCACCTGATTGTTCAGTCTGTGATGAGTTCCGAGAAAACAAGCAGACAGCGGCGCAGGTTCATATTTCCCCACATGAGAAATTCGGCATTGTAGTCTTACTGACCTGCAACAGTCATGCAAAGTCTCGGACAGGCTGCCTGACATGGTTTGTGGGCCGCAGAGAATTACAAAGGACTTTCTAGCCAACGCTGAATTCCCTACAGCAAATGCCGTCATGTTCGATGCGATGAAACATTCCCCCGATGGTCTGTGAGCCTCTCATATCTTGTTGCTCACAATAACGTTCTATCCTGATGCGATCTATTAGCTAATCCCCGCCCAGCCGAAACTGCACCAAGCGTGGAGCGAGGTGTACATATCAAGATCATGTGACACAAAACGAGACACAGACTGGTGGGAAAGCCCCGGAAGATGGTGTCGTTTCATTCAACTCCGCGGCCAGGCTTGTTGGACAATGGTCAGCGCAGCTCCGAGCCGAGGTCAGACAATGGCGAAGAACTCGAACATTGCCGTTTGAGTCGCTCATACCGTGCGTACAATTTCAGACGGCTATTTTCTCAGAAGACGAGCTCTGCCACCTCTACCACATGGAGAGGTTACATCATCTTCTCACCACAATTAACGTTTGCAACCTTACGGCTTTTGCGTATTTCGCACCAAGGTTTGTCCTTGCTCATGAGATAGGCTCCTGTGCCCGCTAACCGCTTTTTGATAGCTTCGTCCGTCTTGGATCCAATTCTCGACTGGTTATGAATAGTGTCCTTGCACTGTCTGCGTCTCAGGTTGCTTTCTCCAACAGTTGTGCTATCGCTCGCCACAGAGTATATCACTACAAAATGATGGCTATTCTTGAATTGAGACAGGCTGTCTCTGTTTTCCGTTTTGAGAATGCAGATGAGGTTCTCGCAGCATCTCTGGCCTTGTTGTGGTTGTCCGAGGATTGGTATGTTCGCTTTAAACTTGTGGCGAGATGTCATATGGCTCACCGATACAAGGAATAGTTGGAATTGTGTCTCACAAGGCATCTCAACAGTGCGAAACTCGACTTGTTGTTGAATCTCTATAGCCTACATGCTAATCATAGCATAGATTCTGTCAGCTTTCGAACTCCGAGGATATAGATCAGAGCTGTATGACCTGGTTTCCAGGCTGGGGACAAGTTGGGCGATTGGTTCTTCTACGGTAGGCAACGACAGTATTCTCACGAAAAGGACTCATGATTCTGCTGTCATGCAACCCATTGTCAGGCAGATACAGAAGTTCAAGACGTTATTGTGTGACCGGGCGTGTTCAGACAAGGACATACAACAATTAGAGGTTCTAATTAAGCTCGCCCAAGATGTTATGCGTCTCGACATTTGCACCACAAACCATGAGCGATTTGAGAGAATACGACACCTCCGCGATTGCGCGTTATGGATGCCCGTCACTAGTTTCCTAACTAGCGGAAATGTTTCGAGTTCACTAATGGTGAACGTCTACCTGTACATTATTTTGGTGCATCAGCGCCATTTGTTTCTGCGAGGTTGCATCGCCGAGAATGGGGGTGATCTACCAAGCTTGCTGCAAGAGTCAATGAAGCGTGTCAAGATGCACGGGCAGTACGACGGGTTACTTGAAGAGATACAAGATATCACGGGTTTTAGGATGGATTGAAATCACGCTACTGTTGTTCCCAAAGCACGATCCATGACCTAGTAATAAACGGATGCGACATCTTAGCTACGCTCAAAACAGAGTTTGCACAGGAACAGGACAAAGGCTGACGACCTGAGGCCAAAGCCAAAAACCGGGGACGACGAGGTTTCCGGTCGGCTAGGCAACAAGTCAACTCACCCGCAACGCATATTCCACGTTCCAAGCGCTGGTAAGACTAAGTAAACCCGACATAGGGGAGAGTAGTGCGGGCAGACGAGTTCTATATAATTTGTTATTTCGAATGTTAAAGGAGCTAAATCGTTAATAATACACTAGTTAGGTTCAAACTTATAATTTAGGATCTTATAAGTAAAAAATATATATTACGGCTTTAATGTATTATTAAAATTCTACTAATTAACTTCAAATTTATTATATAACCTATAATATTAAAAGGTTTTATAATTGTAATTTTTTACTATATAGTTATATCTTACAAAGATAATACATAGCTGTCCAGGCTAATTCGACCTATTTTTAACCTGAAACAATAAGAAACTAACCTAATTTAAAAGAAATTCCTTCCCTAAACATCTAAAGGTCTTCGAGAATCATTAAACGAGTTCCCTTCTTACACCCCACATACTCTGCATCGAGGTCTTCGGCCTTTACGACGCACATCTCAACAGTGAAGCGTAGTGTTTCTGTTTTGAATAGTTTGCCACCAGGTCTAAGCAAATCTATGGCAGAATTCCTGAGCTTGACATGATCTTTGAAAGAGCGTCCGGCTAATTCAAAGTCGCCAAGGTCAAGAAAATACATTAACTGGTTTGTCTCGAACCCAACGCCATCGCTGCTTTTCACCGTGCGGTTGTGAGCCAGCCCTTGATCTCCGAGATCACTCGGATTGAGTGCAGCATGGGTCGAGAAGGATAAAACGCCGTTTCTGTTATGATGTGTGTCCAGGTGGTCGACCCAAGAGCGGAAGTATGGATTGAGGGATTGCAGCCAGATCTCAGAGTCTTGCTTCCCCAGGTTAGACAGCGCTTGCATCTCGCGGATAAAGCAAATATTGTCTGGGGCCCTTGTAACCTTCAGCCTGCCTCTATGGATCTCGTTGGGATACCGCTTCTCGAGATCCACCAGCTTTCGCCCTGGGATAGTTTTCGAAGCGTAAGGGGATGTCAGGGTGTCACCAGGGGCGGTATACCGATCTGGATGCGCAGCCATCCGGTCCCGATAGACTCCCCAATAACCGCCATCTGTACCTGGCTTGGTTCCGACCAGCGACGCGAATCCTGAAGCGACTGACGAGCTTGTGAAAAACATGTACCGGGACTTTGGCACCGTCATTACTTCCCGCCAAACGCCAGCGTCATCGGGCAGGCTCCGCCAGAATGGCTCAAGATCCTTTGTCTTCCAGACCTCATAATCCTTGCGATGTTGCCAATGCGCGATGAAAATGGTAGAGACGCAGTGTTTGTCGGGGTCATCATTTTCGTCCCGAAGAAGGTCCACGCGTCCAGCAGATTGGTTCAGAAGTTCATGCACTTTCGCGATCAGTTCCTTCTTCAGAGAAAGACGATCAGACTGAACGCCAAATAGGCCCCAGGTGAACAAAATGTCTTTTCCGTCAAGATCAGCTAGAAGTCCCATGGTCGCAAAGCTTCAAGTTGAACCGAAATTTGATCGGGAGGTAGTAGAAGAGCTGCATTTAGGGGCTTCGGCTACTTATAGAAAAATCCCTCCACAGGGAGTGTGTCGAAGCACCTGATACTTCTTTGCTACACAGTTTAGATTCCCGCCTGTGAACACGAAGCCAAAGTTTATGTCCTGGTACTGTAGGACAGCGTGCAGTAGGTTCCGGAGTTTGCAATTGACCCAATCAGGATAGGCTGGCTTCAAGCAAGCAAAGGGCTGCTGGAATATCCGCAGATCGTCAAGTTATTACAAATTCAGTAAACTTTATTTGAACCAAACACGAATCGTCCAAGACCTCGCAATCCTACCTGGGTTATCTGCCGGTTTCTAACACCCCCGCCATCCTTTTCGGCAAGTCTGGGAAGGTATGTATTTGGTCATACCCCTCCTCTTCTGTATTACCTCGGGACCCTGCCAACGAATCACACGGTAGGCTTAGACGGTCCGAGTCCTACATCAACGGCCCAAATACTTTCAAAGAACAAGTAGATGGTTTGGACTAGTTGTCTGCCGAGGCATAAATGCATCTTACCCAATGCTCGGCAGATGATCAAACTCTACTCGGCATCTGTCAACTAACCTACCGAAAATGCCCTCGCGGCAACATCTTCGAGCTCGGCTTCCAGAGTTGCTAGGAGACGGGACGTGCTACAACAGAGGAATCGCTTTCAGAAAGGTCACTACTCGCTCAGATTTGCAAACTAGCAAAGAAAGAATCAGGTTCAGTATCAATATCGCATATTGAACTATTGTAAAAAGATCCTAGCAGATAGAGTACAAGCTTCTATCGTTACTCATTCCCTGTGGTCATATCCATTAATGCTATCCACACTATGGAAAATGAACGTGTAGTATTCGTTGATTGATTCAATCAACCCATCCTCGTCCCGGACGATAAAATCAATGACGCCAGGGAACCAGAAAGCCTTTCCAGAGGCTTTGACTCCCGGAAGATCGTAAGCAAACGTGCCTGAATTATGCGTCTGGCAGACAAGTCTGGTCTTTCCGCCAGCCAGGCTCTCTTCGAGCCAGATGTCCTTGGCTTCGATCTTGAAGTCGGGAATAGCACCTTTCCATATCTTGGCGTGGTTTTTAATTCCTGCGTGGCCGTTTCGCCAAAGCTGAAACGCGTGATCGGTGTATGTTATGTCCTCGGTGTGTAATTTCACCCATTCGGTTTGGTCTTGTGCTGATAATCCATCAGTCCACCTGTGGATGATAGAAACTACCTTCGACGATGGCACTGCAAGAAAAAAAGTTAATTCGATACGGAAAAGGAATGATATCTACCTACTCATGGAAATGCGAGCTTTGAAAGCGTGTCTGCTGAGGAATGGAGGTTGCGGCTGTGCTAGTGTCTTTGCGGAAAAGCAGTCACTTGGAGAGATGTCTGGATGGACGAAAAGCAGCTCTATATGAGCGTATACATGTCCCAGGTATCTTGTATTGATGTTATGTTACGAGAGACTTTCCATGACTATCACAGTCCATTCGCTCCTCAGTCTGTCGGGCAGCGGTCCGGTAGCGGTCCGGTAGCGCAAGTTGTCGTCATCATGCGGTAAAAGGTCCTGGTTAGTCAAATACATTATGCTGTCAATCCCGAGTTTTCCGTACACAGCAGGCGATAAGCTAGACTAACTTAGTCATTTGACGACATTCACGGCCCGAGCACTCCCTATCGCAGAAGTCCCGAACCCCCTGATATATGACAGCTATTCTCCCAAAAGTATGTTTTATTGTGGTAAGTGTACTTTTTTAAAAGTTAAAATAATTAAAGAAAAAGATCAAAAAAATAATAAGCATATTTTATACCTAGCTAAAAACTAATTAAATTTTACTCAAAGTTATATAAATCTTGAAGTTTTTGAAAACTAAAATATAGTCAATATAGGTGATGTATCCTATAATACTCCTAACTGGTGCTGTGACAGTTTGTGCAGTAATCCATAATGACATTACACGAGTTCGATAGACGGATATGTCCATAGATCCAAATACCATCGTCCTTCTTAGCTTTTTCCCGAGCTTCAATAATATCAATGCCCTTCATACGGATACCATAGTAGTCACACTCAAACTTGACAACACAAGCAGCTTGGCCCCATGAGGCAACCATAAGGATACCCTTTGTTAGTCGACTGTACCGGGAAGTGTAGCCTGTGTACATAGTATCGTCATCGAAGCTATTAATGGCTCTATCACAGGCGTCACCAAAGCCGTCCTTGGACAAACTGTCGCTCGTTTCGCACTGGCCGCCGCCGTCGCTATCAACAGCAGTTTGACTAGGCAGAGGGGTGGAAACAGTCGAGGGTGCACCGTAGCCACCGGTTTCCGTTACGTGAAAACTGTCCAGGTTGAAGTACTCGAGCGTGTAGGCTGAGTAGACCAAGACAGTGCTATCCTCGGTGGTAGTGAAAGGGGTTTCGATGGGAGCTTGGGTAAGTGGGGCATCGGTGACGGGGACAACTGGGGAGGGAAGAGAGGTGTAGTCTGCGCAACTGTTGTCGATTATAGAAGCTGTAGTGACATATTGCTTGCCGGAGACGGTGATACTGCACTGGCAGTATGGCTCGCTAACGCGAGGGCCGCCGTAGATGACACAAGGAGAGTAGGTCCGTGCTTGCTAGCTAGTTTTCGGTGCGTCACTTGTGACACTGGATGTAACGGCATCTGACGAGGCTCTAGTAGTGGTGATAAGAGTGCTGTGCGTAGAGTTTGGCAGGGAAGTGTCAGATCGAGTGGTTGTAGCCTCAGCTGTCTTGTCCTCAGTAGTAGTTGCTCCGACAGTCTCAGTTGTCTCTCCATCAGTAGTGGAGTCTGCTGAAGTCTCGGTAGCGAAAGTGGCATCAGACGTAGTAGCGGCCTTCACTGTGGAAGAGGCATCTGGAGTGGTAGTCTTGTCTCTAAAAGAAGGCCCAGCTGATGTAGTTGCAGTAGAGTCGCTGCGGACCAAGCACTTGTGGACAGCGTCATCTTCAGCACGCTTCTGATTTCCGTTAGAAGGCGTGCCTGCTTCAGCTCCCGCATAGTCAAAGAAATCATCGTAAACGTCGAAGCTGTGTGTAGCCCAAAGATTCTCCTCGACCCAGAATCTCCATCGTCCGAGGGCCTGGAGTTTAGTAGGGTCCAGTTCACTAGCGATGAAACCATCAAGCATGTCAAACTCGACGATAGTGCGACCCAAGAACCCTCTATCCGTTGATTCGACTTGGCTTATGGGAAGATATCCGCAAATTCCTCCAGAAAGGGCCCCGGGAATGGTACCGGTGACTCGGTTGGCCAATTGGTCCGCTCGTGCTTCATAGCGAAATAATGAAGGGTTCTCAGGACTCTGATTGGTGTTGAAGGGGGTGACAACAAAGACATGGGGTGCGAATTGGGAGTGAAGGGGGCCCGGGGCACTCTCTGTGCCAATAAGAGTACTAATACCAGTTGCAGTAGTGGCGTCTAGGGTGCCATCGCGAAGGACTTTGAAAACACTGGTCTCAAAAAAGTCGTCAGATGTGGGCTTTTTATCAACTCGATCGAGAAAACCAGGAATCTCCCAGATATGTGACGTATAGACACCGACGTTTGACACGATCAATACAGCTGTGCAACCATAGATGCCATTTTTTCCGGCCGTTGACCAGCCGTCATCAAGAGGTGCACCAACAAAGTGTCCCGTGGTCAGCCCACTCTGATCATCCCAGGTGGTCTCGGGATTCATGCTGACACCATCAATGTAGTGAGGGTTGGGGGACATGTCGCCGTCTAAGAATATTCGAGCCTCTAGGCCCTTGTCACGCTTAGAACCGCTCAAGCCGATGGGGCCAGTGGGGAGAGGTCCGTCAATGGTTGTAGTGGGAATGTCCTGACATTTGATATCGCGAGGTATGCTGTGCATCCGTTTTGGCATCGATCCACCGCTGCCTAGTCCTACAGGGCAACTGCCACCACCGCAGGATCCAGAAGCACAAACTATCATATCACTAGTAGTTGCGGTAGTAGCTTCGGTGGTAGTAGACTCCTCTGTCGAAGTAGGCTTTTCGGTAGTAGACTCCTTCTTGGTAGTTTCTTGCTTGGTAGAGTCCTTACTCTCTCTACTCTTGTTTTCCTCTTCCTCAGTCAGGTCATCATTTTGGCTCTTGACTTCAGGAATGACGCTAGTGACGGCCGGCACGTTGCCAGCGATGATGTTGTTGGAGATCTTGGTTAGGTCCTGAGCCATACAAGCGAGCTTGTTGATGGCATCGCCAATAGGTCCCAGAAGACCTCGCATATATATATATAGTTACCTTATTTAATATCTCGAAGAGTCAGAAGACCTCGCCTTTTGAGCCTTTGTATTTCGAGACCTCGCTTTTTGTTACAGGCAAAATCAGGCTTACCGCCCAGACCAACTATCACAGCGATGATATCGTCATGTATGTCCTCAACCTTTTTGTTAGTCTCATCAGTAAGAGACTCAGGATCTTCCGCCCACTTGTTTATAATGGGGATCAAAGCGGCCACCTGAGAGGAAACGGAGGAAACACTGGGTGTGGCAGCCGCAGCAGCGGTTGTGGTTGGGGGCTGTGTGATGGCAGGTCCGTCGTCCTTGGTGCTTGGCTTGGACTCCTCGGTGGTCTTGACTTCTTCTTGAGAGGTGGTCTTGACAGGTTGCCCAGCTGCTGTTGTTGTGGTGTCTTGAATAGACGCCTGCTGATTGGCAGTCTCAACTGGTGGAACGCCAGTAGTAGTGCTGTCAACGCGGGGCTGTTGCTCTCTGGTCATGTCTTGGTCAACAGAGCCTCTTGAGGGAGTCTGAGAACCAGGGGTCTGGTTGATGGGTTGGTTGCTGGTGTCCTCTACAGGAAGCCATGTGGTGGTATCGACATTTGGAGGCTTCAGCTCCGTGGTCGTGGGCTGGACAGGAGGTTGCTGTTTTGAGGTTGTGTCAGCAACGATAGGCTGCCCGGTAGTTGTGCTCTGAACAATAGGTTGAGTTGTGATGTCTTGGACGATGGGCTGAGTGGTGTCGATAACAGGGGTAGAACCAGTGCTAGCGTCAATGACAGGAGGCTTGCCAGTAATTGTGCCTTGAACAAAGGGCTGAGCGGTTTGAATGGAAGGGGCCGAGCCAGTACTAATGCCAACGACAGAAGCAGGAGCCGTAGTAGTATCAACGACAGGCGCAGGACGGGTGCTACTGTCTGCAACAATTGGAAGTCCTGTCGTAGTGTCTTGAATAGGGGGTACTTGGGCAGTTGTGCCCTGGCCAATAGCTTGCTGAGTAGTCGATTCCCGGACTACAGGAGGAAGCAGAGTGGTCGTCTCAGGGTTCACATGAACCGCTTCCGTGGTTGACTCAGGAACAACAATAGGTAGAGGTAGACTCAGAGGCAGCAGGCGGGGCACCAGGAACATGATACTGAGCAAACGCGTAGAATGGCAGCGCCGACAGGGCAAAGAAAGTGGTACGCATTGTAGCGCGCAAACGAGTGACTGGTAACGAATGAGAGGCGTGACAACTCTCAGAAAAGGAAAGGCGAAAGGCTATACCAAGTAGAGCGTAGAGGGTCTACGGACTGTGAAAGCTGAATTGAGCCGTCAGCGCATGCTATATATCTACTTTATGAGTTTATATCAGTAAAATACAGTTGTTCAGAATATTACTATGCATTAGGACGATAGTCTAATCCTTCCATTGCCCGTGAGTCAACAGCGCAGGGATGATGCGACCAGACTTACATTGCCAAAGTTGATAAGAACTACATAAATTATACCCAAATTTAGGAAGATCTTTAGGTATTCCTTAGCTGATGACAGCTTCGGTGTGACTATGATTTCCTGAACAGGTAGAGCCCGAATCCCTGTGTGTTGGTGATAACATCCACTTTATCAAAATCACGCAGTCCAAGGCAGACGAGACTAGTTGGCTGCTATCAGTGCTGAGTATTGTGTTTCACAATCCTTAACTTTTGTTGGTCGGACCTTGTAATTTTTTACTGTTGGTAGCACCAACTGTAATAAAGCCTGATCCTCCCGTGTTTCAGAACAAGGTTTCCCGCAGCCTTAAACTGGGGCAGCTGAGCAAACAAAACAATCGAAGAAAGTTTATTATTTCGCCTACCATGGAGATCATGGCGATCGTCTTCTGCTTAAACAAGGTTGAGTACAGCATTTGAATGTAAAAATTAAGCTTGTAGCTTAATAATAGAGTAACAGCCAGTTATTACATCTTTAATTACACTTAGGTACCGCCAGTTAGACCTTTCTCAATCAGCTAACAACCGGGCGGCTACGCTGGCTCACCATCCATCCTGGCTAATTTCTTCAACAGATCATGGGTGAATCTCGGGGCTGCGCAACATCGCAAGATTGCAATCAGCGAGTCCTACATATCCCGTCAGCTAATTCATGCATATGCGAGAAATTCTTTTTATTAATTGTCCTGGAATAGGTCCACTTTGGAATTTTAATTCTTCATCTATGTAACACTGCACTACTGCTCGACTCCCAACACCCGTTTCATTTCATCGCTCGAATCGCGCTTAGCAAACTCCCTGGCACTGCCCCACGGCCCCTTCAGATCAGGATCTGCCCCCTTGCTAAGTAGCCACTTCACTCTGTCAACAGCACCCGCCTTGACCCGCATTTACAATCGGGTACAGCTCTTCCATATGGCGCGTTTCCAATCTGTGGTTGACGTCACCTCCATTCTCCAGTAACAGCTCCATGACAGGTATCCTTGACTTGTCGAAGTCCGCGCTCGGTTCAACACGTCTGATGTTGGGAACTGAGCCTTCAGGATAGGCGCCTGCAGTCCAATACAGCCCCGAACTGGTCATCTTAGCTACAGCATTGAGAAGCTTCTGCACTACTTGAATAGTGCCCTGAATAGCTGCCAGCCTGAGAGTTTGTCCTTGATCATTTTGAGGCCCGGCAACATTGGCATCTGCGCCTTGTTCCAGAAACCAATCGAACAGTGGCTCATTACTACTCCGAAAGATTTCTGGGAGGAGGCTCTCTGGAGTATTGACTGTCCAGTCGTGCTTCATAAGAACCTGAAATAAAGCAACCTGTTTGTCTGCTGGGGCTCTGAGGATGGCTGCTGGTGTTGCTCGTGTCATCGGTGCTCCAGACTGTAGAAGAAAACGTGAAACGTCGACTCTGCCGTTTTTCAAGGCGTCGTCTAATCCTTTGTGAAGATAGAGTGGTGAGCGAGATTGAGAGGAAACTATTGACTCGACAGTAGATAAGTCACCCTCTCGGCAGGCAGACCGAAAGTTGACAAAATCTGGTACATCGGCCTCTAGTCCCACCCGAATCTCTACGTTGCTGGGGATTTGCCTGGTTGGGAAGAGGAGGGTAAGCTAACAAGCCGGTGGTACTGGGAATGCCATAACTGCGCTGTGCGGCCTGTTCGGCTTGTTGTCCTAACTTGGCTAGTTGCGCGTCCCGGATCGCCACCTGCTTGGCATAATTCTCTTCCTGCAATCGCTTTTTTCGTTCTTCCGGCGAAAGCTGTTCCTCTTCTGATGACATTTCTCTTTGTTGGTTGATATTTGGTTTGGAAGAAGGTAAGCTCAGGATTACAGCCTATAAATAGAGGTGCTGCGTATACTGACATAATAATTATGGGGTAGCTGGGATTTGTTAGCTGCACCGGGCTTAGTGTTAAACCGAATTATGCCTATAAATTAATCTTCTAGCTAGGCTATAGGGTATTTTCTGGATTTAAGCTTCGCTAATATATTTAAGTAAAATTTTACTTAATAAGCCTGCTTTAGTTTTTAGGGCTATAGCTTATATCTTAAGAATATACTTTTTATGATATATAATTATTTTTAAATTATAGTTTATTTTATAATTAAAATTAAAAATATAATAAAATTCCTTAGTTTATTTCCAAGAAATTAAAAAAAAATTATTCCATTTTTTACATTAATGGTATATAATAGCTACATAAAATTATTTACTTTATAAAAGTAAAGTAAATTTTAGTAATTAAGCTAAGGAAAACCCCACCTGGGCTCTAATTATAATAACTAACCTGAGCGCTAAAGTTCTATTAGCTGGCTGTAGGCTACCGCTGCTTAGTCAGAAGATAAGACCTTCGCAAGTGAGAGGACTCTGCTTATCCTCGAATGCACACTCTTTCCCCTCAGCATCGTAACTATTTGCTACGATAAGTCTCCACGCCACGAAACACAATGTCTGAAAGCTCATATCGACATTCACCAGCTCTTCCCGGCCAAGCTGCCGAGCGGTTGGGCCGACAGCAAGAACAGATGGTCCACATAAAGGACCAATGGGAACAGGAACGGCAGAAAAGCGTCACCAAACCCCGAATTGTCATGCTTATCGACAACTCGATTGGCAAAGTACGGGGTTGGGCGGAGCCTTTGCTGTTTGTACCAGACAGCCCGGCCGTCATCCTGCCCAGCGGCCCTCTGCCAGTAGAGTATAACTGGGGAAGATCTGACGATGGCGGCGTGCCAGATGTAGATGATGGCAAAGACGCATACGACAGCATGCAGCTACGCAGTACCCACCACCTCTGCGTCGCTTGTAAGCATACTTTCAATTACTTTTGCAAGTACAATGAGGCCGTGGGGGACGAGCGCATCAGGATGAAGAATAGTGTGTTGCACTCCGAGTCGCTTTCATCGCTCTTCATGTTCGCCATCTTGACGAATTGTTTTATCTGCCGCCAGACTTGGTACAAGATCAAGATTATGTACCCGAATCTGGACCCCAACTCCCCTTCGTCGTATAGGATTGAATGCTGCTGGACCATCGATGGTGGCTCGAGTGGGGAAACCAAGATGTGGATGGTCCTGTACGATGCCTCGGCCCTCAAGAGGCCGTCTTATAACTACCAACATATTCTGCGCATTGGTCTGTGGCCTAAGGCACATTACGGCAGGCATTTTGTTAAAGAGACAGATCAGGGAACAGCTCTCAGTTCTCGCAGGGTTTGGGATGATTGTGTCCGCGACGACACCACCGACTCTGCCAGGACCAGATCCTTTGCTCAGTCGTGGTTCGCGAGGTGCACGCAGAACACCGGTGGGCAGCATGACATCTGCAACAGGAAAGACGGGACATACCTCCCTAGCCGGCTTCTAGACGTGCGAACTGCCCTGGAGAGAGGCCAAGCGCGGCTAGTGTGTCCCGTTGAGACGCCGGAAGCCTTCGACACCAATCCTCGATACGCAACACTCAGTCATTGTTGGGGTGACGAGGGTGCGAATGAACACATCGTCCTCTTGGCTCATAACGAGGATGCCCGTCGGGTTGAAGGAGCAGCATGGGACACGTTGCCCAAGACTTTCCAGGACGCCTTTAAAATCGCTGCATGGTTGGACTTGGATTGGATCTGGATTGATTCCATGTGCATCATCCAAAACTCCGTATCAGATTGGCAGAAAGAAGCTTCGGATATGGATCGGGTCTATATGAATGCAGAAGTGAACATCTCGGCAGACTGGGGAAAGGACAGTAAGGCAGGCTGCTTCTCGAAAAGAAACGAGATTGACATCGTCCCTCTTCAATTCTCAAACCCCAATTCCGGGCATGCGTGGATTGTAACGACAGAAGACGTCTTTTCCTGGATGAACTCTGCACCTTCGCTCTCGCGGGCGTGGATTCACCGTGAGAGACAACTAGCAAGACGTATCCTCCACTTCACAAAGAATGAATTAGTCTGGGAGTGCTGTGGGCAGGGTAAAGCCTGTTTTGCCAGCGAGACAATGCCAGGTGGCTCGCCATTTGAGAACGTCTTCAAGGGGGAGATCAAGTTCCAGATTCAATTCGCAAACTTGGCGATGTCTGCCAGCACCTTGCAAGAGCAAACCGCGGAGGGCCAGCTGGACAAAATCCATGAGCTATGGAACTCTACTTGCCAGGATCTGTCGAACAAGTCCGTCACATACGCCTCGGATTTGCCCGTCATACTTTCGAGCTTGGCGAAGGAGTTCCAAACGCTGATTCCAGATGATGAGTATGTCGCCGGGCTCTGGCGGTCTACCCTCATTGAAGCCCTGACATGGTGGGTCCCAGGCGATAAGCCAGAGTATGATGGGTACATTGCACCGTCTTGGTCATGGCTCAGCGCTGCGAGTCCGGTAAAGCTCTACCATCCGGGTCATCAGCAACGAAAACGTGCTGTGACCGAGATTATTGCTATCAATACCAAGATGGATCCGTCCGGCAGTGATCCCTATGGCCAACTGGTCAGCGGGTCATCAACGCGCATGCGTGGTTTCCTGCGCCGGCTGCATTTTCATTTCGTCGGCCCCCCAAACAATGGAATCATCCTCAGTGTCGTCGAAAAAGACTCGGACGGCCGGGATCGACTGCGTGTCATCGGTCCAGACTGGGACAAGCACGAGGGACAAGTCTTTCGATTCACGACCGACAGCGCGCTAATGTTGCCTTACCAAGAGTGGGAGTGCTACGCCCTCTTCACCACCTTGGACGAGTGGGCGCAGTTCCTACGCGACTGCCGGCGGCGACTCTCGTGTATCCTGCTGGAGAAGGAAACAGCGAATCCCGACAGTGACCACGGAAACAAAGATGTATACAGGAGAGTCGGCACGCTAGAAAATATTAGCGATACGTACAGCTTCAAAATGCGCTATCGCGTGGCCGAGGACTCGACGGTCCGTGAGGCAGGCTCCTCACGAGAAATCTTCGAGATGAACCCTACAGGGTATGCAGGAAAACCACAGCCAGACACTTGGTATAGCAGAGAAGAAGACAGTGGAGCTACTGAATCCAAAGAAACAGACGTGGCTTCGGACACGGCCGATGCACCAGCAAATGGACGGCGTGACTCCGTAAGTAGCACCGATACCGACTATGCCGAGGGAGAGATCTGGATTTGGCTTGTGCAATACATCCAGAGGAAACGTTGGAGTATAATTCGAGAAGAAAAAGAAAAACAGGATAAGGGGGGAAAGATGTCGATGAAGGGAAGCACCAATCTGGAACAGAATGGTGCCCATGAACAACGCGATGTTGACAAGGGTAACAACGACGAGTCGCAAGTCAGTAAGCGCGGCTCCCCAGACGACAACAGCGAGAGAGAAAAGTGCAACGAACAAGACGAATGTAACGAGGAAGATGAAGCTGAGGGAGACCATGAGGGCAACGAACAGAACGTCGAAGATGACGACGAGGAAGAAGAGCGTCGCCTTGAAAATTTGCACCTTTCTGTTGTTATCGTGCAAATTCATGGTAACCCCTCTTCAAACCTGCCACCGATTGCCACCGCAGTCGACAAAAGGGATGCCTGGAAACGACTGCAGGAGGCACAAAATCTTGTCTCTCAAACAACAGCGTACGGGACAAATCAGCCACAGGACCCTGCGGTGGCTTTATACCAGTTCGACGATGTACTATACCAGTGGCAGGAGCTGCGGGGTGTGGTTCCATGGCTTGAGCGACTAGAAGCTACCGAAATCACTCTTGTGTAGTATGATCTTAACTTGACTAAGATGATAAGATCCTGCAGCAATCGTTCAAGGCAGCTACGTCGCCAATATTGCATATGTATTTGCATTAATAGCTTACTCGTAAGCGCAATCGATAGCTTCGGAGCGTTGAACATATGAATATTCACCATTACGCAAGCAACTCAATCGAGAAACTAAATAAATTTACTGACCAGCTCGCATCTCAAGTGTTACAACAATTACTCTACTTTTCCTTTTAACTCCCACGCCAGCTTAGCCAATGGCTATCTTGTCGAATTTTCCTGTCCATCAACATGACTAGATCCGCTAGTGATTGGATGAGAGACGTTTCAGGCATGCCCATATCACCCCCATCTATGTGTGCTTTCGGCCTCATGAGATATGAAGTCCTGCCTCAAACCTTTTTATGAAGACAATACTTACAGTTGAGAGTTGACATTCATGTTGAAAGCTCGGGCCCAGTTCTCTTGAATACTAGTGTCAACTAGAGACATTGTATCGGGAGATTTGACCAGCCTCCGTTAGAAAAGACAACGTCGATGGGAGGCATAGTACCGAGCGTCTTCTTGACAAGGTTCTAGATGTCTTCTTGAACATCCGGATCAGCCCAGTTTCAAATGTATTTTTCTACCCCATCATCATATCTACATACCTCAACTTGAGCTGAAAGGCGTCAACGCAAATGCTCAGCATGATCAGTGGTAGGAATTCAACTAATCACAACACGATCCATGTCGTGCAAGGGCTTCAGCCGCCGTTGCACCGTGACCTACTCTTCCGGCAGTAATAAGGATAGAAACAATCGGATCTTGTCTGATCAACAGAGGTGACCGGAGCGCAGATTGGTACGACTATTTCCAAGGTCCATATTTATGGATACAGAACGACTTGCACCGTGAAACTTAGCTATTTGCTAGCAGGCAACAATATATGAGACTTCAAACGACGCCGCACATTATGTGCCACCCTATTGTTAACAAACTTCGGTCGTGTCGCTCGCCCGATGAAGATCCGCATACCCTTCAAACGGTAGGAAGACTTGCGCAAGTGGCTACATCCATGATGAACAGGGAAACAACCCAAACCCAAATTGGCGAAGACTTCTGTTGATCATGTCATTGTAGGCCTATCGAGCCTTTCCAATTCCTCTTCAAGTAAAGTACTATACTGTAGTCTCGCACAGACGAACTCTACTGGATGCCCTTTGTAATGTCATGCGTACCTCAGGTGGGTCTAATTAGGGATGATGGATTATGGGACAAAAATGTGGGTATTCAACACCAAGACAATCAAAAGGGCGCATTAAGTCAGTACTAACTACTAAGATTGGGAGCCACGATTGCAGTAAGCGGGAGCGAACTTGTCGCTTCAACTTCCCTCATCTAGAAAATGCAACGCATAACCGGATCTGAACCATCAAGGGTATAAAGCTCAACCAGTGACTCTTGATCATCTCAAATTTCCACTACTTGATTGTGAAGCTGCTTGCCGACATTAAGTTCCTTAACATCTCTGATCGCCCGTGCACTTCCCTCCCAGTACAAATATGTCTTCTTCTAGCGAAGCGGAGTGGTACCAGCCAGGCGAGATAGAGGCGCAGCAACGTATCCTCATGGCCTGTCCTAACTCCAAGTCCGACAGCAAGGGCGAGTTACTCGAAGATGCTCAAAATGAGGTCATCAACATCGCCAACGCCATTGCCGAGTTTGAACCTGTCACACTTTTCTCCAGTTCCGAGACATTAGACAAAGTGAAGTCGCAAGTACATAAGAATGTCTCAGTTCTATGCGTCGAGGAGACTAGTCATTTATGGATCCGAGATTTTGGTCCTACATTTGTCCGGTCTCGCGACGGAAAGCTACTTCGGGGAGTCGACTGGAACTTCAACTATTGGGGGGAGAAGCGTGCACCATCCGGCGATGAACGCATCGCCAAAGTGGCCGCTCAATGGATCACCGACATCCCTCCTTTGGCTGCGTCCATAGTAGCTGAAGGCGGAGCAATTGAAGTCGATGGCGAAGGCACGTTTATGGCTGCTGAAACCGCCATCATCAACGACAACCGAAATCCAGGAATGAGCAAAGAACAAGTCGAGAAGGAACTATCCCGACTCCTCGGTGTTCAGAAGTTTCTTTGGCTTGCAGGAGAGGCGGGTAAGGAGACTACGGACTGCCATATCGACGCGCTCGCTCGCTTTATTCGCCCTGGAGTTGTGGTTCTAAGTAAGCCATCGCCTCAAGGGCAAGGAAAGTATAGCTTTGCTTACAATAACGCACGAGATATACTGTCCCAGGCTACCAACGCTCAAGGCAGAAAGATCGTGTTGCATGATTGCTTAGAGCCAGACTTGGGCAAGCTACAGCGGGTTTCGGAAGGGGAGAACTGTGTGGCATCATACGTCAACTTCTTGAACGTCAATGGCGGTGTTATTATCCCTAAGTTCGGCGATGAAGAGAGAGATACGCAAGCTCTCGAATTGTTTGAGAATTTGTACCCTGATAGGAAGGTGTCTCAGGTATACATTAACGCGCTGCCGTGCATAGGCGGAGGAATTCACTGTGCCACGCAGCAAGTCCCAGTCCATAGTTGAATGAGAACATCCTCAATTCGTCTACTTCTACTTCACAGATTCTTGGTCAATTCATATTTATTCCTGTCGGCTCCTATGGTGAGGTCATGCCCGATGACGTAGTACAAGTAGTATACAAGTATACGTGACAGAAATCCTTGACTTCAAGTCCGATATCTTCCTTTTCAGGATCTTATCATTCAAGTCGGTTATGATAGGCAAAGAAGGCCTCGTAAATATAGAGGAGGACTGCAGTCACAGATGACTAGCATCTAGACCCAGTTTGGACGCCTCCCGTGGCATCTCGTCGCTGGTTGCTGCCACAGAAGCTATCGTCGAACCCGAGTGAACATCGCTACTCGACAAAATTTCCATTGTCATGTCCGCAATATATTTCGGCAGTTGAATTAGTTTGGAACATGTCGTTGTCAAAAGGCAATTTGATCTTTAAAGGAGCTCAGATTGATACTTTAGGGCTGCAAGCGAGGTCGCATCGGAAGACCCCCTGCACCCAGCTATCTGGAGGCCAACTATCGACACACCTCAAGGTGGAATCCCTGTGGTCGTCTCCATGACAGGAGGCGGTCTTACTATGGCCGGTGTTGGTGTTGATCTCCTTCGGCAGAATCCCGAGTCATGGGTAGAATGTTCTCAGTCACATATCGTTGTCAGTGTCAACTATAGAGTTGGTATCTGCGATTTACCCAACGCTCGCGGATTAGTCAATGGTCAACAGTATCTCGATATTATTGACCAATCCGCCGCCCTTGAGTGAGTTCATGTGAACATCGCGACCTTTGGTGGCAACCCAGATCGCATCACACAATGGGGCCGATGATCCGGGGCGATGAGCGCCGGTATACACGCATATGCGTGGCATGAGGACCCTGTCGCTCAGGCCTATTATCTAGATTCAGGGACTGCGATCGGTACAAGCTCTCTCCTGTCGGTCGACGACGCGACATGTTCCAACTTCAATTTTGGGGCACGCCATGTTAGATGTGATTCTCCCTGTGGCAACGACTGTGATAATGGGGACGGCACGGCGGAGCTTGACTTCATGCGCCAATTATCAATGATACAGATCTCCAACTTCATGGGCCAGTACGGGGACCAAGGCGAAATTCTAGCGCTGACTTTTAGCTTGATTGTTGACGATCGCGTTCACTTCTCCGACTACAAGGCTCAAGCAGAAGTCGGCAAGATTGCACATCACCCTACCATGTTGTCGGTGACTGCCAACGAGTTCCCGGCTTCGACGCCATGGCCATCACCCAATCTGAAAAAAAGGCCCAGACCAACCTGAGGTCGATGCAGGACCATGTTCTTGCATTTTTCAAGGACCCATACAATGGCCCGCAAGAACTGGGATGGGAGCCGATGGTTACCAGAGATCCCGATGACGTTTTTCTCCTTGGTTTCGGTGGTTCAAGTGGGAAAGTATTTGAGCGGATTAGTGGCGTCGAAGTTGACGGTGTATTAGGAGTTGGAAAATACGTCCCATTCCCTTGAGGGACATAGCAGGATCAAGTGGATTTATTCAGATAGGGACCATTAAATGCAAATCCAGCTGATAGACACACTGCCGGCTCAATAAGTATCTAACTTTTGTTAACACTCGGCTTCGTATAATACCAAGATTATGATAGGTCCAGTATGTCTGACAAAGCACATTCAACCTTGGACTGTCTCTCCGCCCGAATCATTTGCGCGGAACTCTAAATACAGGATATTCCATGCCTTCAGAAACAGGAATGATACCAAAGGTGGCATAGCTATCAATATTTTCGGGCTCCAAGGTGATGAAAGCCAGTGCGGCATTTTGTTGCCTGGTGCTCACGTAAAAGCTACCAACAGGCAGTACAACCTCTCTACTTGATGACTTCGTCGTGACAGTGTTGAGGTAATGGCCTTCGTACATTTCGGGATCAACAGTTGAAGACGCAATTGTCAATGTATCCAGAGTTCCTTTGAATTCGTAGTTCAATCTCTTGACTTCGAGTCCAAGAGTTTCGAGCCTGTCGGCAACATCAGACCAGGTTCGTGGAATAATGTAAGCCTCGGGTCGGGCCCGAGTAAGGTTTGCCGTTGACGGTGTAGTACGCTGGAAGTCGATCGGAACCTGAACGACACTACCATTCCTAGTGTCAATCATGGTGAACGTCCTGTTTTCTGGAACAAAATAGTCTGTGATGACGATATCCTCATCACTGTTAATGAAGGCTTCACGAGACTTCTCGACAACAGACTTGACCTTTACAGCGTTGTCTCTAGCCAACTCAAGGATAGTCTGTATCTTGATCAAGGCGGTAGCTACACGGCGCTGGAAATGCTGATTAGCGAGGCGGATCCCACGCATTTCTAGCAGAAATGAGATGGTCTGAGTCAACCCAACGGCGTTGCGTCCTGTGCGTGCCTCGGTAACAGCCTCAGTGAAGCGAATACGCGAGTTCTCAGTACGATTGGAAGAACCGGTTACGTACGGCTCCCAGCGAAGGCCGTAGGACTCCAGACGTTTTCCAACTGATGGGATGAAGAAATCAAGCAATTGCTTCCGAATTGATGGATGGATGTTCGGGTTGATCCCACCTGAGAGGAGAGCATCGGAACCGTGCTGGTAGCGACCACCATAAATACTTGGCGCCGTGAACTCGTCTGCTTTTGTGGTTAGTTATACCACTGTGTAAAAAGGGGGTCATAGTTGCGCACGCATATCCAGGGCAATATGAGGGTTCCAGTCTCCCACTAGACGCTTAATCTCCCTTGTCTGGCCACGCATAAGCTTGATGTGATCTCGATTTGGGTCGAGGTTCGAGGCGAGCTGCCTCTGGAAGTAGGCAACACCGTCCACGTTGTATCGAGGGAGGATCTTAATGTCCATCTTTTCCAAAATCGACCTAGCCCATAATGGCTCCGCGTCCATCTTTCCTAAGAATGCAAGGACAGACTCATCCGCGGCCGGCTCATTACCATGGATTGCGGCTTGGAGATAGATTCGCAGCTTGTCACCACCAGATTCAGGCAAGGACAAGAAGATGTAAGGAATAGAACGGCCCTCCTCGGACTGGAAATCTGCCGATTCGTAGGTCATCCAATCATGTCGCTGAGCAAGGTTCCGTATGAAATAGTCTTGATCAGAGCATTAGCTAGGCTTGTCAAGTAATGAACACAGCTAACTTACCTAGTTCAATATGGTCGGTCGGCCCTTCCGTCCCGTTAGAGAACCGAGCAGGCAGTTTTTCGGGTCTCAAGAACGCAGGAGAACGCAGAGTGACGTTTACGTTGGGGAAGTTGGCAGCAACGCGACTGGAATCTTTGACTGTGGGCACCCAGTTTTCGCCATATTGTAAGCCTGTCTGAATGCCGCCCGACTGGGCTGTAACAGCAGATCCAAGAACTGTGAGGATGCAAACGTGTTGCGCCAGACTGGTCATACTAAAAATCATCTTGGCGAGCCCTGGAGATCAGGATAGATGACGAGAGATGCAATGAAGCGCTACGTGAACACGAGACGTGAGTCACTGGAGACTTAAATACGGTGTCAATCATATTCCACGTTCTCTCATTATCGGTGGTTGACCGAAGCTTCTTGGATTTACCCCTCTATTGCCCACGCAGGATCGTCGTTTTGCATCATTGTATCGTGACATCAAATAGTACCTGGGTAGCAATAACTCCGCATTCTAACCCTGTTTGTGCGCAGGACCGACTGAGGGGTGATCTTGGCATCTGTTCTGTTGCGGCAATCGATTGCGGCAGCTAATGCGGACATTCGGATTTGTTCCCTATCAATTGGCGTGACAGGATGATGCTCGATGGTAGAGAAGAAGTGGAGAGAATGGGGAAGTAGAATACCGCATTAGGAAGGTCTGATAGATAAGCTTAAGTAAAACCCGCAGCCCAGTTTTCGTTGGTTTTCGCTTATATGCTTCGCTTAAGATTTATGTAGTAGCATCGACATTGCGTTGCAATACCCAGTTTTCCCCCTCAACCGTCTGGAGCTCCCGCAATCTGATGAGCAGATACGTCTGGAGTTTCCAACTATGTTGAATATCAACTTCAGAAAAAACTAACCATATGAAGCCTCCTCTCTTTGACCTCCATCTTCAGCACAACATCCATCTCTCGCTTCTTCAGGGCAAGAAACCAGTCAAGATACTGCTCGCCCAGAACATCGATCGCCCAAGCCCTGTCACTCTCGAGTTCCTTCAGCGCAGCTTCAAGCGAGACTGGCAGGAGCTGAGTCATCCCCAATTTGTTCTTATCGTCTTCCGAATACATCAAAGTAAATTCTGAGAAAAAGTTAGTAAGAATGTTTGGCAAAAGATCTGGCTGTAACATACGACTAGCGTTCTCGGTCTCGAGTATTTTTGGGTCGAGTGCACCTCCAATAATACCAGCTACCATGGCATACGGATTTGACGTTGCATCGTTTATCCGAATCTCCCAATGGTTCCTCGCAACTCTCCTGATAGGCATGTCCCGATTGTTGTCGCCCCAGCCTAGTAGTCCACCTGTACACATCTTACCGATACCGACTCTCTCGTAAGAGTCTACTTGAGCCAAGCCCAGTGCCATGAGAGCGGGGACGTGGCTCAATATTCCTGCCATAGCAGCGTCCGGATCCCAGTCCCCAACCTCCTTGACCGGAATGGCCGAAATATGAATATGTTGGCCATTCTTTTGACCCGTACTCCCGTCATAGGGCGTAGGATAGAAAGTGGCGACCACTCCGTGCTTGTGCGCTATGTTTCTTATGACCTCCATGGAATACACATAGGCATCGACAGCCTCAACTGGTGGAAGTGGTGGCAGTGCAGCCTCGTAGGCTGACGTACCATACTCCTTGATTACCTGTTCGATGTCGATATCGACTTCTGCAAGTGCGACAATAATCTCATTGAGGATGGGCCAGATATTAGATCGAAGAGCGGAAGACGCATTCCCTACGCCAGGCTTTGCAGGGCTAGCAGGATCAAGTGTTCCTGGGAGTAAAAAGCAGAACTCCAGCTCAATGCCAACCTTGAATTGTAGTCCGTGGTGTTCTGTTGCCTTCTCTACTAGGCTTTTCAAGTTGAGTCGGGCATCAGTGCCTTGGAAATCTACACTGCCAAAGCAAATAGCTGTGTTTCCAATGCCTGACCCATCATGCCTCGCAACTCGTAGTGAGTGCAAATCGGGCCAGATCTTCCCCTTCGCCGTGAACCATGGCATAATCTTCGGGATAAACTCTGCGGTTGTGGGCACGCAGGTGTCCAAGGGAGCGTAATTTAGATGACGACCAGTGCTCACAACGTTCTTAAAACTTTCGACAGGTATAAGCCTCGATTTCACGACGCCACAAATATCGACCCATTGCACGATGACAATCTGTACCGAGGGGTTTCGTTCCAAAAAGTCATCGAGTGTGTTTGTTGGGCTCCTGGTTTCACCCGGTTTGATCACCACATTATCCATATTCGCGCGTTGAAAAGACCGGGGAGATACGTGTAAGAAAACAGAAAAATGCGGCTAGGTTTCGAACATTAGCCAAGAAATGGTAGTGGCGTGCCAGGCTTTATAGACTGCAATCCTTCTTGGCACGACCCGCGGGCGCTTCCAGGAGAGTAATAAAACGCAGGTGTCGACTTAGGGGTACCGTTTGACCTTCCTTTTCAGGACGTTATGTTGCAAAAGGACTATGACAATTACATCTCTATGAAGTCCATAGGACTGCTGGGGTCGTCCATCTAACTTCTGGACCAATTATAACTAGTAATTGGATAGTAAACTGCTTTTGATTGGTACGTCAATTGTATGGGGGGTTCCAGCAATCCTACGGACTGTAAAAAGATACCGTGGTCCGTCTTATGTAGTAAGCACTAGACTATCGTGGTCAGATTACGATGGATTCTCGTATCGTGATAAGCGGCGACGACTCTTGAGCATAGAGCTGAACTACATCTCGTTCAAAGAACAAAGTCGAGAGCGGCTACTACAGGATGATATCATCAATTAGACTATGTCAAAGTGTATCTGGTCGCCCGTTGATATCACAAATCAGCGCATCCTGTCTTAATGCGGACCATGTCGTAGGCTCTTTTTCGGAACATAGGGGAACACACTGTCTGGGACTGAAGCATCATTAAGTTTCGACGTATCAGAGCTCCGACAGCGCTAAGTACGCTAAGAATCTAGCCCTACCAGCATGTCTTAGAATTCGTGCCTGGGTGGATCATAAACAACCGCACTAGTCGATTCAAGGAACGGTTATTTAACCGGTGGCCGGGGTGCTCTGTACTTACCAGCCAGGCACGTGATCATGGCGGAGGTCATGGGGGATCGGCAACTGTTGCTAGTTGTGAGATACAGGGTAACTATCATTCGAGTGATGGTATTATAAAGGAGGAAACCAGATTGATTTACAATCTAATCACATCTTGTAGTATAATATAGTTTTTGCAATTCGAGCTCACACCGTGGATAAACTTCTGTTCTCAATACAATTAAATACTTACTATTAGTTACGAAGAGTGCGTGCGCCCCAGGAAATACCAGTCAAGAGAGCTGGAGCTTCGACTGCTGGGTAATGCCCGACCGTTGATCCCACGCGAGCCATCGGAGCACGCAGTTAGCCAATCAGAACAGCCCATGAATCCAGCCACCATTCAGTTGCGAGAGGGCTCGAATAATCAATGTGCCGGGCTTCAATCTCACACGGTTACTAGGATGAGCGCCTCTCGCAAAACTCAATAAATATTGCTGGTTTATATAGTATATGACTGTAGTGACGGCTCCACTTTTGAGAACAAGATAATTCAAGCCATGGCTATTAATACAACAGCTTCTTCTATAGTACGGTGGTGTGACTTCTTATCCTTTTAAATCCTAAACCCTTTCACTCTATGTAGCTACGTTAGTGCTTCTGATAGTAGCATCGAGTGGGAACACAGAGCTCTCCACGGTCACACCCTGATACACACGGTCGAAACGTTCCTGCAGATCTTTGGGTTTGACCCACTCATGCTCGGGATCTCGAAGCCACAATCGAAGGAGATGGCGCCTGACGATAGTGGTCAGAAATAGCAAGTTTATAATTTACATGGCTTCAACTTACTGTTTATCTTGAGTTTCTGTAAAAGCACCCCGAGCATGCAGAATGCTAAGGTTATTCGCAAACTGTATATCCCCTTTGTGGAAATCTAGCGTGATTGCGTTCTCCTCCGCAGTGAAGTGAACAGCATCGAGGGCCTCAGCCTGGGCTTCCGTCAAGGCAGGAATATAGGCTGAACGTTTGCAGTCCCAATAACCGGTTAGATTCCTTCGGGAATACTGAATGATTAGTCGCTCTGGTGTATCTTTGGTAGCGGGCTCATAGTAGAGGAGAGGTCGAAGTTGGTATTTGTCTTGTGTAGGGGCGAAACTGGTATGTCGTTAGTCGATGCTAAGTTTTGGCCCATGGAGTCGGGACCACAAGGCTTGCATACTCACTCGTCGAAAGCCCACGGCTTAGAAAGAGTCTCGATCAGGTCTGGGCGTTTCTCGGCCAGCACATTATAGACGTGGCAAGTGCTTGCGAGATAGCTTTCGCCACCTTCAGCCCCTTCACTCAGACAGAACAGAGCGATGACATCACCAGCATCAGTGTGGAAAACCTGCTTCTCTGCAGTCACCACAGGGCCAGGGATATCCTTGACGTGGCAGGCGCGGCTCAGATCCTTCACATGAGCCACAAGAACATCGGCAGGTTGTCCTTGCCACTTGTTGTCCTGACGGCCTCGGATGGAGGCTACGTGAGATGAGATACCACAGTAAATGATAACATTCTCTTCCCTGGTATAGTCATCCACAGGTATTCCGCGAACTACCTTGAAGCCGCGACCGTTATGAACCTCATTAGAGATATCTCGTAGGATGGGATGGAGCCTTGGTAAAGGAAAGGTTTCGGGGCTAAGCCTACCCATCGGCGCGTTCAAAGATTTGAAGTGTTGCAGGGCATCATTGATTTCTTCAAGATCACCTGCGCTGAGATGATAGTTCCAATCGTAAACCTCTTTAATAGTCTTGGCATCCCAAACCAACCCTCCGGCCAGCTTGTGAGGAAAACCCTCAGGCACGCTGTTTTTGAGATGCTCTGTTTCTTGTCTATGCTTGCCACGAGCTAGGTATTGGTCGTGGTCTGGAGCATATCCGAGGGGGATGATTTTGGGAACGGGCATCATGAGAAAAGACCGATTAGAATAGAATGGAATGAACTTGCACTGAGATGGCTTGATGGAGTGAGATGATGACGAGCTGGATCGCCTATATATTCACAGCTGCTGATTCCTTTGTATGACTTGACTCTAACGACTACAGTCAAAGGGAAGATTCGACGATTGCGCAATATTTGCTCCACATGGCGAAACATGTCGTTTTGAGGTTCATTTCAAGTTTTATGAGAAGTTTTTACCCTGAAAAAGAAAATTCGGCCTCTGGCAGTCAGGGATGCTGTTAATCAGTATCGGAAAAGAGTTCGGCGTACCACTAAGCATCGGCGCGATTGTCGGAGAAGCTTGACAAAGCTAGACCTAAGCCGGCAACCGGACCCGCTCGGGGATGACAAGTCGGAGTCGTCACTTTTTCTCCGACTCGGTTCTCAGAACTCCCCGTCTACGACCAAGATTCCGAAGTTTTGGAGGCCATGTCGACCAAAGCAAAGCGATTGCCAGCGTGTAACCCTTGTCGATCTATGAAACTGGCATGTGACCACGCCAAGCCGGTCTGTACACGATGCCGTGAGCGTGGGCGCGCGGCTAGATGCGCTTACCGCCCTAGACCCTTCAAGCGGTCCATCGAAGAAGCTGGGGCATCTAGTAGCCCTCCCCTGGAAACTGAGGCGAACGACAGCAACAGCTTCAATCGTGGCTCTGGCTCGAACTCAGTAGCGTCCAGCATCACCAACGCAGCGTCTGTCCGACCCCAGGCTGTTCAATATCCAAATCCCGGTTATTTAGGCTCATCGAGCCATACTACACTCTTCGATCAATTACGACGTGACAGAAGTCCCCAAGCGACTGAATCCATCGCCGAACCCGAAAAAGCTCCCAGCCCTCAACCAGAGTACATAAACGATACTAGCATCGCCTCGGGTGCCAGCCTCATCCTTGAATTGTATCACCTCTCCAAGATCCCTTCATTCATCCAACTCTACCAATCATGGAGTGCCACCGGAACCAACCTCGCTCTCGCCGGGCCTTTCATAGACGCGTGCGCTTCGACCGTGGAGTCTGTCATGTCATCTTGTGATGGAACGCTGCCGCGTGCGACAACAATATCTCGAAATCTCTTTGCATGCTCCAGCCGCCCGATCACCGTGAACATGGATACTTCGTTCGACGAGTACTGCAAAAGCTTTGGTGGCGAGAATGCCCGGTGGGAGACTCTCGCGTTGTTCTTTACAGCTGTCTGCCGTGCTGCTGTTGATCTACCATTTGCTGAGCCGTTGTATAACTCGGAACAAGAGAGACGCAAGTTTCAGAGGTTGACTCTACGGTACTCGGACCATTTCTTGGAACACTGCTTGCCACTGGATTGTATGAATGACTTGCAGCTTTTCCTACAGTACGAGAACTTTATCTCTCATTCTCAAATAGATGGCGACCAGAGTAGGTTTCTCTAACTTGTCGACTGCCTTGTGTTCCTTTAGGCTAACGTAAACGCGCCTGGAACAGGCTATCAGTCGTGGCGGAAGCTAGGAGACGTCATATCGTCGCTCTTCGCTCTTGGCTACCACCAACAACAAACCGATAGTTTCAACACCGTACCAGACTTTCTCCGAGATCTCCGTCGATTCGCATTCTGCCGGACATACTCTGCCGATAAGAACGTTTCCATATTCCTTGGTCGACCGCCTCGAATAACCCGCCGATTCTGTCGTTTCTTCCTGCCAGGCAGCCATCTGCAGCCCATGCAGGAAGCTTCTCGCAGACCACAAACTTGGGATCCTGAACAAGGGCCTAGCTTCATCACGGACTCAAGATGGGCTGGATTGTGTGGCATATTGAAGGAGGACATACTGGGGTTATTGGCACAGCAGAACCATGACGAGAAACTTCGTCAAGGACGGTAGGTGAGACTCTTGCTGTGTGATCCAGTCCTGCCGTCTGATTCTTTGGACATAGAGTGTTACAAGAAGATACCGAAGCACAATGGAAGGCCGTTCCGGAACATTACCGCCTTCAAGGTAGCCTGAAAGCTTATAGTCGAAGACCCGTGGAAAGAGATTTTATGTTGAACATGAAGCTAAACTATCTTCATGTAAAGTTTTTACTATGTCTGACTTTGCAACACTCGGCATCAGACCCCGACCCTCAGTTACTGGCTATCGCAACTGACCTATTGAGTCACGTCGTGGAAGCGGTGATGTTGAAGGACCAGTTGATAAACTCAGGCACATCTTTAGTCTGGAAGGTTTGTCCTGCGAGCCCACCCCCCCCCCCCCCGTACCTTTCTCTGGTGATTCTGATCTTATCTGAGCAGGTTGCTTATTACGGACTGTCAGCTGCAGGAGTGATATGCTTGAAGCTCGTTAGTCAATCATCAGCGCTGGCATTTCCACAATCAGGCGTCTCAAGCGTCTTCCAAGACCTCAGCATCCTCGTTGCAGAGATCGAAAGAGGCACGCTTGTTTATGTCGACTCCCCAAATTATGCTCTGCTGGCTCGTGCAACACAAACTATCAAGAGCCTACTTGATCGCATAATTTCATCTTCGTTCAGAACAGACGCAATAAGAGAACCGCAACCGCAAATAACAGAAAACGTTGAGCAGTGGGCCGATTTGAACGATGCGAATCTTGGTCTTTGGGATAGTAGTGGCCTGCAAGATTTTGAGACTAACTTTTGGCTCAATTTGGCTGACCACCCCTTTCTTGCGGAGTCCGTCACAAGATGACATGTACATAGCTAGTAAGACTCTGAGAGATTAACGAGTCTGGAGCGCAGTAATAAATATAAGCAAGAGACCCAGACACGAGGCTTTGATGTAGAACCACAGCATGACCCCCCAGACCACGCTTAGCTTTATTGTTTTTATGCCGCGTACACTTCCCTAAATGGTAAGGCAAAAGCCCCTTCCCCATGTTCTCTGTAGTCTGCGGAGTTGGCACTGGGAGGCATCCTACTAATCAGATCGCGCTCCATTTCGCGCCGACAATCACTCCGACCCGGTCCTGCAAACTAGGAGGTATTTAGAGAGTCCACGCCCACTTTTAGCGATGGCGCAATTTCTCCTTTGAATTGTCAATGTTTTGGCTTGCCTTAGGTTAAGTTAAATGGAACACTTGGTTCAGTCTCAAGGTCGCCGCCTGGTGATATAAAGCAGCGATCGTAGTCAAGCAATTCTCAATATCAGCACTCTATCCTCTATTCGACTGGTCTTCATCCCAACTTCCTTGTGTACAGAACCTACAGGACAAACTCCTTGTCAACGATCCTCATTCTGCTGCCTTGTATTTTCGAGATGCTGGGCAAAGACTCTCCATTTCCACCGGGGATGGATACCCCTCGAGCAGACAACCATTCTTCTTACCAAGTCTCTGAGAGTGGCCCCTATGATTGCCAAAATGGTGAAACCGAAGGGATTAGACACGATCTTCTCCGCCGTAGCCTCTCCGCACGCCAGGTCCAGATGATTGCCATCGGGGGTACCATTGGAACTGGTCTGTTTCTTGGTACAGGCAAGTCGCTTGCAACTGGTGGTCCAGCTTCCATGTTACTGGCTTATCTAATTACGGGTATTATCATATTTCTGACGTTGCTGGCGCTGGGCGAGATGGCTACCTTCATACCCGTGGCAGGGAGCTTTTGTACATTTGCGGGTCGTTTCGTGGATGATGCCTTTGGCTTCGCCTTAACCTGGAATTATTGGCTCAACGATGCTGTTTCAACGGCTACGGATCTAGTCGCATTACAGATTCTACTCCAGTACTGGACTGACCACTTCCCTGGTTGGGCTATTAGTTTGATCTTTTGGGCTCTGTTAATCTTGGCTAATATCATCACGGTCGCCGCTTACGGCGAGGTAAGAAGGGCCATTCACCAGGATGCATGCTGTATAAGATTTCGTTCTAATAAGGAAGTGTAGCTAGAGTACTGGCTCAGTATTCTGAAGGTTATCACCATAGTAGCCTTTATTGTTATTGGCATTGTTGTTAACTGTGGCGGCAACACTGAAGGTCATTACATCGGCGACGAGAACTGGCATATTCCTGGTACGCCTTTCGTCGGCGGTATTGGCGGCTTTGCTTCAGTATTTGTCACGGCTGCTTTTGCTTGTAAGCTCTCTTTATTGACTCAAAGTAATATTTGCCTAGCTTACTTACATCCATAGATGGCGGGACAGAGTCTATCGCTATTACTGCAGGAGAGACAAAGAACCCAACAAAAAATATTCCTCGTGTTATTAAGAATATCTTCTGGCGCATTCTTATTTCCTAGTGAGTCTTTGTCGAGTACCATCTTTCCCGGCGCGAGACAGCAAAGCCTAATGTCGATATTTTGGTAGTATCGCCACTGTCATCCTCATCGGGCTCAATCTTCCCTACAATCATCCTGGCCTAAGCACCAAGGAGGTCAACACTTCGCCCTTTACTCTAATATTCCAGATGACTAGTGCTAAGGCTGCTGGAAGCATCATGAATGCAGTAATCGTGACTAGCGTGGTGTCTGCTGGCAATCATGCCCTCTTTGCAGGAACGCGATTGCTTTATACTTTGGCTATCCAAGGCCACGCCCCAAAGGTGTTTGCGAGACTAAACAGACGACAAGTACCCTGAGTTTCCGTCATAACAACCAGTTTATTAAGCGTACTCTGCTTTGGCTCTAGCTATATCGGTGCTGGCCAACTTTGGGTATGGCTTCAGAAGTGAGATTCATGCTCCGCCCTTCACAGACATTATGGCTGACCACTATGTTATAGTTTGGTCGGTGTATCTAATATGCTTTGTTGGCTGGCTATTGGAATCACTTCCATTAGGTTCCGCGCAGCCCTAGAACGGCAGAACAAGACACATTTGTTGACCTTCCGCAACTGGACCTATCCGTATGGCCCTTGGCTATGTGTAATCCTGAACGCTATTCTGATCCTCGTACAAGGCTGGAGCTGTTTTAGCCCAGAGTTCGATGTTGTGAGCTTTATCAGCTATTATATCGAGATTCCTCTGATGGCAATAATGTTTCTGGCATGGAAGTACTTCAAGAAGACCAAGTGGGTGCGCTTGGAGAATATGGATCTGGTGACGGACGTCCACGGTCCTGGTATGGAACATTTTAGTGATACGGGTGCTAGGAGCAAACTCAAAGCTTTTTTGAGCTGGGTTTTGTAGCATTGTCGTTATTATCCAAAGTCCACTGTTCTTTGATAGCCCAGACAAGGCTCAGACGCTGGCCCTGCCAGAAAACTATACCCCTAAACTTCACAATCGGGAACGATGTGTGTGCACGTTCCCATGGAATCACTGTAAAGTGGAAGTATTGCTTAGCCTGTATCCTCAAAATGCATCTCTGGGAACATGGCCCACATATAACACTGCAGATGAAGGAAATTTGCATAGATGTTTCAAGCAATTGTTTGAGCCAGTCGTGTGATTGTGATTTGCTAGGCGTTACAATGTTTTCTTCCTTGTTGTCTTCTTAGGGATGCTTGAGCTCACCATGACCATGCTCTCTGACGTTACAAAAAGCCTCAGGCAGAACATCGTAAGTGTAGAATTGAGACATTATCCTTCCGAGTTCGGTCTCTTCCAGAGCAAAGAACTGAGTCAGCGACATGGTTTTACAAAGAATATTCTTTCCGGAAAACATCAGATTGAATTCATTTCCTAGGTCTCATGGTCAGCAATAAAAGATACGTTAGTCAGCTAAATTAACAGATACGTCCAGCGAAATGTTCCATGTCTGACAAGAAAATGTTGCGCCTGACAACCCGAGACATAGAGGATATGTTCTATATTTAAACGGAACTAAAACGGCTCTGACACACTATCTTGCAAAGTAGCAATCTAATTGAGCTTATGGTGACCCAGCAGATTGACATTAACAGCTGGGATTAAGATTCTACCGGAGTCTTAGGTTGTTGTTCATATGGGACACAATTTCGTTTAGCTCGGCATTCTTACTTAATTACCCGTAACAGCGAGACCGGAACCGGCATCCGAGAGTCCGAGACCAACGTGAGGGCGGAGTGTTTGCGTGAGCCGATCGGAGCGGAGACTTTTTGATCGGCGTGATGCTTGGCTTTTGCCTGAGGCGGACTAGACCGAAGACGCGCCCTATCGAGTGCTACGGCCCTTCTGTAACCCGGCGATTGTAACCTGTTGGATCGTATATAAATCGAAAGATTGAACATCCAACCCTATAGGACGAAGTCTCAATCTTCACAATTCTACAGCTCAAGCCAATCTATTATGAATGACTACGCCTGGATGGACATCGCGCCGGTAGCGTCCGGCGAAGAATACTTTGATCTCGGCGTTTATAGCCGCAAGGTCACCACCTCATCTCCAGAAGCCCAGATTTGGTTCGATCGCGGTCTAGTCTGGGTTTATATTTTCAACCACGATGAAGGCAACTACTGCTTTCGACAAGCGATTGCACATGACCCTAACTGCGTAATGGCATACTGGGGTCTAGCATACTCCCTTGGTCCAAATTATAACAAGGGCTGGGAACGCTTCGACCGCAAGGACCTGGCTCGATGTGTGGAGCGTGGTCATCATGCTGCTCTCAAAGGCGTAGAGCTTGCAAAGAATGCGTCTCCTATTGAGCAAGCGCTGATGAACGCTGTCATGTTTCGTTTTGAGAATGCAGAGGCTTCGGCAGACATCAATAAACTCAATCTGATGAACCAAAAGTACGCCGATGCTATGGAAGCTATTTACAAGGACAATATGGACGATAACGATATCGCTACTCTGTACGCCGACTCTATGATGCAGCTCACCCCTTGGAAACTATGGAACCTCCATACTGGCAAGCCAGAGCCTCTGGCCCGCACTCGGCAAATCCAAAAGGTCCTTGATGACACTCTGAGGGACAACAAGAACGTTGGGCAGCATCCTGGCGTTCTTCATCTATATATCCACTACATCGAGATGTCACCTCAGCCAGAGCTGGGGATTATAGCTGCAGACCATCTGCGCCCGCTGATTCCTGACGGTGGTCACGCCCACCACATGCCCACACATTTAGACGCCCAGGTTGGAGATTGGCGACGGTCTATTGCATCTAATCAAGATGCGACGCGGGCTGATGAGAGGTTCTACCACGAGAAGGGTGCGATGAATTTCTATACTTTTTATCGACTGCATAACTATCATGCACTTATCTACGCGTCTATGTTTGCGGGACAGAAAAGAACAGCCCTCGATGCCGTGGATCGCATGGTGTCTACATTGCCCGAAGAAGTACTCCGAATTGAGTCCCCTTCGATGGCCGATTGGCTAGAGCACTTCATTGGTGTCCGCGCACATGTCATGATCCGATTTGGCATGTGGCAGGAGATCGTTGACCTCCCTCTCCCCGAAGACCGTAAACTTTATCCGTTCACTATTGCCATCTATCACTACGCCAAAGGTGTAGCTCACGCGGCTACGAATAATCTTGAAGGGGCCCAGAAGCAAAGAGAGCTCTTCAGGGAAGCTGCCCTGGCTGTACCTGAAACTCGAAAAGCCTACATGAGCACTGCCAAGCAGATATTAGCCATCGCCACAAAGATGTTGGATGGAGAGATTGAGTACCGCTATGGTCAGTACGACCAAGCTTTCGAGAGCCTTCGGGAATGCATTCGTTTAGACGACTCACTTCCCTACAACGAGCCTTGGCCTTGGATGCAGCCTCCACGCCACGCCTATGCTGCCTTGCTTCTGGAGCAAGGCCATGTTGAAAAGGCGGCTGCTGTGTACAAGGCTGACTTGGGATTCGACGAGACTCTAATTCGAGCTCGCCGCCATCCTAATAATGTGTGGGCACTCCAGGGCTATCACGAGTGCTTGGTTCGATTAAACCAGGTTGCCGAAGCAGCCATCATAGAGCCAGCTTTGAGACTTGCCAGAGCGGGTGCTGATGTTCCAGTAGAGGTATCCTGCTTCTGTAGACTGGATACTTCACAGACGCCTGTACTATCTAACGGCGTGGCGGTGGAAAAGAAGTGTTGCGATGGGAAATGACCACCTTGATTATTCCGCTACAGTAGTAATATATGAATCCTCCGCCGCAAGCGAATTGATCAGTCCTCCCCAGTCACCTTGGCGTTTCTCTCCATCTAAGTCTTTCTGTAAAATTATACTGAAGAAGGTCCCTGACAGCAAGTTCTCTTATCGAGTTGAACTTGAGTAAAACTCGGGATGCAGCAGGTGAGACAACTTACCAGTCGAGTGGCATAGTTCCAGTTGTTGCTCATCCTTGTAATAGACTTTAGGCATTCTTCGTAGTTCTATCTACTTTTCTTATGGTCGCCTTTGACTTGGGGAAGACTGCGTTGCAGTTCTACCGTAGCCACTACCCCCAGTGCATATATCGTTAATATATCATGTAAATAGAAGTTTCTTGAGTTCATAAACTCAAGATAATGTAAGATCCAAGACGAGTGGTTGGCAATAGAAAAACCAGTCTGGTACAAGAATGAATCTGCCACATTTTGAGCTCCTCGGACTTGAAGAGTAACTAAACCGGGATGGTTAAAGATGCAGAAAAGGTCGTGGTACATGATTCGGCCAAAGATCCACGGCTTCCAATAGTCTCACGTATCAAACGCGAGCTCGGAATCCACATTAGATAGATTGATCGACCGATATCTTTGTATCAACTGTTGCCTGTGGGCTTGGTCCATGAGTGCAAGCATGCCATTGGTATATAGAGAGTCATGAGACCCAGGGGAAGACTTGCTGTTCCGACACAGTACGACATGTCCTGACATATGTCATGGCCAATGGCCACATATCTGTCAGTATCAAAACAAAATCAGATACACCTCCTCTTGGTTTGTTTGCGTCTTGGGTTTGTGAACTTTTGGTGCCTGGGGCTCTCTCGGCTGCCGAAGGGGGTGCAGAGGGGCTGCGTGGCATGGTGTAGTTGAGTGTTTTGGTGTCGATTGTAAGTTGGCCCGGTTGCCCAAACACTTTGCGAAGTATGACTACGGCCCAGGAACATCTTCTGCGTTCCTTCAGTTCCTGCATAGAAGTCCGTCTTCTTGGTTCTTCGTGAAGTCGCGCAAATTGACTCAGCGAGGCTGCCAGTGAGGTAAGCATTTGGGCCCGGTCTAGTTGGCCGGCTACGTTGTAGATCAAGTCAGAAAAGGGTTTACTGGCAGATTCAGGTGCTCTAACCGTCAAAACTAGCTAAGGAAAGCAGACATAGCGCTTGCAAAGTGGGCAATTCAATACTTCTACTAACCACTTGGTTCATTACTGAGCGATATACAAGCTGAAGATGATGTGTTGAATCCCCAAAACGAAGGGCTTTTGCTTGAAGATCGGTATTAGATCGAGCGGCGGAGGCTAGAACGCTGTGTGCGAGTACTAGTTGACGGAGGGGGAATGAATCGACGAAGGTAGATAGTTCAAAGAGTGGAAAAGGTTGGCCCTCACAATATCTCAGATAAATCTCTGCGGCCAACCTCAGATCTTCGTCCGATAGAAGTAGAAGTTCCTCAGACTCTGAACCTTCGATCAAATATGGATGCTCGATAGAAGTTCAAGGATTATTTGTTGTTTGGCGATCAACCAGGGGTGCTATTGATGGGTCACCATTTGATAGTGGTGCTTCACTACCCATAGACGCTGTCGTCTCTGCAAGCCGCAATTGTTCCTGCGGTACATTCCTATTAGACGACCATTGTTCACAGGGCGACGACTATGACACCTACTATTGGACGCCAGACCCTTATCCCATCACGCACCGTATTCGTTGGGTCGGGCACATGATCGTATTCAGATCTAACCTCATTCTGGCGTGTACGAACATACTGAATGGGCTCGGGTCCATATGTGCAGCGTTGATCTCAGACGTACACAAACCGAGCAGATAGGCTGTTCCCCCGAGCATTTTGATTTCTTCCGCCTGCGGGCAAGATCTATTTTTAGCCAACGGTTGAATACTTTTCATAGTTGGAACCGCTTCCTTACCGGCATGGCTCACAAACATGCCGTACCCGTTTCCCCGGTCGGTCTGTGGTAATGTCCATTATAACATCCCATATGATTCGAAAGCCAAGTGAGGTTCAAGCTCATAGAAGTAAGGCTGTAGATGGCGCAATGATAAATTCATGACGTTCGACTAAGTCTGGGTCTGGGGCTCGTGCTTATATTATCAGGAATCAGGATGACAGAGCGTTTAGAGAAAAAAAGTGGTTTAGAAGATTATAAAAATCCACTACCTAGTGGCATGAGTTATTATAGTTTAGAATGACTGTTAGATTAAAAACTAAAGAATAACGGGGGTACCACTGGGACTGATCTGGTCCTTGGTACAGGCCAGGAACAGGCAAGTCACCTGCAACTGGTGGTCCAACTTCCATGTTACTGGCTTATCTAATTATGCGCATTATTATTTTCTCATGTTGTTAGCGTTTATGTTTTTGCAAATATAATAAGGCCTTTAGGGATGAACAGACTAGCAGAAAGAACAACTATATTATAAAATATAAAGTAAATGATATAAGCTATTTAAAGTATTTATTTATTATAAATCCTCATTTAAGTCCAGCTCGCCAGGTAGAGGCACAAATTGTAAGGGAGGTGAACTAAATGGTGAGCAGTCCACCACAGGAGAACGCTGCCCAGAGCATCTTTGACCTAATACCGGTATATCCTTATAAAGAATGGCGACACCTACAAACATGAAAAGGGTCTTGAGGTGCTCTTTGCATATCTCATGTGAGTTACTTATAATCTCTTTGAGCTGAGGAAACTTGGTAGACTTTACGCCGGAAACGTTGATTAGGTCCTCCCGCAGGCGGCCAGGCTGTGTTGGTGTATGCTCCATGATCGTAAGAGAGGTGATACTGGGCGGAAGGATCTCGACAAGTGACTGGGTGTTCTTAAACCGAGAACCTATGCCATAGATGGAACTTGCAATGACGAACAGCTTTCGTAGCCTGGTGAATTGGCCCAAACTATGCATTAGCTTTAGATTTAGAGTGCCTGGCCTGCAGCGGAGATCAAGATACATGGACTCCAAAGTGGCGTGGAGCCTTGGTTGATCTAGACAGCGGATAATCTTTGGATTATCTGTGTCGACTGAAGTATAAGAGAATGTTGACAGATGACCGTTGCATGCGTCGATACATTGTTTTAATCCCCAATGGCCAACGCACGTTTTTGATCGTAAGTGTAGACTCTTGACACTTGGCATAGCAGGTAGGTCTCCTTTGCCTAGGGTGACAAATGTTTCAATGTGCGGCGAGCGAGACAGTATCATATCTAGCCCACGATCACTCTCAAAGTGTGTTATTGGCAGAGTGCGAACTCCAAAGGCCTTGAGCGTTGATATGGAGATATCAAATTGCCACCTCTTCCAATCTTCTGCTGTACCGAGATGAGTAATGTTGGGTAGCATAGTGACCAGAATCGTTAATAACTGGCTAGCAATAACGGGAATATAGTCTTCCTTTTCCATATCCTCTGGGGCTGGCTCCCGTAGAAAAAATGCTCGCTCAATGATGGTTATGTTTGGGTCGTTGTGATTGGAGGCATTACCATCAACCTGTCGTTGCTGATATATCTCACGAGCGGTGGTATCCTGAGCTTCCATACAGGTATCAAACACGTCCCGACACTGATAAAAGTTTAAGGCTTCGACCAGAGATAACCGCAGGAAAGCAATTTTGACGGAACGGGCGAGATCTGGACGCGACGCAATAGTTCGGAGAAAGGGCTCAAGCCGTCTTTCCCAATGATCAGGTGCAAGCCAGGAAGGGACGTTAGGGTCGAAAGAATGATAGAGAACCTCTTGGGCTGTATGGCGGAAGTGGCGCGAAACAAGGCAAAGGTGGAACAAGGTCAGGGTATCTTGATGGTCCGACTCCCCAGTCCCACTCCCAGGAACCCAGTCATATTCGTGGCGACAGTGGGAGCAGAAATTGCCAAAAATATTGCGGAGGATCTCCGGAGGGAGTTTGATAATGGGTGCCATTTATGATGATATGTTGGTTGTGATGTAGGAAGTGAGTTAACAAGAATGGGTTGAAGGCAGAGGACCATCCTTGATTAAGCATGCTCCAGCGACTAGCGGGGTCACTTGTGCCTGTGCCACTTGATATACCCTGCGTGTGGCTGTGTCACGCATAAATTACACTTGAACCTTCTAGGCCGTGCGCACAAGTAACCAACAGCATATGCATTCACCCTGAGATGGATCCCTCAGGATTGGCGCGTGTTTCATCTCGATTGATCACGGCTGATTGCATTTTTTCTTCGGCTTTATCTCACACCTGGCTTTAGGCCATAAGTCCCATATCATCACATGCAAGGCCCTTCTGGGTGGAGATTGAAGCAAGAACCAACCTTGCCTCATGGAGCCGGCAAGTAGTAGATACTGTTACATACCCAGGCCCTTTTAAATGCCGGATTCTATCAAATATCTAACACAACCAACATCCTGTGAGCCACCGACGCCCCCATTATTACCTAAAATTCGTTAGCAAGTGTATAGATGATCACGAACAATGGGTGATCTCCACTTACATTGACTCCACGCTTGGTAAAGAATGTTTGTGCAGCGGTATTCTCCAGCCTTGTTAATTTCACCCTCGTCAAATGGATCATAAAGCACGACATATTCATTGTCCATTGTGCAGTCTTCGATCCAAGACCATGTGAACCGATGTTGGTGGGTGTCCAAGTCCTCCTGCTCTATAGCGTAAGGCTTATAGACGGGCGACATGTGCATGTTATCGTCCTTGACGCTCGTGCAGGCTTTGTTTACTGCCCATAAGACAGAATCTAGGTTAATATCGGCATGGCCTGGGAAGTCGTCTTCGCTGTTGCATTGTAGATTCTGGATCTCCAAAGCTGCATCATCCTGAGTTGGCTCTAGCTCTGGCTCTTCCGTAGTAGACGGCGCCGCTGTAGACGTAGCCACTGTGGTTGATGTCTCTTTCATGAGTTCGGTTGATGACATGGTTTCAGAAGCTTTTAGATCAACCTGATAAGTGTAGTTTCCACATCCCACGTCTATTGTGCCTTCCCGAGCCAATTCCAGGAAGCCATGGTTGTTGCACTGTTCCTGAAGGGCGTTGAACGCTTCTAGGCAAGAAAGGTTGCAGTTACCGTCGGCACCAGTCCAGTCGAAGTTGAACACATGCGACGCGCACTAGTCAGCACGAGTATACAAGCTTCTACTCACTGCTCTTGCGGCGATGTCCTTTCCACAATCAGCAATATCATCATAGGCGAAGTTTCGTGAGACCTCCTGTGTCTCATCTTCTTCTACGACATCACAGAAAGCCTTGGCGAACACTCCCAAGCACTCAGCTTTGGCACCAAGAGTAAGTCCATCACACGAAGCTTCTGGTTCCTCACTGTCATCATTAGCAATACCCCATTCTTCGAATAGATCCTTGTAGTAGTCTGCAGTCTCTCGGTTGACAGGCTCGACCCGGATCGGCCCTTCATCTGGCACATCATCGGGATCGCCGGTTATGCGAGGGATATCCGGAGCAATTGTGGTAGTGGTAGTGCTTTGTTGACACGAGACACAACCGGTTACGGGAGAACAAGAGCCAATGACGGTACTATAAGGACGTGAGCCACAGGTACCGTTCCAAGGTTGATGGTGTTTGCCTACCTTGCTGTTATGCTTCCCTCCTGGGAGATGTATGACAACGTCATCGTACACTTTGGTGGTGTAGTGGTAGTGCAATCTTCTTCGTCTTCATCTTCGTCTTCATCTTCGTCGTCAGGACCATTGTTATCTTCGCCATCCACAGGGCCAGGATTTGATGTTGGGGTAGGGCCGAGTAAATTGCCACCACTAGGTTTAGTCCATTTCCAGCCCCCGGGAAAGATTATAATGAAGCCTCCATCATCATCAGTCTGGGTCACCGTCTGCGAATTATCCGAAAGTTCAGGATCACGTGTCGCACTCCAAGTTGCAACTACACCATCGGTTCCTGTTATCGTCGTTTGGTGTCCTTTGGTCACGGGGCCTTGAGTGTTCGTTGCCTGAGGCTCATCTCTGGTCGCTGTGGACTTGGGGTCAGCAGCCTCAGTACTAGCCGCGACAGGCTCTGTTGGCTCATCCACTGCAGATGTCTCCTCGGACCCAGCCGTGCTTTCCACTGTACCAACCTTATCGTCTGAGGTGGGCTGTGCCTCAGAGGCACTGGTTAGAGATGTGTCGCCTTGTTGCAAACCTGATGAGTGACTGTTGATAGCACTAGATGAAACATCTGCAGTATAATCGGGACCGTCTGTCCCAGTCGAATCATCGGGAAGCCGCGTGACATCAGTCGGCTCTGCAGAGAGGCTTGCAGGGTCTGTCGTCAAGATTGTCCCATCTGCAGAAGATGTGCCGCTATTTGAATCATCAATAGTGTTAGGAACAGACTGTTCCGTCCCTGTCGAGGTCTCTATGCCGCCAGTGGAGACTACTGGTAGTGATTGGGAAAGTGACGATGGAGGGGCGGAAGTCTCGTCCGAAACTCCTATAGCAGTGGGGTTGGTTTGCTCACTAGTGAAGGCTGTAGTCTCTTGCTCTATCGCCAAATCTGGAGCGGATGTGATGTCGGACAGCTGTTCTGTTGAGCTGATGGGTAATCCGGAGTCTTGAACATTTGACGTAGTGACGTCTGAAGTAGAATCCTGGCCTTTGGAGCCCGTTGGTATATCAGAGGTATCAACTGTTGCCGTGGGAGCGTTCGAGGCTGGATCCTGATTCGTTCCGCCGGTTGAACTATCCAAGCTTCCATCCGCTGATGTAGGCGTGCCCAAAACGATGGGCGATGTTTGATCAATGGTAGTGGGAGCAGAAAAGATTTCGGTACCTCCATGGTTGGTGTGTCCATCGAAAATGGAGTTTGTGGCAGTGAAGACGACTGAAATTGGACTTGTGGCCTCTTCACCGGGACGACCATTCCCCGAAGAGACATGTTGGCTGATTGAAGTTGCCAAGGGAGTCGTATTGGGGTTCACATCCTGTGAGTCTAGCAATGGCGAGTTAGTTCATGTGACCACTAGTAATAGCCTATACATACTATGGGTAGCTGTTGTGTCCTTCTGAGGCATCGACTCAATATTTGTTCCGTTAGGCTTTTGAGTGGCAAGATGACTTTCAGGCACAATTGTCGGGTTACCACTAGTCTTAGGCCTGCTTCGTACTATGTCCGATGTAGTTCCTGTAGCTCCGCTTACACTTTAATCAACACCAGGAGAGGCAGCCCCCGATGTAGACTCAGGGTGAGCGCGGAGCTGAGACCCATCGACGCCACTCGTTCGATCGGCTTGGGATTGACTGACGGATGCATGACCTTGCGTTTCGCTTTTTAGACTCGATCTATTATATGTGGCTCCGGACCTGGCTCCGTCATCCACGTTTGAAGAAGCAATAGGACGAGCCGGGTCAGTTGAGACGATGAGCACGGCTTGACTCAATGTTGACTCAGAGACAGCTCCGGGCGTGGTCAATAGGTCTTCTGCACTTGGTACGCCCAGCCCTGGTCTTCCAGCCGTCACAGATGTACCCGAGGAGTTTGGTGTCATGGTACTACCAGCCAAGGCCGAACCGTCGGACAAGTCAGGTCTTTGTGGTTTATATGGAGACGCTGCAAATGAAATGGAGACGGTAGCCAGAGCCAATAGGCTTCTGCTCCATCTGATGTACATTGGAAAAGAGTGTGAGATAAACGATGGTGAGAGAGTGTGGGTAGAACGAAACAATAAAGCGAACATGAAAAGAAAATCGTCGTGACCAGGTTTATTTCGCGGAATGCCCGGACAGACACATTGGAGGCAGTAATATATATGCATGCCGCAGTTTAGTGCATGGCCAGTGGCTCCCGAAGTCATGAGATCTCCGTTGAGAACAGTCAATTAGCCCAACAAAATATTCATTACCTTGTGGCTTAGAGGTTTCAGGTGAGATTTGAAGGATGAGTAAAACTACCAACTACCTTAAAGGCTTATTGAAACGGGATACCCAGGTGGAGCCTTTAGGCACTCGTCAATACGAATAGTTGGAGGAGATATTTGCCCATGTTGAGGGCAAGCTACCATGATGAGATCCCATCTGTTGGATTTTGACGGCACAGTGACGACGTCTGTTAATGTGAGACTATGCAGGAGTCTTTTAATTTTAGATAATCAACAATCGATCAAGGGTCCAGACTCAGACCATTGGTGGAGCTCGTTGGTTGTTTCATTGTTTCATCTACCAGGTACCCTGGATTATGGGTCTATTGAAGAATCTCTCAGCCTTTTTTGTTTTTACATAAGTCAAGTGATGTTTAGTCCGCAGTTATTCCATCTAGTTGGTATGGGTGGACCCAGGTAGTTGTTGAGGTATTAAAACAGTCCAATGCCATCTGCATCATGGTCATTTCGTGCTGTGCAGTATACCTTTTATTCGCTCTCTATTGCCTTCCAGCTCACTTGGCCAACCTTCACCTTATCTGCAGATGTCCAGTTCTTGGATGTTTTATATTACTTTCTTTCACCATATCCCGTCTTTCTCTTCGGGCATCTCCGGCTGCTATGAAGGCTAATCTGTCGTTTTGTCTGACATGGGGGCTTTTGATAGCCCTTGTCTCAGCCCAAGCCAAGCTTACGGATTCTTGGGACATGGACTCTAGCTGTGACGGCGACAGGAGGAAGAAGCTCGATGATGCCTTTTCTGACGTTGTAGAGATGATTCGCAAGGCTCGAATGGACTTATATAGAGTACAAGAGCCCAGAGATAACCGCAAGACTTCGACCTCCCTCAGCGGTACCAACTGGGACCGCATTGCAAGGTATCTGTCTTTCACCTTTGGCCTTAGGCCCCCCAACGATCGAAACCAGAACGGGTATGACCCAGAAGAAGAAAACTTCAAGAAAGTCAACTGTAAGTATTCTCGTGTTATTTATGTCTTCCACTGAAATATGTGTGGTGCTAACTTGCTTATCATAGACACAATGTACGGGACTTTAGTACAGGCAGAGCAGTTGCCTGCAGGGGGCTGGCACTAGAAGGGGGACCAGAGTCACTAGGTCAGCAATCGAAAGGGAGGGTGCGCCAAAAAGCATATTCGTCAACCTGCTCATACAGTTCAAGTAGAATGAGTAACTGACTACCTTTCCGCCGCGCGTGGCTTAAGGCTGGGGGTGGACTGCAACGCTGAGAGACAAGACCACCGATATCTAAGTTGCAGTAGCTCAATAATTGGCTCGCACACCAAAATATTCGTAGACACATGACAAATCTCTATTTAGAACTACTATGATTCAGTTACTCCACACTCATTTAACCACTTGCTCCAGTAGACTCCTTGTCTTCTGTCGAATCTCCCTTAGAATCTCCGCGGCCCTCTCCCTTTTTTTAAGCAATCCAACGCCAGTTCCCGCCCAGATCGTATAGGAATCCCTTATCACAAGAGCTGAGTCTACACCCTCTCTGTTTCGATTGATAAGTCCCAACTTAGCCTCCTGAAGGCTCATTCCCCCCTCTTCCACGTTGTCGTAGATGGTATTCCGCAGACACCTACCATCATACGTGTCAGGCCAGAAGTTTTGTCCCCAGATATCGTCGAAGACCTGCGAGCGCACAGTAGCACGTCCAGACATTCATCCACCACCTCATTTGCTATCTCTATTTCATGACATGTTAAGAATCGCGTGCCCATAACAACACCTGATTTGCCTATTGAAAAGAAAAACTCTTTCCCAGTCCATCACAAAATGGGCTCCATCCCTACAAGAGAACTTTCGGCGCGCGGCCTCGCAGCAAGCAGATCAGGCCATGCAGCCGCCGTTTGGAGCTTCATGCCAGACGTTTGGGATCCGGACTTCAATCCCAATGGATTCATTAGCCTGGGTGCGGCCTAAAACGCTCTTATGCATGATAGCCTTATACAGTATATGCGGAAAACCTACTCTCCTAGTGCCACTGCATTGACATATGGGGACGGAATGACGGGCACGAACCGCCTCAAGCGCTCTATGGCTCAATTTCTCAACAGACATCTCAGACCGTTTTAGACCTTTGATCCATCACATATCAAAATCACAAACGGCTGCAGCGGCGCTATTGAACATCTCGTATGGCCTTAGCCGACCCAGGAGATGGTATCCTCTTGGGCCAGCCTTTCTACGGCACATTTGCTCCCGATATTGAGCTGCGTTTTGGAGCAAAGGTACTACGAGTTCCTTTTTACGACGTCAACCCTCTTGGAATGGATGAAGTGGCTGCTTACGAAAAGATTCGGATGGAAAGCAGAGCAAACGGTATCAACGCTGCCGCGCTGCTCATCAGCCATCCCCATAGCCCTTTGGGACGCTGCTATCTAAGGAAAGTAATTGTTCAGCTGATGCAGCTATGTGAGAAGTACAAGATCTATTTTATAAGCGATGAGATCTATGCGCTATCTACTTGAGAAGATTCAGTAGATTTGGGGGAGTCAGTTCGGTATCTTGGCGGCTTAGCTTTTTCGTATTTTTGTAGATCCTCATGGCAAGCAAAGTCTTTTCTTTATTATGTATTCATTGCCATTCATCCCAATCAGATCCAAAAAACATGGAAACTAGATTTAATAGGTACGGGCCGGCATCCTTTACCTGCCAGAGCGAGTCTCCAGCGTGTAACAGAATAGCATAGCGGCCTAAGACTGCGATGGCTTCAGGAAGACGCCTCTCCAATAAAATGATAAAGTGTTCCGATAACAGTATTGGCCATACGAATATCATACGTATTCCAAATGATCTCCTGACAAGATGTTTCAAGTCATCCAACGCACCCTCTACCATGGCAAGAGCATCAGCGCATGCCTCTTTATCATCAGCGTCAAGTCGTGTCGACCGCGATAGTAGTGACTCATATTGTGGAGGGAGTGGAGGTGGGTTATGAAACCCTAAAGGATCAATGCCTTTTGTAACAAGGTGGCCAATCCCAGATTTGAGTATTGTATCCCATCCGTGTGCTGCCGTGACAGCCCTGACGCCCCGATGAACCCGTGCACCCTGTATAAAGCGGTCGAGAAACAAACCCAACTCATGATCACGTCTTGCAAGCGTGTCAATCAACAGGTGACGGCCGAGTATAGAAGAGAAGAGAAGTTTTGGTACAGATTCGTCTTCAGTAGCAACACGGCTTGCGTTATTGAATAGTTCAATGCCCCTTGTCTGCAACTCCACTGCTTGGTGCAAATACTCATCTGACTTGTTGATATGGAGTGTTGATAAATGTCGAGCCGACATTGCTAAGACCTCGCACATCAAGTATTCTGCTTGTAGAGCAATTCCTAATACTAATTTAGTAGATGGGGAATCCTCTTCAAGCTCCGGGACGTATATATCGAACGAAAAGTGGACAAGTAGCTCTAAGTGGGTCATGTTGAGATCAGTCGTTGTCATGTCTTGTGCCTTGTCGCTATTGGTGACTGATGAGACTTCACCATCTTGAACGAGACCCGGGCTGGTGAACAAGGGCAGAGGAGAGGCATTCTCGGAATCCTATTAAGGCGCCATGAGTAAATGATAAGCAGACTAGCAGAAGGTCACGATATTTCCATATTGAAGGACGGGTTCCTTACCGAGTTTAAAGGCCTGTGATATTGGCAATCCCGCTGCGCAGTGATGCAGTTCGTACAAAGAGGCTTTCCTTCGTCACACTACCGATATGTGTTGAGCAAATATGTTCGTGCTTTGTCATCACAGTGAGGCAGACTAACCCGGATATGCCGACGCTTGCACTCGAGACAACCCTTCCTCGACTTCTTGTGCTTACAGCGTTGCATTATTGTAACAAGGTAGCTGACTGCCCAAGAATAGGGTCAGCTGATGACAAGTATGTCGATCGAACAGTTCCCGTTCCAAAGAAGAAGGAGAAGATTAGGGCAGACGAAAGGGGATCAACCCGTTTTTATTTACGCGTATTCTAAATATTTTTAGGCACTAGATAGGCCGGACCTTCTATTGTGGGGCGTATCTAGGCCAGGCTCAGATCTTACGTACCCGCAAAAGCCTCGCTGATAATAAAAGCCGGCGTTCCGAGCCATGAACAAATTGAAGGAGTTCTGGTCCTTCGTGTATGGAGATACCTAACAACACAAGTGCCTTGATGCGAGTACCACATAATATACTACCAGATTCCATTGGTTGTAATTCAAAGGTGTGCAACAATTCAGACAACAGAATGTGAGCCGCCTTGAATTTTACAACTTCGCAAAGATGGTAGCTCAGCATAGATGGGGGGAATGAAATACCGTTCGTTTTAGCACTGACAAGATGTCGCATTCTCAAACCCGTGTCTGGGATACTAGGAAATCCGACGCACATTCTCTGGAACTTCTTATCCTATAAATAGTCGAGTCGCAAGAGCAACAATGTCATCAAGACTGGGCTGACAGACGGTTGACCCGCTCGTAAACAAATACGAGTGGGTCTGACAGGGGCATGAGATGTAAGTGGGTCCAAGGATCTACCTCGTCGTGTAAGGGCATGGGTTGGTGGCTCGTCAACCGAAACCGAGCCCGGATGAAGCGGGTTCTCTGTGTTGAAAAGGCATGCAACGATGTTTTAGCCTGCACCAGTCTAAGAGATCGTACGCTGATCCTAGACTGAAGTATGCCCGGATGGACCCCCAAATGGGGCACATCTTGATATAATACCCTTCGCACTTCTTCCCACTGAGAAAATAGCTTTCATTCATACAGTCCCCGCATTCTTTCTTCTGTTGTCCTTTTGCTGTCACTTAATCTCGTCCACCATTTTACCTTCATTACCGCCATGGCCGAGTTCAAACTTTACCACTACGACCCTTCCTTTACCATCGCCATTGTCTTTTTGGCTCTGTTTTCCGCCCTGACACTATGCCATCTTTTCCAACTCATTCGCTATAGAACATTTTACCTCTTGCCATTCCTCATTGGATGTGTGTGTAAGTAATTTACGTCCCCAGTAGCCGACGACACACTCACCCGGGTCATAACAGTTGAGACGGTCGGTTACGCTGGCCGTGCAATATCCGCGAAGCAGACTCCTGACTGGGCCATTATGCCTTACGTCCTCCAAAGCCTTCTACTACTCCTTGGCCCTACCATGCTAGCAGCGTCTATTTACATGTGTCTTGGGAGACTCGTGGTATTCCTTGAGGCTGACTCGTACTCACTTATTCCAATTGAGTTTGTAACAAAGACTTTTGTCATTGGCGACGTCATTTCTTTCTTGGCACAGTCTGGAGGTACTGTTTTCTTCTTCACTTTGATCTGTAGCAACCGCGCTAAACTGCCCGAACTTCAGGAGGCGGTATGCTTGCCAACGCCAAGTCGAAAGGTGACCAGAAAATGGGCCAGAACATCATTATCTTGGGGCTCGCAGTTCAGATTTATTTCTTTGCTTACTTTATGAACATTCTACACATCTTCTATCGCCGAATGATCAGGAAACCGACTAGCAAAGGGCTTTCTTCAACTTCTTCATGGAAACAATTCACTATCGTCCTCTACGTCTCTAGTGGTCTTATCATGATCCGATCTATCTTTCGTATGGTCGAGTACATCACGGGTTCTGACGGCGCATTACAATCTACTGAAGTATACATATATGTGTTTGATGCTTCACTGATGTTCCTCACTGCGGCTCTCTTCAGTATCGTTCATCCAGGTCGGGTAATCTTGGTCATTGATGGCCATGATGAGACTTTCACCATCAAAGATGAGCCGAAGACTATTCCTTTAAGTACTATGAGGAGATTATCTCATTCTGTTGCTTAAAGCCCTGCACAATCCTAAGCCAACATTGACATCCCTCTCTATGGTCACCGCTGATGGCTCAGTATAATCCTCTGGGCTTTTCACATTCCCCCTCTACTCGGCATTACCATCGGTCCCGCTCATCTTCTCCAATTTAGGGTCACAATCAAGTTCATGAGATTCTGAACGGATCCTTAGGTTCAAGTTTTAATCTCAACAACACGATGAGTTTTTATGACCCTCAAACCGGTCACTATATAAGTGCCAGGTGAGCCAGACGCAAGAAAAGGCTTATTTCATAATGCCTTGAGAGCAGTTTTCCGATTATTACATACAATATAGAAGAGGTTGGGAGATTAGGAAAATACATTTAAATTTGTAATTAGCTTTATCAATACTATTCAAAAAGGTACTATAAGCATACTGTAGGAGTAAACGAATATCTGCGATTCTTTTTTATTTATAAGTATTTATATTATGTTACATCCAGTAGTCCAACAAGCTACATCTCGAAGGGCACTCATAGGCAGTAACACCAGCTCAACTACGATGCCGCTACTTGTCAAAAGGTCGCACTGCGCTGTTGTGCGATGGTCACCATAAAAACTGCCCTGATCTTCTAGAGCCTTATTACTCCTTTGGGGCATGTTTTTTAACCGTAGAATGACGTCTGCAGCTTGTTTGGAGAGCTTTTCAATGTCCGCCGAAGCCTCCATCGTGACTTTCCAATTCGTGTTGTCAGAGTGTCGTAGCCTAGCAGTCGCATTTTCTTGCCAGCTGAGAATGTGTGAAAGTCCTTTGTCCACCCATGGCTTACTTCAACGAGCAAAGCTTCAGCGGTGAGCTCGAAACCACATTGTTCCACCTTCTTCTTCTCGAAGGTCGAGCTGCTGATCATTATACCGATATCTCCACCCAATCGGTAGCCCCAGACGAAGTAATCTCCATACTTTTCTGTAAAGGCTTTATAACCTCCTCCATACTTTATCATGACCAGACCTTCATGACACAGTCAGGGATTACGCTCAAGCTCGACTACGCCGCATCGTAGGTTCGCCCGGATAGAGCTCTTATCCGACTACATAAATCTCGTCAGCTGAGGGGAGAATATGTTGTAGAGATCTCGTACATCATTGTTTCCTTTGACTTCTTCGTCATATGTGCCATTGGCGGAAGCCGAGAAAGAAACGAAGGACCAACTCCTACACCGAAGCCAAGAGTAAGGTGATCAACCGTCTCTTTTGTCTTTGATGTGTTGATGGAGCGAAAAGAGGAAGTGCTCCCATAGTCGCTATGAAGGACTTTTGGGATTATGTAAAGGTCTGAGAGAATAAATGGGTTGTTTTTAAGTCAGGGATCGTCAAAATGCTGTGATTGGAAACAGGTTCCGAGGCGAACCGCTTGTTTCTTTCATAGAAGGATTAAGGGCAATCCTTAAGCAGCCTATTTGGCCACTATTATTTTATAATTAAATACTATTTTATTAATATCATATATTTTTATAATTTATATAGTAAATTTAAATTTATATAGTTTTATTATAATAAAAAAAGAAAGTTATTATATTAAATAACTATTTATTTCTTTTTTTATATTATTACGTTAAAAGGGAAGGTGCTTCCTACGCTAATAGACTAAAAGATCAACCAGTGCTGGCTTCTGCCAGCGCTGCCTTCCATAACGGTATATTACGCTAGAGGCCCTAGGCCTCAACCCGCGTAAAATATATATTCTCCCGCTTAATAGTAATATTAATATTAATAAGACTTTATTATATTAGTAATTAATACAAAATACTATATATGTAAAATATAATACCCTTTATACACTCTAATTAAATCTTAGTTTTTATAATACTAAATAAAAGCAAAGCTCTATTATAAGATAATAGAGGTGCTAAATCTTTAGCGAGATAAGTTATAGTCTTTAGCAATTTAGCAGGAATTACTAAGGAGGAAGTGGAAAATTCGACGTGCCAATAATTTGTCAGACTGAGAAGCGCCCCGCTTCTTGTGCTATCACCTCGGTATACTGGCTCTTAGCTCTGGCTTTTACGCCCGTAGATAAAGGTTTGTTGATCGTTGTGCACTAAAAGTAGTATCATCAACGTTGACCAGAGACGTTACGACATTCCCTTTGGCGTTTCTTCACATGTCAACCATTTTGCTTCTTTGGAGAGAAAGAATAGGTCAATAGCCCCACACAATTCGAGGCAACATCAGAAGCTCACTCAACAAATCGAACGAAGAGTGCTGTGCTCAACAAAAATGTACTTGTCAGATTTATTAAAACCGTATCATCCCAGGCGAAAATTTTGAGGAATTCTTTAAAAACGCGACAGCACAAACATCCTTCTAGATATAATTACCCATCAAGCGCCTAATCTCCACCTACCTCAAGCTTTTTCTAGTGGCGGTAAATACCTTTCTTCGCCATGATAGGTATATCCGCCTGGGACTATGTTTTTATTCGAACATGTATATTCTTCCTACACCTTGTTGCACCCGTCAGCGTCGTCTATTCGTTGGTTAGCTGTTTGATCTATCTTCCATTCCATATCCCACCTGTGATAGAGGTATGGTTTGCTCTGGAAACAGTATTCTACCTTGTCGTCTATCTTCCACGCAAAAAGTACCTCCAGAGAGTCGCAATGCATCCCACTGCCAGCCGCGACGATCGAAGAAGGTTATTCTGGCGCTGCCACAGCAGTATTCCGGATCCGGACCGATATTTATCTAGGTGGTTTCGAGGCGCGCCATTGTCAGAGATCAAACGGGAGAATGTCAAAGATTTCTTCCGATGGGCGTTCTTAAACTCCAGCGAGCCTGATCCTACATATGACGAGGAGCTAGAGGAGTATATTCGAGAAATGGAGAAGCGATTGGGAAGAACGCTGGAGCTTGGTCGCGGCAATGCTCAAAGCCTCAGATTAACGATCGATAAAGTCGATATGTTACATCGGAGTTTGGTTTGGTACATGGTAGGTATTCTTGTTGAATTTTCAACAAACTTCCAACCTGTGGTGTATGTCGGAGAGTTCTACTGACTTGTTGACATAGTGTGTGTGTGTTGTTGATACGCTGGCATCTATCTATCTACGCTACTACTCCTTTGATTTCCACCGCACATCATTGTTCCAGTCCCTCGCCGTCTTCCCCACACGTCCAATTGCTCTCTTCACAAATCATCGTTCCCCTGCCAAAACTCTTACTTACTGGCATCGGCCGCATACTTCTAGGACTAAGCTCCCGGTCCTGTTTATACACGGCATTGGGGTTGGCCTTTACATGTACATACCATTCTTGGCCGACCTGAACGTAAAAGATGACAAGGACCCATTGGATGGGCAGGTGGGAATCATCGCGATAGATATCATGGCAATAAGCTCCAGGATAACAACCGAGGCAATGTTGAAGGACGAAATGTGCGCGGAGGTTCATTGCATTTTAAAGGCACATGGATGGGAAAGATTCATATTAGTTTCACACTCGTAAGTTAGTCCCCGGTTTTTTTCTTGGTTTCTTCCTTAGATCAATGTCTGGGCTATCTGCGATATATTGACTTCTCTGTGAAGCTACGGGAGCGTGGTCGCTTCGCACTTCCTCCGCACGCCACCAATCGCAGATAAAATTGGGCCGATTTTATTTGTTGACCCTGTGTCATTCCTGCTGCATCTCCCCGAGGTAGCATATAACTTTGTAATATTCTGCCGGACATTACTTATCAATCTCTGCTAATCTGAAATCTCTAGATCTGTCGGAAACCGGCCCATGCCAATGAGCATCTTCTTTCCTACTTTGGCTCTAAAGACATGGGTGTCGCGCATACGTTGTTCCGACGTTTCGTATGGTCTGAGAATGCTTTATGGAAGGAAGATATCCAAAACTATCGCGTGTCTGTTGTGCTAGCCGGCAGAGACGTGGTTATGGATACAAACGTGATTAGGACATACCTAACGGGCACAAATAAGTGGCCTTCAGACACTGGAAGCTGGCAAGATGGGGTTTGGAAAAGCGACGGACTAAATGTGCTTTGGCTACCAAATCTGGACCACGGCGAGGTCTTTAGCCAAAGGGCAGAGAGAAAGAGGTTGGTCGATATCGTTTGGGAACTTGCTGCGGAGGAGCAGCTATTTATATCCGATCCGACAGGGGCAGCGACCTGAATTATCCTATGTTTGGGAGGATTCGATACTTACATCTCCATACCGAGGCGCCAGAGAGAATTGGCCTAGTACACAAATCACGACTTCTGGAGTCATATAACATTTTGGCAGATGACGCGCATCAACTAATAGCTTGGCAATACTTGCCGAATCAGTCTCCCTTTCTTTGTACCTAAATGTAATTTCTTGCATTATGATATGTAGTGACTCAATTTTGCGTCAGCAGATGCGGCGCCATGCCAACGTTTGCGAGTGGAGCAAAATGATAGGAGGCTTCTATTGTGTTTTTTGCCATAGTTAAAAGCAGACCTTGATGGTTGCCCCCTTACATAGTAGAGTGCCAACTACCACAAACCCCACACAAGAGGAAAATTCATACCATTCGCAGCTTGTCGTGTCGTATGAAAATTTACAGAATTGGGCCTAAAAGACTTACATACCGCTATTGTGATGAGCGTCGTTTTTATTCAAGTGACGAAAGAGATGGAAAGACATGAAATCGAAACAACTTGAGTCGTAGAATGGTTAGTTTCTAGAGCAGATATGAAAATTCCCTCTTGGTCGGCTTCTCATTTTCTGTGTCATCTTGGGCAAAGCTCATTTGATTCATAAATAGATCGCTTTTATCATTTTAGGCCGAGCTGAGCAAGGGATCTGAATATTAAGCCTTGGTATTGTTTTCCCTAAAATTATGGCAGGTCACCCCGATTGAAAGATGGCAATTTCGCATCACCCAAGCCGTCAATATATTGGCTAGCCTCACTTGCGATGTAAGTCTGAATAAAATCGCAATCGCAGTTGGCGTGTTGCAGCAATTCCATTTTGAGCTGGTAGACTTCGGTTGTTAAATCAGACACCCAGCTAGCCAAAGCGCCGTTGACTTGTTCCATTTCGGCCTCATTGGCTAGTAGTTTCTTTATGCCCTCCTGTTTCTTGAGCCGGAGTTTGATAGAAGCTGTTCTATTTCTCTCCCTAATTCTCTTCCTGTAGTTTTCAAGGTCCTCTCTTTTCGTGGCAGTAGGTTGGGTTACAACTCGTTTACGCTTCTGCTCGTAAGATGGGGTTGAAGACGGGCCTCGCCGTCTTTTCGAGTCATTGGGCGACATTTCTAGACAAGTAGATTTGGTCTTTGGCGAGGTAATGGCATCCTCCGACATGTATATTTCGGGTGATATCCATTGCACTGAATTCTCCGGTTCGTAAGGGCACTGAGTACCGGGATGTGGCTCTCTATACTCATGAAAACTCAAACTAGTAATCTCGAGTGATTCAGCGAAGAGGCCATGATCGGAGTACCAATATTGCTCCCATGCTATTTGTGGCAGGATATTCCATGGGTTTATTTCAGTGTGCTCATGGTTGATCAAGGCCATACCAGGCGCGGCTGCGTAGGCAGAATGGGTCTTCGGTGAGGAGTCATTACGGACGAATGCTTCGTCCTGGCGGTGCTTGGCCGCGTAGCGGAGCGGAGTGAAGACGCTTCCCATATCTTTGGTCGATGATGACGATCCAAGTTAGAATACTAATTTTCAAAGACCACGATAACGAGGTTGGCAATGTATTTTGCGCAATATCGGCCTTTGGGGCGGAGAGACGTTGTTGGGTAGCGCGATGTAGAGCCTGAGTAGAAATAGAATGGTCTGATGAACGATGAAGAATATAGGTGAATTAGAGCTCCGTCTGAGCGGCTAGACCAACGAAATAAGTGAAATCAGACACCAAGAGATAGTAGGGGTTCCGTCAGGGCCTCTATATTGAATAAGATGAGAAGGTTTAGGAACTACGACATGAAAGGCGATTATTGTAAGGTGAACAAGTGCAAGTCTGGAGGGAGGGAAACGAGAGAGGAACCAACAGAGTTTGGAAGTACGCTAAATGTACTCGGTAAGCCCCGATGTACCGGTTCGATACCGATGACTTAAATGAGGAGAGCAGACTGAGTATAAGAGCTAACGGGGGCGTGATTTTGAAGCAAGCGAGTTACAAGAGGATGCTCGAAGGGGGGAATGCGTGTGCTGTTCGCCTGTCTGGCTTAGTTCAAGTGAAGAATCTCGATGTCATAGCTCTCTCGAGACCACCAACAAATGGACTATCAAATAGGAAACAGCTTAGCTAACCAAAACTGACAGAGTGGTTTTGATGCAACTTGCACGAGGGGGGTTACTTGACGGATCAAGCTCCGTCAACCGTGATTTGTTCAAGTATATCCCTTCTATTAGCGGCTCTATGAATCCTTATAGGAGGATAGCGGTGATTGACAGATAGGAGTAGCCATAGAATAGGGTTGAAGCCCACAAATATTCCCTGTAGATGTCCCTGCTTCTGAGCTTGTGTTATTGCATTAGCAAGCTACTGATACACCAGAAGTGAGTACATGACGCAATGCCGTTGAGGATGGTCTCTACTAATATGATGGGACAAGACCAGGTTGGTGCCCATTGGCCACATTGAAGCGGAGTGCTCCGAGTAACATGGTGGCAAGGATGACGTTTGCATTGCAAATGCTTTTTCCCTCGTCCGTTTCCCACTGTCGCGCCATGGTTGCGTTTAAGATCCACCGGTGTGATACTGTCTAATTACAATGAGAAACTGTCGTAAATATTCTTGTAAGAGACCATCGTTAAGCGATAGCTTTTGTCGTTATTCTGGCGATATTGACGTTTAGCGAATGACGTGCTCGGACTTTGCCAACAAATGAAGTGATTATTCAGATAAGATCATGCCACTGAGATTCACGTTGAAACTCGAGACAGTATGTTCTTGAGCCTCTGGTTTTGGCTTGGATTTCTCTTTCTCATTAATCAACAAAACAGCAAAGTCTGGCGAAGATTTGATTTGCCTCGCGCTTTCGCGCCTGAGTTAGAGCTAGGTAGCAAGGGCCGGGAAGATAGTCTTGTGGGACCCGAGGGATCGTCTAAAATATTCTTCTCTGGTACAAATAAAAACCTATAAGAATCAAACTAGCAGAAGATTAACAGCCTTTTGTATAGGCTATTCTAGTTTTTTTTTTTTTTTAAACTTTTTCTTCTTCTTTAGGTCGAGTTTCTAGGAATAAAACACCAGGTATACTATTGTTTAAACATATGTACACACTATAATTGCTACTTGTGGGGGCCTTGTGGGGGCCTGTAGTCCGGCCCCTAGTGCTAGACCTCGACATTTGTGCCGAAGGTCTAGCACGGGGGGGTCGTTAATTAGGGAAAGTGATCCTTAATTCAGGAAATAATTGAGGTACCTCTGTGCATATGTAATTTGCACTAAATCTTAAGTAGCTTATTTAACGGGATAATACTGGATTACTACTAATAATACTGCTACCCCGCATATTATAATAATATTAACGTGGATGCTCTATATAAATTACTAATATATTAGATTATTATAATAAAGTTTAGTATCTAAATATCGATACCTTAAAATAGCGTATTTTACAGCCAAATAGAAGTACCCCGATTTCCTGAATCAACGCACACTTTCCCTAATCAACGACCCTCGACCACGGGGACTGGCCGGACTACAGGCCCCCACAAGTAGACTAATTCCGCATATCTACAAAGCTTGACATTGAAAATAAGACTCACAGCTGCCACTCCGCAAAAGGTTAGCTCTTTGTGAACCTGTTCAGCGCCACTGAAGTATTCCATTGATCTTTCACAAGTTTGGCCCTAGGGTACGAAGATCTAGCCCTTATACGCTGCAGAAATGATTGTTATAGTTCATTAACACTTAGACACATACTAATACCAGCTCGAACAAGAACATCATGTCCTAAATGTGGTCTCAGAAAGATAGTTGATGACAAACTCAGATATCTTTTGTGCAACATCAAAGGTCGGGAAGGTTGCATTACATGAAATATCGGGACGGGGAGAGAAGAAGACAATCAACATTGTAAATAAACTCAGTTTGTAGACTGTCTTGTTATCGTAGATAGGTAGTCATTCAGAAAGTACCGCCTCAGCGGAAATCTCAATGTGCATGCCCGGCACTGCAAGTTGAGATACCCCAACAGAAACCCAAGCTGGTCGGTGTTCCGGGAACCTCTTCCTCCAAATCTCTTGCATCAACGACTCCTGCCTTATATCAAGGAAATACGCACTGAACTTATGTGCGCTAGCCAAACCAGCTTCAACACCTCCAGCCTTGAGGGCAGCCTCAACGCAATCGAGGCAGGCTTCGAATTCTTTCTCAAGAGACTCGGTAACAACCTGACCATGACGGTCAAATCCCGGCTGACCTGAAGTTACAACTAAAGTGCCAGAAAGCGGGATCTTTGCGACGTGGGACGAACCAAACGTCTGGAACATGTCTCCCAGAGGTCCAGGCACCTGCGCATAGGTGACTGGGGAAGTAGTAGATGACGGAGTGACTGACCGAGACACTACGGGAGAGACTGTCATCTCTTTTCTCTCTCTCAGTGTCCGCCTCAGCCAGGCATATCTCGTCTTGACTGCCTCTGCACCAATTTCCGTAGGGTAGAATAAGTCAAACCCATGACAACCACCACCCCAAACATGCAAATCTGCTTGAACACCGCACTCCCAGAGCTTTGTGGCATATGCAATATCTTCATCCCGAAATGGTTCGCCCGACCCAGCATCGATGTAGGCAGGGGGTAAGTCGGACAAGTCTTGGGCGCGCCCAGGCGCCACATAATGGCTAACCGTTCCCTGCTCAACATCATCGCCGAGGATCAATTTCCATGCATAACGGCCCCAAGGAGTATAAAAACCGCGACCATTTTCGAATTGTCGACTAGATAGATTGTCGAATCGGTCATCTAGCATTGGGCAGGAGAGGAGCTGTGCGCAAAGTCTGGGACCCTTCCGATCACGCGCAAGAAGCGCAACTCCAGCTGCAATGCCTGCCCCAGCGGAGACACCAGCAATCATGAAGCGCGCTGGGTCGATGTTGTATGTTGTCAAATGTTGTGACATCCAAACTAGAGACGCATAGCAATCTTCAACCGAGACCTTGCCGTGGACGTCAGGGGAGAGTCTGTATCCAGGGCTGATAATGACAGCGTCCAAGTCTTTGACAAGCTCGCTTACGGCAGCGAGCCCGACATAGACGTTCCCCATCACTCGGCCGCCGCCATGGAGAAACAATATACCAGGGCGAGTCTTGGAAGCGGCGCTGCCTGTGCGAGTTAAAACAACGGCAGGAATCTCGCAATCCAAGCCTGACACATTGATGTCTTGGATGTGTATTTCGGGGTCATTGTAAATCTTGTCATCGCGTTGAAGCTCCTCCTTGCGTAGCTCGAGAAGTTCATCAATCGATGAAGGGATTGGCCGATGTTGGGTATCTTCAACAGCGAGTATCTCGGGATCGTACGGAGGAAGGCGAATAGGCCTTGTGTCGAGATTGTTGATCGTCATGTTGGTGAATGTGCCTGGATCTTGGCTCGTTGTAACAAAAAGACTGAACAGATCACGGAGAAGTAAAAGCCCAAGGGACTCGAGCTGTGATGATACGGAGATGTATACAGTATCAATGTGAAGAAGAAACTCTATCGTACCCCTATCTTTCACTTCCTTGACATTTCGAGCTAAAAACATGAACGAGCGACACGCGTATTGTAGATTGACACCACAATGAGCATATTGCATCTCAGCCACCAGCATCCGCTTCCTTTGGGTATTATTAGACTAGGTTGGGGTAGTCTGTTGGACACACTAGCGTAGTGCCTCTCGACTGGAAATGTGGAGACGAGCCAAGTTGGCAACCTAGCTCGATCGGGTAATTGGGCCAACTCGAATGGATCATAGAGCTGATGACGATCCGTTTCACGAAATGCCGTGTTACTTACTCGATGCGTGCAGGATGCGGGGAACAGCCCACAGAGGTGTGATGTCTAGACTGATCATGCCCCTGCAGGCTGTAGCATTCTCTTATCTGCACGGGCTCTGGCCTGATTAACCACATCTGGTCATGCTTTCAACCACTGTCTTATCTCTAAGCCATCATTTTCACAAGGTCACCCTAGAAGGAGATATGTTGACCGCGTCGAGGGGTCAACCCAATTACATCAGAAGTCCAAGGGCAAGGTTAATCGGCAAGATAGGAGGCGGAGTTGGTAGTCCGGGACTCCGGATCCTCGTATGGGCTGGACCAATGTAGTGGCAATGACGGTGACCACGGCAGTAGTCACAAAGATAGAAGTGAGGGACTACTTTCACGGCCCGTTTGGGGTAGATTGTCATAGCGACTCGGTTCAGACGAAGGCGATTGCAGTCATTTCCCTTTCTAGTACTATGAAGCAAGGACGACGTCTACCGCAGTCGAAGGTGTGGATCCCGTCGAAAGCTCAATACAAAATGCGGGGTTAAACCTTTGTATCTTGTCTCGAGAACATCCAACTATCCGCCCGAGTATCATCCCAAGAACATCATGTCCCCGTCTATCTACCGCGCCAATCCCTCCAGCGAGGGATACACTTACACAAAAAAAGATGGCCTGGTTACTGGACTTAACACATACGGTGTGATCCAGCCCGAGCGCAAGATCCGCCATGGAGAAGAAAATAAAGTTTGGGACGCTATTGTCATCGGCGCTGGCTACGCTGGTCTGGTTGCTGCTCGCGATCTTGTCAAAGCTGGTATGTTGAAGCGCATCTGGAAGTTGAATCACAGCTAGGAAGGAACTGACGTTGCTTTAACATAGGCAAAAAGACTCTCCTGGTCGAAGCCCGCGACCGCATCGGTGGCCGCACCTGGAGCGCTGAAGTCGATGGCACAACTTACGAGATGGGTGGCACATGGGTTTCCCACAACCATGGCCGTCTGTTTTCTGAGATGCAACGCTACGGCCTCAAAGACGATGTCAGCGTAACCCGTACTGAGGGTGGAGGCTGCGATTACTTCACTCTCGACACGGGTTCAGGGTCGCGAAAGCTCACCCACAAGGAGGCTGGTGACATGACTGCCAACGCCTGGAACATCTTCATCAACTGGGACGGGAAGATGGGCCGGGACATCTGTCCCCTACCGCATTCCACTCTTGGCAACATTCGCGTCAATCCCGAAAAGGTCAAAGAGGTTGACAAGCTCACCTGTCGCGATCGGATCGAGCAGATCAAGCACCTACTCTCGGCTGACGAGCTTGCTCTTCTTGAGTCAATCGTTCCGCATATTGGTGGTGGCGCTGTGGAGGATATGGGATTCCTTGGCATGATCTGTGCCCAGGCGCTGCAAAACTACGAGATTGCAACCTTTGAGGAGGTCTGGACTCTGTACAAGATCCGAGAGGGTCAATCTGCGCTTGCTCGTCGCATCTTTGATGATGCCGTGCGCCTTGGCCTGCAATACACATTCAAGTCCCCCGTCAAGTCAATTACCGACAAGGATGGTATAGTGTCCGTCGAAACCACTGCCAGTAAGACATATCGCGCCAGACGCGTGGTCAACACACTACCCATCACCTGCCTCCCTGATATCAGGTTTGATCCTCCCCTCTCGCCTCTCCGTCAGGAGGCCATCAAAATTAATCAGCTGGATTACCTCACCAAATGCCATGCTGAGGTTGAAGGTGACCTTCGTGGCCTTCGTGGATGCACTTGGCCTGGAGATCTTCTGTATGTCTACGGCGACGGCTTCTGTGCCGGTGGCAAATCAACTCGCATTACTTCGTTCGCGGGTGATAACCGAGGAAAGCTCGACCCAATCAAAGAGCCTGAGAAGCTCGAGACTGCCCTGCAACGGTTTCACCCTATGAAGATCAAGAAAGTTCTCTGGCACGACTGGGTGTCAGATCCTTACGCTAAAGCTGGAGCCGCCTGGTACCCCGCCAATTTCCTCACCAAGTACCTGGCCGAGCTTCAGAGCCGTCACGGTAATGTCCTTATGGCTAACGCTGATTGGGCTTCTGGCTGGAGAGGCTTCATTGAGGGTGCGATGGAGCAAGGTGCTATCGCTGCTGACACGGTCCTAAACGAGGTTGGTAACGTCGGTGCTAACCCTGCCCCAGGCGAGTATCAGCGTTCATCTAGGATTTGAACAGAGGAGGGCAGCAGTAACTGCATAGTGGGGTTATTCATGTTTGTACATTGATGGAGGGATAATTAGTTCTCAAGATAAGTACAGAATGAAATTCTCAACAGCTAGCCTTCCGTCCAAATCCTACCGCGGCTTGCGAAAAGTCTGTCCCGTACCTACGCTGTGGTGATTCTCTTGATTACTTGAGTAGTCAAAATCCTTTCTCCAACCATAATCTCGCCTTTCTGTATGTGACAGCATTATTGAAACTTTCATCGGAAATCGAGCGAATCTCTAGCAGGATCCGTGTAGCACTACGAGTCTGCGAGGTTGATGGCTTTGCCTCAGCTGTAGGGTTCCCTAGTATGCAGGCTCTGGCTGGACAGTGGGGACAGCACCTGTTGCAAACTGCGGTACGTGTCTGAGGCAGATAAAAACGGGGAGTGGCCACTTAATATCCTCTCTTTATCCGGCAATCGGGTTTCGATCCGGATATGAGAATGTCGGTACCTATACAAGGCTTCCACATTCGACGGGAGAAGAATAAGTGTTTCCAAAAGTTGCATTGATGTTATGAATAAGAACTGTAAATTGGTCTGAACGATTGAGGATGTTAACTATCTGCGTACTGCCGTCCCATTTCAAGTACAATTTGACCCTTGTTCCACATTTTACCTGCCTGGCCTGTTAATCCATATCTTCACACATCGCCGAGATGATGATGGTGATGGCTCTCGTGAAGCATTTGGGTATTGGCTTCTTTCATAAGGTCCCAATCGATATGTGGACCCTCAAACTTCTGTCGGCCGTCAACAAACCAAAGTACCATGATGATGGCGAACAGGCCAACAACAATGACACTGGTATAGTTCATTGTGCCAATGGAAACAGGCAATGATGGAGGCATGCAGACGGTAACACCTAGGACCACAATCCACAGGATTGAAAAGGTATTACAAACATAACCAAAGATGCCTAGGTTCAAGTATCGAGGTGGCAGGTGTTCCTTTCGTCCCCGGAACAGGAGGATTCCCTGAGGAACAGCGTAGGTAATGTTCAGAAATAAGACAGCTGATGTGACGATTGAGTTGAAGGCGGTGGTCGATGCAAGATAGAGGAGGCCATAAAGAACGACAAAGACGAAAGCGCTGGCTGTAGTTCGCACTGGAAACTCGAATTTTCGATCAACCTTGGAGAAATACTTGGGGAAAGGTGTTCCGTTCTGGTACACTATTAGTATATGAGGATTCATGTGAAAGTTCTGAGTGTCATACATCACGAGCAAAAGCCCAAGCCATGCGGCCGCAAGTGACCCACTGTGAAGGCAAAGACACTGTCGTACATTTGTCAGTATTGAGAATTGCGTTCTGGACAGGAAATAGAGACGCATACGGATAAAGACAATCAGAAGCAGAATAGTCAGGAAGAGGGTGACGTTGCGATTTCCAGTCCTAGTTTTATGTCAATATGTCTGTCCAAAATTGCCTGGGTGTAGGACTCACGCTTGATAGACCAGCTCCAGACTAGGGAGCGGCGCTGACCTGACTGCATCTAGGTCTGTCATGAAGTACATGAGGGCAATGAAGAGTGGCAAAGCGGTAAACAAGCCAATGAACATGGTCATGATGATGACTTGCGGCACTCGACGGCCTGGCTGTGTCATCTCTTCACTAATATGAATGGCTGTTTAGAGTCAGCTATTGCCATTTCAGTATGTGGAGCATGTTGCTTACCTCCATCAGTACCACCAAAGGCATACATGCCGTTTGAGATACCGAGAATCCATGCGGTGCCAGCGTTCCACCCACTGACTCCCAATCCGGACTCGACGATGAACGAGCCCTTATTCACATGCTGGTGCATACCCACGGGAATAAAGAGCCATAAAGACACACCAATGACCGAGAGTACTAGCGCAGTTTGGCAAAGCCATGCAAGACGCTTTGAGGCCACGAATACAGGCACCGCTAACCATGTGTTAGCATAGAAAATGCTAGATATGACTGGACTAACTAACCTGTAATGACAGCTACCGCGACGTACAGGAGATAAGTCTGCCAGCTTGTGACCGTGAAAGAAGAGTCGATGAAATTGATGATGCCACCGAGGGTAACAGCCGCGAGCGAGATGCCAGAACATCTGGTTTGGTATCAGATTAGCTGGGGTTATGCTGTCGAAGGATGCGATTCCTTACGTGACAATCCACCAGGCGAGGGTTGACATCCATCCGATCGTGTACGCAGAGAAGCGTTTATGCTTTTCGGGACTGAGAATGTAGCAGAAGTGATATTGGCCGCCGGTAGACTGGAAATGGTTATGTTAGTTAATCCGCGGTGACCTTGAGGTGAGTGTGTTACGTACAGGAAAGGCAGAAGCGATCTCGCTCAAGCCGATCGTGATCGTGAATTGGACAGCAAAAGCAACAATGAGGCCAAAGATACAGACTTGTGGCCCGCCGTACAGGAGACTTTGGCCGAAGCAGCTCTGGATCGAGGTCAGTAACTCCAGCAAAGCGATTGAAAGGGCCTACCAACCAGATAACCCGCCCAAGAGTTTGTAATGGAAAAGCCAAGGCCTAGAGCAGACAGCCAGCTAAACTGACGCTTCAACTCTGCCTTGTGTCCATTTGCTCGAAGGATGGCATCGTCGATGTCGTCTCCGACAACGACGCCGTTGGCGATACTCTCGCGATCTCCGTCTTGACCCTTTGTCTTCATTGTAGGATCTTTCATATCAGACATTGAGAATAAAATGTGAGTAGTATGTTTAGGGAGATGGGTGTAAGAGTGTGAGTGAGTAAGGACTGGGTCCGAAGATGCAAATCGTCGTGCTTCGAGGGATATTTAGGTTGAATGATATCTGCAAAAGCTCGCGTACTAATAAGCAGACTTGAATTAGGGGGCCAATCTCTTGACCTATCTGTGAGATACCATGTACACGCGCTTCTTTGAAGATAGGCAACGGCTTCAAGCAACCATTGGCCACTATTGAATCCCCATGGGGGGCTTCTCGTCGAAGCGGAGGAAAACCTTGCATCTGCTTGGATTTCGGAAGGTCTGAAGGCGCTGGTCTAAGCCTCCCCCGCATTCTGATCAACTGAACACACTAGCCGTAAAGCCGGAAACTCTCAGCCGCTAATCGAACTCACTACCGTTCAGTTCTCACTAGGGGTGGTGTGGCTGTTTAGAGGGTTTCCTGTTACAGGATAGACGGTTCAGGAGCTGGAAGCGCTTCTGAGATTGGCAACGTGTGTCAGTTGGTCTGTCAGTACAATCCAACTAGTGATGTCACACCACATGGACTTGAGATATAGAGTTGTACTTCTGTTGAAGGCGTTGCGCATATGCAGGCCTATTCAAGATAAGGATGTTTGCCAAGTGTCAAAGATGCTGCTCTCCACCTGCCTGTTGTCAAGTTCCGAGCCGATGGAGATAACCAAGACTAGCGTGGATGTAAGACTATAACTATGCTATAATTGCGCTATTTATCGATGCTTCATGAGATATGGCCAGTTGCACGGCTAATAACTCTCCTCATGACTATGTGGAAGCTAGAATTAACACAATTGGAACATGGCCCAAATTTCCTGGTCGCGACTCGATTACCTCTTAGCTTCGCGATGTAGCCTGGTGTCATCCTCCTATTACTCGGCAATGAGATTCTAAGCGTGCATATACAACCCGCAACGGTTGGGAAACGTGGATTCCGCACGTCCGGCCGTACATCTCAGAGCCGAGGAATCTTCGGCTCAGCGACCTAGTTACCTATCTTCGTGCAAGGTTACCCATGTCTAAATACCTTTATCGCTTCGTACCTATACATCCATTGAACATCACTACTCTTTCAGACTCTTAAGGGCTATAACCAAGCTTGAGACATCACTAGTATCGAACACTGAACGCTGTCAGATAACAATCTTTCCTGATAACCTCGAGGCTGTCCCTGTTATGGTAAGAAGATGGATAGCAGTGGCAAGACTACCCCTCAATCCCTTCGTGCCCGCAATTTTCTCGGGACGTTATCGCCTCCGACTGCTGCACCCCAGATATTTCTCATGATTTGGTCTTGGCGTTAAGAAATTGGGAGAATTTCTACATTGGGTTTAGCCTTGATTGGCGTAAGGCCAGCCCACTTCCGTGTGTCACACGGCTTCCGATCCCGAGCCAAGATCGGAACTGTAAGTCGTGTCTGCCGTGTACCAGTAATGCTAACGGCCGGCCAGCCGGAAGCGTCACAACAATTGCCTCACATTTGAATCGGATTTCACTATCCAAATCCTCTCGCAGTTCAACTATCTCGCGGCATATAGTGCAAACGTGATGTGATAACACGTAAAGCAAGCACGGGTATGTGCCAGCCATCGCCTCATCAACATGACGTACCGTATGTCCAACATAGTGTCGAAGAAAATCAAATCAGTAATGATACCGTTCGAGTTATCTGTTTTCCATAATTTCCACACATTTCTTAGAATTGATGTGTTAGCCACGAGTACTCCTACGAGCACATACCCTATACTTGGTAAATATATGGCGCCCTATGGTTGCATCTTGCGCAAGTCTGCCGTTAGTCGAACGAGTGTGCGGTGTTTGGGCTTATGGGATACAAGAAAACAGCAGATTCATTAAGTTTATTTGGCAGGTGGTGATTTCACATCTCGATCAGGCTTGATGAACCCCCGATCGACATGCAGTAAAATATTCCGAGGCCAATACAAAAAAACTGGCAATCAATAACCACCGAATAGTGTCACCACCATAAGGAAACTTGAGTTTATGCGATGCAGAAAAAGGTTCTAAAGCTATATCTCTTATTCTTAGTCATTCTTCCTAATTGTCTAATTATACAGTCCACCGTTGGCGCAAAGCACAGAGCCCGTAGCCCATCGCGCATCGTCAGTGCACAAAAAAGCGACCAGTGGCGCGATATCATCCACCTCGGCGATTCTGGCCGCTGCCGGCGTCGACTCAATAAGAGGCTGCATGTCTTGTCTAAACTGATCATCACTCTCTTGCCATTGATCAGTGGCAACAGGTCCCGGGTTTACACAGTTTACAGTGATTCCGTGCGATTGTCCAAGCTCCTTTGCCCATACCCGAGCGCAGGATTCATTGGCAGCTTTTGTCGCGCCATAAACTGTCTGGCCAGCGACCCCGAGACGAGCAGCGGCCGACGAGACGAACACTACTCGGCCGCCTTTGGCAATATGGGGGATGACTGCTTTGGTAAGGAAGATAGGACCCTTGACATTGGTGTCGAAATGTGTTTGGAAAAGTTCCTCAGTGACTTCGTCGAGGTTTGCGTCAATTCCTAGTGCGGCACTGTTCGTAGTTGTCAGCATATGAGCTTCCTGAGATAAAAGAGAGCTCGTACTTGTGGACCAGGATCTCAATCTTGCCAGTTTGGCTAAGTTGTAGTGCTGCATCGACAATTTTGGAGATTTCCTTCACGTTTGCTACACTTGCTTGGCAAAGTGTCGCTCTAGAGCCGGTCGCCTCGATCTTTTTAACAACGTCTATGGCGCGCTGCTTGCTATTGGCGCTGGTGAAGTTGACAACGACGTTGGCACCACGCTGGCCGAGTAGGATGGCGATAGCGGCACCAATACCTCTGTGGTAATTCGTGTTAGTGATGGTAATGTAGAGAAGAGATAAGAACTTGCCTAGAAGCACCAGTCACAATGGCAGTCTTGCCAGTCAAATCGAGTCCGTCGAAGTTAGGCATGATGTTTGTGGGAGGTGTTTGGTTTGCACAAAGATAAAGTCGATCTGCCAATGGTCTTCCATTCCGGCAAACTGATAAGGGAATCGGTAGATAAATATCATGATATTGGAAAATCGTCGTCTTCCCCAACGACATGTCATGACGAGCAAAGTACTCAGCTACGAATGGACCGCGGCTCAGCTGCTTCTGCTACCGTAAATGGCAACGAGTGCAGCGAGAGCCACCAGGCGCCATGAGGGGGAATACCCCCTACAAAAGGTTAGACCCCAGCTGGCTTCCCCAGAATGAGGGGTAACTCAAGCTTTCTCCACAGATAAGCACGAGTGGTGGTATGCGAAGTTGAGGGCATTGCCATTTTCGGAAATACGACGACTGTGGACGCGCTGGATCATGCACACCCCACATTCTGCTTATTACTTGGAGCTTCATGTCAGTATCGACTACGATGTTGGACAAAGAGAGTCGAGTGTTTATAAGATAGCATCAAATCGCGAGGAATGATTAGACATCGAGACAAGACAAGATCACCTATCTCTTCCAATCTTCATCCTGTTTTTCTCAAGTCCTAAGTCCACCATGTCCTCCCGCGCTTCCAACCAGCAGGCACCTCACCCTTTGGACCCATTGAGGCCCGAGGAGGTGCAGGCAGCTTTGCAAACCCTTCTGAAACATGTTGGGTGTCCCGCAGAGGAGCTCAGGTTCAAGCTGATCGACCTTGCTGAACCGGCCAAAGCTCAAACACTTCAATACCTTCGTCACCAAGGGACATTGCCCGATCGGAGAGCCCGTGTCTACTATCATCTCAAGGGTAGTCAGTCTCTCTTGATCGCAATTGTTAACATTGCCAAAAAGCGAGTCGAAAAAGAAACAGAAGCTCCAGACTCTCAAGGCCCAGTTGACTGGCACGAGTTTGAACTCGTCAATAAGGCCTGCAACAGCCACCCTGAAGTTCAAGCTGAGGTCGCCAAGCTCAAACTTCCTCGAAAGTAAGTGACCACTCCTTGGTTCAAACAATCGTCTCCTAATGTGATTTAGTGCTCGTGTTCACAATGACCCTTGGGCCTTCGGAACTGATGATCCTAACGAACGACGACGACTCTTCCAATGCTACATGTACGTCGCTTTGAGCGACGATCCCGAGGCCAACCACTATTCCCTACCCATTCCTCTTGCCCCGATCTTCGATGCGCATACTTTAGAGCTTGTGGAGCTGCAAAGACTCCCTATGGGCACAGGCGATGAGCTGGATCCCGAGACTCAGCCATGGGAACCTGTGAAGCCTGTAGAGTACAGCGCAAGCATCATGGGAGAAGATGCTTTCCGAAAGGACCTCAAGCCACTGCAGGTTATCCAGCCAGAGGGTCCCTCGTTCAAGATCTTTGGTCGACGCGTCGAGTGGCAGAAATGGTCCTTCCAGCTGGGTTGGACCCTCCGTGAGGGCCCTGTTCTCCACGACGTGCAGTACGATGGTCGTCCACTCTTCTACAGAGTCTCCATGAGTGAGATGACCGTTCCCTACGGCGATCCGCGTACCCCTTACCACCGAAAGCAAGCTTTCGACTTGGGTGACTCTGGCTTTGGGCTGACGTCCAACAGTCTCAGCCTCGGCTGTGACTGTCTCGGCCATATCGCTTACTTCAGTGGTGTACGAGTGACAAGAGACGGCGAGCCTGTTGTGATGCCCAACGTTGTTTGCATGCATGAGATCGACGATGGCATTGGATGGAAGCACACCAACTTCCGAAACTTCAAGTCTTCTGTGGTCAGAAACAGGCAGCTCGTGATCCAGTGCACCGCAACCGTCGCCAACTACGAGTATATTCTAGCCTTCGTTCTAGATCAGGCTGCCAACATCCACATTGAAGTGCGAGCCACCGGTATTGTCTCCACGATGCCTATTCGTCAAGGGCTCCAAGTGCCTTGGGGAACCGTTGTTGCTCCTGGTGTCTTAGCGGTCAACCACCAGCACATCTTCTGCGCCAGAGTTGATGCTAACCTGGACGGCGACGAAAAGAATACAATCACCTATGACGAATGCCACCCTGTAATTGAGAACCCAGAGATCGATCCTTATGGCTGTGCCTTCAAGGTCAACTCGACAGCGATCAACAAGCCTGGTGGATACGAGCTTGATATCACAAAGAATCGCACTTACAAGATCATCAACGAATCTCGTATCAACTCAATTTCCGGGAAGCCTCATGGATACAAGCTCCACCCTGTTCCTAGCCAGATGCTCATGATGGGTCCCAAGACGTTTAACTATCGTCGCGGAATCTTTACCTCAAAGGCTGTTTGGGTCACCAAGTATCAGGACGACGAGTTGTGGGCTTCAGGAGAATTTACGAACCAGAGCCGGGAGGATACCGGTCTTGCCATCTGGAGCAACCGAGAAGAGAACGTCAAGAACGAGGATGTTGTGTTGTGGCATTCTTTTGGAGTCACGCACGTCACACGACCTGAAGGTATGTTTTACGCGGTCCCAGTCTCTGGTATCATGTTAACTCGGTACAGATTTCCCCGTTATGCCGGTAGAAAAGTTTGTTATGTCTCTAAAGCCAGCCAACTTCTTTGAAGTAAACCCTTCCAATGATGTTCCTCGCTCCAACCAGAGTCAAAACAAGTCAACTTTGCACACCGTTGAGAAAGAATCATGCTGCCGCCCATCCCACATTTAAGTTGATAGGAGTATATAAAATTAGTTGTATATTGTATATTGGAGTATTGTTAATTTATATAATCAATCGCATGATTAAAATCCCATATGAGGAATGACGGAGTCGAGTATCACCAGTCAGAACTTGGAAAATCAAGATCAGCAACAGTCTAACGAGCAAGTTACCCAACTAATGATGGATATTGATTCTTGATCTTCGTTAATGACGCCTTTTTCTACACTCTATTCACTTTTCTTCTTCGATTACTCGTAGCGGGGTTGGTAAAAACTACAGAACCTCAAGCAACCTTTACGCCTAGAAATCAATATGCGGTGTTCTTAGCCGACCCATTGAATCCTGGTCTGTTGATCAGCGTGTGGGGGAGTCTTTAATCGCTGGACTAGATGCAAGGCCATCTAAGCTACCCTCGCGACGCCGTGAGGTTCTTGAAGCTTCCCACTTGCTTCGGTCACGAAAGTCCTTTCCAGGAAAATGTGGGTAGCATCTGATTACGACATTGCCACAATCAACTTTGACGAGAAATGTTGAGTAGAGCTAAACACGCTTACGATAGTTCCTGAAGATCAATTCATTTATGCACCACGGTCATACAGCGCTCTATAGTGGCCGAGATCCTTTCCCAGCCGCCACAACGGCAAAGGAGTGTATTAGTGATTTCACCAACCCCCATGTTCCCGTGTAATCTTGACCCTTATGCATGTCGACGTTTGTTGATTCAGAGGTCGCCAGCTGGGAGTAAACCCCCCGTTGCAAATGGCGATTAGTCGGACGCATAAGACCTAATACTTGATGCCTCAACATAAGGATTGGCTGTTAAGAAGATTGGGATTACAAACCTGAGCCGACGTCTGATCTCACACTGATGGCTAATAAATTTGATATCTTGCACGCACATGTAAAAGGGAGATCATGAGTATCCACCACGTAAAGGGGAAAGAGCGCTGACAAGGCGACGACGTTGACAACGGGATGGATGTCGTGCATATCCAAGCTTTGGCAGTGACGCGATGATTTTGCGGATATTTGTAGACGCCTTCCGCGATACGGAGTCGCTACATGAGTACGCATTCTCCGGGCTGCTGGATTAACTTCTACTTACGGACAGGACTCACACACCAGTCATCGTTGGCTGAGCCATTGTTTTGGAGCTATCCTATTCGTCGCACCATTTTAGCGCAGTGCTTCTCCAACTTGAACGTGGCGAAGATTAGACCCATGGACGCTGCCTTGGCTCAAGGAAATCTGTAGCTCGTGCATCTTCCCAATTAGGCAAATCTTTCAACGCGGTCTAGGTTCATTGCTTGATTTTCCCGCAGATTGCAGATCCCAAAGTCCAACTAGTTCTGGCGACTTACTCTCCATTTACTGAAACCGGCTCTAACCCGATTGCTCAGATGTGTAAATGGAATCACAAACTTCATGGCAATAATCTGAGTGGGGTAGGATCTTTGGTGCAGTAGCCACGCGGCCATATGGAATCGGCCCTCGCCAAGTCAAGCCAGGTGTTGTAACAAGAGATATGGGTGGTAGAAAGAGGACGCACATGCTTGGCAAATCTATCAGGACATAGCTATCGTCGTTAGCCTATGGGCTATGGTAATGGGAGTCTGGTCTGCTTTTTACAGAGAGAGTACGGACGCGGTATCTCCTACTACAGCACAACTCTACAGATGCAAATACCAGGAGATATTTTATGGAACTGAAAGCACAAATAGTCATATGAAATTTCTCGTAATACTATGAATGGCTATCACTTAGCCTCAGCAGTCGCATCCCACAGTCCTTTTACAGTGATATACTCGGCACAGGTTGCCAGGAAAGCAGCTACTGTTCCCGGAAGTAACGTACTTGGCGCCATATAGTCAACGCATAGCAGCAACCAGGCAGAAGTCTGAATAAACTTCTTTTTCCAGGTCGAGCGAGATTCGTCATCTTTTTTGTCGCCATTTCGTAACCGACGAACTCGTTCGTGCAATAATCGTCCCATCTCAGCCAATACGTAGATACACCAGCATCTTGCGCACCAGGCCATGAGTTTGGACTGCGACTCTTTTGACCATTTGAACAATCCACGCATTGTCAAAAAATTGCTATTGTCGAAGATAAAGAACCATGTCAGAGACATGATCTGCGTTACTTTGATGGCCTTCTCGACCGATTGGGTCTGCCGACTCTTTGTTTGTTCTGCCTTGTCCTGTGTAGGATGATTAGAGCTTGTGATGAACCCTTTTGTAAGCATCCACATCGTGACTAGACCCCATAGCCGAGTCATTGTGTGCCAGTCATTTAACATGCTCGAAAGCGCCCGAAGTCGTTCGACAAGGTGTAGTTCATGAGCAGGTATTGTCGATAATAACGATCCTAATTTGGGGACCGACGGGATCAATAATTTGTTTGGGAGAAAGGTTTTCTGAACGAGTACGCCGAATTTAGTGGTCAACGCTTGCAGTACTTGTGGTTTCGGGGTTTCCAGAACAGATACAGCAAACTGTGTTGTGTAGGCCAGGAAGAGAATTACAGAGTCGTGACCGTCGCGCGTATGTATGAGACGATGCAAGTGGGAGACGGATCCGTCCAGCTTGCTGACAGGTAACAACCCTCTACTGAGTGGGTTGTATGTTGAAGAAGTGGATTTCGACTCGAGGTTGTGAACACCGCGAGGAGCTATACGTTCGGGTAATGCAGAGGATATAGGAGGCTCAATACTAAATTGTTGTTAAAAAGTAACGGGCTTGACTATAGAAGATGGTCACATACTCAACTTCCGTCATTTTGGGCATAAATACTAGGTGGAGGTAGTTAACGCTTGTTTGAGGGTTTGTGTCGTGTTGGGAAAATTGAAGTTTAAGGTAATGAAGGGGGTATAGAGCTTACTGCGGCTTACCTCGCGTCTTAACAGATTTCTGTTTATTCTCATCCATGCTTCAGCAGAGTCGTCGACTACTACCTCTTTAGGCGAGCTGGCATGTGTGCAATGTGCCATTTTTGCAATCCCTGCTAGCCCTGATTGGCAATTTTGGGGAGTAGTTTTCACCAAGTTCTCAGAGGCAAGGTTCTGGCCTAATTGTTCCCCGAGCGTTGATAGCGCACTGAAACCCCGCCTCACCGGAGCCAATTATCCAGAGACGCATCAGCGCTAGGGCATGCGACACAGTGACAAATCTGCCAAGTACTAACGCAGCAGTCTCATGATATTGCCTCCCCGGGTTTCATTAACTTTGTCTAGTGTGGGGTAGACTCGCCCGGCAGCGAGCAGATCGATACACCCCATGAGTTGGGGGGTAGATTCCTCCTCCCTTGCCTTATGTTCTCTTCTCATTCTTGCGTTTTGGCCTGAACAAATGGCAATTTAGCTTTTCTTTCTCTCTGTCATCCTCGTCCGCTTCTCCATCGTTCATATCCCAGTTCGTGAAGCTATGACAAGCATGTATTCTCTGCCGTCAAGTCAAGTGGCAGTTCTGCGTAAAGGTGAGGCCACAACGCTGCTGATCGTCGCCTTATAGAATATCCGCTGACATTTCACTTCATTAAAGAACCAGCTTGTGGTACTTGTCGTAAGAAATGCCGCAAGTGTGATCGCAAACGTCCCATCTGCGATCGATGTCGGACCAGAGGCCTCCACTGCGAGGGCTACCCTCCACGTTTCCAGTTCTGCGAGATCCTAACTGCTCCATCTCGCAAGAAAATCTCCGAAGCCTCGTCTTCGAGTGACCCACTACCTTTTTCAACAATAACGACCTTCAACGAGGCAGTTCTGGAGTCACCAGCAGTACCTGAGACGGTATTCGCAGCGACACCTTCTGTCGATCGCTCTGTCACTGAGTCTTTAGACAATAACCTATTCGAATCTGTCGAAGACCTAACACGAGATTCATCAATTTCGGATTGCCTATCGCCCTCATCGCCGACTAACGTTCAACCCTCATCAACTCAGGCCTCATTCGCATCGCCGCTTGTCATAAACCCTCAGCTGGAGAATGAGGTCATTGCACACCAGCCTATTATCGAATACTGTGAGATTTTTTCTCATTCGCAATCGATACGCCTACTAACCATTCAGGGTAGTTGAACGAACACTTAGCCAGCATCTCACGGTTCAGGCACAGGGCATAGAGAACCCATTTCAGAAGTATGTCCTACCCCTCGCTTACCAACACCAGGGTATCCTTCACGCTCTCCTTGGACTTTCAGTATGTCATATGCATATTTCAGGAAAGGAAAATAGCCAGTACTTTGTTGCAACTTCCTGTAGTTATAGGATCTCAGCTCTACACTCTCTTGGGTCTTTACTCCATAAAGAAGAGGTATCGAACCTTGAGCCATTAGAGGCAGAGTACATCTTGGCAATAGTACTACTACTGGTGCTACATGACGTATGTAAAGCTCTCCGCCTGTGGTCGGATAGTCCGTTAATTGTCATCTAGGTCTGTGAGACTGGCATCTCGGCTAATGGCGCACATCTAACTGGTGTCTCATTTCTTTGCAAGAGAATGGCCTACCCAGCAGACTCCTCAACACGATCCAAGGCCGGAATCTTCTTCATATCTGCCTTGACCTGGTATATGTAACATGTTGGATCGAAGTATCTATCAATGCTGACTTAGTGTAGGCTGGACATGCTGCGTGGTTTCAGTGGGGCTGAGAAGTTATCTTACTCACAAGACATACGCAGATGCGTGCGTGATCACGGCAGCCTTAGCCTTCACACCCTTGTGGGGTGCCCTCCCAGTCTATTTTACGAAATAGGCCAGGTCCTGGCGGCCGGTAAAGCCAGCCTACTAGGAGAGCTATCGCTTGAACAGTTTAAACAGGTACGGTCCTTCAAATAACTTTCGGCAGTTCAGTTCATGCAAGCATCAAGTTTTTCGAGTCTGTTTAGAGACACCAATAACATATCTAACGTGGTCGAAATAGGTACTCGATGACGCTGAAAAGTTCTTCCGTAGCTGGGATCCTGAAGAAGTAATCTACCCTTCAGGGCATGAGGAATGGAAGCATCTGGCCGAGGCTTATAGACATGCTTGTCTGCTCCGCATCATGCAGTTCCCAGACCCCCACATTATTTCATGTAATGATCCTCAGATTAAGGCATCGGTGTCCGCTATTCTTGACGTCTGTTCATCAGTACCTAGAGATAGCGTTTTCTATAAGCGACTCTTGTTTCCCATATTCCTGGCTGGGGCGAATACATCTTCCCCGCACCAGATACATTACGCTAAGTGGTGTATTAGTGGTATCAAGAAGGCAACAGGGTTCCAACACCCAGCCCTAACTAAAGTACTGGCCAGCGTGTGGGATGAGAGACAAGCCAATCCCTTTAGCTTGGTAGGTGTTTCCTGGATGGACTTTGTGAGTCTTGTCGCCCGTCCTGCTGCACAAACTGATCAACAGTCTAAGAACTTGTGCATTAATAAAGACACCAATACTGATACGTGGTTCCGCAGACATGCTCGGAACAATTGAGATCCCAACACGCTTACCTTTTCTTTTGATCAAAGTTTTTATCGGAGTTTAGGGAAGAATGAGAGGAGCTTATACTACACGAAACAGCTATATATGTTAATGCTACACATCGATATTCAGAAATACAATGATTAATCGGTGTATGTCATTACCAGGGCAATACACCGCCATCAATGTCCAGCATTCCGTTCTTCTCAAAGTCATCATTCCTTTTGCCGAGTATGATCTCAACCATCGCATTGGCAGCGTCAGTAGCTGGCCGAGCCCCTCTCTCAACCCGAAACTGCCGGTTCTCCTCGCCCGTAAGATTCGTGACACAAAAGCCAGGATCGAAGGCGCAAACTCGGCATCCCCATTCCTTGTAAGAATATCTCTGGCATGCAGCCATCATATTCATAGCAGATTTGCTAGCTCTGTAGTGCTCCCCAGGCAATGCAGCCCAGGGGTTGCTTGGATCGAGCTTCCTGGTAACAGAGCCTTGGCCCGAGGTGACGTTGATAATGAGAGGTGCTGCCGAAGCTTTCAAAAGCGGTTCCAGTACCTCGGTAAGGTACCAGGGTCCGAAAACATTGGTTTCGAAGGTCTTCCGCAGGAGTTCAAGCCGATCCATGGGCTCGATGATCAGGATACCTGCGTTGTTGACCAACACATCCAATTTTCCGTATAACTTCTTTAGCTCATCACTGACAGCAAGAATAGATTCTCTGTCAGTGACGTCAAGTTGAAGTATCGATATGGTACTTTTGATAGTTGCTCCATATGAAGATCTGATTTTTCGAAGTGCTTCATCGCCCTTTTCGATAGATCGGGCACATATAATAATGTGGTATTCATCTGAGACTTGGGCAAGCGAAGCGATGGTTTCAAACCCGATTCCACTGTTGGAACCTGCGAAAACCGTCAGTCCTAGGCTAATGTCCCGTTTTCAAGGCACCCACCTGTAACTAGAACGATCTTCTTGTCTGTGGACATTTTGTGGGATCAAGCGGCTTCTATGCTGGCAAGGACTATGAAAATATAGTGACGTCTTGGAAATAACTATGAGAAGCAATTGCCTTGATATGAGAATGTTTGGTTCAAAAGGCCGAGAAGATATCGTTATAACCTTTTTTTTATTTATACCTTTGTGGTAGGCGTCAAGCGCTTAAGGTGCGCTGTACTTAGCTAATACATGCGGACTTAATGGGGTTGCTGAGACTAACTCCGGCTACTTGATCACAACAGTGCTTGCTTAACGCGAAGCTCTTGTGTTTGGTGATGTCCGGAGATCGGAGTTATCCTATTACAAGCATGGCTCCTGCTTTTAAGCGACGACTTTCTGCCACGAGTCGTAGGATCTAGTGGCAGACGGGATATGGGTATATCAAATAGCAGCTTACATAACTCAACGCCCTAGACGTTAAACAGCAAGCTTTTGGTTCATAATTCGTAATCCATAGCCCGGAGTTAGGGCATATGGAATTCGTCTTCCCTTGTTCTCAGAGGTGATATGATGAGAATTGTAGGGTGAAAGGATCTTATGAAAGCTGGTCTGAAACATCCTTGGTGTCTTTCTATCGTTCTTTCATGCGAATAAGACTTATGCAATGCTTTCTTGGTAAACTTAGTACGGGCCGTTAGGGCCGCTTCCCGCTTTATCGCCTCTCTCGAGATTTAATGAACTGGCTGACCTGTCAGAGCTTTTAGATATCTTTAATAATAGTAGGATAATGTTCAAGACGTAACAACCGTATTAGCTGCCTCGGTCCTCTCGTCAGCACGGTTGAAATAAGGAGGAGCCAGGCTTATGTGGCTTACATTTGGATTACACGTGGCTCGGTGATAACGATCGATCATTGGCATTAAACCCGAATGTCGATCTCCACTTCGGTTTCCAGCCTATCTCGACTTGGGTGCTCCAAATCTACGTAGTTCGGTACTGTTTTATGATGAGTATGTTCGCTCCGCGGGTCTAGAGTTTTGTTCAACTTCATGCCGACCGACCCCAGACATTTCAATAGCCTTGGGAAATTTATAGTATTAACAATCTTATCTATACACGTCCTTTACATCCCGTTTTGATATCAAAATCATGTCCGTCTATATACGCCGAGTTATCGAAGGCTCTGAAAAGTCTATGTAAGGTAGAATGTAGTCAACCTGTGAGGGAAATTTAGGCAATAACAAGGTCTATCAATCCCCCTCCTCAATGCTGCAGGTACGATCATACCAGTAACCTTCGGCTGAGTCGTTCTCATAGAATCCGGATTTAAACAGGGACTCGACAAGAAAAAAGCAACCATTGAACCCCGGGAAAAACACGAAAGAGCCGCAATTTTCGCTAGCAACGCACGCCTCCTGGCAGCTCTTGGCCGTGAAAGAACCCTGCTGGGGCGTAGGGCTACACCTGCTTTGGTTGCAATCGCCGCGAACACCGCAAATGGGGTCAGGCTCGGGCTTGTCGATGTCACAAGCGTTGTCGTACCAGAAAAACTCTTGGGCGGAAATTTCGTAGAATCCTGAATCTTGGGCGATATTTTGGTTGAGAAAGCATTGTCCGTACTGGCTGTTGTACAGAATTGATTTGCAATTATCGTCGGAACGGCAAAGATCTTGGCATTCCCCTAGATAGAATACTTGGTTTCCGCCGTATCTCGACCTGCAACCATCGCTACTAGGGTTGCAGGTACCGTGCTGGCCGCAAACAGACTCTTTTTGTGGCACGGAGGAGGTCGTAGTTGAAGCAGACGTGGTAGACGTGGTCTCGGGGAACTGAGAAGTTGTGGTAACAGCAACTGTAGAGGTCTCGACCTCAGCCGTTGTTGATGTCTCTGCTATGGTTGAAGTTTCGGTTGGGACAGCGGATGTAATAGTGCTTGAGGTTTGCTGACTCTCAATTGATCGCGACGACCTGGGTTTGCATGCGCCAGCATTGGCGATGTCGATAAGGCCAGCGGCCAAAGCTGCTACAAGAATCTTGGCTTGAACCATGATGGCGAAAGAAGCTACAGGCGCGCACAAAACGAGACAAAGATGAACACGACAAGTCAAGATAATGATCAGATTAAATAGGGAATAACAGACTCCATCTTCGCCAAGCGAAAAATCAATAACTGCTGAAGCTATTGAGGCACTATTGGCTTTGACAGTGTGTACTAAACCTAAACCAGACCGACGCCACGGATCCAGCAAGCCACTCTCACTCAACCCCTGACTAATTAATTTAAATCTTCTACTAAACCCTTACTCTTTCCATCAATTGCCGCAAAATTGATAAGTTTAGTATGTTTCTTGACAGGTCATTACCAAGACATCGAAACGCCTTCCCATTAAACCCTTAGCGCGCCGGTTTTTCAGCACCTCTATCTACAGGTTTATACCTTGAGCATAAAACGCGTCTGGCGGCTCGCTATAAGAGCGAGGAGTCTGGTTGATCTCAGGTTGATCTCATGTCGTTATAGCGCATCCCCCATAAGTGCTAGATAAGGGGCTGTAGTGACTAGGACACGCGCAGGAGTTGCCTATGTGGCTATCTTAAAATGTGTGTCTAACATTCGATCTTAAGAAGGAAGAATGAAGTCTGACGTGGCGGAGCAAAAATCACATGTCCGGACTATTTATTAATTGCTGGGCCAAGGTATCGCGAGATCCTGAGACGCGCAGCCTGGCTTGATTATCTCACCTGATACCACTATCCATATTTCAAGTATGACCTACACGCGGCTGTTCTACTTGCCGGGTCAGAAAATCAGTTGAGGCCTCTATCAGAGTCTCACTTGATGACCTCAAGCGGCCGACTCTATGATAAAACACAGCTTGCTTTTAGGGCAAATGTATGAGCCCTCTACACATGCGACCGCAGGGAGACCAATCGCATTTATTTAAATGGCTGAGAGGTCCCCCGAAACGTTAGAGTTGATGTTTTAGGTATTTGTTTTGAGTGGATCACAGTGTAACATCGGAGCACAGGGGGTCTGAGCGAAACATGAAACTTTCGCGAATTCGAAACCGGTCACACCATGGAACTCGAGTTTTTTTTAACTTTCTTAAGGATTTTGAGGTTTGGGGTCGAGACAAACAGAAACCTCAACCTGAAGCTGATGCCCGTGTTTGCTTAGCGTGGATTAAGGCTCAACAATGATCAACCATTTGAGGAGTTACACCAGGCAAAACAATCTCACGGATCGTCTAGACCATCGTTATAAAAGAGGTTCCATGGTACACGAATTAACAAGTGACATACTCGCAACGATATCCTCTTCTCGCTTCATTTTACCGCTGTTCTCATAATCGCAATTATCACGTAAACCCTGGTGGTTACATTTGGACAACCTAGAACCCTTTAATTATTTCAACCCATTTCGATTTCAGAATGTATTTCTCAATCATCATCGCGGCTCTCAGCACTGCCGTCTCTGCGCATGGCGTAGTGCTCTCTGTTGAGGGTGCTAACGGTGTATCCATGCCAGGTCTTAGTAGTACGTTCTTTCACACATACTAAAGACAGTGACTTACACCATGGTAGTTGCGGATGGAACTCCCCGTGATTGTTCTAGTAACAGATGCGGCTCCCAGGCTGACACCTCCATCATTCGCGATCGAGAGATTCGCAGTGGAGAGGCCAGTGCCCTTGGCAGGACCCAGGGCAATGGACCTGTCGATGCCTCTGTCATGATCTCCAACTTCCTCGGTGGCGGCAATACCAATGTTCCAACCAACAATGGCTCGAATGCAGGTGTTGGGGTTGAGGATAACTTATCAAATCTGCCTGGGGGCCGTCGCAACAATGTTAAGCGCCAGTTCCGTAATCTTCTTGGCGGTCTCTTCGGAGGTGGAAGCGGAGGCCAGGGCGACAAAAATGAAACGCCTGAAGAAGTCAGCGTTGCTGCAACTGCAGGAGATGGTGCGACCTCGGGGTTACCAACAGCCTCAGATGATGGCGAGATAACGATGACTTATAGACAGGTGAGTATCGCGACAGTTCTGATGGCATGAACCGCCAGACTAACCTTTTCCATAGATCAACCAAGACGGTGCTGGTCCAATGACAGCTGATATTGACGGTACTTCTGGTGGCACCGATCCTGATGCCTTCCGTTCCGCAAAGGTTACGCAGGATGTTCCCGGCCTCGGGATTCAGGGCTTATCACTTGCCACCAATACCGACTTTCCTCTCAAAGTTCAGATGCCCCAGGGTATGACCTGTGAGGGAAGTGTTGGCGGTGCCAGCAACGTATGCATCGTTCGTGTCCGTAATGGAGCTGCCGCTGGGCCGTTTGGTGGCTCTGGTGCTTTCACTCAGTCTGCTTCCGCACGCAAGCGTGCGATTGCCTACCGGCTTAGGAAGCGGATGGAGATTTTCCGCGCATAAAAAGATTAGGGATGTCGATGTCAAAGAGACTTTTATATCAGGGCTGTAACATAAGACAGAAACTCCCCATTTTTTATAGTCTTGTTAATATACACATCGATGTTATTTATCTTTGCGAGACTACGTAGGAAGCCTTACTCGAGATGTCTCATCGAAACAAGTCCATAAGTATCTAAGTCTCAAAATCGGCACTCTACGTCACCCAACAGGTCTTAGATCCGGAAGAGGGAGAATAGGGAACCGGGAATCACTTTTCGTTCCGCTACCACGATGCCTGTTTCAGGTTTGCTAAGGCACTACTTTCAAGTGTCCGCTGAAGTCAACATTCGGTGAGGGTGAAAGGCCTCACTCAAGATATCTTAACTTTAAAGAGGCTCAGCAGTATCAATTTGGATCATCGGGATAAAAAGAGGCGCACGTCCGTCTCATGAGCGTCTAGAGACGGGCTGAGTGATCCATACTCTGACAAAACTACTCAAGCCTTCCGGAATTAATATGAACCTCGGACAACAATAAAAAGGAAGTGGGGCCCGTTCTCCGACACCAGTCTTCGGGAACTTACTGTATATGGCTTAGGCTCAGAGAGAACATAATCGCGGAATATGGTGACAGGTCTATGACAACCATTGTCCCACCGGAAGAGTGATATGGTTCAATTCCGATGGGGGAAAACATGTCATTCCTCCACGTGTGGGTCTCGTTACCCCCACCCAATTCTCCGGTGGAGAAGCCTCGATTCCAAGATGCTGTGGCGTATGATCGTGTTCGATGTCCTTGTACCTGGAGTTACTAGAAATAAAGTGGTTGGTTCTGCCTACAAATCAGTCAGCAGTACCTTTTTTCTTTTGGCTTTCCGCAACAATTGCATCACCTTTGATTGGTTTCTTGATCTTGCTTGCAGTTCGACATTCACCATGTTTCTCAAAGACGAGAATCGTCTCCGCTACAAATTTGATACGGAACAATTGTGGATCGAGCCATGGGGTCCCGATGCGTTCCGCGTGCGAGCAACCAGAGCCGCCGCGATGCCCTCGCGAGACTGGGCACTCCAGGAACCAGCACCCGTGACGCCACACGTATCAATCCTAGAAGAGTCAGCAACAATAACAAATGGCAAAATCACGGCTCATGTCTCAAAACACGGAAAGTTGAGGATCGAGACGGCTAATGGAAAGCCATTGCTGGAAGAGTACTCGCGTAACAGGCGAGACGTCCTCGATCCCAAATGCAGCGTTATCGAGGTTGAGGCTCGCGAGTTTAGAGGTATTCTTGGTACCGAGAACTTCCACCTGACCATGCGCCTTGAAAGTCTCAGCCAGGACGAGAAGATCTTTGGCATGGGCCAGTATCAGCAGCCCTATCTCGACCTCAAAGGGCTTGACCTTGAGCTTGCGCATCGCAACTCGCAGGCAAGTATCCCATTTGCGGTTTCTTCACTTGGATACGGGTTGTTGTGGAACAATCCGGCAATTGGTCGGGCCGTTCTAGGAAAGAATATAATGACTTTTGAAGCTTACTCAACCACGGTCCTTGACTATTGGGTTGTTGCAGGTGATACCCCTGGCGAAATCGTGGAAGCATACGCCAACGCGACCGGCAAGGTGCCAATGATGCCAGAGTACGGACTTGGCTTTTGGCAATGCAAATTGCGATATCAGACCCAAGAGGAGCTCCTAGAGGTGGCTAGGGAATACAAGCGCCGTGAGATTCCTATCGATCTCATAGTGATCGATTTCTTCCACTGGCCAAAGCAGGGTGATTGGCGCTTCGATACTGACTATTGGCCAGACCCTGGTGCGTCTGCAACCCCCAAAGGATGACGGAAACAATGCTTACGAGATATAGATGCCATGGTGAAAGAGCTCGAAGGGTTGGGTATTGAGCTCATGATCTCAATCTGGCCCACCGTCGACAAGAAGTCAGAGAACTATCAACACATGCTCGAACACGGCTACCTAATCCAGACGGATAGGGGCGTGCGTACCGGGCTTGACTTTGAGGGGGAGACGATACACTTCGACGCTACGAACCCCGATGCTAGGTCGTACTTATGGGCCAAAGTGAAAAAGAACTATTATTCCAAGGGCATTAAGACGTTCTGGCTAGACGAAGCTGAGCCTGAGTATACAGCCTACGACTTCGACAATTATCGATACTGGTTGGGTTCGAACGGATCGATTGGCAACATATATCCTGTTGACTACGCTCGGGCTTTCTTTGAAGGCCAGGATGCCGAGGGGCAAACAAACATTGTCAATCTCCTGCGTTGTGCGTGGGCTGGAAGTCAAAAGTACGGCGCCCTCGTTTGGAGCGGCGACATAGCATCGTCATGGTCTAGCTTTTATAACCAGCTATGTGCGGGCCTGAATATGGGCCTTTCTGGTATACCGTGGTGGACGACAGATATTGGAGGCTTCCATGGTGGTGATCCAGATGACGAGGATTTCCGAGAACTCTTTGTCCGCTGGTTCCAATGGGGAACTTTCTGCCCAGTCATGAGACTCCATGGTGATCGTGAACCTCGTCAAGCACAGCAGGGAACAAGTGGCGGTGCGTCCTGTTGCAGTGGAGCGCCTAATGAGGTGTGGTCATATGGTCCACAGGTCTACGACATATGCGTCAAGTATATCAGGATACGCGAAGAACTCCGACCCTACACTCGACGGCTGATGGAAGAGGCTCACGAGAAAGGAACTCCAGTCATGAGGCCACTGTTTTATGGATTTCCGCATGACAAGAAATGCTGGGAAGTTACGACGCAATATCTTTATGGCGATCGGTATCTAGTCTGCCCTATTCTTCAACCAGGGCAGACCGCGATGAATGTGTACTTACCCCAGCTTGGGCCAGGGGAAAAATGGACTTCTTTTGGTGGTGATGCATCATCCTACGAATCTGGTCAAACGATTAAGGTCGAGTGCCAGTTGAAGGAGATGCCAGTTTTTGTACGGGAAGAATGAAAATGTGCTGCTCTTCTGTCAGGCTTGTGTAGGTACATTTGAAACTGTACATGACAATAGCATGAATAGATTTCTATATAAATATTCGACGTTTCTTTCAGCCAAATCTTTGCGCCGTCGTGGCGTGTAGTAGGTTTGTCAAACCCTTGACGAAAGATGATTCGATCCCCCATAACTTGTCTCTGTATCGCTCATGAGACAGTTGTCTTATCCCTTCTTCCAGCACCTTCGGTGGAGCATGGGGACTACATATATCTCCCACTCTCTGCATGTAGCCCCTCATCTTGTACCCAAGTCGTATGTATACTTGGACCATCTCGTCGTCGCAAGGGCGGTCGAGATGGATGAACTGAGGCTCCAGCTCCTCTATTCCTTCACCCTCTGATAGTCCCGCCGTGTGAGCCGAGCCTATTGAGCCAGATGGCGTATCCGCCGGCTGAGACGTAGTCGTTAGTTTTCTGTCAATCGTGAAGATGCCATAAGCCCAGACAGAAAGATTAGCAAGATATATAGCGTGAGGTTCTATAAATCCATTGCAGCTGTACCGACGAATGTGCCATAGCAATGCGCCAGCATGAACCATGGATAGCCTGGCTTTGAAATGGTCAAGATTTGCCCAACGTCTAAGATAATCACACGCCTCCGAATACTTTAAACTAGCCAGGTTACTGCCGCGATCTGTGAGTAATAGAGTTGCTGCTGCAACAACCTCTTGTAAATGTCCAAACGGCGTCAACAGATAAAGGCGAGAGAGGTGGAGGTGGAGAATGGTAGGGTGTTCAAAGCCCCCGGAGTTGACAGCTAAACCGTTAGCTTTCCAGTGCAGAATATCAAGGCTGTCACAAGCACTATTTCTCCATCGTGCAATGATTCCAGAAGTTGGCGGCCACGCATCGGTGACAGGACTGGACTCGATGCGAGGCCCAACGTGAGCTATTGGAGTCCATCTTGATAAGGCCGTCTGTTGTTGATAAATAGCTTCTTTCGTCCTTCTACAGATTGCGTAGATGAGGATGATGCTACCGAACTCAGTCAAGTTGGGTGGCTGTCGTTTCTCCATGTAGAGGAGTCTAAGTGCTTCTGGTACTGTCACTTTTGGGAAACCCGTCCCTGGTCAGTGTTGGGATGACACAATCGCACTTCGGTCCAGAACATACCTGTTATGGAAGTCTCGCTAGCTATCTGTTCCAAAGTCGGCTGATCCCAGGTCTCTTCTTGGCAGGAAAGTGATATGTTTATTTCGTGAAGCTGTAAGATATGGGGGCAGTCAAACTCGTAACCAATAATAGAGTCAAGAATCTGGACACCCATTCGTAAGCAGTCAGTCGTGTCTGTCTAATCGGTTATGACTTACCCAAATCATCGATGCGGTCCTGATTTCAGTCTGAACTTGCAACCACGTCGCGATGGCATCACCGTCGTACTCCACCCCAAGAACGACAGGGGGCGAGGTACGGGAAAGTAATTTCATCCTCCTGCACATCTCCACGAGATTGAGCCGTTGGGTGAGCGCGTGGCTCATCCTGTTCTTACATCCACTATGAAGTCTGCAGATCAAGTTGAGAATAGCCGCTTGAAGAGTTACAAGATCCACCGGATTTGACGACTCGAATCTTCCCGGTATCCAAGTATTGTCATCATCGTCGTCCTGGTTGAGGTCGAATCGCTGCTTCAAAATGACCTCGAGCGATTGAGACATGGATTCCGACCATGGACCTCCGAGATACTTGGCCCCGGCGGCCGACACAGCCATCAGCAGGATCCAGCTATTGTTGTCTTGCCACGTGGAGGAACTGTGTCGCACAAAAGGGTAGGTGGGATGGAAATGTCGATAGTAAAGCCGTACAAAGCATCTGATGTGCCCCAACGGAGGCACGGAAGTAGTTTGTGTGTCAAAAGAATGCGCCGTGGCCTCGCGATGAATAGCTTGGACCATGTTTGAATAGACAATATCCGACACAAAGCAGTCATCCCAGTCTACCGACTCACTCTGGTCCAGTGATTGTGGAATTCCATGAGTTGAACCTTGTGACTCGGTGAGACTCGCTTCAGTCACGGCAGTGCTGCTGTGTGAATTTGAACAAAGAAGCTGGCCACGGAAAGGAGCCCTTGATACTCCGTTTTGGACATAGAAGGTTCCTTCAGCCAATCTAGACGTGCTGGAGTCTGGCAAACTTCCAACCACTGATGGACTGGATCCATCCGCTAGATCGATAGTCAACCGTGCTGGATTATGAGCACCCGCAGGGATACGTTGATTCGGTAGCCAGGACTGCAACGGCTCAGGGGCAATGGCTTCGGAAGATAAAGCGAATGTCATGGATCCAAGACCGTGGGGTATTCCGCCTAGTTGGTTTTCCCACAGGGCATGATCCCAATCATCATATAGCCAGTTTGTGGACAAGCCCACCACAGGTTCTGGACTATCATTATCTATCAACTGGTTACTGGGAGTATCTTCGGCCTGGGATATTGCTGCGAATGGCGGCGGTGCGGCCGCGAATGACTCGCTACAAGGTTGCCATGCTGGATTGATGCGAGAGACAGCTGAAGAAGCTGGTTCATCGCTAGTCCAATCAGCCATGCTGTAGTCGAGAGCTTGCTCATCATTGTCCGTGGTCGTGTTGGTCTCCACTCGATCAGACGATGTCCCATTTCCTCCATCTTGGTTATCGTCACCTCCAGCTTCTCCAACATCATCCGGGCTTCGTGTCTTGGGAGATATGGGGTATGGCATAGGTGCAATCGTCGAGTGAATCTTGAGGCGGGCGTTGCGTGTTCTTGAGATGGGATAGCTGCATTCCAACTTCTTATCCTGACATCGTCCGCACGGTAATTCCCTCGAACAACGGACTCGACCCGCCGCACATTCCTTGCACGCTCGAGAAGAAACTGGTTTGCGACTAATCGTGCCAGCAGCATGTGTCGCCTCGTGTCGTTGCAAGACGTCTTGCCGGGAGAAGGACTTGTCGCATCGAGCGCAGCTGTAGGGTTTCTCAAACGTATGGGCTCGGGCATGACGTGTCAGATGCTCCTGTCGGGCAAAAGTTCTAAGGCAAAATTGGCAGTTAAATTGCGGTCGGCCGGAAGCAGTAGCCATGGTACAGTTGCGTTGCTTCGAGAGGTACCAGGCACAGATATCAATTCGCGATGAATTTGTGCAATGAAGATGGGGGTGGGAAGTGGAGGGGGTCAGAACATTGGTCTCAGGACGACTCTTTCTTCTTCCGCCTAGAGCGGAATAAATCCATCTCCAGCTAACCCAAAACATGCAAGGTGCGATGTAGTCAGAGTTTACTAAATGTGCAAGGGTATCAAAGGGCAAATTAGCCACTTTGGGCCTTACTCTCGCCACTATAGGAATAGCAATAAAAATGCAGTTAATTCTCTCGATATATAAGAGGTGCCTAAAGCCTATCAGGTAATATAATAATAATAACTAACCTCTTCGAAGATTAGATATCAAAGAAGTATCAGTCTAGCCTTTTAGTGCCCCTGCACCCTGTAAGACGAACACCAAAAATATCTAGTGCTCCAGTGGGAATTTTGCACCGAACAGGCGCCCTGGCTCTGTGAACGAACATACCTTTCCATACTAGAAACAACCATGTTAGTGCCCAGGTACGTGCCCAATTCATGTCAAAGAAAAAAGAGCAGACATGAGCTTCAATGAGGCATGCCAAGTTTGCTTCTAAGTTTAGGCTATCAACATTAGTATTGCGTCTAGTCACGTTCGTTTCCGTGCCGATCTACCATCGTATATGTCGTGCCAACTGTGCAAAAAAGACCAGCCTCTGTGTTCTCCTCAGCCTAGGTGTCAGCCGACAACAGCTCGGGAGCTACATATCTCCCCACCGGAGAAATATCAACTAACAGCCTATGGGTCACCCCGCCGGGAAAGCATCAACTGACAGCCCCTCCGGCGGGGTATCCTAGACCACTTCTGTCCCCGCAAACCCCAGACGGTGCCTCCACCTTTCCCCCGCAGCCTCCCCGGATAATCATGTAAGAAACAAACAAGAGGCTGAAGCTTAGCACTGGGGTTCGTCACTGCACTCATCAGATCAGCCTTCTCTTAGATTGTTCAAGTATATATGAAGCCTTGCATCACCGGCCTTGACGATGGAATTACCGTGACTCTCATCGGCCCAACCTGAAACATTAAAAGTCCTTGCCTATTGTTACAAATCCAGCAAATATGCCTGGTCCCGACGACGAGAAAATTGCCAGGGTCAGTCAAGACGATAATGTCTCAAGCCACACCACCGTCAAAGATGCGTCCATGGCAAAGCAGGCTGCCGAGGAGGAGCACAACCTCACCTTCCTGCAGGCCATACGACGATACCCCAAGGCCGTCATGTGGTCGGTACTGCTCTCTACCGCAATCATCATGGAAGGCTATGATATCGTCTTGATCGGATCCTTCTTCGCCCAGCCAGCTTTCAGGCAGAAGTATGGAGACTACCAGCCTGAGACGGACACTTGGCAGATCACTGCGTCCTGGCAGAACGGACTCAGCAATGCCGTAAGCGTCGGCACCATCATCGGCGCATTTGCCAATGGCTACTTCACCCACAAATTCGGCTACCGCAAGGTCCTTCTTGCGTCCTTGACTGCCATCTGCGGCTGCATCTTTATCTCATTCTTCTCGCCTAATCTTCCGGTACTCCTCGTCGGCCAATTTCTGTGCGGGATTCCCTGGGGTGTGTTTGCCACCATGGCTCCTGCATATGCGTCGGAGGTCTGCCCCATGGTCTTGAGAGGTTACCTGACGGTCTATGTCAACCTCTGCTGGGCAATCGGACAACTTATATCCGCAGGCGTCCAGGCAGGTTTCGCCGGCAAGACTGGCCATTTGGCTTACCGAATCCCATTTGCGATTCAGTGGGCGTGGCCTGTTCCACTCTTCGTTGTTCTCTTCTTTGCGCCCGAGTCTCCATGGTATTTCGTCCGCATTGGTGCCTATGACAGGGCAGAGAAATCGGTTGCGCGCCTAAGCTCCTCTTCGCAAGCTGGCCACGCAAAGCAGACTGTCGCCATGATGGTTCATACCAACGAGATCGAGAAGTCCATCGACCAAGGCACTTCGTATATGGATTGCTTCCGCGGTGTCGACCGACGCCGAACTGAAATCGCGTGTATGGCTTTCGCCGCTCAACCGTTCTGCGGATCTGCCATGGGTGGCACGCCAACCTATTTTTTCGTTCAGGCTGGTTTGCCCGAGTCCATCTCTTTCAGAATGTCTGTTGGCGGTCTCGGAATAGCCTCCGTGGGTACGATCATCTCTTGGTGGCTGCTCGCTCCCTTCGGACGCCGTACGCTCTACCTTTGGGGACTTGGTCTACTCTCGGCAGTTTTGATGACTGTGGGATTCATCAGCGTCGGTGCCGGGAACTCTCAAGGTGGCAATTATGCCCAAGCCGGTATGATGCTTGCTTGGTTAGGCGTGTACTACATGACAGTCGGTCAGTCTGTTACGCTATTATCTCTGAAGTTTCGTCCACTCGCCTGCGCAACAAGAGCATCTGCCTCAGTCGCATTGCTTACTACATTGCACAGATCATCTGCAATGTTATCAACCCCTACATGCTTAATCCCACGGCTGGTAATTGGCGCGGCAAGACAGGCTTTTTCTGGGGAGGATGTTCTCTTGTCTTCTTCATCTGGACCTATTTCCGTCTACCCGAGACAAAGGGCAAGACTTTTGAGGAGCTAGACATCCTCTTCGCCCGTCACGTGGGAACTCGCGAGTTTGCCAAGTTCAAGGTTGACGCATATGCTCAAGACGGAAACGCATTGACCAGAAAGGGCGAGAGCCGCGATGCTCTTAATTGAACTCACGGTAGCCGTCCTGGCTAAGACCAGAAGCTTAGAGTAGGGGTAGAATGGTCAGATTGATAGTCGAGGAAATGTAGCTTAGGTCGACGGGTCTAATTCCAACTTAATTTTTACATGGCGTCTGGGTTATGGTGACACAACAACGATCCCACAACTATGCAACATCGATTACCTATGGAAAGATAAACGGCGATATGACCGCAATTTGGATTTCGCTGTACTTGAAAGGAAACAAAAATATATACGGTTATATCGACGTCGATGTTCGGTTTTGCTAATTGAAGCTCTATGAAGTGCCTCTAGAGGTACGGCAAAACTTCATGGCGTGTTTTCAGCACGAAATCATCAAGCATAAATTTGATGAAGCATAGTGCCCCATCCATCGAAGGCAAACTGTGACTGCGTATTCAGCTAGGGCCGCCCCGTATTCCGATGCGCGGTGGGATTGCGATGAGCCGTGAGACATCGGCATTATTTCTTTAGTGCCTCGTATATTGAGAATGAGGCACACTCCCCACCGGACAGTCTGGGATCGTTAGTCGTCCGGTGGGGTTATCCTCAGCAAGCCTCGTCAATGGTGGGCTAGCCAAGCCAGCTAGACCGGTAGACCCCACAGGAGGACGTCCAAACGGTTCGATTCACGAAATAGAGTTGCAAACAGCACGCGAACATTCGACCCAGTGATTCAGGAATCCGGGGTTCTAAGTCTGGGGTAAAACTTCCTTCGTGTGGGGAAGCAATAGGAGCCCATTGACACGTCGAGTAGCATATAAGTCGTAGGGATGAGCCGCCAACAACAGATAACAATTCATCTTTTCAACTCACCCGCAATCATTCAGCACAGAGCTACCTAGTATGAAGTTTGTTCAATTTTCAAACCTGGGGTTTGTCCTAGGTGCTTTGGTACCTTTTGCCACAGCCATCGCTGTGAATCTCGACAAACGGGATGCTGCTGGTACTGCCACTGTCAGCCTGAGCGAGCCATCTGGAAAGCCCCAAAATCTGGCTTCAGGCTTCATCTACGGGTTTCCGTCCAACCCAGATGGATCGGCCAACTCGGATATTCCGCAGAAATTCATCAAGGATATTGGATTCAACTATTGCCGTGCCGGTGGCGCTCAAATGAGTAATTCTCTTGGCTGGGTCGCGAATCAGTACGAGGTTTGTCTCACCGATCCACTGAGGCACTAGAGTGTAAGCTAATAAATTTCCACAAAAAGGGCCGCTGGAAATCGACTCTGTCCAACTATCGAACCACCCGGCGCTACAAAGCCAGGTTCACGCTGTTGACTCATGATCTTTGGGGTGCAGACAGCCTGCAATCAAATGGATTTAGGTATCCCGGAGATGAAGGCAATTGGAAGGACTTTGATAAGTTCCTCAGCCAAGTCATTTCCGATATTAAGCTCAATGGTATGACACCGGGACTAGACATTGACATATGGAATGAGCCGGATCTGGACCTCTTCTGGAAGGCCCCGCAGCCGCAGTATCTCGCCATGTGGAAGCGCGCATATGAGAAGATCAGGTGAGAACCTCGCAATCACAACGCAACTTCTAACGCTGTTGCTGACCATGATTAATTTACAGAAAGGAGTTGCCTGATGTGACCATTGTCGGACCATCCACAACAACTCCTCCCTCTCTTGACAACACGTGGTGGGTGAACTACCTGAAGTATATTGCACGTACAAAGACGGTTCCCGATGTCTATTCTTGGCACTTGCTCAACCCTGAGCGTAACCTGCGCGAGTCTAAAGAGCAGTTCGAAGTTCTGCGTAAAAGATATGGACTTCCAGAGAAGCCTCTGAACATCAATGAGTACGCCTGGGCGGGCAACGATGAGCAGAGCCCAGCGGGCGCTGTCTTTTACATCTCTCAGCTTGAGCGTCACAACGCACAGGGTCTGCGTGCCAACTGGGGTTCCGGTCCTAAGCTTCAGGATCTTATGGCCAATCTTCTCGTCAAGAAGGACGGCGACTACTCGCCGACAGGAGAATGGCATGTTTATTCTTACTATTACAAAGAGATGAAAGGACAACGTGTTTCGACTTCCCCATCAGACGACGAGCTCTTTGAGGTCTACGCCACCAGGGGCGGTACCGCGGGAACAGTCAGAGTTCTAGCTTCCGTTCGGCCTGTTGCTGGCGAAAAGACATACAACCTTGTCATCAAGGGTCTACATAGTCTCAAGATTACGGGCAACGCAGTGAGGGTCAGGACCAAGCGATTCGATGGTCCAAACAGAGAGACCAGCATCCAGGGCCCGGTTGATTTGGGTATATTCAAGCATACGATCAAAAATGATCAGGTCAGTATTTTCGAAAGAAGACCGTCCCCTGCCCACCAGACATTCGAAACCTTCCGTCTTTCTCTTCATGCCACTTTTCTTCTTCCCTGTACTCTGCTAACGTCCGCCATCAAGATCAACTTTTGGATTACCCCCGATGACGTTACTCAAGCATATGCTTTCGAGTTCGAGATGTAGCGCCATGTGCTGTAACGGTAGCAGGCTGCTACCAAAGTGATTCGGTGCAATTGGAATTTCCGTTAGGTCCAATAGGTGTTTTTTTGTCCCTTTTCTTTTCTTGTAAGAAACATTTTTTCCCAGGGGTTAGTAGCAAACAAGATGTAGGATTGCTTTACACATGTGAAAAAGAGGACACAACAATTGTGGGTAGATATAATTGGAACTATTCCACCATGTTACTCGTAAAAGCTAGACTTCCTACAGCAAGCACTTCATACAATATCCACCGTCTTGTCTCACTAATAACCAAATAATCAACTCGTTGCTGGCATAGACTCTGCTCACAAGCTCCATATCTGGCGGCTTGACCAGCGAAAGGTCATCGTATCTGCCCACCATATTAGTCGATGACAAGATGGTCCAGGCCTTTTCAAGTAATGCGAAAGTCATCATGGAGTGTCTCCATGCTTATGCCATTCACTCAATCAATCTACAGCCCGAGCTTCGGGGTCCCATGGTAACATTACCGTCATCCGAGGCCAAAGTGAGCAATACATCAACCTTAGATAGTGGTGTTCTTGGGATTGAGTTGACAAGTTGACAAAAGATGAGCAAGCAAGGCTGTCAATTGACATGCAGTTCATCGTCTGTCGCAATGAGATGCCGTACCTAACTAGTAGCTGCGCGAGTGGCGAGGACTAGCTGGACTCTGGCTATACGACGTCGAGTTTTGCTGTTGTCTTTTACCGAGGAGGTGGGTAAGGAAGTTTTGTACATGTGTGAGCGTAATATTTCTGCTTTTAGAGTCGAGTTATAGTTCTAGATACTAGTTTAATAATGGAGTTGACGAAAGTTCGTCTTTTTGCTTTTCCTACTCGTTTCCCCAAGACAGTTCCAGCCTGTCTCTACTGGCTTGGTAGTCCCTCAGCATATCCAAGGCTGCAGCGACATCACTTGTCTCAATCAAGATGCCAGCATTCTCCGGTGACAAGAATCCTTCATCCACCGCGTTCTTTACCCACTCGACAATTGCATTCCAGTACCCATTGATGTTCAACAAGAGGACCCCTACTCGGTGAATGCCAAGCTGGTTCCATGTTGTCATTTCCATAAGCTCCTCCATTGTGCCGAATCCACCAGCCAACGCAATGAAACCTGACCCGACATCACCCTCAAAAACCATCTTCGCCATAAGCTGCTTGCGTGTATGCATATCTGGAACAACAGTGACAAGGCCGAACTCGGATGTTGTTGTTTGGTTGTCTTTGACGATCCGCTCAATCTTAGTACCGCTCTCGGCCGCAGATGAAGAAGGGACCTCGCTGTTCTCTTGATAGCCTTCCTCGACTCGAATAAGAGCCTTAGGTATCACACCGTGAACAGAGTCGGGCCCGGCGAGTGAGACAAGGGTTTGCGCGAGCATTCCCATCATGCCAACCGTGCCTCCTCCATATACAAGCAAAGCATTTTTCTTGTGCAATTGAGTCGCCAAAGATCGTGCTGCTTCTATATGGACTGGATTTTTGCCGCCCGAAGCTCCACAGCTGTTGTAAGTTAGCAGGGATTTGGTAAGAGTAAGTTGAATTCAACGTACAAGACGCAGACGACTGGTCGCTTGGGCTGATTGTGACTCATTGTGGTATTAAGGCGTTATCGGAGTTGGGACGGGAGGAAATATAAAATTGCCGAGTGGAAGCCCCGAGCACAGTATACCCGACTCTACATGAGGTTTTCAATGATAGATAAATCTTCAAATCTGGATGCTTATCCATGAGGAGAGCTCATGCAAGCTTGTCGGAAATACGGACGTAAAACGCGTAAGCTTACGTTTCTCTCGGATATACGGATATTACGTATTGAACTTCATACTTTCTACCAATGAAAAGCTGATCAGCGGACAACGAGATAATATTTACTTAACTAGCCCGAGACTGCACTTGAAACACGCAAGCTAGTGCTTCTTAAGTCGCTACTATTACCGATGAAAATAATGAAACAAGGAGAAAATTTCCTCTTTTTGCGGCCCTTACGGCGTCATCCGGCGGTCGGCGGAGGCTATTGATGTGTCGGGAACGCATCCGACCATAGATTTCTTACTATGGTCGGCCACTGCCGAAGCTACCATGGATCGTAAGTACGGCGGGTTCCGTTAAGCTTACGTACTTTATATCCTGTGACTCACACAGCTTTCCAACAATTGAGGAAAGCCTTACAAACTTCATCATGCCTCCGAAAACCTGCATCTCCATCGACACCCACCCAGACGTGGATGATGTTCCAAGTTTTCTTCTAGAGCTTTCTCAAAACCAAGAGGCGACCGAATTTCTGTTGCTTTCGATAACATTCAGCAATATTTCTATGCAATGGTATAGTATAGTATCTATCATGGCACCGAAAGCTCACTAATTGGCCGACCATCGTCATGTCGAAAGCTCTAGGAGTCTCTTGACTTATCAGCCGCTCATGATTGAAGCCCCAGACTATGAAATCGAACTAGCCAAATAAACTAAGTTCTTATTTCCAGGGACATTAATCGCCCGCTACAGGTATTGCGCCTGTCTTGATGAATTACTCCGTTCCTTGTATTTTAGCGCAACCGTTGTTGTTACAGTGAAAAAAATCGTGTTCTTTAGGATTGTTGATGCAGTCCTCTCATTAACTGTAGAGATGCAAAGCATAAATTACATAGTTCTTGTTACAGCCCAGGACTTCGAGGAACTAGGTAGCTTAGGCATACTACTTCAAAGCAACTCAGCTGAATGTGCGGGATACTGATGTGTTGCCAAGTCTTCAGATACGTACAGTTTTCTCGTTTGCGATACGATCATGGAGAGGTTGTTAGCCGTGAAACGCCGCGCGGAAAAATAGCTAGATTTATCAAGGTCAACTATAGTACAAAGGTTCTGAGCAAGCTTTAAAATGACAGCGCACTCGAAGGCTGGGAAAACTAAACTCCCATATGACTTACTTGTTGCTTCGCTGAAGAAGCATTTTTAATAAATAAGTGCCAAGCCGCATTAACATGTTAAGTTCCTGGAAGCCATGCTATCTTCCAGGAGTTCCCCAAGATATGGTGTCACATCAAATGCGTTTAAAATTTCCTTTTGGGGCTAATCTTAGCGCTAGCGTGTCGTTGTTTCCGGTTATTTCCAGCCGCGAGTGCTCCGTTGTCGTATTAGGACTGATAAATGTACGCTGGTCATCACATGGTAATATGTCGTCCTATCGTGTTCATCTTCTGCTAGTCCTATAAAAGTATGGAAAAGTATCCCAGTATACCATATTCATAAACCAGGTGCCCCGAATCATGTCTTCAATTTCTGGAATATACACCTCCAAGGCCCCAAAGCCACTACCTCAGTTCTCGCAGGCTGTTGTATGCAATGGAATAGTATACTGCTCTGGCAATATTGGATGGGATCCCAAAACACGGGTTCTTGTCAGTGATAATGCCAAGGAGCAAGCTGTGAGCTAATAATCTCCTTTCAGTTCGATAGATACTAATTCTATAAACAAGCATCAAACTCTCAAGAACTTGGAGGCTATCTTAGAAGAAGCCGGCAGTAGTCTTCGCAAAGTAGTCAAGGCTAACATCTTTCTTATGAAGATGGATGACTTCCAGGCTGTCAATGAGGCATGGGATGAGTTCTTTACTGAGGATGTTATACCAAAGCCGGTAAGCTATAGGGTCTTGAGGGGCTATAACAAGAGCTGACCAGTTGCGTTGCAGTGTCGTACTTGTGTTGCTGTTGCTCAGCTACCTATGGGCGCTTCAGTCGAGATAGAATGCACCGCAGTTCTTTTGTAGCCAGTCAGACTAACTGGGCAGGCTAGATTATAGTTAAATAAGCCTACAAAGAAACATGAAAACGGTCTTGCACGACATGAAGCCCAAGTTTGAAATGGCCAAGGTATGCAGACCAGTCAAAAAATCCTAGCTATCTTTATTTGAGTGCTGGCCTTCATCTATCCAACTCCTAAGTCCATCTGTGTTTACTATCTCACTGCGGTCAAGATATGACAGCACCTTGGTGAACTCTTGGATATATTCCGAAGCTCGACGGGAGAGCTGCCGATTCATCATGAATGGGCAGTTAAGGAGTGAGCTCGCAACACTGCGAACTTTATAGATCTGATACGTGGATCTTAGCAAAGGTATATCGGTCGTTTCCACTTTTATACTCACTAGATAAAGTCCGTTCGGCTCAATACATGCATGAGTAATGCTATGAAGAATATGCAGCAACTGACGGGCCACATCTTCACGCTCCCTCCAATTCTGCTTGAGCTGAGCTGTGATATCTGTATCATCCCCTGAAGATTGACCTCTGTCGTCCATCTCTTGTAGGACCACGTCCATTTTGTCGAGAAGGAAATTTTGAAGCCACAGGTGAGTAACATGTAAATTTGCCCTTGTGATCTCATTCTGTGAGTGCGCGATCTGGGACTCGGCAAAGGCACCTTGTCGACCATCACTACCATTGAACGAGTGATAATTGTCTCCGGGACCCCATTGGCGCATGTGCGTCGGTAGCCCATCTAGTGCATACCGCAATTGGTTTAGCAAGTGCTTGAGCCTTGGTAGACGTTCCTCTGGCGATCTGCCAAAACCGCAGTTACAGCCATCATTGAACATGGACTCTTGCGTTCCGAGGAGAAACACTCGAGAGGCCATTATGAAGACAGTCGTGGTGTTGAAGGGGGAGTCGTCGTCAGATCCAGTATTGTCTGGTAGCCCGACGGGTGGAGTTGAGGGCAAGTGGCCGACGACGCCGGTCTCCAAGATGTTCTCATCTAGAATATTGAGGGGTTCCAATGCAGCGAAGTCTATGTCTCGTAGAACGTAGTTATCAAGATAAGTTAGATGGTTGATTCGGCCCGGTTGGATTTTGGAGTGCCTGATACTTGCTTAGTGGCTACATCCAATGAGACCTGGAATTTATACACTTACGCGAAGGTGTAAAGCTGTAGCCAGAAAGACTTCTTTCTGAGCTGAGTCTCAATGGGATTGAGCCCCTCATACTCGGAGATAAGATGCATCCCAAGCAGTCGAGCAATTTGCATTGACTCAGCGTCGAACATCCGACTTTGGTTTATCTGTCCCGTTTGAAAGGCTCCTACGGCAAGACAATATGCTACAGCCCACTTTCTATGGCTGATATGATCCCAATAGTCTGCTGGGCGAAGACGCAGACACATCTGTACGCAACAGTTGATCATAGCCGTACGGGTGCCGAAACGGGCAGCGAGAGCTTGATAACTGTCGAACTTGGACGGCAATAGTCCCACGGTTAAGGCTGCTAGTGAAACAGTCAGCAATAAGAAGTCAAGATCGCGTAAATCCCGATTCGTGGCTAAATCCGCTCGGAATGTTGGCAGATGGACGACAGGAACTAGGGGGTATATGTGGTCGATAAAGTCTGCCATGATAGACAAGAATAGGCCTCGAGGGCACAATTCATCTGTTTGGAACTGATGTTCAAAGTATTCGATGCTTGCTGGTCCATCTTGAGTTAGGAGCAGGGCAGAGTCGTGGACGGATGGACGAGTTGGTGGTGTTTCACTGGGAGATGATCCGGGCTCTAGGGTCATGTGAGTGTTGTTTGATGGTGTCGAGATCTCTTGATGGTCATGAGCGGTTTCATTGTGATAATGGGCAGGGCTATCGACGTGGAATTCGGGAGAAATCGCCGCTGGTTGTTGCGTCCTAGAGCTATTGTCAGTACAAGACCAACACCACAATTGACTTGATGCACAGAGTTTAATCTTGAAAAGCTACCTTCTCCTCTTAGGTCCTCTAGGTCTCGTGGGTATGTCAAAACTGCACTGAATATGCAGTCTAGAGCAACCTATGCAATGCGACGCTGAACCTGCGCCGACTTTGGGGAACACGCATTTCCGTCGCCGAGCACGACAAGCATCGCATGCTCGAGTGGTAAGTTGTCTAGTCTTGGGACTAGAACTCTCCGCATCATGGTCTCTTGACAGCAATGACGTGCTGGGATCTGTATCCGCCATGATGGGTCACCAGTTGTTCGGGACGGTTTGTGACGGCGGTTGGCGAGGCGGAGAAATACACTTGAGGCGGAGGAAAACAAGACCCGCTCTGCTCGAACGAGTCATGTGCTGGGTCATATTTTTACTCGTGTTTGGACGGAGCCGCAATTCAGCGCCCTAACGAAGTGGGTATCGTCCAAGGATCATGGTGCTAGTGGGTCAAAGGAACTTGTCCTCCGACTGAACTTCTGCTGGTATTAGTTTGACGTGGCAATGGTGCAACTATTGAGCGCTTCAGCCTTCTTTTCGCTATCAGATCTTGGTAGATACAACATAGTCTAGGCATTTAATTCATGTGAGGTGTTCCACCCGAGCAAGTATTGATACAAGCACCTTGGTCACCGGCAAGGTATAGCGTCCTTCTGAAACATCCGATGATCTATTTGTTATTATTCGTATAATCTGTAGCCAGTGGTCATCTAATTGCCAAGGCCATTGTATGTGTCTGACAGGTTAGACCGTCACGTCATCTACCGACGTACTACGTAGTAAAATCGTCTCACCAGAAACATTCGTGAGGCTAGGCATTTAACTCTTGCTATTAACGGTCTAAAAGCTAGTTCAAATAGTTACACTAGATCGGACAGACCGTCAATGCTCCAGACCCCATCATGACCGAAGCCCCCTCCAGGTAGTCGATTGCCGAACCGTAAACATCCGCTCCAAAAACTCACACCTACTACTTGTTCCGACCAGAATTGTATACTCTCCAGCGTCGCTGCACCAACAATCCTCCATCTCGCTCCAGTAGCTTGTCGCACGGAGCACCTCCAGCTCTATTTTTGCAGTACCATTTGCACCCGCCTCAAGATGAATCTTGGCAAAACCCTTGAGTTCTTTGCTTGATCTTGTGATAGTATCAAGGGGAGAGGCTGTGAGTGGTGTTGCGTGAGGAGGCTTGACATAAGCCTGCACAACAGCAGCTCCAGCACGTGAACCAGTGTTGTTCACGTCGACACTCGCAGTCAGCTTATGGCTCTCGGAGACTGAACTCTCCTCGATGCGTAGGTTGGAAAGCTCAAAGGTTGTATAGGACAGCCCATGTCCGAAGGAGAACAAAGGCTCAATGTCCAACGTATCATACCAGCGATAGCCGACATGTACATCTTCACTATACAGCACTCGCCCCCCCTCAGACCTGAAGCTAAGAGCACTGGGGTTGTCTGATACACGACGAGGCATTGTGATTGGAAGTTTACCAGCCTAGACAGACCACGTTAGCTCAAATCTCTACCAGTTGAGGGTCCAACTTACAGGGTTAACAACGCCAAATAAGACATCGGCAATTCCGTTGCCTGCCTCGTTGCCACCGAACCACGCCTGCGCAATAGTGCTAGCTTGATCGACCCACGGCATTGAGATGGGGGTACCGCTTTGGACAAGGATTACAGTGTTGGGGTTTGCTTCCAGAACAGCGGCGATCAGATCATCGCTGCCGGGAGGTAGTGACATGTTGGGCCTGTCTTGACCCTCGCTCTCCCATTCTCCACTTGTTCCGACGCATAGAACAACTTGGTCGACAGACTTGGCTAGTTCGACAGCCTCTTTTACTGCTGTGCACGGGTCTAGCCTGGGGCAGCCTCCAAGACGCATACCTCCCTGGCCGAAGTCAACGACACCAGAGACCTTGAGATCGGAGGTCTTGTCGCAACCCCAGCGCACGACAACGTTGTAGCTCTTGCCACCCTCGAGCGTCTTGGATCCCGTCTTCTCGATTGTACCGCAACCAAGGAATGAACTTCCAGGCTCTTGGTCTTTGACGTTTGACACCACCAACTGACCGTCGATGAAGAGTTCGCCGGTGCCGTGGACACAGAGGCCAAAGTCCCATTCTCCAGACTGCTCTGGAACCAAGATGCCTTCTATCTCAGCATACCAGACGTCAGCTAATTCTGGATGTACGTAATCAACGAACCAGATGTTGGCGTCGTCTAGTATTCTTGTCTCGAGAACTCTGCAAGCATCCGGACCTGAAGACGGAGGCGGCTCGTTGTATATACGTAGCGTGAAACCCTGGCGCTCTCCATCTGCCGTCCGTAAGTCCTTGCCTATTTGAGGCAATGAGCGATGACCGTACAATCCCTTAGTGAAAGAAACGTCCTTGGCAATTCTTTTGATGCCTTCAAGTGGTGAAACGGTATTGTAAGCTCGGAGACTGGCGCTTCCACCGCCGCAATATGTGCTAATGTCGGCATTGGGGCCGATGACTGCGACTCGCTTCGTAGGATCAAGCGGCAGAATCTTCTTATCATTCTTGAGTAGAACCACTGACTCTGCGGCAGCTTCGCGAAGTAGACGAGTGTTTTTCTCATTTTGGAGCTGAGTCTCGGGTGCGTTTGGCGGAATGCTGGTTTTCTCGATAGAGTGTTTGACCAACTTCAAGACATTCCTCACACGCTCGTCCAGTTTTGATCGCCTGACCTTGTTGGAAGTAACTGCATGAACCAGGGTTTCGCCACGCCATCTGGTGGGACCTGGCATTTCGAGATCTTGCCCTGCATTGATCGCTTCGGATGTGCTGTAGGTTCCGAACCAGTCACTGACGACCAAACCATCCCACTTCCATTCATCGCGTAGGATGTCTTGGAGTAGATGGTTGTTGTCGGGGCAGTGTGTGCCGTTGATTTTGCTGTAGGCGGTCATAAACACTCTTGGGCTTGCCATTTCTACAGCGATCATAAAAGGAAGAAGATAGACCTCTCGGAGAGCTCTCTCTGTGACCTGAATGTCCACAGCCATTCGGGCACTTTCCATATCATTGCAGGCAAAGTGCTTCATCGTGGCAGACACGCCATCTTTTTGCACACCTCGTACATAGTGACCAGCAAGTATTCCCGAGAGAACTGGGTCTTCTGAAAAAGACTCGAAGCCTCTGCCACCTAATGGGCCCCTTTGGATGTTGACGGTAGGTCCGAGGAGGACATGAGCACCTTTGGCATGGGCTTCATCAGACAGTAGCTGACCGAGGCGATGGATCAGATCAGTGTTCCATGTTGCGCCTAGCGCTGTGCCACAGGGAAGACAGGAAGATGGTGTGCTGTCAAAGAAATGAGTTCCTCTGACGCCATTGGGGCCATCGGAGAGGCGAATGGGCGGAATTGAGAGCCGTTCAATAGCTGCTGTATGCCACCATCCTACGCCTAGAATAACAAGTCAGATATGCGCCTTTTGAGATCAAAATGAGAGTTTTTGTGGCTTACCGGCCGTCAGCTGGACCTTTTCCTCTAGGGTGAGCTGTTGGATAAGTGCCTCAACATCCATGTTTGTAGAAGGCCCGCACAAGGTATTCGTCTTTGTTTAGAAAGCGATGATATGAGCGAAGCATCAAACTTCACATCTGACCCGTGGCATGTGTTACTAGCTGAATATGCAAGTGGGCTATATAACCCGAGGAAACAACCCTGACCGGCATTTTGAGCCTCTTACTTTGTTGCAGGATGCACAAATCTCCGCCCGACTTAGCCTACTCCAGGTCTCCGTTTCCAACGTGGGTCAAGTATGTTACGATGAAAACGGCACGGGACCAAACATGCTACTATAGGCTTACGTACATGATGCTCCGATTGTTTTCTTCTGCCGTTTCGCGTGCCTGAAAATATTTGCCGCAAGAGCAGGGCTTGCTGAAGGCGGAGAATTACCGCTGTCAGCTGAACCAGTGTGGCATGGTCCAGTGTTTCAATTCTCCGCCTCGGGTACTGTCGTAAAAATTAGTTACGTGAAAACTCCACAGCATGAGCCTAGCAAATCTCCGCCTTGCTAGTTTCCCTGCTCCTTGTGGGTTCTTCCCAAAGCTTGTCGGATCCATCACAACGTGTGATTCCCCATGGGTGCCCCAGCCCAGACCATTATTCTGGGGTTGACAGAGCTTAGTGCACCATGTGATACCTTAAAATGTGTATTGCGGGATCGATAGTCCAGGATCACAGTTTTCTTCGTGTCTATGCCGGGGCTGGTTATATAGACTCGTGTGCGCCCTCACCACGACACAGCATTGAAGACATCAACGGCCATTGATCCTCAAGCATTCAATTGGACTTTCTTCTCAACTTTCTTTTTCCATTGTTGAACCAATCACCTCAAGTCCTGCGAGTTTGAGGCAGTGACAGCCAACATCAGTCATGGCCGCCACCATAACCACCGAGGTTGGCAACGCGCCAGCCCACCAAGCGTGGTGGAAGCAGAGCCACTTAGTAAAGCTCAACTCCATCATTTTATCACTTGTTCTGTTCTGTAGGTTCTTCTCCCAAGCACACGGTCGTGAGATGCACTGTTTATCTCAACCCCTATTTCGAATCGCGTGGTTTCGCAGTAACTAACACATGTGCCTACGACAGCCTCCGCAAACGGCTACGATGGAGGTAAGAACTTTACACCTTGACTCCAAAGAAGTCTCAAGCTAACTTGACTAGGTCTCATGGGATCTGTCCTCGCCCTCAACCGTTGGAACGAATTCATGAACTTCCCCAGCGGCGCATACCTTGGTTGGATAACCGCGATTTACTGGCTCGGCAACGGTCTCAGCACACCCTTCGCAGCCTGGTGCTCCAACCGCTACGGCCGTAAACCAGGCCTTTACGCCGGCTACTTCTTCCTGATCATCGGTGTCGGCATGCAAGCCGGTGCTCCCAACGAAAAGGCCTTTACCTACGCTCGTCTCTTCATCGGTCTCGCCGCTGGCTTTCTCGGAAACTCTGCGCCGGTTCTTATCAACGAGATTGCATATCCTTCGCATCGATCGATCGCTAGCGCTCTGTTTATGTGTGGTTGGTACGTTGGAGGTACAATCTGCGGTTGGGTCACGTTTGCCTGTCGTGATATTCCATCAGACTGGTCGTGGCGTATCCCCGTCTTGCTACAGATTTTCCTACCTCTGTGCGCTATTCCTGGTTTCTTGTGCTCGCCCGAGAGTCCTCGATGGTATGTCAGCGTTGGCCGTATGGAAGAGGCTACTGAGGTGATCGCCAAGTACCATGCTGGAGGAAACAGGGATGATCCCATCGTCACTACCCAGATGTTGGAGATTGAGGCAGCTATTACTGCTGAGAAGGATGCCGCTGCAAGCGCTTCGTATCTTGACATGGTCCGCACCAAGGGCAACCGCCATCGACTTTTCATCTCTGTCACTCTCGGCTTCGTTGCTCAATGGGCAGGCAATGGTGTTGTCTCTTATTATCTGCCTCTTGTGTTGAGCTCGGTTGGCCTCAAGACTGCGACGGAGCAGACACTTATCTCTGCATGCCTCAACGTTTGGAACCTCCTTTGGGCTACTGCTGCGGCCGTGAGCTGTGACCGTCTGGGTCGACGGTTCCTCTTCCTGACATCTGCAAGCGTCATGTTCCTTGCCTTTATTGTTGTCACAGCGCTCAGCGCCTCGTTTGCCAAGTCGGGCACCTCCTCTGTTGGATTGGCTGTGGTGCCATTCTTGTTCATCTTTTTTGCAGGATATGATGTTGGATTGTAAGTTTTACTAAACCAAACGTTGCATTTCGTCACAGAGCTAACAATGATCTCCAGGACCCCATTTCTGGTTGCTTACCCTTGCGAGATTTGGCAATTCAGTCTGCGTTCGCGTGGTCTTACAGTGGCATGGTGTACTACGGTCGCGTCCATCTTCTTCAACTCATTTGTTAACGCCATCGCCCTCGACGCTATTGGATGGAAGTACTACATCGTGTTTGCCGTCATTTTGTTCATCTTCATCTTTGTCGTCTACTTCACCTACCCTGAAACTCGTGGACACACTTTGGAGCAGATTGCTGTTATCTTTGATGGTGACGAGGCGGTGCCTGCTCAGGCTGTTGCTTTGGAGAAGAATAAGGTTGACGCGACATATGTCGACGACGTTGAGGCCAAGGAGTAAGGGAAGATCTGTGAAAGACCATCATATCTTGATACATCATTATTCGAATGTTAAAGCTTGAGAGTGCGATGACCTCGGATGAGCCAATTAGCGCTGAGTGAATTGATAAGATAAGATAACAGCCCCGCTTATCTAGAGCCAAATCCGGAGCATTTTTGCCAGTGGTTGGACTTTAGTGTAATCAATGACGTCAATTTAGGTATCATGTGCCTTGCTCTGTCGTCAGCCTGTTTCTGTTTACAGCATCTGCCCGCAGCACAAAAAGGCTGTTGTCTTCCTCTATTTCCCCTCTTTTCCAACCAAACACATCTATCCTCTATCACTCAAAAACACCAGAGACACTGCAAAAATGGCTTCCAGCGCCATCATCTCCTTCCTCCAGCTTTGGCTCGCGACGCTTGCCTTTGCCGCTCCCATCGCTGACGACACCGTCAAGGCGACTGGCGCCCAGCCGTGGCACTATGGAACTGGTGGTGGAATCATTGGATTCATCATCTTGGTGCTCGATATTCTTGTCTGGAGTACGTGCCATTCCCTTCCCTGTTGCTTTTCCCGCATCATGCTAACAACTACCCCACAGTCGAGGTCCTCCAGTCGAACCGCCCCGTCTCGCACAAGATCCTTTGGTGTCTTGTTGTCTTCCTCTTCCCCGTCGTCGGCATGATCATCTACTACCTGTTCTCGAACCGCCAGGCTCACATGAGAAGCGGTGGATACGACCCCATTCCTTAAAAAACATGTTACGCACATCGGAATGACAAGACACGACACGAGAGTGACGACATGACAGACAGATTGGGACAACAACGGCGTGATGGATTCGATGGGACATGACAACTTGAAGAGCTAGGAATGAACATGGGTACTAGCGATTTGTTTATTTACCAATGTTAATATGCTTTGAAAACCTTCCTCTAGGCCCTCGGATCCCATTTGTGATCATCCATGGCTATGGCCACCCACGACTGCGTGCCGAAATCTTGCCAACAGCTTGAAGCTTGAGACTTTCCACTCATCTGTTTTCCATTTTTTGGCAAGGCACATTTTTCTTGCATTACCTCGACCAGCAGGCCTCACCATTAGGCATTTTTTTCAGTTTGGGGTTGTTGGACCAACTGCATATGCACGCCTACGCGCGCGACAAGTGAAACATCGATAGACCAACATCTGCGGCCTATTATTGGACCAGCTCATACTCATCTATTTAGCCAAGACACGACCCATATTAGTAGGCTTCATATGCCCCCTCTCAGTAACTTTCTGTGCATTCACGATGTCGCCCAATCAACGTGAGGTCCAGCGCCAGCTGACGAAGAAATACAACATTGTCTTCCATGGTCCAATTGACTCTATAGACATTCAGACGTGGCCAAGATCTTGTGAGACGATCTTCCAGCATATCCGACAACTTGGTAGAACCGATTATTCAGAATATCGTGAAAGCGTGACAGCCGATTCCTCAAAATCTCCTTGGAGACATCAGGTTCAGAGTCGAGCCAAACGTGTTGCAGAGAAAGCAAAGCTCTGTATAGAGGGGAGGAAGAACGAGAGTGGGTGGCGTTTATCGCTCGAGCCCGAAGTCATGGCTCGCTTCACCGTGGAGATTGCTTGGTAACCTTGACTACCTCCCTCCTTCGTTGTATCAGAGAAGGCTAATGGTCGATTAGTCGAAATTGTCGCGGTCGACTTTGGCGTTCTGAACAAGAAGTCGTCCCAAGCCAATCAGGAGGCAATGATTCAACTTCACTCAGGGCTCGACAACGCAGACGTCAGCCCTGCAAGTGTAATCCCGGCGGTTTGAATCAAGACATGTGAGTTGCTGATTTTGGGACGGATATTCAAGTCGTGCTAATTGAATTCCAGCCAAGAACAGGGTATAAGTCCCTTGTTCGACGACAGAGCTGAAGAAGCATTTATATACTCGCGTGAATTACAAGCAGAGTTGCCGAAACGCGAAGAGCGACCCGATCGGGTCTTCGGACTTCAAGTCACCAATAGACTCTCTCGTCTATTGCAATGGAACAGAGACATCAGAAGCAGCCCGTTCAGGCCGGACGGCGAGCCCTTGATATTCCCTTTTCTCGTCATGGAAGCCAAATCCGAGAAGGGCAGTGACGCATTCACAGATACCCAAGTTCAGACTGCTTTTGCTATTCGAGAGCTTTTGCTGATACAGCGTGGATTAGCTCGGGCTGCGAACGAGAACACAGGGTGGGATGCTGGTCCACTTGTCTGGTTCCTGTCTAACAAGGGGGAGCAGTGGAGAGTGTCTGTGGCATATACACACGATCAAAACGGCGTTACATTCTATGTAAGTCGTACCCCTTTTCATCTGAGTTACTTCAAGACTAATGGTCCGAAAGCGTGTCGTGCGTCTTTGGGCTGGCAGCATAGACTCTCTAGACAACGCTCTACAGCTTCTTCTTATCGTCGACTACATCGCTGACTGGGCACGGGATATATACCGTGAAGGCATCGCCCGCAGTCTTCAAAAGCTCGCAGCCTCTGATTCATCAAGTTTGGTTCGTGACGATGACATATTCTCTTTATCAGGGAATGTGCGAGACTGGGTTTCGAGCAACCCCACAGCGAGTAGAGTTGAAGCAAATCAGGTCGTTGAAGATCCCCTGTGTGTGTTCGACTCTCCAGCAGGGGTTTTTCGCGACGCAAGATTCATTCGATCGCGATTTGTTGGCCTTATGATTACTGAAGAGAACCTCGATCAGTTTCTTCGTACTACTGAGTCAAATCTTGGGACTAGAAGACTTACTGCTTCCCTTCTCGAGAGTATCGAAGACGCATGTCGCGTTAAAGGCCACGCTCTCGATGAACTAGAGCTTATATGGACAGACACTGACCGAAATTTATCCGAGATGTCGCATCCTGATGAGGTTTTCTTTGTTGTTGTCATTTCAGTTTTCTATCTGTCAGAGGAATGGGAGCAGACGAGACAGTTAAGCTATGTCGCTATCTCAGAATCTCTGATACGCGACCTTGCCAAGATTGCTTGTATCCCACTTCCTTCGATCCAAGTCCTCGAGCGGGCTCCTATGGTTGCCTCTCTAGCTGCATTCGGGAGCCTCCTGAACAGAGAGTCAAAGGATAATCTGACCGCTTGTATATCACAATTATGTCTATATACCGGATCGGTCTCTCGCAATAAGTTCGGCCGTCGCCCTTTTGTGTGGAAGACTTTGCCCACGGCAACGACAGGCGATTCCAGGGTTTCCAACAGGCCAAGACAGCAGATGGCAATTAAGATAGGGGAACGATGTTACGCATGGTTTTTTCTCTGTGATTTGTACTCAAAACACAAAGTGGGTAGAAACGAACCGGCGACGTTAATATTCAGAACATCGGCAGCCTTGGATGAAGTGGCCAAACCACAAAATCTACCGAGACACTGTAATCTTCTCTCCGAAGACCCATGGCCCTGGAGAGACTGGGTAAGCCTCGGAGAGAGCTATGGAGCAGAGGGGCTGGTTTTTGCCTTACAAGACGGAGTCTATGTATGTGGCAAGGCAGATCTATGCATCTTCATTCTGAACCCATCTATCGCCGAGCTCGGTATACATGCGAAACAGCTGAGGAATCCACCGGCACACCATCTCCTTGTCGACTTACATGATCGAGAGAATGGCGGGGGGTTATCTTGGAACATAGAGGTTGAGGCATGGGGCAACACAGCAAGACTTGGGGAATGTCTTAGATGGCTCTGCAAATCATTAAACAAAACTTATGGTTCATGGGGCCCATCGATGACAGATTGGGATGTGATAACGACAGGGTGGAACAAATCGCCCGCGGCTCGTCAATGCGACTCCTACACGAACAGACCGTTTAAGAGACGAGCATATCAGAGTTCACTCAAAGCAACCCTGCTCGGTACTAAGATAAACACTTTGACTATTCGACGGGATGCCATGATTATTTCAAACGGCAGTGGCACAACGAGAAATTCTGTTACGGCCAAGAAGCCCAAGACGGTTAGTATACCGGCACAAGGCTCCTATCCTGCATCCTATGGTAACACTAACGTTCAGAGCCAGATTAAGAAGAACAATGGCGAAGGAAGTGCTCATGCTGCATCTAGTTCCAGGGGTGGAAGGGAGCCTTTAGAGGCATCGCGTCTGAGACCGTGTACGTTACCTACGAGGACGAATCATCAAGATACAGCAACTGGCAGGCTCCCGGTAATCAGAGAATCGAATCAGAGATCTAATAGATTATCGGTGGCCAGTCGAGAGCTCCTGTGGCGCCTAGCAAGAGACGCCACAAGTCAGGTTCGACAGAGCTGAGCGAGCGGTCAAATCAGTTGAGTACTGTCGGCTGATCACCGCGTTCAGTTCGGAAAATCGGATATATGAGGAATTAGGACCTTTACAAGGCGACGGATACGCCATGATATAACGACAACCTCCATCAAGAATAAACTATTTCATTTAAAAGTCTAGCGATTCTTTTAAAAGTTTGGGGTCCATATTGCTCGCATCTCTTGTTCATTCTGCCATTCAACACTCTTTTTAAGTCTCTAAGGATTTATGTAAACTCTTGCTGCATCTCATTCCTGTGCTAAGATGTCTATCTCATGCTATGTTGAAGTAAACCTGCCAGAATAGGTTCTAGTCAACACTAGCAGTGACACAAGCCATAGCCATTTGTTCTGGCGTAAGGTGATAATTGCGACCGGTTAGATTCATAAACTCGAGAGGTTAAAAGAAGCCGATCTCGTTAATCTGTTGGCTGGTTTCTTGATGGTTCAGGAATGTGTTAGCAGAAACCCCTGATCTTAACCACGTGGATGTTTAATAAAAGATCAGTACTTTGTGGATTCGAAGTGTCTGGCACTTCTTTGCCACTGTCTGGGATGGTAATGTCGCAACACTCGTCTTGTTGCGGCCCACTTCCAATTTTCTATGGTCAAAGTCTGAGAGCCTGGCTTATACTATGACATTCCCCCCCCCTTTTCCATTTTCACATTTACACATACTCATACAGTAAAGGAAGCAGTATAATCTTTGGAATGTACAACAAAAATTGTTTGTTTGGGTATGTTGTTTTTATCCTTTTGCTTGCGAAAAGTGTAAAAACAAAGCCGCCAGTTGACTTCGGTCTCAAGTCATTGTATAACATCACCTGATACCAACATTCCTCTCAGTCGCTTCTCGGACAACACTTTCTCCCTGTCTCCGTTCAGGGCTATGTTAAGGAATTGCTAATTTTCTGCCTCCCAGTCCTTCTTCTTATTGAGTATTAGGTTCATGCAAAGAAGGTTAGGTCAGGCGTGATGGTTTCGCGGTAGTCCTTGTTCTTTGTCAGATCCCTCATGTCTATTACAGTGGCAACTCACCTCCTCTAAGTACCATATGTTACTCTCATTTCCGACTGTAAGATCTCCTGAGGTTCAAAAATCTACCCTGTAAGAAGAACTGGTGTTTTCGGCTCCGTGCCTTTGAGCTCAATGGTAACATCAGCTCCCATCCCTGCTTTTAGTTCGGCGTTGATATGAATTTGGGTCTGACTAACTACTTCTTCCATAGTCAAGATTTTTTACGTATTTTACCCTTCTTTGACTGCTCAGTTTGATCTGTCGATGTCGGGTGAGAGGGGTTGCTCGGTGGGGTTATTGGACACACATCCATAGAGGGCGGGGGTTGCGGCGTTGGCTTGTCAACCCTGCGTACCACATGTGCTGCACCAGCGCTAAGGGCTTGGATAAATGACTGCATAATTTATTCAGGAAGGGAAATGAGAAATGGCAGAAAGAGTCTGTGATCGATGCCAAATTTTCAAGGACATAAAGAGTTCAGGCTCAAGTTTCTATACCTTCCTATTACTGTTGGGAGGACTGCCTTGGGGCTGCCTCACCGACTGTCCATGGAGGCGAGGTACAAGGTGAATAAGCCTCAAGCCAATAACGTACCAGCTTGCAACACCACCGCTGTGCATGAGGCTTGACACGTCAACATGTCTTGAAAATTCCAACGTTTGACTGGTCGCCCCATTTGGAAATTCCAATAATGGATTAAAGAAACAATTGCGATCGCGATGGGTTGCATATATCGCAAAAGAAGACACATTTCCTCCTCACTCAAAAGTTTCAGAATTAGATCCACGCACGATCGTTCCGAAGTACAGACTGGATTGCGAAAATGACGGCCACATCAACTACCGGCTCAGCTGCCTCTTCAATGGTAAGTCACAATTCAGCGACAGTTGCTACTGGAGCAACAAGTGATGAACCGTCGATCGAAGATCTCCAGCGTAAGCCATGGAAGTTTATTGGATACAGAGGGTATGCGGGCTTCATTGCTTCGGATGACGATTTTCATATCTTTCGACGCTTCAAAAATCTAAATGCCCGCACTGCTTTGCTTTTGCAGGATGAGATTTCCTCCCTTGAAGAGGAACTAGTGCGGTTAGAAACGACGCATAGCAGGATAAGTGTTCAAGATATACATAACGGTACGTTGAGGAATGATGTGCTCGAGGAGCGAAGGTTGCTTTTGGAAGCAATCTCTGTGAAGATTTACCGTTACAGTAAGTAAGCCCAACTCCATCACTGACTCAAACTTGAAACTGATTTGTATTTGAAACTCTAGACAAGTTCATGCTTCAACAATCAGCCTTGGCACAATATGCTAGTGCACCACAACGTGATATTGAAAGCATTCAAAACTGGCATTACAACCATGGCTCTGTCGCTGTAGCAAGCGAAGAGCAGAAATACCTGGATCAAGACGATCTATTTTGTGTCTTACAAAAGGACAAAACACCTCTTCGTCGCTTGATCGATAGATCGTACCGTCTACGAACACTTCGTCTATGGAGACACTCTGAGGACAATGTGCCGGAGTACGACACGTCAAACGTCTCTTATTACTCAGATAGACGGATCGACCGTTTTGCTTCAGGTGTGATCGTTACAATCGGCATGTGTCTATTGATCCTGCCTCTATGGATACTGCAGGCGCTCGGCAACTTGAAAATGAAACTTGGTGTCATCACCATCTTTGTCTTTGTTTTTTTACTCATTTTATCATTGGCTATGGTGTCAAAGCCGTTTGAAGCACTAGCTGCTACAGCTGCGTACGTAAATCCAATGACGAGTTTGACAACACATTTAGCTAACGTGAACTCTACTCAGATACGCCGCTATTCTGATGGTTTTTATACAGATCGACTCGGATTAGAGACTTGGTTACCGATGGTAGAAGGTGTGGTGGCCTGATGGAGAGATAGTCTCGGAATATTCTTTCATTGTTTGATCATCTCTGGGTGTTTTGCAGAAATTTAGTCCTCTATCCGGCGTTAAACTCAGTAGGTTGCTGGTATCGTTTCTAAGCTACTACAGACTCTTTCAGAGCAAAGGGATAATCCACATACCCAACGAGATCGCTGGTATAGAACGTCTTTCTCACATAGGGGTTAAGTTCCAAGCCTTCCTTCAATCTGTATACCAGATCCGGGTTGGCTACAAAGTCCCTTCCAAACATAACCACAATGTTCTTGTCAGGATGCTCTTCGTTGGTCAGCTTCTCTGCGTTCTTCAGCTTATACCCTCCGGCAATGAGGAAAGGCCCTTTCCAAATGTCGTATGCGAAGTCCAGCTTCTCATCACTGTCCTGGTCCTCGCTACCAGCTACGCGTGACTCGGCCAAATGAAGATAAGCCAAGTTCAGCAGACTAGCCTTCTTAATGACATCGGAGAATTGCGGGATTGGGTCCTTCATGCGCATGCTTTGGAAGGTACTCCATGGGCTGAGGCGAAGTCCAACTCGCTCGGGGCCAATTTCTTGGACGACAGCTTCCAGTATTTCGATGATCAATCGGGATCTGTTTTCAATGCTCCCGCCGTATTCATCATTGCGTTGGTTACTGAGGTCCTGAATGAATTGGTCGAGGAGGTAGCCATTCGCACCATGAATCTCAACACCGTCGAAGCCTGCGCTGATCGCATTCTTGGATGCCGTCACGAAAGCTTGTTTCATTTCTTGAATCTCCTCAAGTGCCATGGCACGAGGTACCGCGGGGCTGCCATCGATCGGGATAGCGCTAGGTCCAATAATATCGATCCCTTCTTCTTTGGCTACTTCAACAGTGGCAGAACGACCCATGGCGAACAGTTGGGAGAAGATGAAACTGCCCTTGCGGTGCACTTCTTCGGTGATAGTTCTCCAGCCGGCGACTTGGTCCTGGTTCCAAATTCCAGGTGTCCTTGCGAAACCTCCGCCTGCAGCAGGCGATACAAGAGTACCCTCAGAGATGATCAGGGTACCAGGAACAGAGGCGCGTTGGCCATAGTATTCCTTCATAAGAGGATTCGGTATACGATCGACGCTTGCTCGGAGGCGGGTGAGAGGAGCCATGCCAATGCGGTGTTGGACTTCCACATTGCCAATTTTCATAGGCTGGAAGAGGAGTGATTCGGTCATGGTGAGAACGATTTCTGTTTTCGGTTTGAATGTACTTGAGATGCGTTGAAGTTGTTGGCTGACTGTGAGTGACATGAACTTCTAATTATCCTTCTTCACCCGACCTTTTATACATTGCAGCCACCGGTGTCGGTTACAAATTTCGCCAACCATAGCCCCGTAGGCTTATCAATCCAAGAGATCCATGAGATAATTAATAATGAGAAATCCATGTGAAGTCTACGCTAGTTGAGGCTCGTGTCATGGACGAACCCGAAAACTTCGCATCACGGCTCCATGTAGTAACAAGATGAGTCTATATGGAGCAATAAGATACTTCCCAAAAGGGAAACGAGATCCTTCCGAAAACGTCTTAGCTCAGATGCGAGGCGTTAATGGGAAAAGCGGGTAATCTCCGTGGGTGATTTCTAAGCAGACCGCAAGTCACTCAACCCTGTTGCTCAACCAAGAAGTCATTCTAAGCCCATTACCTCATGCTCCAATAGGTCGACGAGACCAGCTTACAATGCCTTTGATGAAACAAGGGTCTGCAGGGGCCCAAAATGAATCAGATGCAGGTAGGCAAGATACGCGAGAGCCAGTCAGCTTTTGTCCTCGTATTGACTCCCGTCAGCTGAGCGGTTCCAGTTCATCTCGGTCCAAGCCCCAGATAAGACCAATGACCGGGCCACGAAACGTCTAGCTAGATCGCATGCTGTAAAACAGGCATTACAGAACAAACGAAAGGTCCAACAAGCATCGATGCAGAATTTTCGCGTAAGAACACTAGACGATGAAGACAAACCGAAGAAAACTATACGCAAGGGCAAACATGCTGGAGCTCTAGTCCAATCGCCCGTCTCGTTAGCTGCCAGTATGCTGGATCCATTTCAAACACTTGCAGTGGACTCATCACGATTGCAAGTATTACTCAACGACTGTAAGTTTCCTCTGCTCCCGTGATATCTCTAAAGATGACTTGACAGTGGGTGATGTAGACCAAGCTCGACATGCTCCTGAACCGGTCTTCAGTGTTGCCGAAGAGCTTGACTTTCAGAACTTTCGTTCCGTCTTTCGAGCAGGTCTAGTTGATCCTACTCTCCAAAATGCCGTGATGTTCTCACTGGCTTTAGCGGCGAGTGGGGGCATTGTCAATCAGGAATGTCTTGTGTATCGGGGACGGACAATCCATCACATTCGTGAAAGAATGGCCTCGTTGGATAGGGCCATTTCTGAGCCGACTATCGGCGCAATACTGCTGCTTGTTGGAGTGGAGGTAGGAGATCAGCCTACTCAGTAAGCCTTACGTCAAGCCGGTACTGACTTTGGGACCCTTAGGCTCAACTTGGAACAACGTCCCAGGTGCAACTTCACATGGGCGCAATTCAGCACCTACTCACAGCATGCCAGACAGCAGGTGCGGGTCTAACAGAAGGAATTAAACGTGCCATATTCTGGTAAGATCAATGCATGGATTAGAGGACATATTCTTACGCTACTGGACAGGCAAGACCTGAACGCTGCCATCTTGGCGGGTTCGAAGCGAATAGTTGACCACACGACATTTGCCGAGCTCCAATGGACAAGAGAATCTGTTTCCCCAGATCTCTTCGAGGTGCCACCTGGATTCCGAGTGCGGTCCCATCTATTCTGCCAAGATTTCATGGAAGTGGTCAAAGACATCCATGCTTTACAACGTATTCGAGAGGTTTTCCGTCGTGGAGTTTCGATGGCATTGATTAACAGCCACACAGCATCGATACAGTCGAGGCTAGAAGCTCTTTCGAAGACCACGCCTGTATCAAAGTGTTGCTGTCTCGCAGCGTATATATGCTCCGTCATGCTATGCTGCACGATTTGGTGCGCGTTGATAATTCCTGTGAGTAAATATTCAGTTCAACGTTTCTATGTCTTTTCTGACTCGATTTGTAGTCCAACTTATCTACACACTTGCTTCATGAACTACAACAAGTGCGCGACGACCCTATTTGGGTCGACCATGACCTACTACTCTGGCTTATATGCATTGGTGGAGCATTTTCCCCAGCTGGAACTGTACGATCTGGCTATATCGCGCTTTTCCGCTCAACAGTTCCCAAAAGAATCAGTTCATACGACTCATGGGCCGATTTGTATGAGATCTTGAGGCAATTCATCTGGTCAGACATAGCGTTTGGACCCGGTGTCAGGAAATTCTGGGAAGAGGCATCTACGCCAAATTAACCCTACTCTTGCGAGCATCTCGAATATAAATAATGCAAATAACAACATTAAGTTATAAGACCCCCCTGTTTCGGCATCCAAGCCCTTTTTAGGCAAAGTTCTATAGAAATATCTCACAAAGAGTAATATACAACAGCTAGAATAACTCACTACTTGCATTCATTTTTTATTTATATCTTATATGCGCTTTTCGGTCCATTTAAAAGTCTCTGCAGGGGCACATGCAAGCCCCTGCGATGCGCTTGGTCTTGGGGTGTCCGATTAACTTGCAGTATCACTCGCCGGGACGTATCCCTGTACTGCCCTGCACAGCAAAATGTACTCTTAGCAAGCATGATGCCATTTTTAGCGATAGGACCGAATTGTTTCGTGCTAGTCTCTTAGAATATTAGGCGAAACCGCTCGGGGATAATCAGTTTAAGTCAGAAAACGCAGTGTGTTTTAAATAATACTCCTCAGGTAGGTATTGAAGCCTATAAAGTGGCGGGGAAATTCCTAGGAAAGGTGAGTGCTAGTGGAGAGCACTAGAGGGACCTCGGAGAACACTCGGCAGAGTTCGACTCGTTTGTAAACCCGGGGAAGGCCGGCTAATAGATACCTCCAACTGCATAGCCTATTGTGGCAGTGAAGCTTCTCTTAGCTTCAAAATGTTAGTTGCTGTGAGGCAATTCTATATTCCTATATACAGACGGTCGCTCCGGAAAGTCTGGTCGAGAAATCAAGGGTTTTCATTTTCTCAAGTGCTACTATTGCAGGCTCTTCTCCTACACGTATAGAATACTCGTCACTGTCATTATGACTCAAGAGGAACCGCCTAACCCCCTGGATGCGCAAATGGTTCCGAGGCTTGATCCCTTATTTTTCCAATACTACCGCTGATATGCAGCTTTAGAGGCAATTGTTGGGCATTGAAAATATAAATGCTCTTGTGATGTGAAAGAAATCGTGTTCTTTATTATTGTTGACACAGTCCTCTCACTAACTTTGGAGACGCAAAGCATAAATTACATAGATGCTAAGGCTGTCAATGCATCTGGGCACGAGTTTAATAACCGAGTGTGAATGTGGCCATCTTGGGGCGCTGCATTTTGATATCTATGATCAGGCTATGCAGGTTGCCTACTATTCTTATGCCAAAACAATTTGTGACACGGATCTTTTACGGGAGCTTGTTGATCCAAATTTACCTCTGAGCTCAACGCCCTACTCGAACCAGTGGCTAAGAATCCTTGGCCGTGTCGCATATGGGATCAATATTGTAGAGCATGAGGGGAAAAGCAAGTATCAAAGCGGCCCTATCATGCTAGTTGCACGCTCTGCCTTCCACTGCAGCGATGCTTCAGCGCTCGCGCTTGTCGAATCTATGGCAGATGATCTCAGGTCGAAAGGTGCCGCACGAGAGGATCTCGAAATCTCACTGTTTGGTTTATGGCGACATGTCAAAATGGCAAGAGCGCAGATAAGTTTCGGTTGAAAGCTCGTCTTGTTTGCTGACAACCCAATAGCATCCGAAAAGGAGAGGCCTGTCATGTCGGATGAAGTAACTCGAGGCGTAGCACAATTATGATCTTGTGGAGATGGATGGTATGTTGATGAGTATCTAAATTCTGATCTTAGTCTTTGAGTCAAGGAAAGCCTAAATACTTGTCGTGTCTTTAAGAATAGTTTAACATCTATTATATCTGTTATTTACATAGCAAATTTGCAGGTGTATAGCGGTATTAGTATTTACAAGATATATTTCCTAAGATTATATAAGGTAATAATTGCTCTAAAGGCTATTAATATCTATAAAATATTATAACTAGTAGTTATTAATTTAATTCCTTGAAATTAACTTCAGATCATTAATATATTTAAATAGGCTTTTAATAACAAATGAGAAATAAATAGGAACTAGAGATTTAAAAATACCAAGGCTCTTGTCTTCCCATACTTGACTTTCTAGGACCTAGAGTAAAGTTAACTATCCCTAGCTAAGTCTCCTTCTAGATCTTAGACTGGATAAGCTCAACAAGCTGCCTTGCCCTACCAAGGTCAGGGCACTCCGCTTCCCAGTATCCAAGCGTAATACAGCAGGTATCGACATGTCTCTTCACGTCGTATAAGTCATTTCCATCGACTAACCCAGCTTTGATTCCTGCGTAAAGCATCAACGCACCACTTGTATAAGCTCGGCAAGCCACCCATGTCCCGTGATGCCGATGATAAGCTGGTCCAAAGTCATTTAATGGAAACACTATTTGGAAAGCTCTTTTTGCAAGTGGTGTGATTAGTCTACGTTCCATATCATCCAAGTTCGTTTTGTGCGCAACCCGGTAAAGAAATGGCCTGTACACAAGTCCCCTTGCCAAAACGTAGCGACCATGCAAGGCATATTGAAGCTCACTCAAGGACTTCTTCGACGAAATGTCTTGGAATCCAACAGTTGTTGGAAGCATAGATACCCTAGTAAGAATTGAAGCATAGATCAGCAACTAGATCAACATGAGACTCATGACTAAAGGCGTTGCGGGGTCGAGAAGGGGGTGTTCCAGCGGCCATACCATGTTTTCAGTTGTAGTTCAAAATCTTCAGCCAAAGAAACCATTTCTCGAACATCGGCCTCGAGCCATGACATGTTGTCCTCTCGGTAAAAGGTAGACGATACTCGGCTTTCTATACGTATCAAAGCGAGTTCGCTTAGGTAATAGAACCACGATTCCTCTTCAACCTCCTGAGTAGCCAAGTGGCCCGGCGATAGCTGCGTAGAAGATGTATTCATCGGTTCAGTCTGGTTAAATAGACTGGAAAATGTGGGGGGTGAGGGGAATGCATCTGGAATGTGATGCATCGCCAGCTCTGACACGGGCAGGTTCAGTTGTGATCGTATTTCACTGAGTATCGGTCAGCCCACGATGTTCGAGTTCAACAGCACGGTAGCTTACCACTCTGACTTGATGCATGTCCAATACAATCGTTGATGTGATTGATTAGAGAATGACTTATCTTGATCCCCATCTTCTGCATTTTCATTCAGAATATCTCGTCCTTTCAGATAGAGAGCGCATGTAACGGATGCGTTGTAAAAATTGCGCCACGCTTCAAGTGGGCGCATGGTATACATGAGATATATTCCACAGAGAAGCTGACATTGGCAAGCCATGATACCACGGTCTAAGAGACCAAGCCTCCTACGGGCAAGCTGGTAGAAGCTTTCTGCTGTGCTTCTGTTGCTAACAGTATTGGACAATGGCGAGTCATCGTCTGGTCGACTGTGGGAGCTTGACTCAGATATCTCGAACGGAGCCGCAATTGAACCTAACGCACAAGCTAGAAGCTATACATGTGAGCAAAAATACAGCGGCCCGTATGGAGACACTGGCAATTTGGACTTACCACGAGGCACGAAACAGCATCCCATCTTAGACCCATCTTAACCACATTGCTCGCATATCGCTTGAGGAGAGCGGTGTCCAATATCGGATTCTTACTATGAACGAAGCGTATAAACTGCTCGATATATTTGATAATTTTGTCGTCGGGAATACTGACGTTGTGAACATATGTATCCTCTGCAGGATCATATGGATTCTTGTCAAACTCCCTTGTTCTCTGATGATCCGCTATCAAGAGTTCCTTTCCAAGGTGATTTTGACGTAGCTCAGGTTCGAATATAGGCCAGCTAAGCACAAAGTCCGTGGATGAGAATGGCGAAGAGAAGTACACGTCGTCTTGGACCGGGGCTGACGTTTTTAGGCTTGCTGGAGCTTGGAAGATAGCTGTTGAGGAAGTTGATGTCTCGCCCCTGTTTTCGTCCAGCTTGCTCAACACTTGATTCAACTTGTCAAGAATCATCAGACTTGCTGGGTCAAAACTGCGCACTATGTCAGCGAATCCGGAGCTTCAGCTGAGAGCAAAGCAGGTTCCCCCACGATGAGTGGTTTGACCGTTGCTCGTACGAGCATTGAGTCCCTTGTCTGATACAGGGCTCACACGCAGGTCTCTCATTGGTACACTTGACCTTCCGTGCTCTGCATTGTTCGCAGGCCGTGACAGCACGTTTGCGATAGTGTGACATGGAACGAAACTGCGACACTCTGTCGCGAGGAGCCGAGGAGCCTGAGGCCATGGCATCCAGAACAGCACGTCAAGCACTCGAACCGGGGATGTTAAGCGCCTTCGGGGAATACAGGATATTAATCCGAGCAGGAGTGCTATGTTTAGGAAAATGCCCGAAGGTTGGAATGAGGGGAAAGAAAATGGTGACCAAGACTCGGATCATCGGACTGGGGCTATTATTCGTGTTAGCCTGGACGCCTCGTGGTAATATGGCCCGAAATGCTTTTCAGAGGTGTGGGTCCTTGCTTCAGTCCTCAACACGAGCCTCGTGTTCGCCGAATGACATACAATGTCATACCTCGCATCTTGAAGATTGCCTTTTATTATAAACGCTAGTGCTTAATACCAGGAGCTGAAGTATCGTACACAAAGTGGTGAAGAACACAATAACTATTCCCAGGAAGCGCACACGAGCGTGCTTCTCAGCACTTTCTGCAGAGCTCTAGGGTAGGTCCCATATCAGTGCTGTGTACCTGTATACTACCAGGGCAGAGGTCTCCGATGAAGACTACAGAATTTGAACTATTTGGAACTTTTATTTGTTTTCCAGAGCTCACTACACCCACCATTCATTCGGTACTTGCAAGTTGGGAGCTATGGAAACTAACTGCAAAGTGTTTGGGCTGTGGTCCATTCATTGTTGACGTCATTGGGATGGGGGGAAATTGGCCCACGAATGAAACGACACGGGGAGTATCGGACTGAAGGCCGAAGATGTTCTCCGCCGCATGTCTTGTCTGGCATGAATCCTTGCTAGCGTACAGAAAAAAGACGCTTCGCTAAAAGTTGGGGAAAGATAACCAAGGATTTTGGAATTTGAGCCAAGACAGTGAACATGGTATCCATCATCTGATTTCGATAGTGAAAAAAGCGAGAGTCCGAAGACAACACCGTACGTCCGGATCAAGGACCTTTTTTGCACTAGTAGTCATTTGCGTGTGAACCGAATCGGCCTTTCCCTTCAGGATGAGAAATGGAGCGTTAACACGGTGACTAAAACATCGACCCTAAGATGAGGCGTCCTAGCTTACGAGCCATCATTCTAGACACTCTCAAATGGTGGCTTGACAGACCTTAGATAGTCATTGGCTGGATCCCAACCCCTTTGTGACCGGCCTGCTTGCCGCATTGAGCGGAGGCTCTACCAAACATGTTGTTACCCGCTCAAGGATTTTTTAACACCTGGTGAAAGGCGATGCTTTCGTCGAGATGGCATGGAAAGAAACATAAGTGGCCTACGAAGGCGTAGTGTAGATCTAACTCACAAGTTGATGTACCACGACAATGATGAGTAGGTTGGATTTTCTGGTATTCATTCTATTCTCCCTGCACTTTCCGTCTGAATGTTTACCCCCATGCAACAAATATTCTAAGCGCCAATATCCATTTCAATACTCCCGCAGTGGCTGTACTGGCCACGAGTTCGGCTGGAGGAATGCAACAGAGAAGGAGTGCGTTCCAGAGTAAAGCTGCACTGGCTCCATATCCGAACCATCTGGAAAGATAATCTCAGCAGAACTGTTGGGAGGTATAACAGCCTCGATGGTCAATGTCTGATGTTCGCTTCCTTGCAACCGCCACCGTGTGGAGAGTAGTCCATAGGGTGTTTCCAAGCTTGCTTGGGCATGCGTAAGATTGCCACCCACTATAGGTGCTATGCGGGCTTTGCTCCAGCCTGGTGCCGCACACTGCAACCCGGCCAAGCGCTCGAACATGAACTTAGCCACAGCACCAAATGCGAAATGGTTGAAGCTGGTCATATCACCTGGATTTATCGACCCATCGGGTAACATGCTGTCCCAACGCTCCCACATCGTTGTCGCGCCCATAGTAACAGGATAAAGCCACGAGGGACATTCCGTGTTTGTAATCATGGCGTGAGCAATCTGAGGATACCCGGCCTGGACCAGAGCCTCGCAAATCAACGGCGTACCTGCGAAACCAGTGCCTATCTTGAAGGCGCTCCGACGCACGATGAAAGCTAGGCGTTCGAAAGCCCGGGCTTTTTGCCTTGTTGTAGACAAGAGATTGAACGTGATAGCTAAAGCGTAGCCAGTTTGGGTGTCTGACATTAATCGACCACTTGGTGTCAGATATTCCGTCGTGAACTCATCTAAAGCTGCGAGATATTCCGTTTCGTACTTTGTGGCGTCGTCCTCTCTATCGAGTATCTTGGCTACTTCACTGACTATTCGAAGTGAACGTACGAGGTATGCGTTGGAAACGAGAACCGCGTCTGTCCTGGCAAGGTTCGGTTGGTCTGGAGGGGCTGTAGGGTCTAGCCAATCCTGTCTTCTGTTAGCTACTTCCACACTTGGGATGGCAAGTCTGCTGCAACTTACTCCAAGCTGAGGGTGCGAGTCTTCCCATAAATGGAAATTACCATTTTTGTTCTTCGGGATGGCTGCTAACCAGTCTATCATGCCTTGGTAATGGTTCTCGAGGACGCTTATATCTCCGGTAGCTTCGTACAAAGCCCAAGGAGCGAGGACGACAACATCACCCCAGATAGAAGCGGGTTTGACTTGGCCAAAAATTGGATCCCCTTCCAGGACGTTGGGGACAACAAGAGGTGGGACGCCACCATGTTTGCGCTGCTCAGCGTGTACGTCGTGAAGCCAGCCATCGAGCATACTTGTACAATCGTATATGAGGCTCCCGGTTGGAGCATAGAGTGCCAAGTCACCCGTCCAACCGAGCCGCTCATCTCTCTGGGGGCAATCTGTGGGTATAGACACAAAGTTTCCGCGCATACTCCAAACAATGTTGTCGTAGAGACGATTCAAAAGCGAGTCTGAGCAGCTAAAGTGCCCGATGCGCTTCATATCAGTATGGACAACGACTGCCTCGATGGAATCGAGGAGATCGTCACTCTCAGAGGCCCACCCGCTTACCTCTACGTATCGAAAGCCGTGGAAGGTAAAGCGAGGCTCCCACGATTCACCCTCTGAACCTCCTTTCAGAGTGTAAACGTCAGTGTTATCAGCGCCTCTCAATGGTCTTCTGCCAAGTTCATCGCGCTCCATTACCTCGGCATGCGAGAAGGTGATCTGGTGGCCCACGCTTCCATGCACTTCTTTCATCCTCGTGAAACCAACGAGATTCTGTCCAAAATCTATAACTGTCTTTCCCGAGGGCGTGATAGTCTTATTGACAGGCTTGATAATTTCGACCTTTCTGACTGGTGCTGATTCTTGAGCTAGCAACTTGATGGACGCTGGGACTTTGCCTCGGTTGGTGACAGGTTCCCACGTGGACAATTTGTCCGTCAGTGGTAAAGACCACCCAGGGATTTCCAGCCTTGCGTCATATTTCTCGCCATTGTATATCTCTGCAAGAACTGTCGGTCCTCGACAGACCTTCCACGAAGAATCAGTTACGACAAGCTCGTGGCTACCGTCAGCGTAGCAGATTTCCAACTGCGCAAGCAGAGCCGGTCGTTTGCCCCATTTGTTCCGGGTTCCTCCACCCCAGCCCAGACGTCCACAGAACCAGCCTTCAGCGACTCTGACACCAATTGCATTGATCTCAGAATGAGAAGATATGTAATTTGAAACGTCGAAGACTTGGTACTGTAGCCTTGCGTCGTAGGTGGTCCACCCTGGGGCTAGGAAATGATCGCCGACGACCCTACCGTTGATCTCTGCTTCGTAGAGCCCTTGTGCGGTAATGTAAAGTCTTGCATGTTTGACCTGATCAGCTTTGTGGACAACGAACTCACACCGGAAGAGTTCTTCGGGCTGGGGATCATCGGTTGGATAGGTCCATGGGGAGGTGATAAAGTCTGCGCGCCATTCTTCCTGATTAAGCAGGCCTGCTTCAATGCTGATAGGGTCGGACCACTCCGCCACCGACTCGCGTCCATCCTTGTCGGTGCCCGTTGCTTGAATCCTGATAGAAATCTTTTGGCGAGATTTCAACGGAGCAGTTGCCGGCCATGGTACGAGGACGCATTGACCAGAGTCGACAGTAACAGAATAAGACAACTCAGCTGAAGGTGTAACCGCCGTGTCAAAGATGTTGATGGTGTAGCGTTTCTGCCAGAAGCCTTCTGGTGCGTTTTGGAACTTCCACGATAGACGTGGAGCCACATGGTGAGTACCGAGCGTTGAAGGCGAGTGGGAGTGCTCGAAGTGTGCATCGACGACCTTGAAAGGTCGTGAGAAGTCTTGGGCCGTGGCTGACATGATCGATCAGAACTGGAGTCTTTGGTTGACGATGAGGGAGGATGCTGTTCGACTGGCCATAAAAGCAGCCGTTTGATCCTCGGTGTTTATTGAAGCGAGGCTAGACACTTGCAGTGGATACTGTGGCGGGATGTGAGAGAATGAGGGGGAGACTAAAGGTCAGTTCGGGATGTGGAGGAAGAGACTATTTTGCCAAGCTAGTTACTCGTCAAATCCAGAATTTCAAACTGCAGGTCAACTGACATACAGTGTCCACTTCCTTACTCAGAGGTGGGGGCGTATGCTAGGACCGTTAGCCTTCGGGTCGAGAGACTTGCGGGATTCTTGTGAGCGTAATCTAGCCATGCCTTAACGAGACACAGGATTCGAGCAACGACTCTTCTCTATCATGGCTTTCACCGGGCTGAAACTGTGAAATAGACCTAAATGTCTGCGCTCAAATGCGTGTATACGTACTTCTACACCCTATCAACTTGAAAGTTGGAACTCAGGTCTCTTCTAGAATCGCTTAATATAGGCTGCCAAATTATAATGAAACGCCGAAAGAGTCAAGCTCGGAGACCGCCTCTAGATTGACTTACATCCCAGAGTCGACCAAGTACGACGAGGAGATGAACACTAACTTGAGATTGACTAGTTGAAGTAACTAAAACACTAGACTGAGAAGACCATCTCCTCAGCGACCATCACTGTCACTCTTTGGATGATATCAGCAACTGACCGTCCAATTGAGATCTCATATTCTCCAGCCCGGGCAACCCACATGTCCCGAGCCTCATCGAAATATGCCAAATCTCTAATTGGAACCTGAAGGGTTATTTGCTCTGATTGTCTCGGCTCAAGACCGATCATCTCAAACGCCACAAGGTTCTTAATCGGGTGGAACGGATCCTTTTGTGAAAACCCAGCATAAACCTGCACAAGCGTGCGCCCATACACTTGGCCAACATTCTCGACATTCACCGAGATCAGGATTTCCGTTTCGCGCATCGCGGACTCGAGCCCAGTGAAATTGAACCGAGTATACGACAAGCCATGGCCAAATGGGAAGTTGACCTTGTCACAAGAGAGTCGGTCATAATGACGGTATCCGACGAAGACTCCCTCTTTGTACTCCACCACTGGCTGGCCATCCTGATCATATGTACCAGGAAATTTTCCGAACGCCGGGGAATCTTCAATTCTCGCAGGAAATGATGTGGGGAGGTGTCCTTCCGGGTTGACGACACCAGTGAGAACATCGGCTATAGCATTGCCAGCTTCTTGGCCGCCAAACCACGCCTGGACCACAGCCGACACGTTGTTCAGCCAGGGCATAGAAACCGGGACACCAGTGGAGTTGACGATGATAACGTTTGAGTTGACGGATGCCACGGCGGAAACAAGGGTATCCTGTGTCCCGTTCTTGGGGAGGTTAAACGACAACTGATCCTGACCCTCAGTCTCCCACTGGAACTCATTCCCTGTGAAGACTATGGCATAGTCAGCAGCTGAAGCCGCTTTAACAGCCAGTGCTTGTAGGTCAGCATCATGCTCGCTGCCAGGGGACATGCCCAGGCGCAGACCCGGCCTTCCTTGTAGTATCTCCAACCCGGGGACAAGGTTTGGAGGAACGGTTCGCAAACGCAATCGGTAGCTTGTTCCTGAGCATAAGTAATGAATGTGTTCTCTGTCCTCCTGGACACCAAATATGAAGCCCATTGCATCAGGAGCGCAGTGATCTTGGCCAGATACAAACTCGCCGTCGATGTAGAAGTGAGTAGGGCCAACACCAGAGATGGCAAAATAGTGAGGGCCTGTCTCTTTCGGTGTAAAGTCACAAGCGAACTCTACAATCTTCGAGAATGTCTCAGGATTGAAAGGGGCTGTATTTGGAGAGCGTTCGCCGTGTTTCGTTTCCGTCAGCTCACTCGTGTCCGCTGCGTAGAGGTGCCGGGTCCAGCCAGGCTGCCCATCCATGCCCACGACTGTACCTTTGTTCTCATCGTTGATGAGAGGGGCAAGAAAACGACTAGTGTGGGCCCCTTTCGCAAAATGGAGCTGAGCAACATCACCGAGAGCCTCCTTCAGCCCATCCCAAGCTGTCACAGAGTAATGAGCTTTCACCGCAGCGCTGCCACCACCATGGCCAAGCCACGTCTTCGCCAAGCCGATCAACGCAACGTTCTTGCCACGTACTTTATCCTTCGACAATGGGAGAATGTCCTTGTCATTCTTAAGTAGCACAGCACCTTTTCCTGCAACCTCGCGAATTAACTTTCGGTCTTCGAGTCGGTCGACAGATGTTTCTGGCTGTGGAGATAGGTTGTCGAACGCACCGACCCTCTTCAGGAATTTGAGCAGGGCAAGTGCACAACGATCAACCGCTTCTTCCAAAGCTTGACCTGACTGGATTAGCTCTAGTATGTCGGCTGCTTTTCGATGAATAGTTGGGCCCGGCATCTCAAGATCTAGCCCAGCATTGAGAGCTTCGACAGACGAGTTTGTGCCTCCCCAGTCACTCATCACGAGACCGTCCCATTCCCAGTCGTTTCTCAAGACCTTTTCCAGGAGGTATTGACTCGAGTCACAGTGATCACCGTTGAGCTTGTTATATGCTGTCATGACAGCCCAAGGACTAGCTTCCTTGACAGCAATTTCGAACGGTCGGAGGTAGATTTCTCGGAGGGCTCGTTGGCTCACGATCGTATCGATTCGCATTCTTTCTGTTTCTTGCTCGTTGACAGCAAAATGCTTCAGCACTGCGGCGATCCCGTTCTGTTGAAGACCTTGGATAATCTGGGAAGCAAATCTTCCTGATACAAGGGGCTTTCTGTCGAGATTAGCAGGAACAAAGGCTACTCTTCTGGGGGGTCTTGTTATGCTCACATCTTCGGAAAAGCTTTCAAAGTTCCTCCCGCCTAGAGGGTGCCTATGAACACATGTTGTGGGTGCTAGTAGACATTGTGCCCCCTTAGTACGGGCTTCCCTCGCGAGTGCTTCGCCAACTTTGCGTGCAAGTACTGGTTCGAAGGTTGCAGCTAAGCAAGAAGCAGCAGGGAAACATGCTGCGTGACACGTGCCCGTGAAGTCCCCTCCTCGAGCGCCGTTCGGTCCATCTGTAAACTTTGCTGGGTCATGAGCGATTGATCATGTATGGTAAGGGGAACGACTGACCTTGGCAGATGGTACCTTGCCTGGGATGGAGCAAGTCTCCCAAAAGTTTTTTCCAGCAAGTAGAGTGATCTATGCGATGCGTTAGTGCCTGAGCTTCGCCACCTGAATCCCAAGAGAGGACTACCTTTTCCTCCAGTGTGAGAGACTGGAGAACAGCTGCAAGGTCTGTTGGAGGACTCATGGTGGCGGGATGTTGGCAGAAATTTGGAAGAGCGTCGAGCCCCCTTACCAAGATCCTTAGTAGTAGTAGTGATAGTAGTCGGTGCCGGGAGAATTGGTGCCGAGGTGGTCGGATGATCCTATGTGCATGGTCTTTCAAGCAGAGAACAAACCTGGTCTCACCGTAGTTACGGGGTAGGCCCCTCAGAAGTCCTCGCGAGATTACCAAGTCAGTCAGTCAGTCCAAGTTGGAGTGGAGGTGCTGGAAGGCCTTGCAAGAGCGTTGAAAGCTTGGTTTTCGGCCGAAGTCTTCCGAGTGGCTGCGCAACCATGTCATTCTCCGCATTTCTGGCTTTCAATCCGGGGCCCCGGGAATCTTCACCCACATCGGCCCCGCTTTCCCCAAAGGTCTAGACTGCTAGAAAATTTCGAGCTGATCAGAGGGATGAAGAGTACATATATATTAGTAGGAATTTCGTGTCTTCGTGTCTTCTCTTTCATCCAATGCAGCATCAAAATTGCTAACTCAATCACTTCTCGCCTTTAATTCTGCCTTCCCAACTAACACTATGGACTCTCGCCCACCCTCTCGTGACGAAGTCAAGCCTGGCTTTCAGCAAGTCGAAGCCGTCAACATGCCGCTGCAAGAGCCAGGGAGTGAGAGACCTTTCTGGCAAATCCTGAAGGATCATCCACGGGTTCTGCTCTTTACCCTGATGGCCAACTCAGGTGCTTTGTTATTTGGTTTTGACGTCCTAGTCCAGGGCGCCATCACAGCTCTGCCTGCTTTCGTGTAGGACCCTGCCCGCTTCTTAATGCCGAGTTACCAACGCGATACTGACCAAAGTTTTGATGCAGTATTTCCTTTGGCTCACCATTTGGTGAGACTATAATTCTCCCAGCTCTCTGGCAGGGCCTCTGGCAAGCAATCAACGCCATGGGTATCATGCTAGGTGCTTTTAGCAATGGCGCGCTCCTCGACTTGTGGGGCCGACGAGCTATGTTCTTCACTGGAGGAGTGATATCTGCGATCGGTAAGTCCTCACAAACCTTTTGAAATGGGTAAGGTGGTCGTGACTGATACCGTGTTTCTTCGCAGCGTGTGCACTCGAATTCATTTGCGGAGACTTCGCAAGTGTTGATACAAGACGGGGTGTTCTCTTAGCGGCCAAATTTATTCTCGGAGTCAGCCAGGGCATCATGATGTCCACATGTCAGACCTATGTCTCCGAAATATCGCCTCCAAAATTGCGTACAGTCCTTCTAGGATGCTATCCTTTCCTTATCGTACGTTCCTGATCTTGTTGCAAATCCAGCCCAAATTCCTCTGCTAACGATTCAATCTTAGTGCGTGGGGCAGATGATAGCAATCTCCATTGTCTTTGCGAACATTGGTGACATGACTACACGCGCTTTCAAGATTCCTTTCGCGGCTCAATGGGCATTTTCCGCATACGCCATCCTTGCCGCACTCGTCGTTCCCGAAAGCCCTTCCTACCTTGTCCTGAAAAAACAGACCTCCCGTCTCGATGGGGTCCTCAACAAGCTGTATGGCTCAAAGGCGAATCTGGCGCAAATCAAAGAGACCCTCATATCGACCATCGCACACGAAGGTTCTGTGTCTAATGATGCTGCTGGAGCAACTTATTCCGAGTGCTTCAAAGCTACGGATCTCCGCCGCACCTTCATTGTCGCTATTCTGAATACCCTGCAACAATTTATGGGAATCTCGCTTATTTCCAACTCGACTTATTTCTTTGTCATGGCTGGCATGAGTGCTAAGAAGGCTTTGACTGTCAATCAGATTGGCGTGGGACTCAGTATGGTTGGCACCCTGGTTTCCTGGCTGATTATGACCAGGTTTGGTCGACGTATGACTATCCTGTCTGGCTTCGCTACTTGTGGCGTCATCTATTTGGCTATGGCTATTGCTGGATTCTTTCCGCATAACCCGTCAGCACTCAAGTATGTTCCCGACTTAACGTTCTGAATGAATGGCAATATTACGATCGCGTCGCTAACGCACATAAATCAGCTTCCTAGGCGTCTCAGTTATACTCGCTTCTTTGACTAGCAACTTCACTGTGGGAACGGCTTATCCTGTAGCCGCCGCTGAAATCCCGTCGGTTCGCCTGAGGGCAAAAACATTGGGAATCGGCTTCTTCGTCAATGCCTTTATGACCTGGATATTTACTTTCACAGTCCCATACATGTTCAATTCTGACCAAGGCAACCTTGGCGGCAAGATCGGATTTATCTTCCTTGCAACTTGCGTTATTGGCTTTGCTGTTTCCTGGTTACAGATTCCGGAGACTAAGAATATGTCTTATGCGGATATTGACCACCTCTTTAGCACAAAGACAGGTGCGCGAATGTTTGCTAAGTCTGCATCTTTTAGAAGCTCAGTAGCTAGTAAAGTCTAGAATTATTACTACTTTCTTAGTAGGGCATTAAAATACTAAAATATAATTTAAGTATTTATAAGCTTAAAAATGTTGTTTTCTTATAATAAAAGCTTCAAGGTTTTTTTAAGTTTTTATGTTTTAATTACTGAACATTTTAATTACAAACTTATAAATACTAATTTCTAAGAGTGCAAGGTTCGAGTATTCGGTGGACCGGAGGACTACAATAAAAACCTTAACGATGGCAACACTACTACGCTAGGCGATAACGTCGTTCTGGTTATGCGTGGAGCTGGCCCCATTGGCTACCCAGGTGCACCGGAGGTGGTCAACATGCACGCACCCGCGGCACTACTGAAGATGGGAATTTTTGATGTACCTTGTATCGGCGATGGAAGACAATCGGGCACATCGGGTTCACCATCAATCCTTCATGCATCTCCGGAGACCTCAGCTGGCAGAAATCTTGCCATCTTGCGTAACGGGGACACCCTCAAGTTTGACCTCGACCACGGCTTGTTGATATCCTTATATCCGAAGAAGAGATACAGAGCAGAAGGGCTATAATACAAGAGAAAGCGAAGGTACTGACGGCGGAATGTCAAACACCCTGGCAGGGTATTGTCAGAAGGGAGACGAGCCAACTCAATTATGGCATGGTACTCAAGAGTGCTGCGAAATACCAATGGGTCGCAGACAGGTTCTTCGTGCCTAGACACAACCACTAGATACAACCACTAGATGCGTGGCGCTATGTAGCGCTAATTTTCAAAAGCTAGTATCCTGATTCGGAGATTGGATACCAAGAAACAATCAAGTTCATGCAAGATATGCCAGTTCCAAACAACGCAGCTACATTAAGTGTGGAACATTTGCAATGGTGCTCAAATTTGATATAGTATGAGTTCCAAGTATTCTGAGCGCTAGTTGTACGCGATTGAAGATGAAAGGACGCATGAGGGCAAGTAGGCCTGAGTTTGAGGATAAGTTCTATTATATATGTCGAAAATCTGAATACGCTATCTTGCGAGTGTGCTAGCATTGGTGGTATAATGTTGGGTAATAAGTAAAAGATAATCATTTTGGTACATTTTGATGTAGATGGCAAGGCCTCTCTGGACGTACGGCATACTTAGGTTGAAAGATAGCAAGTTCAGAATACACAGTGAAATGCAAGTTTGATGTGATTCTTCTGCTTCAGGCCTCCAGTCATCAGAATTTTCTGCCCCGTCATGTAACCGATCTTGCATAGCATCTCCACTACATTGGCACACTCTTCCACCGTGCCAAGTCTTCGAACGGGAATGTTCGCAACATCACCCGGTGTCCCCTTGAGGATTTATGCGTTTGGGATGAGTCCAGTGTCTCCAATCATTGCAGGGGCCATTCTGTTGACTGGAATTCCGAGTCCTGTCAGCTGGGTTGAAAGATTTCGCATCATCCCGTTCAAGCCAGCCTTAGAAGCCGCATAATGGCATCCGTTAATTCCCCCATTCTCGGCAGCAATACTCGATATGTAGATAATGCGGCCCCAGCTCTGTTCTTTCATCCACGGTAGCGATTTCTTGGTCAGGAGAAAGGTGCTTCGTAAGTTGATCGACAAGACCTTATCAGACTGCTCGACGGAAATTTCTGCGATGTTGCGAACAACCTGTGCATACCCGGCATTGGCGATCAGTACGTCTGTAACCCTTCCATTTGCGGCTTCAATCTCCTTAAAAAGTCGATCAAGATCATCAGCGACGCCCAAGTCCACCTGATGGGAAGAGATTCACCGTTCACCATGATTATCCTCCCTAAACTCCTGAATGAGGATATCAAGCTTAGACTTATTAGTCGCATCAGTCAGGGCTAGTGACAATCCGCATTTCCAAAGTGCTCGAGCACAGCTGGAGCCGATCCTGCATCGTGTAAGCCCATAGTTGTATGCGTGAGAAAAAGGCACATTATCCAACCTACCCATCAGATGCCCCGGTAATCAGCGCAAGTCTTGAATTGAGGTAAATATCCACGGACAATTTGAGCTGGATAATGAACTGCAGGGTGATTTGTTGTGCAAATACAGTAGAGAATTGGTCGTTGACCGATTTTTGGAGTATGCATAGCCTATGAGCTAGTGATACGCGTAGGAAATAGTCCTGTTCATGATATAATCCACATTCAAATCATTGGCAGAGTGTTTATAGCATGGAGCTATTGATGACCAACTATTCTGATTCAAGTGAATAGCTACCGAGGCAAGCTCCGGTTGAGCAACTCCCACCCCAGCAGAGCAATTATCAGCCGAGAGTATGTATGTATGGTGGCGATCGCTCTGTCTATGCGATTGAAACGATGCTTTGGAGGCAATGTACATGCAGATACATGACAAAGGCAATACTTCACGATCAGTCACATAATGAAACTTAAATATGCTAGATCAGACACTTGATAGATGGAAATGAGCTGTTTCTTGATACCTATGTTTCTAGCAGTTAGAGCTCCTTGGCGTAATCTCTTACAGCTCTCACGAAGCTATCAGCAGGACTGAGCCCAATCTTGAGAGCCAACGAAACATCAAAGTTACAAGGTCATGACTCCACCAAATTTCCAAACTTGTCATCCTCAGTCTCTTCTATATAATCCAGTTTGTCGGGTCCAGCCACGGCCGCCAAAGCATCTCTCATTTCTTGAATGGTCACCAATGCCCCTGGACCACTCAGACTTCGCTTATACAGAGATAGGGCTTCAACTGGCAAGTCCAGAAGGCGCACCAGTATGGACTTCAGATTCTTTGGTGAACATGTCCAGAATCTCTTGGATCTATCTGTTGTTGGGACGGGACAACGCACTTCCTCCCTGTCAGTGGCTCCTTGATGATCCCGCTTAGAAAGCTACTTGCTGCTTGTACAGGGGCTCCGGGACGACCTGTCATTCCAGGCAAACGAATAGCGAGACCGTCGATATATCGCCGCCTGGTATAGTCGTTGATTACGGCCTCGCAAATCAATTTCTCGATGCCATATGATCCTTCGGGAGTAGGACAAACCTCCTCGGTGATTTTGTCCGCTTCCGGACGACCATACACGGCGATGCTGGACGCATAAACGACCCGGGTTCGAGATCTGCCGCGTTGAGCCACTGCAGCTGATTGAGTGTTGCATCGATATTGACGCGGAAGCCCAGGTCGTAGTTCTCCTCTTCCCCCGAGAACATGATCCCGTGGAGGATAAAGACAGCATCCACTTGATGCTCCAGAACAGCAGCTACCTCAGTGACGACGTCTGCTTTGATGCATGTTGCGTTCTCCGAGTGCAAAGATGATGGGGGAACAAAGAAGTCCGAGACATCAGTCAGAACGAGGTGGTTGTCAGGGTTCTTGAGGAGCGCTTTAGCCAAATACTGCCTATGAGGTCCCCGGCACCAGTGATGAGGATTCTCATTTTGACAGCGCGATGTAACTATTCTTGATAAGCACAAAAGCGTTGGCTTAAACAAAGCTTATACAAGTCGTGCTGATAGATGTTGTTCGTAATGAAAGAGGCGACTAACAACAATACAGAAACCCATTGTATGCCATCTATCATCCGCTTCAAGTACTGGTAGCTCGCGGATATGGCCTGCCCCATTAACGTGTTTCGGTTTGTGTAGGCTCAAGTGTGGGGAATAAGAAAAACATGGATTTATGGCCGAAAAGTTCATCAGCCATTAATAAGCCATTAATGTTAAATAGGGAGTTGTCAAAGTGACGTCATTGCGGTGCCAGCTAGAACTATACAATCTGGATATATCGAGCTTTTCCACTTAATAATTTGTAATAAAATTGATTTTCGCAACTTATACATAGATATATATAATATACTAAGGCAATTTATCCAATAAGATGTAGCATTTAAATTTGGTATCAGGAAGTTCTAGGAAGAGGCTTTTATGCCAATTAAACCCCATTCTTACCTGCATCTCGGATACAAATATTCTAAATAGGTATATATAGTAGTAAAACCATCTAGGTCGCTATTTAAGGTAGTATTACTTACTTATCAGCTTGAACATTAATATGAGAATAATCTCAAGCAAGAATTTAATCGAGTATAACCGGTTATAGCGGCTAGATCGCCATAAGGCAATATTGTGATGATGTATCTGGTGCCATTGGAAAAGACTTTACCCACAGCCTGTCTATAGAGATTTCTCTGGACGCTAATTGAGCAGCAAAAATGGGGTTAAGGCGTGATAGATTGGTAAAATGTTAGTAAAAGCGTGTATTTATTGCCGAAAAGTTTATCAGCCATTGATAAGCCTTTAACGTTGAATGGGAATTGTCAAAGTGACGTCACTGCGGTGCCATTGACGTCGTCGAATTCTCGCCATGTTCACTTCTATAAGTTGCTGAAACAGTTCTCTGCCTTAGAAGTCGGTTGTCAATATTTAGTCTTGACTATCTGACCATCTAATACAATAACTATAAGCGATTCGAAGTTGTTTGCGAAAATGTCAGCACAAAAGGTTTTTATGTCAGTAATCCCCGGATTCCTAGACTTCACGTGATGCTGACAAGTCATAGCACGGGAACCACCGGCTATATCGGAGGTGATGCTTTCCACGCTTTGTACAAGGCCCAGCCTGACTGGAGCTATACTGTTCTTGTGAGAAGCGAGGACAAGGGAAAGTCGATTCAAAAGCAATACCCCGAGGTCAAGTTGGCGATTGGATCCCTAGATGACTCTGCAATCATCAAGAAAGCGGCTTCTGAAGCCGACATTGTGATCCGTGAGTTCGCTTTATTTCTCGCAAGCATTTACAAACAGTTGACAGCTGACTCTCGTTTCCAGATACCGCTGATAGCTCGGACCATCAGGGTGCCGCGCAAGCCATTGGCGCAGGCCTTCGATCAACACACTCTAGTGCAAACCCAGGATACTGGATCCACGTTAGCGGCACCGGCATTCTTTGCTGGTATGACATGGACAACAAGCGCTACGGCGAAGGTCCTCTTCCAGAACAAGCTTATGATGACTTAGAAGGAGTTGACAAGGTCACATCCTTGCCCGACACTGCTTTCCATCGCGATGTCGATAAGATTGTGTTGAGCGAGGCTGCACAGACCCCTGATGCTGTTAAGGTTGCCATCGTGTGCCCACCAACCATTTACGGAACAGGCCGAGGACCTGTCAACCAGCGAAGCCGACAAATCCCTGGATTGACTGCTACAACTCTGGAGAAGGGCTTTGGGCCTATCATTGGCGCTGGCAAGACCGAATGGGATAATGTGCATGTCCACGATCTCTCTCAACTGATTGTTCTGCTCTCGCAGCGAGCATCATCATCGGATAAGCATGACGATGCGCAGGAAATTTGGGGCCCCAAGGGTTATTTTTTCGCCGAAAACGGTACCCACAGGTGGAGCGAAATCTCTCGCCTTATCGCCAAAGAGGCCCACAAGCAGGGTGTTATCGATAGCGATAAGACAAAGACGCTGGATCCTGAAGAGGCCAAGGAGAAGCTGGGCTTTGAGGCTCTGTCTTGGGGTCTTAACAGCAGGGGAGAAGCGAGGCGGGCACGCAAGTTTTTGGGATGGAAGCCCGAAGGCCAAAGCCTGGAGGACTGGTTGTCTGAATCTGTGCAGACTGAGGCTCGCCGATTGAGCAAAGCCTAAAGCTGTATCCTCACCAGGATCCTGGTCCATAGTACCCTAAACCAACTAAATAATGAGTTAACGGATCGACTTCTACCACCTCTGTGCGACATCATTTACTATTTCACAATATTCACAGATTATTAACTCTTAATGTTAAAGCAGGCCCAGAATAATATCACTGGTACTTGTTCCTAACGACTGTAAGTTTTTATCCATCTTGCCAGGTAAACTGTCTTGTCAGTAATTGCTGCTGGTAGTGATTATACCCTGCCTATACCTTAACTCGCACGTAGATACGGCACAAAGCTCAAACACATCAATTAAGATGAATGCTCCTCCTTTAAACGTTTGCAGAAAAGATAAATTTATTTCTTTTACACTAAGAGAGTTTGCATATTTCATTACTGCCTGCGCAATACTATAAACCATACACTTAACCTATACCCATAAATAGAAAGTCTATTCAATTAACCAGTACCCGGTTTGCTTCACGAGCTTGCCTCTTTACGAAACAAACAATTTTCACAGAGGACAAAAAGGTGACGAAAACTAGATTAAATGGCAAAAAAAAAAAGTTGATCAGCTGTGTCAATCGACCACGCCAGGAGTCGAACCTGGAATCTCTAGAGGGATCAGATGCTGAGGACCGAAATCTAGCGCCTTAGCCATTAGGCCACGCGGCCTGATCTTGTTGGAGGACAGAGCCCGCTTGTTACAGCTCTCCTGCGGCATGTGCAGACGACGCGTTGTTGGTCAAATCATCTTGGTTGTTGCTGAGATATTGAGTCCCAAGGCTGTATGGGATCGTGCGTACTTGATATACCAAGAGAGCCAACAACGGCTTTTTGCTAACCGTATACGAAATTGTATGCGTACTGAGTGTCACAAGATCCACTCTCCGTATGGTGGTATGATGGAACCTAGTCCATTGAGTTCAATTAAGCGTAGCAATAAGCATTGAAGAAGCCTCGTACACATATTTGCCTGCATATAACATATAACATAGTTCCTTGTTTAGTCTTTATGGTCTGAGATCTATCGGCTGAGCGTCCGGGATAAAGACGTCCGACGGTTATGCCGCTGCCGAGTCGGGAATGGGTGAATCAAACGAGCAAATCAGGGCAAACGCGACCACCGGCTCCGATTGCCCCGAAGCAAAAATACAGGGCACATGCTCGTGCGGGGATCCCAGTCTGGTCCTAGCGCGAGCAGTCGTTCCCTCTTGACGACCACGAATCCGGGGTAGATCCGGGGTAAAACTGGAGACCATGCATCGGGCATCGGGTTAAGTCTCCCCCAACACTCGAACCAGGGCAAATGTTTGGGGTATCTGCTGACATATGGTACGAGAAGGCCTCGGTTAATGTGCCGGTACGCGGTGGTCAGTGCCATTCTTGGCCATACCCCACAACTCTAAAAGATATAAAGACTGTGGGTATACCAGATGACTTAGCTTAATCTCACCAGAGCAATTGGCAATTTCTCTGAGAGATATTTTACAATGTCGAAACAGGTCGCTGAAGAGTCTCATATCCCTGACGTGGACGCCAATGACTTCCAGGGTCTTGTCCTCAACGATGTCATCCCCCGCGATCGCCCCCCTTGGTACGCCGACTGGACACTATGGAAGCTCAACTTACTCCTCCTGAGCGGTTTATTAACCCAAACTGCGACGGGATTTGACGCCAGTATGCTCAATGGCGCTCAATCGCTGCCTCAATGGCAGGAATTCTTCGGCGAGCCCAAGGGAACGCGTCTTGGAGCCATGACTTTCGGACCCAACGGTGGCGTTCTCATCTCGATCCTCATTTCCTCCCAGCTTTGCGACTGGCTCGGTCGTCGAAAGCCCATTTTCATCGGATCTCTACTCATCATTATCGGTGCTATAATCCAGACTTGGTCCCACAACTATGGCATGTTCGTCGCATCTCGATTCATCATCGGCTTCGGTCTCGGAATCGTCTCCACCGCGGCCCCACCTCTGCTGTCCGAAGTCACATATCCTACACACCGTGGAAAGATTGTGTCTTTCATGATGGTCTCTTGGCCCTTAGGCGCTATCATTGCTGCTTGGGTCACATACGGTAGCTTCCAGATGAAGGGTTCCTGGGCGTGGCGTCTTCCGAGTTTGCTGCAAGCTACCTTCTCTGTTATTCAGGCGTCATTGGTGCTTTTCGCGCCTGAGTCGCCTCGATGGCTGATCTATAAGGGTCGCTACGAAGAAGCTAAGGAGATCTTGGTCAAGTGGCATGGTTATGGAGACCCCAACTCTCGACTTGCCCGCTTTGAGATGGCTGAGATTACAGCGACACTCGAGATTGAGAAGATGCAAAAGAAGTCCCGATGGGCTGAGTGGATCTCCTCTCGAGGTAACTGGCACCGTTTGTTCCTCGCCTGCTACATCCCCGCCATGTTACAGTGGTCCGGCAACGCCCTCACCTCTTACTACCTGTCCAAGGTCCTCAACTCGATCAACATCACCGACCACAAGACTCAGCTTCTTCTCAACGCTGGTCTTCAAATTTGGGGGTTCTTGTCAGCTGTCGTCTTTGCTGCTCTGATTGACAAGTTTGGTCGACGCAGACTTTTCCTTATCGGTATGTCGGGAATGGGTGCTTCGTATGTTATTTGGACTATCTGCTCTGCTCTCAATCAGAAGGCCAACTTTGAGCATATCGGTTACGCGGGTGCTGTCTTGGCCATGATCTTTGTCTTCTCTTTCTGGTACCATGCTTGCTCACCCATCGGTGCGACATACATCATGGAGGTTACGCCTTACTCCCTGCGTGCCAAGGCATCTATGCTTTACCAGCTGACTGGTAACTTGGCTGGTGTGTACAATGCCTTTGCGAACCCTGTCGCTATGGAGGCGATTGCTTGGAAGTACTACATCGTTTGGTGTGTTGCTATTGCGATCCACTTGACTCTTATCTATTTCTTCTTCCCCGAGACCAAGGGATACTCTCTGGAGGAAGTCGCTGAGATTTTTGATGGGCCGGATGCTCCGGTTGGCGCAAATGCGATCAGGGAGAGGAAGATGGATGATGTGGCTGCCCACTAAACACCAGCATTATAATCTGTCTGCCGTAACTTAGTAATTGCTTCATTCGATGAATAAATGACTTGGTAATATTTGTGTCGACTTTCATTAGTAAATGGTCTATATTACTAGCTGCTCTGTATCTCCCCCATTAAAGCACCATACCACGCATCCAGAGCTTCATCGACATTGAAACCGCCCCCATCCAACAACTCATTAACTTGGTTTACGTAGGCCTCCACCCCATCACCCATAGAGTATATCATATCGTCATCTGGATCAAATATGAGATTATGAGACATAGCGTCAATATCTCCTGAGGACAAAGTTGAGTTCAGAGTCGTGGCCTCATTTGGTGAGATACCCGTGAACATGGTCTTGGCATAAACCTTGTTTCTCACAGCTTGAAATAGATCTCGGTACTTTTCGAGGTACGGGGCCTTCATATGTGAGATTCCACGGTTGATGAGGTCAAGACATATACTAGTGTCATTGTAATGGCGATTTACCCTCTGAGTACCATCAGTACTCTGGGGCAGAGCCATCGTTTGCCTGTCAATCAAGCTCAGGGGTCAGCCACACCTAAGTATGGGGGGCCGTTGTTGACCTCACCAATCACAGTAAAGAGCAGCCAAACCAACCAGGATGATATCATGAAGCTGTCTAAAACACCTACACACCGCCGAGATACCATGCTCGGCTAGAATATTAGACCACTGATTGATTGCAGTGGAAGCGGCTTTTGAACAATAGGAAGCCATCTGACGAGATGGAACCATAAAGGTTGGCGACGGTCTATGCAGCAAGAGTTGCAGAAGACAGTACTCAGTCTTCATCTCTGAGTACTCGCGAGAAGGCTTCAAGGCCATGCTCTCGAGTTGCTGTTCCCAGAGTTCAAGGTCTCGCCGGATCTGATCTGAAGTCGCGCAGATTTGCTGAAAGGTGGTGTCCATAGCTGTACCGTTCGGGCCCCTCGCGATGTATATGGATTCGAGAATACGGCCACTAATTTTCCGGAGAGTTATCATGTGACGGATGACTTCGACGTTATGCTTGTGAAAGATGGTTGTCATAGAACTTTCGACAGGGCTGAGGTTGTCGAAAGTAGATGGACTGGGTAGTAGTGCGTGTATCGCGTGGTCTCGAATGGATAGTACACGACCTGTCAAGGTGGCAACTTGTCTATCCAGATACCTTGTCAGCTATACCCAGTCTTATTATGGGCGACTAACTCACCGCTCTAGGCTGTAGGCACACCACCATGTTCGATTCCGAATCTCAAGCTCCTCAGATGTAAATCCCCAATCCGTATTATGGCGGTGCAATCCTGCCTCAATAGCAGCAGACATGATATATCGGCTGAGTTGCCAGAGATCATTATTGTGGCTGCTGCGAGATGAGTCAAGCATCCAAATAGCCAGTAGTAACACCGCTTGTATACCAAAAAGGTCGCGTGGATGTGTGTGAAAATTGTTGAAAAAGCGCAATGCCGTTTGGAAGTACGCGTTGGAATCATTGAGATCCATCATTGCTGGAGATTGGTTATCTTTAAGGGTGAGCTGGCTACTCCCCAAAGCAAGGACAACGAAGACAACAAACTTCTCTTGGTCTGTGCATTGTCTGGGATTTTCGTATACATGTTGAAAGACTCTCCTCAAGTATGGTAGCTGGAGAAATGGCCACCAGATGTGAACTCGGGCTATATAAATGTTGAGGAGAGATCGAGCGATCGACTGAGGTGGAAGTGCAGCAGTTGCCTCAGATAAAGGCTGCTCAAGACTACTTCCTTGCTGGCCAGTCCATGATGGGACAAGATTGAGTTGCTTGAAGAATATTCTGGCAAAAGTTGATCCAGCAGCACTCCCAACTAGAGTAAAAGTGATGAGTACTGGCGGAAGAGCAAGGCTGAATGACCGATAACAGCTTACCATATTTACTCCCGGAATACAAATCCGAACCCCCAGTTGTAAGAAAGCCGACTTCTTCGGCCTCTTTCTGAAGATTTGCTGGCACTCCTTGGTTGTTGGTTGCAGGCTCCGGCACTGCTTGTTCTGCAATGCTATTCGGCTCTGGTGCCATGCGCAATCTTGCCTGAAGGTCATTGATCTGATCTTGTAGAGCTTTTACTACGCTATAAGGGTACGAAACACAGTCCGTGATATTACACGCTTCATTTTGTCTTATACATGATGAGCATTGAGGGACCTTGAGGTCGCACTAGAGTCTCGGGGTCAGCCGAGGGTCGGCAAATCGAGGAAATTTCCATTTGGTAGCACTAACCTTTACTTTTCGTGCACGACATCGACTACAGGCTTTTGAAACGGAAGGTTGGAGACCTGAAATCATGTGGGTATGTGTATACTACAATAGTTGAGTCTTGTATAACGTGATTGACCAATACATAAGAGGTAAGGTAGAGAGTTGAGATATCTCGCACCTGGCCGAAGCTAGTGGGGAAAACCAACACTGACGCCATAGCGGGCCGGAATTATGCAAGCACCGCTCCGAAATTTGCTCGGCATGATCCGAGGTGCAAGTTGAACTCAATTACCATCACCAAATTGTGTCGCTTGACCTGACACAAGACTTGCGTTTCCATGGCAAACATGACCGCAAGATTTACATTTCTACATGGCCAAAATAGTGATATGCTACCCAGTTGTCGCTCGAGCATCGAAGCCGATCTTGTCAAGATCGCAATGGCTACCATTACTGGAGTCATATAGTTTTAACAAATAACGATTATTATACAATACAGGAAATGAGCCTAACAGAGCTCTATTTTCATTAATTTTGACGCCGACCGTTATGAGGGCCATGTACCAGAAATTCGGGTTTTGCTAATTTGTCTAATTATTTCTTTCTGCCTCTAACTTAGTAGGACAGAATTTTCTATATGTACGTACCTCCATATAACCGCCACCAATAGGAGTGATCCCTCTTATGTACTCCGAAGTAAGGCGCACTAGGCGTACATAGTGGGTGAACCCACATGAAAGGGCGAAATCGACACGGAAGTGGTTGGTCAGAAACAAGACCAAGAAATGAACGTGCTTTACTGCTGTAAGGTGCAGATCAACAATCTTGAGGGAACCTAGCTTTAATTCTGTCTCCGAAAAATCATGGGTCAGCCGATATGAGGCGAATTTTATCTTGATCGAGACACACTACATTATTCTTAAGACTATGGAGAGCCCTACGTCGTCTAAATATGTTTCCCAAAACAACTTCCGCATAACACTTGTTCAATTTAAAATTTAGATCTGCGTCCTCACGTACAATGGCCACTTCTGTTGTTATCCCTGAAGGGCAGTACGAGTTTCTCGTTGTTATTCCTGATAAGCCAGGAATGCGCGAGAAGCGCCTCGAAGTCCGAGGGTAGGTGAAAATTTCCAGTCACTCACCATCATCGGTACATCCTAATGACGAACGCAGTGCCCATTTTCGAAACGCGGTACCATTCCAAGAGGATGGCACTTGGAAAACAGGTGGTCTGTAAACTCCGCTTTGCTGGAAGAGAGCATGGATATTTACCTTTTATGATAGGTGCCCTACTAAATAGCGTTCCGAAAAACGACAAACCTGAGAGCCTTGACTTTTTTGGTAGCGCCTTTGTTGTCGTCGCTGAGTCGGTCGAACAAGTTCGCTCTCAGTTCAGCAAGGATATTTATGCAACTGCTGGTGTGTGGGATATGAACAAGGTAATGTGAACGAGTATGTTGAAATACGCAAACGCTAAAGACAACATAAGGCACAAATTTACCCTTTCAGAGCTGTGTTTAGAAATAAATGAGCAGTTTTGTAGAAGTTTGCAGGTATGACCGGATTTTGGATCAAGAGCCCAGTCGGTCAGCATATCGAGTAAACAAACAGAACTTCTATCGAATGTCTAAAGAGAACAAAACTATTACTCCATATTCTGAACTTTTTCCCCTGTGTCATTTGATTGTCGGGGACCCTCATTCAGATGCAACATGCCCTTTCTATTTATATAACGAGCAATAGAACTTCGAGCAATAACAAACTTCCTATGATTTCTGCCATCCCAAGGGCTCAAATAGGTGATCAAGAGCCTCTTGTGAAGTGAAAAGTTCTGCCACTGCCATGAGGTAAGAAACAGCCACTATAAGTCTCCGTACTCAAGAGGTGGTTGTAAATAATAGATTCGACTTTGGCATCTCGGCTGATGACACGGATGCTTACGGGCAGGGTTATCATCATGCCAACATCAATTGCCAAGCTATTAAGAGCAGAAATTAGTAGCTGTGTGCATCTTGAAACCGCCAGCACAGCCATTCCAACGAGTTCTTAGTAGTAGTCTCGGTCTTTAGAGGTATGTAAGGGGATATGAAAGTCTAGATTAGCTTGAGAGGACGATTGTGGGAAGTTAGGGTATCATTGAGATCAAGAGTAGTATAGTGAGCGGGGAAAAGACTACCGAGTTTATCATGGCTAAATATCTGAAAGTACTTTTCGAAAAGATATGATAAGAGGTCTAAGAGGTGGTGGATGACAGAGTGAAGCATCAAAACATGACGTGTTTTGGTGTAGAAATAAGTACAAGCCCGATAGAAGCTGCCGGTGTTACTCTGTTTGGTGGACTCAAAAGGCTAAGTTGTATAGATGAGTAACTCTTTACAAGGGTTGAAAAGTGTGTTAACATTGGAAAAAAAGATGTACAAAAAAACTCTCGACGAGACCCAAGACCAAATCTAATAGCACTTGAGAAGCAGCTTGCCGGACGTCTTACGACTCTCGATGTCGTTGTGTGCCTGAGCCGCTTGCTCTAAGGGGTAAGTGTTGTGGATAGAAATCTCGAGATTCTTTGAGACAATAAGCTCCCAGAGCTCCGCTGCATTCCTTTCGAGGTTTTCTCGCGTAGAAATGTAACCATCAAGTGTCGGTCGCATCAACTTTACATTCTTGGGGCCCAACCGAAGGATGTTTAAAGGGTCTACAGCACCGGACTATCTCATGTCAGCATATGAGCCAGTCCCTGCTTAGAGTTCACTGAACTTACAGCATTTCCGAAGGAGATAAGACGGCCTTTCAGTGCGATCATCTCCAAGTCCGCATCGAACGTGGATTTCCCAACGCCATCGAAGATGACGTCGACACCATGACCATTTGTGATATCCTTGACCGAAGCCACCACGTCGGTGTTTGAATGAACAACATAGTCGGCACCGTTCTTCTTCGCTAGCTGCATCTTCTTCTCTGAGCTTGCGGTAGCAATGACCTTGGCACCAACAGCTCGGAGCATCTGCACGAGAAGAAGGCCAACACCACCAGCTGCAGCATGCACGAGTACCCACTCATTGTGCTTGACTTCGCCAGCCTCGCGAACGAAAGTCCACGCCGACATACCCTGTAAATATGAAGCAACAGCTTGTTCGATAGGGAGAGCGTCCGGGATGATAACTGCTGCTGAGGCATTGATAGCAGAATACTGCGCGTAAGCCCCCGAACTGCCCGTAAAGACAACCCTGGCACCAACAGGAAATTCCTCTGATCCTCGGACAACAATTCCGGCGGCCTCACGCCCGAGAGTGAACGGCAACTGGGGAGTCTTGTAAAGACCTGTGCGGAAGTAGGTGTCGATATAGTTCACACCTGCATATTCGTTGCGCACGAGGAGCTGATCTTTACCAGTCGTCGGTAAAGCAATATCTCTGAAACATAATACCTCAGTGCCTCCGTTTTCGTCAATCTGAATGGCTTTCATGTTGGGCGGTAGGGGAGTCATGGCGGGCGAGGTGATGTGGAATACACGGTTCTCTGTGAATCTGTTAAAAGGATTTACCGAAAGAACTTATAAATAGCAAAAAAATAAAATATTATTATAAATTTAAAGATTGTCTTAATTTTATAATTTGACTTGACTATACTTATAATATATTAAAGTTTACACTCCGCTACGGAGTACGCATTTATAATCCAGTTAGAGGCTTAACTAACCTTTTGACAAAAGGCGAAATTAACAAGGTTACTGTGGGTCCAATAGCCACGCCCTTTTCCTCGACAAGCCATCCGGCTGCAAAACTCTTCAGACTCAGTCGTCGTCAATTGAGAAGCAATGGACACGCCGGCAAATCAAGAACATGCATCGGTCAAGGGTTCCAGCGGACCCTTGAGAGATCGTTTCGAGAACATCGACCTGACTAGCCTTTTCCATCCTGATCTCAGCGATGGGAAAATAGGCCGAACACCCCTGACCGAGCCCTCACAGAATGGCGGGGTGGCGAGGATGCTATCGGAGGGTGATCTTCTTGCCAACGAGCCATTCTCGACTGACCGATTCTTTCACGACGACGATTTTCATAATTTGGGTCACGATTCGTCCCTTGGAGCTTTTAGTGCTTACAAGACTCAAATCGGCGGACGGGGCGGTATTGAGACCTCAACTTTGGTTCAAAACCAACAGGGACAGAACATCGCTGTACCCTTTATCGACCGCGAACAACCTGCAGCTGGAGAATTACGGATGCCTAAAATTACTCCAAGCCCGCCTGCTAAGATTGGAAACCGATTTTCTTTCGAATCATCAGAGACTTTGAAAGCATGGCTCTCTGATCATATTGTCAACCCATATCCATCTTCCAGCGACATTGAGTCATTACAGAGACAGACAGGCCTTGAAAGGGCGCAGGTCACCAACTGGTTAGCCAATGCACGTCGCAAATTGAAGAAACAGCCAGTACGACCGCCAACGCCGCTCATACGGCCTGCAGAATCGATGACCATCCCTCCGGTTCGCAGGGAACTATATACCGCTTCCGAAGATATGAGCCCTCTTCAACGCTGGCAAAACTCCCCTCCTGAGCATGAACCAGCCTCTGTTTCAGCCATTGCCGAAGCCGTCAGTGGATACATACCAGCAGCGGATGATCCTCTTTGCCCAGCCTATAAGGACTCATCATTTGGCGAGAGCTCATCGGCCGGAAGTACTGTGGCTTCCCAAACCAGTTCAGCCATTTCTAGCGCATCTGGTCATTCCCTAGGATCCATTGGTCGAATTAGGAAAGCCATCAGACGCAAAAGGCGTCGAGTTACTCCAAGGCGACCTAATGATTCGCGAGCGTATCACCTTTATCAATGTACATTCTGCGCCGAGACTTTCAAGACAAAGTGGAGTTGGACACGACATGAGACATCGCTCCATCTGTCACTCGAACAGTGGGTATGCACGCCGACGGGATCAAAGGCATCGAATAGCAACTCGGATTCTGTCTGTGTCTATTGCGGACTCTTGAACCCCGACGATGTCCATTTGCAAAGTCATGACCCGCAAGCGTGCCATGGAAAATCCATTGAAGGACGAACCTTTTACCGAAAAGATCACTTGCAGCAGCATCTCAAGCTTGTACACCATGCCCAGTTTATGAAATGGCCAATGGAATCTTGGAAAAACGAGAGTAGCCAAGTGCGATCTCGATGCGGCTTCTGTGGCATGGTCATGAACCATTGGTCAGATCGGACGGACCATATAGCCGAGCACTTTAAAGCGGGACAGACGATGGCTGACTGGAAGGGTGATTGGGGCTTCGAGGATCACATGCTCGACATGGTTGAGAACTCAATGCCTCCCTGTAAGTCGAACTCTTTCTCACCTTACCGGTTATTTATTAACTATGTGACTTATTCAAGATCTCATTCATTTTGAGCAAAACTCTCCATGGCCCTTTCGATCTCAACTAGAAGAACCCGGCTCGTCGTGTAGTAACTACGAGCTAATCAAACTGGAGCTGGAATATTTCCACTCTAATTATACCAATGCACGACAGCGTGAGCCTTCAGATCATGAGCTCTTATTTGAGAGCTGCTGCATCATCTTTGGATCTGAGTCACTCTCTAGGAACTCCACAAGCTCCTGTCCATCTTGGCTGCGCGATCTTCTGATGTCTTCAGAGGTTATATCGAAACAAGCTCGCCTGCAACCCTTGAAAAACACGGCAAAGTCTAGAATTACAAAACTGCGGATAAACGGCAAAGACAACATCTTTGAGGAATGTCTTCTAGAAGAGAAACTCCGACAGTACGTTGACATCCCGAAGCTACTAGGGCAAGTCGTTACGGACCATGAGCTACAGCACGAAGCTGCCACCATCGTGCAAGGTATGGAAATGGCATCGAAAGATCGCTCGACAATGTTTGTTGGATTTCTGACGAGACTGATATTTGCCTCTTCCAACTGGCTTGTTCACTTTCGCGAGCGGGCGGATTTGCCATTTATGAACGTGTCAACGCCTTGGGCCGCGAATAATTTCCCTCAACATCACGTTGCCCACGATCCAGTATCACAGACGCTAGGGTTACAAGCAGAAGACGTGGCTGCTCTAGTGGCTTCTTCTTCTATGGACAACTCGATAGCTACTGAAGGTATCGAAGGACCAGCTTCTTTTCATTTCCTCAACGATTCCAACTTCTACAGACGGCTTGGGCGAGAGCTGACAAGGTTCGTGATGAGCTCCATGTCCTGGCGGAATCCGAACCAACATGTGCCCACGGATGAGGAGCTGCAGCACCAGGCAAGATGGATTATGTTTGACGAGTACGTGGCAGTCTCAACTTGTGAATTACTGTCGCGACCTGTTACTATTGTAAGCGGAATCCGCTAACTTTTACCTTATAGTGGTGATCCCTGGAATCAAACGCCGGCAGATAATTCTATCTGGCTAGAGCAGTTTAAACGACATGTTGGCCTTTTACCTGCAGGAGATCCTATTTCAGACTAGGAAGTATATAATAGTTATAGATTCTAAGGGATAAATAAGCTTATATTAAGTCTATATAAGTAAAAGAAAGAAATAGTTTTGAATTAAGTTAACTTAACTGAAAAGAATGCTTATTAAGTAAAAAAACAAAAAGAAACAAAATTAGAAAGCTAATTAAATTAAGACTTTAGAAATCTTAAGAAATATATTTTAAATTAATCTTACTTATAATTAAAAATTAACCCTGAACTAGCTATTAAGACATAACTATTACAAGCTTAATAGCTATTCCTAATGCGAAAAAATGGGTACTTATTCGGGGCAGGGCATAGAGTAACAGGCTTATCTTTTCACCCCGCACTTAAGCATTACAATCTTCTTCCTCTCAGCAAACTTAACGGCAAATGCAAATCAAGAATGCCTAAATTACCCGCGTGCAATCCCTGCCGCGCTTCAAAGTTGGCCTGTGATCATGCTCGGCCGGCCTGCATGCGGTGCCGGAGCAGAAACTTAACAGACAACTGCACGTACCGCACGCATCCGTTCCAGAAGATCCGAAGACCAGTCGCCGATGTCGCTACTGATCTCGAAGATGCCAGACAGAATGTGGGGTAAGTCAGGCGCTACCTTGATGGTAAGGATCCTCACTGATATGTTATTCGGATTAGCGACAAACAGACTGAGGGCAGCCACAGCGGTCTGACAAGTCTAGGTGGGCATATTGCCCAGCCAGGACCAATGCCAAAGCGCCATCGGTATCCCAATCCTGGGTACCTCGGTTCTTCCAGTTATACTGCCCTCTTCGGCCAACTACCATCCAGCATCGAGATCGACCTGACTGGGGACAACCTCGGAGTGGCTCAAGGTCAAGGCCCAATCTATGAGCCAGTCAATGAAGCCTACATATTACATGGAGCCGACCTCATCGTTCAGATGTCCCGATTTGCACAGATCCCAACTTGCGTTAGGCTTGTCAACGCCTGGGTTGCAACGCAGTCCAATCTCGTACTTGCGAGTCCATTCACGGCACAATGCGCTGGGTCTGCCGAGTGTCTTCTTAGTAGTGTTCAGGAAGGAACGAGGTCTCCGGCAGAGATGTCAAGAGATCTATTCATCCATTCTTGCCGGCCGTTGACAGCGGAGTCATCATCGACATCCCAAGAGTTCTGTGAACAGTTCACCGGTCGTAGCTCCAGGTGGGAGACGCTGTGTCTGTTCCTCACAGCTGTTTCCAGAGCTGCGGTTGCGCTCGATGTTTCCCAGTTTCCCTTTGAGAGCGACCAACACAGAAGAGATATGAGACGGCTCTCTATGCACTACGCCGATCGGTGTTTGGACATTTGCCTTTCTCTTGAATGCCCAAATGACTTGCAGCTTATCTTACAATACGAGAATTTTATTCTTCACACACAGGTCGATGGCGATCATAGTAAGTTCTTTTTTAACGGAGGAAGAATGGTAGTCATGCCTAATCATTGATAACTTGACGACAGGCTTCGAATCATGGCGCAAGCTCGGCGATGTTGTCAGCTCGCTTTTTGCACTGGGCTATCACCAAGATATTGAAGGACACGGCATTCTGCCTCCGTTTCTTAGAGATCTGCGACGTGCCGCGTTTACCAACTGTTATTCTAGCGACAAAGATGTATCAATCTTTCTAGGCCGGCCGCCGCGCATCTCTCGAAAGTTCTGCAATCTTAACATGCTCGGGCTGGGTTCGAACGAGTGGTCGCCTGACTCAGTTTTCAATTTCATCGCCGAGTCCCGGTGGGCAGCCATGTGCGCCATCCTTAAAGAAGACATACTGGAGCTCTCTGGGGCCAAGGACATGGACGAGCGTTCACAAATGGCAAGGTCCGCATCATCAGCAGAAATTCTTTCCCAGAAAACCTTTACTGACCAGTCGCAGCGTGATACGCGAGAGAGCGGAATCTCAGTGGTCTTCCCTGCCTCAAAACTTTCGACTACAAAGCTCTCTGAAGTCCCTACAACGACATCCCGTTGAGGTAGACAGGATCCTTGGGATCAAACTTCACCATTTGCACGTCTTATTCTTACTCCAGCTAGCGACAGAACCCCAAAGGTCGAACCCGAATATCCAGTTGATCGGTGCAGCAGCAGACATGTTGTCGCTCGTTGTCGAGGCAGTCATGTTCAAGGGCCGAATAGTCAACTCTGGCACATCCTTGGTGTGGAAGGTGATTGACTCAATCCTTTACTGCGGGAACGGACACTGATGTTCTGATTAGGTCGCATACTACGGACTTGCAGCAGCAGGCGTAATTTGCTTGTCACTGTTAGGGCAATCATTGACGACCGAAACCCGCGAAACAGACGTTTTTAAAGTGCTCCGAGACCTGGGTGTCATGGTCGCTGAAATTGAGTACGGAACACTAGTATTCAAGGAGGATGCCAACTATGCCCTCCTGACAGGGGCTGCACGTACGATCAAGAATCTGACTGCCCGTATCTCTCTGGGAAGAACAGATCCGGTGTGTTTGCAGCCAGTAGACGACCCGGCCTGGCAAACCATGGCGTCTGAGTCTGATGAGACACCCTGGGATCCTTGGTACCCCAATAATTTACAGGACTTCGAATCCAGCTTCTGGCTCACCCTTGCCGAACATCCTTTGCTTCTAGGGGAGAACCTTCCCCAATGAGGAGAGCTCAATGAACCCTTCAGCAAAATATGGAGTATGGATTAAGTTTTTGAGTTGAGTCTGGGCTAGCAGATTACAGAAATGGTCCTTTGAGAGCCAGCTATTGTATTATACAGTTGTGCGGGAGGACAACGGAATCAAACCGTAAATGCCATCAACTTTATTAGGAATACTTTGTAGTATCATGCAGGTGGAGTGATGAGGCAAAGTTCTTGATTGGAGAGGAAAAGAAAAAGCAAAATGGAAGAGTCAATCCAGTTTCTTGACGGGCGGAGACGGTCAAATACGGTGCGCGTACCTGATATACATCATGATACAGGGTTGAGAAAAGTTGAAAGAGCAGTACCCCCACTAAATTACTTCGAAACGGATAAGTCTATGAATATGAATTTCCTTTTGACGCTGGCAACAACTGTCTCTCTGAAGTGGCTGGCAGATCAAGACCTGACTAGTATGGAGCCTTACAGCCAGCAACTTTCAGATGGCAGCTAGCGGACAATATCAGTGACCTGCCGGTACACCGTAGAGGAAGATACACCATCTGGCGTGCACCAGCGATTCAGTTGAAAGTAACGCAGCTAAGGTCTGAACATGACTTTTTGTACTTTGGACTGGACGAACAAGTCGTAGCCAGCAACAGCTTCGGACAGGGGCATGACGTTCTCGAACATGAAACTGTCGATCGCGGGTTAAAAGAAGAATAGCAGAGTCCGAGACCTAAACATACCCGACAAGATGCTCTTTTTCTTGGAGCAAAGCTAAGGCTTCAGGGAAAACGCTGCGCACAGGGCAGCGGCCAAAATGAAGGCGGATGTTCTTACTACTTCCAATTAGCCGATTGACAGTCCAGGATACGACTGATAGGTACCTAAAAGCTTCGTAACCGTTCCACGGAATCTATGAATCGACTGTCAGTCATACATTCGCCTCTCATAGTGGTATCCTACCTCGCCGTTGTGAACTCCGATGCTACTCAACGTTCCGGAAGGCCGAAGCAGGTCAAATGCTGTTCTGAGTGCCGGTGACTGTCCCACAACCTCGATAACGATATCAGCTCCACGGCCCTCTGTCACATCCTTGATCTGCTGATGCATCCCTTCTTTGTCTTGCAGAAAGTTAAGCGGTGTAGCACCTAGACTCTGAGCCTGTTTCAGACGCTCTGGAACACTATCAATGGCAAACAAGTGCTTCGGTTGAACATTTGCGGCCGCTATAACCGCACAGAGGCCCACTGGACCACATCCGATGACGACCACGGTAGCATCCTTGATGTCAATACTAGTTGTCATCTCCACAGCGGCCTTTACACCAAAGTACCCGGTGGGGAAGATATCCGCCATCAGGATAAGTGCCTGATCTGAGATGGTATCTGGTGCTCTGATAACAGTACCATCAGCTGAAGGCACTCGCACGTACTCAGCTTGGCCGCCATCAAGAAACTTTGTGCCGAACAGGAGACTTTTAACACAGCGAGCACTGCAGCCAGACCGACAATAAAAGCATTCGCCACTGATTATGTTAGCTTTCCAAGTAGTAGCACAGCGTGGCTGGGTTTAGTTGTACCAAGAAGTTGTAAAGGCTGAGACGACCCGATCACCAACCTGAACGGTCTTAACGCCCGACCCTATCGAGACAACAGTTCCTGTGAATTCGTGGCCCATAATGAAACCGGCCCCACCGGACATGTGCCCACGGTAAAGGTGAAGGTCACTGAAAGTTAGACAGTTCAGCATAACTAGCCCATCAACAGCGTTGAGAAGGGGTCACTTACGAACCGCATAGTGCCGTTGCGCTCACTTTGACGACAATGTCCTGCTCGTCTTGCACTACCTACGGATTAGAATCCACTAACGAAGGTTTTGCATCAAAACATATACATACCCTGGGGAATTGGACGATTTTCCAATGACACCTGGAACGGGCCGTTCAAGACGACGCACTTCATCGTATCGGCCATGGTAGAAGGATCGACAAACTACCCAATGACGTTGCGAACTTGAGTTGGTTATGAGGCTGCCGATAACTTTTCGTTTTCCAATACTCGTTGATATGCAAAATATTCGTCGTCTAGCCAATGCTTATTATTACTTATGCCAGAACCTTGAGCGGGGGCAGTGACAACCACCTCAGGATCCCTTTCGGCCCCCTTTGCTAAGATAGACGCAACCTGCCACGTACGTAACAGAGTTTTGCTCTAGAAAGACCTTCCTCACACCAGGCGTTATCGACATGTGTAGGGCGCGCGCCTTGAGGATGTTTCCCGACTGTATTCCACCTACAGGAGCCTCCGGTGATGTCGAACTAGGATCTAAGCCAATTGAAAGTCACTCCGACCCTGGGGATGCTCCGAGGCAGAGCCGCCCACACTCCGAGACACTAGTCTACAAGCTTCTTAGACTCAAAAAGACTACAGCATTCATACATGTCAAGGCTACTGTAACGGAGCCCCGCATGCAAAATGGGGCGGAAGACTAGGGCAAATAGGAAGGCTTGATGAGTAGCACTAAATGCGAAGCCTAACTGTACCTTAAGTCTAGTGGTGACCAAAGGGTGAAGCTAGACTGAATTGACAAGCATTTTCGGAAGCTTTCTCGGAGTGGTGAAGGTACGGGTCAATCTGAATGGTGGTGTTATGTCATACAAACAGAAAAAGGTGACATTGCAGAGACTATCGGTGACGGTATGAACCTGGCTATTCACAGAAGGGCGGCTTATTAACATATCGTAATGTTCTGGGACAAATAAAAACGACGATGGATTGAAATACCTCCAAAAGAAATCGGTAAACCTTCACCGCATTCACGCATTCCAGGTCCCTGGCTCATCATCACTATTCTCCCCTTGGCCCGTTTCTTTACAATGTCGTCTTTCGCATCGCACCTCAAAGACCCAAGCCTCGTTGTAGGCAAAGCCTACATCAACGGAGAGTGGGTTTCGTCAGCGTTGCACAAACACTTCGAAGTGCGTAACCCGAGCACCGACCAGGTCATTGGGTCCTTGCCAGAGTCGACGCCTGAGGATCTCGCCTACGCGACCAGGGCTGCTGATGCCGCCTTTCTGCTGTGGCGCACCCAATCTGGACGCCAACGTGGCAGGCTGCTGCGCAACCTGGCCGACCTTATTACGGAGAATAAGGACGATATCAGCAAAGTCATTACTATGGAGAATGGCAAATCTCGTGCTGACGCCGAAGCCGAAGTCATCTCAGCAGCAGGCTATTTTGAGTGGTATTCCGAGGAGGCTCCTCGCCTCTACGGCGATATTGTTCCTCATTCCCAGCCTGGGGCTAGGATCCAGATTCTGAAGCAACCTATCGGCGTATGCGGCTTGATAACACCCTGGAACTATCCTTTGGCTATGGCTGCCCGAAAGCTTGCCCCTGCTCTTGCGTCTGGCTGCACTGCTATCTTAAAGTCTGATGGAAATGCCCCTTATTCTGCGAATACTCTCGCTGTTCTTGCTGAACGTGCCGGCATACCAAAAGGCGTCTTGAATATCTTGACTGCGCTAGATAATACGCCAGAGCTCGGTCTTGCACTCTGCGAGTCTGATATCATTAAGAAGGTTTCTTTTACCGGATCAACTCGAGTTGGGAAGCTTTTAGCGAAGCAATCAGCAAGCACCCTTAAGAAGCTCAGCCTTGAGCTAGGAGGGAATGCCCCTTTTATTATCTTTGAAGATGCAGACCTCGATATTGCAATTTCCAGTGCTATAGTAGCCAAGTTCAAAGTTTCCGGCCAAACCTGTGTATGCGCCAACCGCATATATGTTCACGAGAGTCTGTATGAAGAGTTCGCTAGACGACTCGTCGAGGAGGTCTCCAAATTCAAGGTCGGCGACGCATCATCTGACCCTTCTGTCACTCACGGTCCCTTAACCATCAGCCCCGACAAAGTGGAGCAGCATATCCAGGATGCGCTCAGTAAGAATGCTACTCTTCTTTGCGGCGGAAAGCGACTTTCCAGCCTTGGAGGCAAAAACTTTTTCGAGCCCACTGTTTTGGGAGATGTGGACGAGACTATGATCATCACCCAGGAAGAAACGTTTGGCCCGGTCGCCCCACTTCTCAAGTTCAAGACTGAGGATGAAGTGGTAAAGCGTGCAAATAGTATTGACGTTGGTCTGGGCTCTTACATTATGACTAACGACCTAAACCGCGCGCATCGTGTGCAAGAGAGGCTCGAGTTTGGGATGGTCGCAATTAATACCGGTGCCATTGCTGACTGGGCAGCCCCGTGAGTTTGCATTAGCACTTACTGGATCTTTATATGCTAATTTCTTGTCACAGATTCGGTGGTATAAAGCACTCCGGTATGGGGTGCGAGGGGAGCAAGTATGGGGTGGATGATTATATGGTACTCAAAGCTGTCATCACTGGTGGAATCAACACCGCGTACACTCGACATGACGACTGAGACAAGATATAGTTGGATCTAGATAAGTATTCCTGATCGGTGTGTCTGCAATAAGGCTGGTACTCAGCAGTCAATTCTGCTATACTAGAGCTTTGAAGGCTACTGTATGGGCCTTAGGCTGTGAGGCTTCTGCGATGAAAAGAAAAATTGTTCACTGTTGTTGTTAAAACAAGTCTCTCATTAATTTGTGGATTCGAAGACATTTTACAGACAGTAGACAATTTGACTACTTGAGCGCAGTGACCTTGTGTATTAAGCTCTCCGTTCTGAATGCTAATACCTCGGGGCCATTCACAGACTCAATCTGCAACACTTTTATTTGTCTCTCAGGGCTATGTTAGTAGCAGATCCGATACTTCACCCTTATCGTTTGTTCAATGATATCACCTGTCATACTTTTTCTTTCGTAACGACCGCCACACCTTATGCTGCCAGTATTGACTAGGTTTGTTTATTCAGCAAGTCACTCATATGCACAAGTTTGGTTTGACGCAGAATAAAATGGCGACAACAATCGAATTCTTGTTAATCAATCCCGACTTACGACTCGCCGTTAGACGCCTCTATGGTCTACTCTACTGATTGACTATTGACTCGGAAAGACGACTTGATGGCAGAGCCAAGGCGTTGGATACCCTTTTCCATCTCTTCCTGGCTTGCTGAAGCGAAAGTGACCCGGAGATAAAGTTGGTCCAGTGGTGTCTCCGTCTCAGTTTTGAACCATGATCCTCGTGCACAGAGGACACCGCTGCCTATACAGGCGGAAAAGATTTCCTCTTCAACCTCAGCTATCGATCGTTTATCCGAGTCGGGATGTCGAGAATGGTCGATTTTAAGCCAAAGCTAGTCATTTAGGTCAGTTCCTCTGCGAGTATTAGATAAAGATAGGTGAGTGCTCACAAACATGCCGGCGCTCGGTGGCGTCCATGTCACCAGGTCACTGGGCAGGTGGGCGCAGCAAGCTGCAATTATCCAATTGCGTCGCATGGTGTACTCGCTGCGAATATGGGAAAGCCAGGAGAGGAATCCCTCGTGGCCCCAAGTCTGGTCAAGAAGCTTCCATACAACAGCTTGGGATAATCCAGCTGGGGCCTGAACCGCCACTTCAGCATGTCGGACGAAGCGCTCAATCATCTGGGCTGATCCTGTCACCCAGCCGAGTCGTACTGCTGGGAATAGCACTTTAGATAATGAATCCATGCGGAGCACTCGGCCATCCGTGTCCATGCTAAGAATCGAAGGCATCAGGCTGGTGGCCAACTCAACTGGCGAAGACTGGCTATTGTCAGCTTCTTTGTTCGAGTATGGCGGCATCTGGAGAAAGTAGTATGGATCATCCTCTATGATGTAAATGTCGTGTTTCTGAGCCACGGCATAGAGCGCTCGTCGGCGATGGGTACTTTGCGTGGCACCAGTAGGGTTCTGGCCAGATGGAACAGTATATAAAACATGTGGCCGCCGAGCGCCTCGCGCTGTCTCGTCCCAATCTGAAAGAATGGAATCCATTGCTTCCGGGACCAAACCCTCATCGTCGACCGATACTCCAAACACATTGATGCTGAGCGGCCTGAGAGTCTCAAGGGCCGTGGCAAAGCTGTACTCCTCGGTCAGGACACTGTCCCGGCGCTCCTTACAGCAAAGCATGCGTAGAGCAAGCTCGAGCGCACTCGTGCTTCCAATCGTCTGGCAACACTGCCAGTCAGCATAAGGTGGGTTGTGCATTAGTTCGGTGTGTTCCGTGATGAACCGGAGCAGTTGTGCCGACCCCGTTGACTGGCAATATTGGAAAGCGGCATTCAAGTCATACTCGGCATCGTCTGCCTGAGCGCAGTCGTGCTTACCAATGCTGAGAACTTGTCCCGACCTGATAGCCTCAGCATCAGAGTAGCTGGGCGCGCTAGGAATGCGGACCATAATCTCTGTGACAGGAAAGTACTGGCTGGAAGGGAAGCCTCCACCCAGTGAAACCATCCCAGGCTTCATATACCTCGCTGCTTGTTTGAGCGAGCACGGTCCGCGTCGTAGAGATTCGTCAGTAAGGTGATCTAGGTGGTGTGAACAAAACGGCTATTAGGCGGGGGGAACATAGCGCTACATACGATGCCATGTTTTGGCTGCAGGTAGATTGCTTGTCTAAAGGAGTAGAGATTAGCCTGGAGCTTATTTGTGTGGCGGCATCTTACAGGGCCCTTGAACATATCGCTGCTTGACGCGGCGGCAGGCCCGGCCTTCAGGGTTCCTGCTGCGGCTCTGCGCTCTTTGATGGCATTAAGCCGGGACAGGAATTCGTCTTTGTTGAGGCCGGCTTGATCAAGTCCTGACGTATACAGCGAAGGCATCTTGGGCGAGATACTGGTAGGCATGGTATTTCTTGGTTTGGTAAGATAGTCGGGGCTTCGTAAGGAGGATTCAATTTCGATGGAAGAGCTGAGCAAGCAAAATGGTTTTGTCAGGGGACCTTACGTGTCGTTTCAACGTCCTAACTTTTCTGGCCATATAAAATGTTTGCTGCACCAGGCTTCCTCCGAGGACCTTGTCTCACGGTGGCATGGTGCTAAGTAGCACGGAAGCCATATGCGTATTCCCAAATCGGGTAGGCTAGGGCAGGTTATGGGCCCTTCGGAGATCAAATATAGACCCACAATCTACTCCGAAGACAATGGCCACTCCGAAATCCACTCCGAAAGACTTCCTAGCGTCGTCAGCTTGGAGGAGACAAAGTTGAGTCATGGGATAAGTCTGATGGAGAGGGAACGGAGATCGCTATGTGAACACAGTGTCAAGGATAGAGATCTCGAATGCATGCATACGGAGTTCAAGGCGAAGGTCGAAATCTCATGCCGTCGTCACCACAAACACAAGAGTAAAATGGAGTCACTTTACTTCTACTAAGGATAAGACAGGGTATAGGGGGATAAAATTCGTATAGTATCTTAACTTTCGAGAACTCGACCTTTCCACTCGAAACTCCAACACTCAATTCTCTAACACCGACACCCAGGACCATGACGACCAGCACTAAGCTTTGGGTATGGATTTCCTACAAGCGAACCAAAAACTGCATGCATACACTTCATATCCTTGGTGCTTTTTTTTGCATTAAGCGAGAAAATGTTTCTTATTAAAAGTAAACTTTCGTCACATCGAGGGAATATGCACCACCTGATACCGTCATGCCGCTTTACCAGGCAAAGGGCGTGCCATGGCGCCACCCTATTGACCCTGTAGCGTGTCAAATGTGGAGAATACCCATATTTGCGGTTGTTAACGATGCGAAACAAGGATTGACTCTCGAGTGATCCAATCATCTGTCCTGAATACTTCCTCTCACTGTGTGGGAAAGGCGTAAAAGTGGACAGCTGATTCCCCTTTGATCCTTTCCGTTGAGGGTAAACCAGGGATTGGCGTGTGATACCGGGGGCGCTGCGTCGGACATGCAAACGTCGAGCTGTTAGATAGCCTTAATATAAGGATGGAAAGGATCAATAAGCCAAAGTATGATCTCAAGTAGCAGAGCGACATCTTTGACTTGATCAGATTGCAAAGTTTTCTAGCCTATTTCCTCCTTTACTTGTTTCTCTTTGAATTCCAACCGATCAAACCAAAACAACCGCCCGCCATGACTCTAGAAGAGGCCGTTTCTCCAGACACCGTCAGAACTATGTTCGCCTCTGCCCTTTCCAAAATGTACCAGCAAGAGGTTCCCCAGTACGGTACCCTTTTGGAACTAGTATCAGCTATCAATCACCGAAATGATAAGAGCCTTAAACACAGGGTTGAGGTAGAGCGTCATGGAGCTATTCGCCTCGGCACTGCTGATGAGCTCACCACGATGCGTCGATTATTTTCAGTCATGGGCATGCAGCCTGTCGGCTATTATGACCTCACTGTCGCAAATCTTCCTGTTCATGCCACATGCTTCCGACCGCTGACAAAAGAGTCCCTTGCGTTCGACCCATTCCGCGTCTTTACATCTCTTCTCCGGCTCGAACTAGTCCAAGATAAATCTCTTCGTTCTAAGGCAGCCGAAATCTTGGGCAACCGTAATATCTTTACTCGTCGATGTATCGAATTGATCGAGAAGTATGAAAACCATGGGTGGTTTGATAGCACGGTAGCCGAAGAATTTATAACGGAAGCCTTACAAACCTTTCGCTGGCATAAGACCTCAACCGTGGATATAAAAACCTATAAAGCGCTCCAAGCCCAGCATCCACTTATCGCAGACGTTGTATGCTTTAAGGGCCCTCATATCAACCATCTGACACCACGAGTGCTAGATATCGAAGCCGCACAAGTCGAGATGGTTCGGCGTGGCCTCCAGGCGAAGGAGAGCATCGAGGGCCCACCCCCAAGGGCTTATCCTATTCTTCTACGTCAGACTAGTTTCCTCGCTCTGCAGGAGGCTGTCTCCTTCTCAGATGGCAAAGAGACTGGAAGTCATAAGGCACGTTTCGGCGAGATCGAGCAGCGGGGTATGGCTTTGACACCTAAAGGCCGTCGGCTATACGACGACCTGATTAGCGAGTGGCGTGAAACTATGCGCAAACTTCCCCCGGGGGACACGACCAAGTCTGAAACAAGTCAGGAGCTCCTAACCGAGATCTTTAAAAGGTTTCCCGATAGCCTGGATGCTCTGCGCCGAGAAGGTCTTGCATATTTCACTTATAAACCTACCACCTCTGAATCAAACCCGGCCCACTTGTCTGACCTCGAATCTCTGATAAAATCCGGGGCCGTCGAAATCGAGCCGATCACATACGAAGATTTCCTCCCTGTCAGTGCCGCAGGCATATTTCATTCAAACCTAGGAGGCAGCGGCGGCATGGGTCAGGTTGCAGTGGCGGATCAGGCTTCATTTGAAGAGGCACTTGGATGTCGGGTGAGCAAGGAATTCGACCTCTACGCGGAGATTGAGCAAGCATCGATCTCGAGATGCCTGAGGTCTTTGTTGAAAGAATGAAGTTTCTTCACCGATGAGGAATTAGTTATATATCCAGGTAGACTAGGTGTTGACTAAGTAGATTAAGTCCAGTACGGATCATTCTTGTCTGTCTCAAAACGACCTCTCCCGGAAAAGTAGGGGTATTAATGCAGTGCATACAAGCTCAAAAAGACTGTATGCCCTAGCCAACGCCATGTCGGGTTCATTTGGTATTATTTGTATTATTTAGTGTCCGAGGGGTTCCTACGCTCTAGTCCCTCAAGTTGTGACACAGCAATTCATCAGTACGTATATCGGAAGTTGGGGTTTTGCCAATCCGTCTGATCATTCCTTTCTGCCTCCAACCCAGCATCAGTGTCGTCATGGGCCTTGCCGTGCTGATTGTCTCGCTTCTTGTTTTCAGTCGCACAAAGAACATAGTAGGCGAGGCCGGTAGCCGCCATCAATGCAAATGCGCAAAGCATCGCGCCGATGCCAAGGCCGTACGTAGGTGCCTGCTTGTCGAGAAAGAATTGGGGACCGACAATGTTACCAACAGCTATGACCGACTGTTAGCAATGAAACTCATATAGAGGCGACATTCTAGATCATCAAGAGAAGAAAAGTGTACATACCGTAGACAATCGCAATGGAAATACCCATGAAGCTCTTTTTAGTCGCGCCAGCGGTATTTGATGAAGACAAACTGAGCAAAAAGACCCAAGGTACGTTGTAGAAGCCCATCAAGTAGACACCGGCCAAAGAGGCGTCTCGCTGAGTTGCAACATCAAGAGAGTGCACCATAGCAGCACCAGCTAGACCAACCAAAGCACCCCCGATCCAGAAGATGCAACGCAAGTTGGGGACGAAGAAGGCGATGGTGGTAAGAATCGCCTGGCTGATCATGGCAACAGCCGCTTGTGGAGTGGCCATAAGGACAGTCTTCGTTTTGCTAAAGCCGTAGCCGGAAATGATGAGAGGATTGAAGTTTGTGATGCCTGCATTTGCGATGGCGTAGCCGAAAACACCGAGCCAGATGCAATAGCACTTGGGGTCACGGAGAGACTCTAGAATCTGAACAGGGTGGAATTTCTGAAGCCACGTTATTTTCTGATCCAAAGAACAACAATCTATAATTGTAGACGAACCTTCTTTGACTCGACGCCGGTCTGGTTAGGTGCGAGACGGATCAATGCCAGCTTCTTCTCCTCTGCTGTAAAGAACCATGCTTGTGAGGGTGTGTCTGGAAGGCCGAAGAAGACAAGAACTCCAGCTAGAACGGTAACGGCTCCGTAAATAATAAAGATGTACTGCAGACACTAATCTTAGTATGTGACCAACTTTTGAAGCGCAAGAGTGTGGAACTGACCTTCCAGGTTGACAGTGAGCCGTTGATCTTTCCAATCGCGTAGGACAAGATGCCGCCGAAAACACCAGCAAAAGTATTGTACCAAAACGCAGTCCGAAGAGGTTGCTCGTTTCGCAAGTACCACATGGAATTGATGATCATCATGCATGGAAGAATAGCAGCCTCGAAAACACCAAGTAGGAATCTGATAGTTGCCAATCCAGCAAAGTTATGGCAGAGCGCCATGAAGCAAAGGCAGGCTCCCCACAGGACCAGACAGCCTCCGACGTATTTGCCGATAGGAATCTTGGTCATAAGCCAGAGATTTGGAAACTCCATAGCTAGGTAGCCGAAGTAAAAGATGCTGCTGAGCCAACTATACTCTTGGTCTTTGAGGTGGGCATCCTCTTTGATACCAAAGATGGCGGCATATCCTAGAGCATTCTAATCGAGAGTCAGCGATGAATTGCTGTGATCAGACGATCAATATTACCTTGTCCAAAAATGCGAGAGTCATACTCAAAACAGCAAGTGGCATAACGACCAAGTCCGTCTTGAGAAGAAGACGCTTGGCCTGGGCTTTGGTCAACTCCATGGCGACGTCCCGATCGTGGTCCGAAGTAGTAGACTGGGCAACGTCCTTGACCGGAACGCCGTCAGCTTTTCCGTCGAGTGACATGATTTCGGTATGTAAGATTGAGCCAGAACAGAGAACAGCTGAACCTTGGGGGATAAACCGACGATCTTAGGTGCTTCGAGGTCAGCTTTATGGATTCTTTGCCCTCCCCTTGCTACAAAGTTAGTTTACCATCTCCCCGGGCTGAGTGGGGGCGATTTTGCTAGCACGGGGAGTTCATGGCTGTAGTTTTCTGCGCTTCGGTATACATCGAAGGGCTCGGTCAGCACCGAGGTCGCTACTCGGGCGCCACCGAGAGGACTATCCTACTTTGGGGGTCGCTCAAGCCCATCACCCCGCCTTTAGGGATGATAACGAACGAACCACAGTTGATAATGATGACGATCAAGCGGCCTTGTTATCACGTCAAGTTGCAGTGGATAATTTTCTGACTAGATAAGTCAATTCGAACGAAACATCAACTGAATCAGATGATTTAAGGCTTGACTAGTTTCTACCCTTATCTGCTACCGAAGAGATAGCCCGAGAAAAACTAGCATCTGCCATAGAACAGCTCGGTGGTAACCGAAAGTGCCACCCGGTGAGCACCGAGCCCAATCAAATGCCCATCAAATCGTCTGAGGACAACCAGATTTTCGCTCAAAACTTGTCCGAAGAATATAAATAACTATTGAACCATTCTTTATCGAAATCACGACACAGCGTCGATACAGAGGTCTTTCATCGAGATAAACATGATGACAAACTCTCAAAAAGGACAAGCCAAGGGCTCTGGCGCTACCCACTCTTCGGTGCCAAATGCCAAGAATGCTTGCATTCGAGTAAGTGAGAAATGGACAGACACAAAAGATAATAGTTTGCTGACTTTCAAGGTTGGGATTCGCGACGGCGTTACTAGAGACTTCAAGTTAGTTCCCAGATCAGAAGCAGTTGTCTCTGTATTTGATTCAAATTTCCTCATTGGCGATGGTATTTGGGTTAGTAAACACAGTGCCAAGTATTTATTCGACAACTAACATTCGACCAAGGAGGGCATCCGCGCCAACAAAGGTCGCGTACAATTCGCCAAAGAGCACATAAACCGCCTGTTCCAATCAGCCAAAGCCATGTACATGGATCTTGGTCTCTCAAAAGGAGCTCTTCTCGACTTGATCCACCAGACCCTTGACGCAAATGACATGGCTGAAGATGAGCATGTTCACATCCGACTTGTCGTGAGTCGAGGTTTGAAGGCTACGCCCTATCAAAATCCTCGCGTCAACATTGGTCTCCCTCTCATTGTTATCATTCCCGAGTCTAAAGCCGTGGATCCTGACTCTAAGTCTCGAGGATTGAGACTTGCAACAACATGGGTTCGCCGTGGCCCGCCTGATGTTAAGGATGAGCAGTGGAACCATATTTCCAAAGCTACAGATGTCCAAGCTTGCATCAGCGCAAATGTCATGAATGTTGATGAAGCTCTCATGCTTGATTTGCGTGGCTTTGTCAAGACTTGTAACTCAGTCAACTTCTTCATTGTGCGAGGCGATGAAGTCTGGGCACCTACCAAGGACAACCAAATGCAAGGAATCACACGCCAAAAGACAATCGACGTATGCCGCGCAAACGGCATCAAGGTTCGAGAGCTCGACTTTACACTTACTGAAACGTATGGTGCAGATGAGGCGTTTTGTACCGGAACATTCCCATCTCAGATCCACGTTACTGAAATCGATGGGCGAACGATAGGGGATGGGAAGAGAGGTCTTCTTACTGAGAGGATTCAACAGCTTTATTCGGAGCTTGTGCGTAGCGATGTGGAAAGATCACGAGAGGAGATTAGGGCTGAAGTGGTTAGCCCGCGAGATTTAACCTTTTTGAAGTCGAAGCTGTAAATCACTGTTTAGTAGATGCTATTTATGAATTCATCAAAGAAAATTAAAAGAATTGGAAGTTCTCTATGTCAATTGTTTGGATCAGGTCGATGCAGCTGGAACCCAAGTGCCTCTTACAGTACGTAAACAGTCATGACCAGCGTCGCCTAGTCCTGGATAACATCGAAAACAGTCTTGCCTAGTCCGCCTTTGCCCTTGTAGGTCAACTCGCACGCTTGTCTCACTGTATCTATATCCCTCAGGTTGACTCTGGCGCCCACCACCGGCTTCAGCTGCCCGCCCTCAACGTATTCCGTAAGGGTGTCCAAGTCCTCTCGATTCGGGTTCAGAAACAAATACATGTATATCACACCCCAACGCCATGCTCGAGCCTTTCGAAGGGCATCTGCCGCGTCAAGAAACATTCGTCCGACGAATGGTATTTGTGGATTGTCAGGTCGCTGCATAACGCTTGACCCCTGGAGGGTCGAAGCAGACGGCTTTGTAGAAATCGACACGATCATGCTTGTACAAGGGACCATAAGAGAGAGGAACTCCATGGCTTGGCCAGTAGTGTCAAAGCAAAAGTCCACTGAGCGTGGGGGAATTACTTCTGAAGGACTTTGTTTAGTATAGTCGATAACTATCCGGCAAGGTTAGAAAGATCTATAAGAACGGGCATGAGACTTACTTTGATCTACAATACCCTCACCAAGCAGTTTTGGAACCTGTAGGATCTTGGATGTTGAAACAGTCGTGATGACTTTCCCAGCGTGGAAAACGTTCTTGGCCAGCTGACATGCAAGTGCTCCAGTGCCACTCACTGAATAGGTCAACAGTCAGTAATCTGGACAAGTGAATGTATATGGGCAACGACTTACATCCAGCAGGTACAAACACCGTTTTGCCCTCCAGTGAGCCTTTGTACTGCCTGAAAACTTGTAATGCTGTGACACCTGCAAGCGGCAGCGACGCAGCATCACCAAAGGACAGATTCTTCGGTTTGAGCGAAACGTAACGCTCTGAGCACTTTATATACTCACTCCATGATCCTAAATAATCGAGTCAGTCATGAATCGCATAAAATTCCCAGATGATTTCGCATTACCTCGGCTGACTTCCGGCAAACGTGTATAGACTTCGTCGCCAACATTCAGGCCCTTTACTGCCTTTCCCACTTCGGTAACTACACCTGCAGCATCGTAGCCAATTTTGTACGGAAATCTTTGATTCGTGACATTAGCTCACAATCCTTTCCAAGAGATGGCGTAGATCAACTCACTCTTCCTTAACTGCTAATTTGAAGACACCGTCGGCTTTTTTGACGTCGACAGGGTTGATACTCGCCGCATGGACCTGTATAAGCACGTCCGTTTCTTCAGTGACTGTTGGACAAGGGAGTTTAGAAAGTTCGTAACGAGATGGGTCAGTATACGTCGGCGCTGTGACCGAGAGCATCTTGGCTGCCATTCCTGCGGCTGTTGGATGAAGGCGATGTGTCGATGAGAATAATTGTTTACTTGACAAGATGGTCGTCCATTGAGGTTATGTACATAGAGTTTCCGTACAAGTCATTGATATGTAATCCAACTATCGCCACTCGAGATTGGTAAAGAATTTTGGGTTAGAGATTGATCCAGAGCCGGAGCCTCGGCTGAACCCACAAGCCAAATCCGCAAACGGGATCTAGCCCGCTTGCCAGCAAAGTTCATTTCCGGACCGGACTCCGCAGCATTTGTTAACGTCCGGTGGAGAATGTTTCAGACCGTCAACTGAAGCCTGGAACAACTAATCGTCCGTCGGGTAGACTTTAAACCGTGCGATATCCTTATCTTGCAACCTACGACATTGATAAGGGAGAATTCGGCAATCTATTTGATCCGCACCAAAAGTCTTATTTATGTTAACATATCTCAAGTAATTTACTCAATTGCTTCATGAAGTTTACATCCTTGAGAAACAAGTCAAGTCTCCGCCAGTTTGAGACTGGTTTTCTCGAAGCTTAGCAACCTTCGCTGAATGTCCTCTTTCTTTTGGTCGAAAATTCATCAACTTTCCCATCCTGGAAATATGCGCTTTTGTTTCCAGGAATTCCTCAATTTTCACAGGTATTTTTTCTTTATTTGTTAGCTGTAGCTTTCCATTTCCCTAGCGAGGGGCAGGTAGCAGTAAGAGCCCAAGGCCCCATATGGAAAGCATGGCTGAATAGAACCAGGTAAAAACATCAAGATTAGTCGGGATGTGTGGGAAGCTTATTTACTTATATAAAAATTATATTATATAAGTAAATATCTTCCAACAAAGCTACGGAGTTTAGTTTTTGTCTCATAGGGATATTTATTCTAAAAGCTACTTACTATCTTCTTATCTTATGCATATCTTTCTCGAGATAAGCTACTATATACTTACTAACTATCCTGGGATGGCTGCTGGAAAAGCGGGGTGCAATAAAGCTACAGGCAGGTAATCAGCCCAGCCAACGTTGGGGAGCATGCATTCAGACTTGCCCAACCCCCGTTATCTCACAATAGGCTCCCTGATTGATTCAATACCTTACCGTCGGGTACAGACCTAGTGATTATGGAGCATCGTAGACGTGTCTCCAGAGCGTAAGATCCTAGCCAAGCCAGGGAGGGATTTATACCCAGTTCGTCTAATGCTGGATGCGATAGGTGCGATGAATGCCGTCGACTGAAAGAGAAATGCGAAGGTGGCGTCCCGTGCCGGAGGTGCTCCCATCTCCAGCGACAATGTAGATACGCAGATCCTACCCCGAAACCTCGTGAGTTTCGTGCCTACGTTCCGAGGTGAGCAGCTTCAACGATCGTCGAGAGCATGTCTGACATATCCCAGAGAAGGCCGTCGGAGACCAGATGTGAGCCAGCTGATTGAACGTTCGAAACACATGGAGCGGATATTGCGGCACACTATGGCGGGGATCTCGCTTGACACCAAGAACCTTTCGAATATAGCAGACAGACTCGAAGCCGACCATCAGAGTATGAATCCGGCATTACGTGGCCCGAGGGATTTGGATGGGTTGGAGGTTAATTTGGAGGCACTGGAGATCGACGATGAGGCGTGTACGATGCAACCAGTTGGAGATACGACAGCTCGTTGGTTGACCTCATATTTCACTTGCACTGAGCACGATTACTGAAACATGATAGATTTCTCGGGCGAATTCTCGTATTGGAACTTCTCCATGCGGATCAAAAATCTGATTGAGAGCCAGATCCAAGAGCCGGAGAGCCGCCGAGTACCGGTATGTTTCACTACTAACCGGCAATCCTTCTTATTCATACGTCGATAACTAACAATATGTAGGAAGCCAATAGACAAAATGATGATTGCGCATCCGCTTTTCCACGCGCCCATCATCTACGTGCTGGGCATAATCACTTGTCGGAAGCCATATCGTCATTCCCACCCAGCAACATATCAAACTTCCTGGTGACAGTCTTTTTTAAGTTCGCAGAGAGCTATCTCTTTTTCATTGAAGAAAGCTGGGTTCTCGGGAAATTAGCTCTGCTATACAAGAGCCCCAAGAGTCTGGCCCAAGCTGGTGGTGAAGTGACCGTCAGCATCCTCCTCACAGTTCTTGCCATTGGAACACAATACGCCCATCTTGAACACTCCAAAGGTCCTGAAAATACCTCAACGTCAGGCCTCTTAGAGGAAGAGATAGGCGCTATGTTTTACCAACAAGCAATCCGGCTGCTTCCCGAGATCATTGAGATCTCGTCTCTCGAAAGTGTGCAGGCATGCCTGTTGTTTGGATACTATTCCCTGCCGATTGACGCTTCTGGTCTGGGGTTTATTTACATCAATCTGGCTACCAGGCTGGGGATACAGAACGGCATGCATCGGAAATGCAGCAACAGCGCCTTTAACGCAAGCGTTATCGAAACTCGCAATCGCGTTTGGTGGACGACCTACGTGTTGGAAAGGTAGGCTATGGCTTCACGGGCTGCAATTGAATTACGCATTCCGCTGACAAGAGAGCAGAAAAATATCTATTTTCCATGGCCGGCCCATCTCGGTGTCTCGGTCAAACATTGATGCCAGTTTGCCCATGCATCAGGATGGTTTACGATCAGAGGACTGGCGAAAACGAGCTTCCTATACTCGAGTCTCTGTACAGCTAATGTACTTCCTCGAAGACTTGTATCACGAAATGTGAGTTAAGCCCTAAAATTCACGCATGAGACAAAATACAATTTCCTATGAGATTAACACCCATACAGAAGCATCTTGCGAAACTGTCGAAAGCAAGAGATAGTCACAGTTGTATCGCGACTTGTGGCCAAAAAGGACGGCTTGACAGCATGGTGGCAGTCTCTCCCTCCGGATGCAATCGACGTGAATGCGCAACCAGAAACGGCGCAGTTTCGTGCGGCAATGCACCTTAGACTCGATTACTGCCTAGTGCGCATGTTTGTTGGAAGGCCCTTTCTTTTGAAAAGAGAAACACAAGACTCTGCGACAAGCCCATCCATCCCCGAAAGCAGCCCCGGGGTCAACGAAAGAAGTGCCCCAAAACCGGTGTCTAGTCGACAAGAGCTGATAAGCGACTGCATAATAGCGGCAACAGAAGCCCTTGATATCTGCCAGCAGCTACGGTCGAGCGGGATGGGTCTCGCCCGGGCCTCGTATCCCGAATACAGCGCGTGTCGGGCATCGTTGCTCGTGCTGATTGCCTACTCGATCCGCAATTTCTCTGACGAATTCCGCAAGTCGTTGTGTGAGGGCTTGGAGATGATACGGGAGATGTCTGCTGCTGGGGAATCGGCGCGGTCTGAGGTCTCCTTGATCGAGTCGCTTGAGCGTGCGCTTGCTCGCTTGCACGCTGGAGCACGACCGGACGAGGAGGGCAGCCACAACCAAGGACACTCCATTTCGGAATATGAAGCATTTTGCAGCTGGGGAGCCAGCTTGGCAGGCAAAAATATGCATGATGTTACTACACCTGCGGCTCCGAATGTCCCAGGTGGCCAAACAGAGATAGACTCTGTGCCTGGCTGCCCGCCCGTAGACCTTGATGCCCTGTCCAATATGGACTTTTTCAGTGGCTATGACCCCGCGGCTGATCCTCTACTTCAATTACCCATCTTTGGCACTGAGAATCTTTCTCCGACTGATGGATGGCTTACCCAGTCCGAGACCGAAATACTCGGACAATTTATTACAGGCCCTCATGGAGGGAATTAGGCACTGCAAGCAAGTTCCATTAAAATAAGGTTGATCCAGCTTATGTAAAAAATACAGAACCTAAAGCGATGCTTTTACAATTCCCTTTGCCATCTCTGGTAGCGTGTCAGCCATAACCTCCATCTGGGCGTCGAATATTTCGGCGCAGGGATCCTGTTCATATATCGTGCAATAAGCACCCCGGAACCCAACCTTGACTGCAGCAGACACGTCCCACATGTGAGCAGCAGCAAACCACTTGATCTCATCGGATGCAAATCGAGCCAGGGTTGGCTTGTACGCAGCCAACGCTGGTTTGGCCACGCCCTGTCCATCGCAGCTGATGAGGTTCTCCAGAGGCATATCAACGCCAGCGCGCTCAAAGTATCCACCCACACGCTTAGTATCGCCCGTTGTCAAGCACCACACTGTAAAACCGGCGTCTCTTAATGTTGCAAAGCACTCTTTCGCTCCGGGTCGCAACTCGAGCTCTGAGTATGCCTGGACACAGGCGTCCCTTTCTGCATCTGTGGCGAGTTCCCGTGGTGCCGCAACACCAACCATGAAGAGCGTGCGGAAGAACAAGGCGCGCAGAACGTCCTTATAGGGACGATGGCGCTCAGAAACGGAGAGAAAGGTGAACTCCAGCTCGGCTGCCGTCATCCAAGTATAGCCGAATGCATTGGCTGTGATGTTTTTGGCGGCTAGCTTCTCGCCAATGACGCGGTCGATGCCGTTGTAGAAGGCATCGAATGACACGCAAGTGCCGACGACGTCGAAGACCACATGCTTTTGTTTGGTCATGATGGGGACTCGATGCCAATCTTGGGTACAATCCTAGAGGATGGAAAAGAGCGGGGAAACGAGGGAAGGGGCAAAGCAAGGTCGGGGAAACAAGATGAGATGCAGACAAAACGCGTATGTATCTCAAGAGAATACGAGTTACAGCAACAACAGCAACAACGTGAAAATGTCTCTTTTATCCAATAATGATTATGACACTGATACTCTCTCTGTACGCCGTATTGCACCGCCGGTTATCGCCTTTTCCTCTTGATCTAGCCTAATGGAGTAGGACCGGTCCGGTTAGACATGATTGGCTAGTTTATCCTTTAGCTATCAGTCATCATTATCAGGGATCCCACTTACGGGCCTCGACTCTCGTGGCTCCGGATCGAATACTCGAGTGATAAGAGCACGTAGATGCCGTTGTTCCGGTCTGTTTATCTTTTCCCCAGACATTATTCACGCGTATCTTATTATCTACCGGTAACCCTTGAACCCAAAGCTATGTTCGCGCTAGTGACAGGTAGTTACGTTGTACCTTTTTCGACCCGACGGAGGAGGGATAAAACGAGGCGCGATAGGTTTCACCCAGTTCAAAAGCCTTAGTCAAATTGATCAGCGTATTGGTGACCGGGGAAATTCTTCGATTAATCGTACCTCGAGTCTTATAATTACCACTTGTCGAGGGGATGTACACACCCCAAATTCTCAAGGAATCCATCACGGCTATCTTGACCCCAGGGTAGGTTATCTGGCTGACTGATAAACATTAAGCGAATCAACTAAGCTGGATAAAAGAAGTTCCATAAACCCCCTCTGAAGATCTGACCCCAATAGGGGATAGCTAGGTTAAATGTTGGTGTGAGCTAGCCGTGATGAGTTTCATGAGAATGCGTGATGTGCCTTCCCACTTGTTCCACTTTCCCCGCAAAGTGCCAGAATTACCGGTATCTTGGACTTTACCTTGCGACTGACTGACCATTGTTGCGCGCACCGATGCGAGTCTAGAGCAATAGTTCCTATTCCTTGCTATGCTATGTAGTCAGTCGCACACCCAATATCGCCATTATTGCCAAGAGAACGGGATTTGCAAATTTCATACACGTCACACTGCTCAGTCTGTGGCTTCTGAAGCACAGGTTAAATCAGAGGCAAGTCTTTATAAAATAAACAAAAACTACACTATGTCAAAGCGATTGATACTTTCGAGCATATGATATCTCCACATATATTAAGCCAATACAACAATAATCCCCACAAAGCTATATCTGCTACCTCCCCTAAAGTTCACGACCACAGAATATTCAGTTTTGCGAGTCCGCGCCGAGGTTTTGGCTCTACCTTTGGCTCATTCTGGTAACGATCAATCAAGGGACGAAGTTGAACGTCTTCCAGTGGGATGACCTTGGTCTTAAACCAGAGCTTGTAGCCGAAATATAAAATGAGAGTGAAGGGCAAATTGAAGTAGTTTGAAATGAACGACTCGGTCTCCCAGTTTCCATGGATGAAGGTTGTGAAACCGCCAGTAAAGAAAAGCAGAACAAACAAGACCAGAGACGCGTAAGTCGTATAAGGCTGGAAGGGAGCGGCCCAAGGGAGGTCCTTCTGGCGATTAATGCCTTGCTTGTTGCAGGCGTGGACGAACCGCAGATAGACGATGCAGATGGTGATCCAGTTGACCAGGGTAGAGATGGAGACGAGATCCTGCAGCCAGGTGAAGACTGTGCTAGCCGAGTCGGACAGGGTCATGTATCCCAGAGCCATAAAGAGGCCATAGAGGGAAACAGCGACATAGGGGATACCGAATCTGTTGATACGTAGGAATATGGACGGGGCTTGGCCTTGGGATGCCATCCCGTATAGAATTCTTGAACCGCCAAGCATGTTGGAGTTACCCGCCGACCAAGCCGAAGTGAGCACGACAGCGTTGATGATGGACGGCACAACCTTGATGCCTGCATTCTGGGCAGCAATGACAAACGGCGACATGGACGCGTCTCCCGTCCATGGTACTAGCTTTTTGTCCGTGGACGGGACGACCAAGCCGATCATGAAGATGGTGACGACGTAGAAGAGCGCGATGCGGACCAAGATTCGTCTAGCAGCCATGGGGATAGACCGACGAGGGTCTCTCGTCTCAGCAGCCGCCAGTGTGATGTTCTCTATTCCCGAGTAGGCGTAAAGAGCATTATTCAGTGTCTTCCAGAAGCCTAAGAACCGACCCAGAGACCCAGCAATGCCGAGATACTGAACCATGGGTCCGTAGGGGCTTTTCCAGTACTCGAAACCGATGGCCTCGTGATTTGGACCACCGCCGCAGGTGATGACCAGAGCCATGATGTTAACGCCAACAATGAGCATGATTTTGATCATGGAGAAGCCGAATTCGAGCTCGCCGTAGATGCGCACGGCCAGCAGCGAGCTGACAATCATGGGAATGCCAAGAACGGTGATCCAGATGGCGCTGTTGATGGTGACCCAGTATTCGATGATGACGGCCGCCGCGACGACCTCGGCGGGGATGGAGACCATGTATGAGTACACTTGATTCCATCCATTTGAAAATGCAAGAGCAGGGTCGCAGAAGATCTCGGCGTACCGAATGACACCACCACTGAGAGGCGCCAGAGCACCCATCTCGCCAACGGCGCAGACGACACTCGACACGGCCACGCCCATGATCAAGTACGCCAGGAACGCACCGAGCGGACCGGCATAGGCAATGGCTCTTCCAGAGCTCAGAAACAAACCAGTGCCGATTGTGCCCGCCAGGGCAATCATCTGAATGTGTCGTTGATGTAGACCCTGCTTGAGCTCGTGAGTCACCTCGACCGTTCCAGCCATATTCTCGACATCACTGTCCCGCCGTGCGTCAGTGGCAGGACCACCAAGTTCTTTCTCCGACTGCATGGTGTGAACTTTGGGAAATTGGGACGAAGGGTCGTGAGTTGACATGTAGTTTCTGCCAAGAGACGAAAGGGGTTTGAGTTGGAGACTGCTGCACAAGCAAACAAGCAAGTCAGCAAGCAAAGCAGAGAAAATAAAATTGAATCAAGCAGAGGTATCTTCTCCAGTGAATGAAATGAACGCGAGGATTGTGACCATCTGTTTCCCGGTATTACAAAACGGCTTTGTGTCTCTTTTGGACCTGGAGCGACGGCCCCAGTTGCCCACGGCTTATCAGTAACACGGGGAAGCTCTGACTAGGGCGATAGCTGCAGATCAGACCGGGGTAGACCGGTTTTGGAGATATAAAGGGCGCATCAAGATGAGATTGGCTGTCTTTGACTCCTTGGAGGTTTGGGCCCTGTATGGTACGCTACCTCCATCCACGCCACGGTGAGCGATATAGCGTTAGTGGCATCGTCAACCGGGGCCGGAACCATTTTTCCAGATTGGGTAATGCCGGCCCGGTGGTCCCCGCTGAGTCCGAGTTCGGTCTATCTTATCTAACTGTATAACCAGTCCCCAACGAACAGGACAAAATCTGACAAATCCGAGCGAATTCAGTAACTCAATCCTATAAATAAAGTTCAGCCAAAATTAAACAGTGTATGTCTCCAGCTAAGCTCTATACATAACATACCTGATGGTCATCCCGATCCTCGTCCTGTGAGCAAATTACCATCACATCACAGCGCAATTATGGCCATTTCAAACGGTGACACATCCCGCACCGCTGGTACGCCCAAGTGCATGCCTGTGCCGAACCCCGCGCCGTGTTTTTGGCAACAAGAGCAGCAACAGGATGTGAAGGAGCTGCAAAACCACCGCTCTTCAGAGGAGCTACTCGACTACAGCGACATCGTCATCATCGGCGCCGGATTCGCAGGACTCAGTACAGCGCACCACCTCGTCCGCGATGCCGACACCACGTCCGTCTGCATCCTAGAGGCCAGGGGCATATGCTCTGGTGCTACTGGCCGCAACGGCGGACACTGCAGGCCAGACCTTTACGGCCATATCCCCACCTACATAGATCGAGCCGGCGCGCGCGCTGGTGCTGAGATTGCCGAGTTTGAGATTGCGAACCTGCGCGCCATCAAGAAGATCATTGATGAAGAGAAGATCGATTGCGACTTCACTCTTACCCGGTCCATTGATGTCTGGTGCAACGAGGACTCGGCCAAGAAAGCGGAGGCTGTCTATCAATCAATGGTGTCTCATAACTTCGAGTATATGGATGATGTTGTGTTTTATACAGGCGACAAAGTAGAAGGTGTAAGTGGCCCAAATAGCAGCATAGATTGCTTTGTGTGCGGTCCAAAGATAATTATGCGGATATATGCTGACTGAACACTATGTCAAACAGATCTGTGGTGTCAAGGGCGCTGTTGCATGCGCAAGCTTCACGGCTGGGACTGTCTGGCCCTACAAATTCTTGATGCACATCACAAGACAACTCCTTGCCGCAGGCGTCAACGTCCAGGCACACACCCCTGTCACGTCCGTGACGCCAGACCCCTCAGGTGACGGCTCGTTCATCGTCGAGACGCCTCGCGGTAGAATGCGAGCAGGAAAGGTCATCCACGCCAACAACGCCTATGTCTCAGCGCTCCTCCCGGAATACAGCAAAAACATCATCCCCTGCAAAGGCATTTGCTGTCGTATCACCGTCCCAGAGGGAGCTACGTCACCGTTGTTGAACAACTCGTACATTTTGCGCACCAAGGATAATACACTCTCGTACTTTATACCTCGACACGACGGCAGCATCATTGTAGGTGGCGCATCATCCGTATTTCGACCATTCAAGGAACAGTGGTATGACAATGTGGACGACAGTGTTCTCATTGACTCTGCAAAGGACTACTATGAGGACTACATGCAGCGAACCTATCGCGGTTGGGAAGAGACTGGTGCTAAAGTGAGCAATATCTGGACCGGCGTCATGGGTTATTCATATGATTCGAATCCACACATCGGTCAAGTTCCCAACAAAGACAAGCAATTCATCCTAGCTGGGTTCAATGGGCACGGTATGCCTGTTATCTGGTTGGCAGCCAAAGAATTGGCTCGGATGGTGTCCCAAGGGACTCAATTTAAGGAGACAAAACTGCCTCGCTTGTTCCAGACAAGCCAGTTCCGAATTGACCGGGCACAGAATGGTAAGGAAGAGGATGGTGATATTATTGGCACCGGTAACTTTAGTACTACAAAGCCATAGAAAAAGGATACTAGAAAGATAATAATCAATATCGCCTTGAAGCAATGTAATTGTGCACAACCTCCGTAAATCAGCCACACATCCTTTCTGTCAGCTAGTAATACCACGGCCGTCCGAAGCCCTTTAAAATGCATCATCGCAGCGAGCTCAGATGCTACTATTTCTACAAGAGATGTTTCTAATGAGAACTCTGAGTACAAGTCGAAAAAGGCCTTGTCGCGCCAGATGATTCGCCTGCGCCCAAATACATTAGACGCCAAGTTTTCTTTGACAGATAAGATATGATATTATCAGCTTAATATATGTCGCAAATGCTTTTACAAGATGCATAAGTTCGACGCGATGATTTGATGGTGGAAGCCTACCTATACACGCTCGAAATATACACATGCATCAAGTCTGAGTCAAGCTCTATCTCTAGCAGGAGCTCCTGACACAATATTGCCAGAACAGACTCAAGTAAAATGATTTCTACATTTGCATGATGTTGCCTTGGTATAATCACCGCCAAAATATGAGGGAACAAGCGGGTACGGGCACAAATTTCGCCTCTGTTTACCATCTCCAGTCGTAGCCGGCAGGTGATCTGGCGCCACGCCGTGTTCAACCCAGTCGACCAAGGCTGCTAACGGGTCGTCAGGGAGCAGTCCATCACCACCACAATGGCCTACTCCGGGGGGCTCAAAGTAGCGGTAGAAGTCTCTAATGTGTTTGTCCCTAGCCTCGGCCCGTTGGTATTACAATAGTTCTCAGATCCTTGTATAAAGATTCCTTGATCTTGCATGCCATGCTAGTGTAGAAGCTTGCCACTAGACTCTCGGAAGTCTCTGAGATCTGGGTTGTCGGTACTGGTAGCTGACTTGTAAGCGCTGATGGAGAGGTTTGTGACGGCTCTGAAGTCATCCCCGTCTTGCGCGGAAAGGTCTGCGGTGTTGTTTTGGAGCACGAAGTTCTGAAACCAACTGGAGGCGATGCCGAAGGGGCCTCCTTTCCAGCGGCCGCCGTCGCATGTAGTGTTGGCCAGGTCACCAAATGAGGCTCCTCCATTCACGCCGTACCAAATTGGGGTGCCATCTTTGTATTTAGGACCGTCCCAAGCCTTTCTCATTATCTGAGCATCTTTCTCACTGATTGTAGCCTTCCCATCTTCGCATTCGACTTGTTTACCAACCATCTGCAAGGGGTCATAGTCACAGTCCTTGGCCAGCGACAAAATGCCGTCCTTGACGCCGTCGAGCTCATCGCAGGCCACTACTGCAGCATCTACTATGGCTGAGAACACACAGTTCTTGGGGTAGTGGCTCAGCTGGACCATGACAAATTGAGGATAGTACATAACTGGGACGAAAGTGGCCCAGTTGAAGGCGGAGGCCCCTGCGAGGATACCATCGTATGTGCCAGGATAGCGCTGAGCCAGCATGAAACCATCCAATCTCATTTTCTTGCCTGCTTTACTTATTGATTGTAACCCAAAGTCTACTGTTTCATATGGTGTTATGATCAATTGTGTAAGAGGGAGAGACTCTTAGCTAGGCTGCTACCTAATGATAACTCTATTCACGAAGTTTGCAAATTGCAAAGCAATAGTTTTTCAAACAAACAAACGAGGTAAAGACTGAATTATCAAACTGGGTAAAGACTGAAGTAACAGGAGGTAAAGACCGAATCATTACATAGTGAACACTCCAGGCCGCATGCAACCGACATGAAGCTAATCCTTGCCCTTTTTCACCCGGAAACTCCCCATCATTCTGATATCGCAGCTATCCCTCTCAATGTCGTATAATTTAACTCTAAGGAGCGGGGAGTGTAGCCAAGGCACAAGTCTTGAACAGTCCAGTTGCCACAGCGTGGCATCCTACAGCACCAACCCCACCAGTTGCGAGAGTGACGGTACCATGGCAGATAATGCCGGTAGTAGCGGCTGTGGCAGCACAAATCAGGCCGGAGAAAATACCGGCTGAAGCCTGCGAGGCCAGGAGGCCCGAAGCAAGAAGAACAATGTTGGAGGCCCGCATCCTGTAATAGGGGTGATGCAGATACTTCGAGGTGTGGATTGGGCTGTATATAGCTGGCATTAGCTTAGGTCCTAAAACATCTGCCACATATAAAGCAGATTGGCAACAAAAGTAATGGAACCTTACAAGTGTATAGGTTTGAATTTGAGTGATGAGAAGGATGGTTTTGGGAGAATTGAACATACGTTTAGTTGGGGAGGATCCAAACTATTTATACACAAATGGGCTATTCTTCACGATCCGTTTCCTGTATAACTGGGCTTGAAGTAATGTCATCTCATCAACATATGCATCAGTATCACCTTGCGACTTTCTACAGTTCATCCCCGCATAAAGGAGTGACGAGTACGTATTTTGCACTTTCTGCGGTGTTACACGGTAGTTCACTCTCGGTCGCGGATACCGTCAGCACACTCAGAAAAAAGACTCGACCAAGGGTCGGACGGCAAATGGTGCAGTAATGTGCAAGCTAATCCGTTTTCGGTAGTGCTAAGGAAATTTCAGAGCACTAGTTTGGATCAAGAGGATGACGGTCCAATATGAGTGATGATACAAGTACTCGACGTGGGGGCAACGCCAGGATCCCTCCCGCCACTTGACACTTTTGACACCCTACGTCAGTAGTGCTTTTACGGAGGAAGCTGGGAGTTATGTCACAACCTGGCTTGGATACTTTCGATTGTCGGGCTGCATCCAATGGGCTTTTACCCATCAAGTTCAGGCATACACAGGGCGATCCTTTGGCTTCGTCACTTAAGAAACCTCTATTTAAGCCATACATACAATGATATCAAATGTACTTCCTCAAAATATGACGTTGTATTTCATTCAATGCGTGCACGGTGTCGTTCCCACCACTTGACTGAATGGCTGCCCCAAAGTCCATCATCTTCCAACTTATTAGACTTAAATCTCGAACCAGAAGTAATCTACCTGGCAGCAAATAGGCACATGCATACGCTTTGCATCGATGGTTACAGTATTACATACATGTGTTAAATGGAAGTTCGAAGCCCAGTTTGTCAGTACCGAGTGTACTAAACCGAATCTTGAGTGCGACATTGTCAATTGCTCTAGACGGGTAACATTGTGCCTGGGGCTGGTGAATTGGGCAACGGCCGCAGCTAGGCTTCACAGAGTAGAAATCATAGACGTGGCTATCTCTCATTGGAGGAGAGCGGATAAAGTTTAGCCACTACACCTTCGTTCATGAACATATTACTTTTGATTAAGTCTGTGGAACGAGGCTGAGATATCTGGCTATGTGACATGTCCCTTATCACAGCTGAAAACGCGAAACCAAACCCTTTTCGATAAGGCTAAGGAAATTAGGTACTACCTTCCTTGTTTTTTGCACTGCCACGAGCACTTAAGCTTGGCTGAAAGCTGACGTCGCATGTCAATTCTTTCGTACACTTTGAGCCCCTTGGCTTATTCCGCACCTGGCATTTGTTACCTACTAGTGATGATATGAGCTAGAACTTCAAAGCCTCATATAAAGAGCACAAACTATCATATCCATGGCCTTGATCTTCTTGCCAATGGCGCCAACCATAGTCCCTCACTCGTGATGGCTGGGAAATATCCAATACACAAGGACCCCTTCAACATGGAAGATTACCAAGGAGAGATTTACTACTTTTACAAGGTGGAGAGAAGGACCCAAAAGGACGTTCTTTCAATTTTGAAACATCTACATGGTGTTGACATTTCGTGAGTCTCAGTTGTTTCAGGCACCAATGGTACAAGACTAACATTACCATAGGAAGAAGCAGCTCACAACAGAGCTTAGCAGATGGGGATTCTCTAAATATACCAAGACGTGCCAACCTTCATCTATTGCAAGAGAAAACGAGTCTCAACCAAGGGAGAATTCCTCTCTACAGCTGTCTTTACCGCTGTCTTCTGGCCATCTCCAGAGGGGCAATGACGGCGTTGAGAACCCTTCTCAACGCAGCTACAGCGGTTCAGAACATATCATGAGCCATGCTCCACTGCGGTTACTAAGGGAGGAGCAATGGCGAGGGTGTGAGACTGTATTCTTCCATATTGACAAACTCATCCAAGGCTCTTTTGAGGCCGGGCACTGGAGATGGGGCGGCCGGGAAACAATCATCCATTCGTCAGTCAAGCAACAACAAGAGAAGACAATCTTGCATTCATTCCTGAACAGCGTTCAATGTGCGCATCTTTCTATTGATCGAAATGATCTGACTCAAGCCGTGGTGCATTGGACTATAGCGTTTCGGGCCGTTGATTACCTCGTGCAAGGCCAATATCATGACATCATTCCAAATCTTGTACAGAAGATCAACGACATCAATGATAAGGGGCAAGAACAAGTTGCCCTACAGCTGCTGCAGCATATCACGGCATGTGCTCAAACCTACCTTAACGACATGGCTGCAGCATACCCTATTTACGTTTCTCTCGCAAATATACCAATGGTCCACCTGCCGGCATTGGAAGCAAGGATAATGGGCCGCTTCAGGGAATTCTTTGAGTGGTATCAAGGTCCTAGGAGCTATAATAGCACCGTTATGATGGTCAACCAGGCGCGGAGATGGCTTATGAGAGATGATGACGCTCGACTTGAGGATGTGCTCCCTCCAGTGGACCATTACGACCAGATCTTCGGCGTTTGTAATCGACGATCATTAGATATCATTGCCCTTAGGCTTGAAGTTACATACAAGAGAGGACAATTTGTTCAATTGGAGACGGAAGCTACCATTCTCATCCAGCGCGCCAAGTTGATTCGGGATGATGATTGGCATCGTTTCTATAATCTTGTCAGGGGATGGTATTATCTTGGGTGTGCCCAATTTTTTCTCCTCAAATGGGTCCCAGCAATGACAAGCTTTAACCGCGCCCTACAGAGTGATACTCAGCTAAGAGAGCTAGGAAATTGGAATATTTTCGACACGGAGAAGGTGGCCATAGCAGGGTTTAGAACGCAGATGTATAGTTTTCCAGCTCACGAGGGGGTCACTGATCCACTGGTGTTATATCCGTGGGATTTTAGCTAGATAATTTTCATATTTAAGAACCAAGTTACTCGCTATGACTCTTGAAATGGCGTCTTCGCTTTTGGCCTGACGGTTTTCACCTCACGAAGCCGCCTAAATCGTGCAGTGGGTTTGGTCTAAGAGAGGGCCCTTGCCGAACGAAATACGGTGCTATTGTCTTTCACCAACAATCCGGACTATTGCCTACCTTAACGCAAGTTGACATCCCTCAATGATTTATGTTAGCAGATCGATATTATCTTTACACCATACGATGTGGCCTAGTCTCATAGCACGTTCCTCCTTTGGGACAGCACATCTTGGGCGATATATTTTGCGAACAGGCCAAGCTAGATATCTATCAACGCTCTGGAATTATCGGAGCGTGGAACACACTGTTGATTGCGATCATTTAAGTGAATATATAGCCGAAACAGCGAATGGGAATGACAACATGCCAAAGCTTGCAGTGAAACAATACATCTCCCATGATAACTCCAATCCTCAGCCTCGTGATGTAACCATTATCGGTGCTCACGTAAATGGTTTTCCAAAGCTATCAAGCCTGGGGACTCTGACTTGATGACTATGACCGACTTGTAAGAAATTATATGAGCCATTATGGGATGAGTTGTACGACCGAACAAGACAACAAGATATTAGGATACGATCGATATGTGTGGAATCAAGGACGATCAGGGTTTTTTTTATGAGAGGGTCCTCGGTAACGACCGTGAGTACAGTCTTAATTGTGGGCCAGCGTGAATATTGACACCTTGCAGTCAGTTGGTTCGACCGCGCAAGAGAACTCATGAATCTCAACAACCTGCATCAACGAGACATCCCTCATCCCATTGTTGACATTAGCTACAGTATGGGTGGAACTCAGCTGTGAGTAAATACCATTGAGACCGGCACATTTGAGAATCATTTGAATGAAGGAAGGGCACAGTTAGCACTCTGGCACCCTCGGCTCCTGGACTCGTTAGTACTCATTGACCCAATCTTCCAAATATCAAACCCAAATAATTCACTTGCCGGCCTTTCTACAAAGAGGCGGGGTGTTTGGCCCTCAAGAGAAGATGCCGCTGCAAGATCCCAGCAGAGAAAGTTCTTTCAGTCTTGGGGTCCTCGGGTTCTCGAGCTTTGAACAGAGCATGGACTTCGGGACATCCCCACTGAGCTTCATCCAAAAGAAGACGGTTCGGATAAGCGAGTCGCGCTCACGACTTCGGAGCACCAAGGATTCTTCAATTTCCAGTATCGACTACGCCGTGAACAAGAGCCGACTAGCAACAACCCTCAGAGGCGTCAGCAACCACCCCTTGGCCATGGTTGCGCAGAACAAGCTGGACACGCGTAAGAGAGACAAAAACAAGTCGTCGTATAGTGATATCTGCTCCAAGTTTCTCGAGGGCCAGAACAAGTATCCTCAACTCGTGAAGCAGCATGAAATCTTGGGCATCATCATGTCGGCTATAGGTGCTGGTGCTGACACCACGGCTGGCACTCTCACTTACACCTTGCACTTTCTCTCCAAGCACCCTGCCGCCAGACAAAAGCTCATGGATGAGATCGATGAGAACTTGTCCCAAGGCACACTGTCCCGCACACCGAAATGGGTTGAGGTCAACAGAATGCCTTACCTCGATGCTGTGCTCGGGGAGTCCATGAGACTACTGCCCATCGCATCTTGGGGCCTTGACAGGGTCGTCCCGCCGGCGGGTGCCACCGTCGCAGGACAGCTTCTTCCTGGCGGTACCGTTGTTGGTTGTCAGATTGATGCCGTTCACCGAGATAAAGAGGTTTACGGCAAAGACTCTGACGACTACCGGGCTGAGCGATGGATCGAGGCCGGTATCGACCAGCGGCGGCAGATGGATCGGGCTTTCTTGGCCTTTGGCGCAGGTAAAAGGACGTGTACAGGCGTGCACATTGCATGGCTGGAGATGAAGAAGACGCTCCCCCTTTTGATGATGAACTTTGACGTAAGTCACACACAAAATGCACCGCGTCCCATCACCGATGTCAATGGACTGACTTATCAAATACAGCCGGAGCTCGTCAACCCAAACCAAGATGTCAAAGATGGTATCAGAATTAGTACAGTCAAGTACTCGCCACCAATCCCTATGAAGATCACAAGAAAGAGCTATTAGGGTTGGGATATGATGTTTTTGATACATGTCTGCAAAATAAAAAAAACTTAGCTAGCCAGGTTAGCTAGTTAGGTCGTAAACATACACTCATTCCAATAATCCCGTTGAACCCAGACATCATTTTTAAAGGGTTATTTAATTACCAAAACTCTGATAGACTACCAACCAGTCTGTACCTTTAATCGAGGATGATTTATAAGCTTTGCAGATGATAATTAGTAAGAGCATGTGTTATAAATCTTTATTACCAATTAGTTCAGCATTAATAAGCCTGAGCTCCAGTAGTCTGACAGCTTTGGAGAGATAAGCTCACCACTGTCAGACCTAGAGTGTCATCTGCAATGTCTTTGTTGGCACCCCCGGAATGATGCTTCCGATCCTCGGCTCGACTCGGTAATGCAGTAGCGCTCATTTCTGGCCTGGCCTATCTACCCAAACATCGCTTACACCTCCGAGATAGCAACAACCACAAACCTTCAAACTTAATCTATAAAAGAAGTCTGTTTGCAGAAAGAATCCGAGCAGCCTGGACTATAGCTCTTCTTACATTCAGCCTAAAATGTCTAACCCTAGCCTCGAGAGAAAGTCAATCAATCTGACTGGAGCTTCTCCTAATGCCCATCTCTACTCGCAAGCCTTAGTAGTGGGGGGCATGGCCTACTTGTCCGGTGTCACTGGAGTCGATCCATTGACTGGAAGCCTTGCAGAGGGAACGGTTGGAGACCGTACTGTGAGTTCTACACCTTTACCCAAAGTCATTCCCTTGTTGCCACGTTCGTAGACTCAGATATTTAAGAACATCTCAACAATTCTCGAAGCTGCTGGCAGCCACATCGATCAGGTTGTAAGTATAGATAAATCTTAAGATTCCGTGGCTTCTTTGCTAGATATTTACTGGCTTGTATGTAAAGGTGAAAGTAGGTATCTACTTGACGAGTATGTCGGACTATACGACCATGAATGACGCATATGCCAAGGTGTTTACTCAAGATGCTAAGCCAGTATGTTGCAAAGCCCTTGGAAGTATCTCTTTGTTCTAACTTAATTAATAGGTCCGTACTTGTGTGGCTGTTAAGGAGCTGCCCCGGGGTACTGATGTGGAGATTGAGGTTATAGCAGTTGTTAGTAACTAGTTTAACTTGGCGCTCTTGAGGAGATAATACCTAGAGATGCCTCCACAATATCGCGCCAGATACGTGATTGGCGCCTCGCTTCTTATGTATATCAAAACGTTATTCTGTTTCACAGACTCTATATTTCATCTTAAATTAAAGATACATGATACACCCAATAAACTCTAGGGTTGTATCCCCACAACATTGCGATGTTTTGCTAGATCGTCAGATGCCAAGTGCTTACGACATGCCAGCTGAAACAGCTCCGTACCCTTCATGACTTCGATGAGGCTATAATAGAGGCTTTCCCCTACCAAGCCTATCACAATCCATCACTATCGCTTCGGTCTTTGCTATCTTGTGCGTTTATATGTCGGCATGTTTGGTTACAGTGTTATATCGCTGGGGTGGAGGCAACCACTCCGCCTGCGGATTGATGCTCTTTGACATAGAGCTATAATTACAAAAAGCGCGCAGGTGACTCAATTTAAAATGGGACTGAAACTACCCATCCGTCTCCACACCAGACAGCAGGAATTACGGAGTGTACTACGCCTTGGCTACGCTTTGTATGGCCGACCGGACTTAGAACCACCGGCCGAGAAGCTAGGCCATACCGATCAGGCTAGCTACAGGTTGAACTGACGAAAACTCCGTAAATTGCCCTCCCTAATTATATTTTGAGCTCCCCGATCGACGTCGGCAAAACGGTCACTTTATGAACTCGACTCTCGCTTATTTGACCAAAATTTCATCCAGACTGACAAAGGAAAGCAATATGTCCGACCATCAAGCCCCGAGACTCCAGGACTGCAGGCAAGACCTGGCAGGCAAAGTTGCTATTGTCACCGGAGCCAGTAGAGGCATCGGCTATGCAATTGCGCTGAATCTTGCCAAACGTGGTGCGGGAATTCTGATCACATCTACAAGCGCCAGCAAGTATATCGATGAGTTACGAGACGATGTCAGGTCTACCTATGAGGAGGTGAACGCTCAGCTTCCGAAGATTGCCCATGAGATTGTTTCTCTGGAAGATCTTAATGCGCATACAAAGCTGGCCGACGCAGTCAATAGAGAATTCAACGGCCAAGTAGACATATATGTCAACAACGCTGGAATAACCGACCGCACGTTCCCTGGCGAGCTCGAGGCCAAAACTCTGGATAAGCTGTTGACTTGCAACATCCGAACACCAGCACTGATCGTCGATGAGCTGGTCAAGAGACGATATTTCAGAAAAGACAGCAGAATTATCTTCATCAGCAGCGCTGAGAGCGTCAACTGCGAACCTGCTGTTTCCATCTATGCCTCGACCAAGGCAGCCAACGAAGCTATGGCTCGTGCTTATGCCAACGCCTTCGGAGGGAAGAACGCCGCTTTCGACTTTATGAGCGGTACTACGGCCAACAGTGTCCTCACGGGATTGACGGAGACGGGAGGTGTACAACAGTATGGGCCGAAGGTGTGGCAAGAGTTGCAAGATTTCTGGGTGAGAAAACAGACTATACCGCGCTTAGGACAGCCGGAGGACGTGGCAGATGTGGTGGGATTCCTGTGCAGTAGAGAAGGAAGATGGATCACTGGAAGCAAGATCAGCGCCAATGGTGGAAGTATCGCGGTTATCTAATTATTAAGCTATCAGTCTCTAAGAAACCTCCCTCATTAATTCACACCTTCTCTACTCGGTGCAGTCTTGTCTTCACCCCATTCAATGCATCGTCGCACACAATTTCCGGGTCTCGTTGCACATCAATCGTGACAACATCAACCTCATCTAAGGCAGGTTCTTCCAGGCACTCCATCTGGCTGCGTACCATAGACTCCTTCATATAGTGACCGATGCGTGCCCTAACTCTTGCTTGCAGATGCTCTTCGTCAACCCTTAGGTAGATGAAGCACAATTGGACATCGGGGTCGTGGTAGGATGCCACTCGAAAGACATCACGATATTTGCGTCTTAGCGAGGAGCAAGTAACGATAACGGCGTTGGACTTTTTTAGTTGCTCGGTGGCTGCATTGCGAAGGGTGATAAGCCAATCCCATCGGTCGGCGTCAGTCAACGGCGTGCCGCTGCGCATCTTGGCTACGTTGTTTGGAGTGTGGAACTGTTTGCTTTATATTAGCAGCCCTTCTGCGGGAGATAGGTAGAGGGCATACATACATCATCTCCTTCGAGATACGGAATTGCGGCTTGTCGAGAAAGGTAGGTTGCGACAGTTGACTTTCCACAGCCCGCTGGGCCGCCGACAACAAATATCGTCTTTTTAGGGGGCGTTTGCACCGTCATGATTAGCTGTATGATAGTGATAGCAAGAATTGTCGTTCAAAAGGTATCAGTAGTGTAGAAAAACAATAAACATGAACGCTGCAGACGAAGAAGGCTGTTTGGGTGAGATTACTGATGATGCCTATTTTACATACTAAACTGAATTCATCATTTTCAACTTCACTGGGCCTGATCCTTGACGACTGCCGGCTGCCCGCAGCGTCGCAAAGACCATGTTCGCGGTCCAGAACATCAACACAAGACGATCGGATATAATTAAGCTCAGCCACCGGCTTAAGTACGCGCTTTGAGCTAAATTGGTTTAGTGCATATGGAGGTGGAGACTTACAGGGTCGGCTGAATCGGACATAGCAGAATTTCAGTCATCGGACAAAGTGAACGGAGCCGGATATCAACAAGGTGAGGGGCCATATCAGGTCTTGAGATGAGGGGTAAATCTGTGGATGCTTTCCCGCACTCTATTCTTGATCTTTACTGTGGCAGAGACGCTTATGCCGAGATCCAGAGCGGAGATGACCGTGCTGTCATGCCCCAAAACCGGGGACGGATCGGGGGAAACAGAGAGGAACCCCGGATTCTGTCCGATCTTCCCGATATTCAGAGGTGAACAGCATGGCAATAAAAAGACTTTGTAGAATGTTGACCTTTACCATCACTATCACCATACCACACTCCCTGTTCTCCTCTTCATCCTCCTTACATTCCCTCACACATACGCAATGGCTTCTCAACCACGTCTCAAGATGGCCTTGATCGGCCTTGGCCGTCTCGGTGCCATCCGTGCCCGCATTCTCGCCTTCCAACAGCCTCGTATTGAACTCGTTGCTGCTTGTGACACAAAGCCTGGTAGTGACAAGTGGGCGGCTGAGAATCTGCCTCCTACTGTCAAGTACTTTGCCGACCCTGAGGATTGTATGAGGAACAGTGGTGCCCAGGCCGTTCTCATTTCCACAGCTACCGCTACACACGCTCCCTTGATCCTCCTGGGTCTCGACCTCGGTCTAGTAGGTATTCCTTCTGACAACCTAACTAGCTTGCCACTGACATTCGTCTAGCATGTTATGTGCGAGAAGCCCATTTCTGTTGACGTTATCACTACGGAGGAGGTCCTCGCAAAGGCGAAGTCGAAGCCTGAGCTCAAGTTCCTCGTTCCTTTCTGCCGAAGATGTGAGTTATCCCCATTTCTTCGTTCCTGATGTTAGGATGTGTTACTGACTTACAACCAGATGACGACTCCTACCGTTCTGCCAAGGAGCTGGTGGAAAGCGGTGCACTGGGTGACATTCACGCTGTCGAGACCAACTGCCTCGATCAACAAGACCCTACTGGATTTTTTGTCACATTCTCCGCTCAGTCTGGAGGTATCTTTGTCGACATGGGTGTTCACGATGTAAGTCGTCTTCAACTCTTTAACTTCGAACATTTGCTGACAGTAACATGCAGATCGACATCGGCCGATACTACCTCGACGTCAAGTCCGATCTCACCAACCCTAAGAAGCAAGTCAACCGCGTCGTCGCCATGGGACAACAAGCTGTCTACGGCAAGCTCGCCGAGTACGGTGACTGCGACAACGGCTGGGCTCTGGTAGAGTTTGCCAACGGCAAGGTTCTCACCTCCCACTTGGGCCGTACTCTCACAAACGGTTTCGAGAGCACCACTCGCGTGTGCGGTACAAAGGCACACTCTGTTATCAATGGCAACTCGACGATCAACCGTGTTGAGGTCCGTGATGCTCACGGTGTACGAACAGCCACTACACCCGACGCCTTTGTGCTTTACGACAAGTCCTTCCTGAACGATCTTGCAGAGTTTGCTACTGCTGTTCTCGACGATAAGCCTCTTACTTGCACACCAGATGATGCATACGAGGCTGCCAAGATCGCCACGGCTTTGCAGTACTCGTTCCGAAATGGTGTCCCTGTATACTTTGATGATGAGGGTCGACCTATCTTGGAGACTCCCAAGGTGAACGGTGCAGCATAATTACGACGGTTTTAGAAGACTGAATATGGCCCGTTGCGGGTTCTATCAAAAGCAGAATTATGAGTTCAATGAACAGAATTTTTACAGGCTGATCAAGACTTTATCTAGTCTATGGTTGTTCCTGTGACTGAGGTGCATTGGGGATGTCGTCCCACCACGTATTCATCAAAGACTAAACAATCCGTTAGCGACCAGAAACACTAATCACGGTAAACACTCTCTTACAGTCTGTTGGTCTTGAGAAGGACCAAAGACATCTTGTAAAAGGACAGGATCCCAAAAGTCATGTAACTGTGTAACAAATTAGCTCGAAACATCCAAGTCCGAGAAGATATATCTTACCAGGTCATTTGTCGAGTCCATATTCATTGCAGGCATCGATGAGCTAATGTTCGGTATATCTAAAGCTCCCATCTGTATTTGAGGATGAAAACTGTTCAGAGACGAATTTGCTACGTTCATATTTGGTGAAACAGTTGGCGTCTCAGAAAGACGAATGGTCCTGATGGTTTTCTGCTGGTTCTGACCCGCACGCTCGATAAGCCTGGTTCGCCAACCGAGCAGCTCAACATCTTCATCATCTTCTCTGTCTTCATTATTATTTTGTCCTTCTTCATCACCATCCTCTTGTATGTTGCCTCTATTGGAGGTAGATACTGAAGAGATCTTGGCTAAAGCTCTTGTGCGCAAGTTTAAGAGCCACTGTAGGTTGCTCTTATACCGCGGAGTTTGAGCACCATGCTGAAGTAGTGATGTGAACAAGCTAATGGCAGCATCGATTTGCGTGAGGGCAAATTTGGTCATGATATTTCCTGGATCACGCAGGACTAGCGTGCCCAAACACAATGCCGAACCAAAAACATGATACTGCAGCGGGTGTAAGCATTGTAAAGGGAATCAGAGACGAGGATTCTTATTACCCAAAAGTTCCACTGCCTGGTGGCGACGGTCGGGAAGCGGTTGTGTATATCAGTGACAATACTAATAATAATCTGCTCGCTGTCAGGTCATTGTCTGTAAGTAATACTCGGCGGCTGTTCTTACACCACAGCGTTCAACTACAGTATAGAAGGAAGCTTTATATATAGACTCGGAATGATCAGCATCGTAGAGCGCTCTCGCATAATAAGGTCGATGGAGGTTGATGATAGTCTCGGAGACATTTAGGGCAAGATTAGTTTGCTACTCAACGTTAGCTTTTAGAATGTCTTATAGTAAGGGGGTACTGACTCGGAAAGAAATGGTCAGTGCCATGCGAGATGGCTCTGGAGATGCTTCAATTGCAGCTTCAAGTTGAGCATAACGAGACGGCGTGGCCAGTAACGCTGCTCGACAGCGAAGTGAAAACGGAATACTCTGTTCAAATTCGGATCTATAGCTCGTCAGTTTTTTACGTTTGTTATGATATAAGAGTACCTACAGCCTGAAGCCAAGATCTGTAACGTCGGAATATGCTGGCTTCCGTACTTTCATGGCCATGTTGAGAATTCTAGAGTCCCATAAGCTTCGATCTCCTCCCGGATTTGAACCAATAGGCAAACTCACTGTGAAGAAAGTTGAGACAGCTCGAATCGGAGGATAGAGTAGCTTTTCTCTCCATTAGGCCTGGGCGGCTCGGAGGGAAACGCAGTATCGCAATGCTCAGGATTGATGGCGGATCTATATGACTTGAGCCGTCGAACTAGTCGAGGTATCGATGGGGTCAAAAACTTACGGTCTTGAGAAGCAGTGTGCTTGGAAGATATCGGCACAATTACACTCCCAAAATACTTTTCGTCGCTCCTCAACTACATCCTGCGGGAGATTCCAGCGATCACCGTCACGGTGCATACCCATCTGCATAATTTTGTCAGTCTTGGCTTGTTCATGTAGGTCGGTGATTATGCTTACAGCTTGGATAAGACGCATTACCAGACCCCATAACGGCCACGCACTATCACCGCGTCTACCTTCATCTAGATGCCTGCCGAGTCATTAGCGCTGCAATAATTCAGCAGGTTGGTTACGCACAATTGGAGATGCGCCATCAAATGCTGTGACATTAGTCATTGAAAAATTATTTGTCTATATGATGGAACTCACCAGAGTTTGCAGTCCGGCCAGGGTATTGTTCGACAAAAACTCCCCTTTGACCAACGCTCGTTCTGAGAGCCGTAGCCACTCTTCAGCAGACGAATCGCAATTAGGCATCTCAATGTTAAACATGGTGCCTTGAGCCATTATGATGAAAACGAGCGCTATTTCCTGAGCATTTATATGCGGAGATGTAGAGCCGCTTTCCGCACGCTTGAAGACTCTGTCGAAGGTCTTTTCGAAGGCGGGCTTGGGAGCAACGTCATGACTGGACTATGTCAGCAGTTTACCAGAAATGGACGCAAGGTGTCGACACTCACTGCCAGGCACAATAGCGGTAATACGACTCTACTAGTGTCCACGCCTCGTCCCGTGAGGGGAGACATGCTAATAACTCCCGAGTACTGATATGAGCTGGTGATGCGAGAAAGGGAAACCCAGCGAGGGCGGTACCCGGGCGTAGGACGTTGGGTTGGGAGGGAACCGAATCTCCAGGTAGCACTGGTGAAGGGGCGCGTGTCTGCAAGGGAGTGTCTGATACATCTTGCATTTCCGACTAACATGGTCAGCTCGATCATTAGAAACGAACAGGCAGGTAAATTACCTCTTTCAGCCATTCACTTCCCGCTGTTGGGCCCAGGTACTTAGATCTACCTCTTTTTCCCAACATCAAAGTACCGTAAGAGCCATTTTGGTGGTCGTCGTCGATGGACAGTCGAGCCGGGTTGCTGGAAACGCTGGTCCCGGTGTTGATGCTATACGATGATTCATCCATCCTGGCTGACCGTGAGGAGCCTGGAGTTTGAGTGGATGGACCCTGAACGGTATATGGTTCGAGAGCATGGGCAAGAAGTGTCAGAGGGTTGACTTGAGTGCGGTCGCTGAGGTTAGAGTGCGGAGGAATATGGTGTTGGTGGTTCGCTGGTTGTTGGCTCGGATCGAACGGTTGAGGGTTTTCATGATGAGTTGTACTATTTTCGAGAGGTTGTTGAACTCTTTGTTGTTGCACCTGGGGAACAGAGTGGTCTTGGGGTTTGGGCTGCTGGTTTAGGTGTGAAGATTTGACGCTGAAACCATCTTGACTTTGGTCATGTCGGACATCCTTCTGATGTTCAGGCTGCCCACTGGAGTTTCGACTACTAGCATGGACTTTAGCTCACGAAGCCTACGGGACTCAACATCAACTAACTTCGAGTTATCGGCGGCGACACAAAATTCAACGCGTTGTCGGCGGACGCAATTAGAGCATGGCACTGTAACACTATTCCAGCTCATGGGCTATGATACTAAGGCAATGTTGATCTAGTTACCTTGTCGATCGCATTTCATCTTTAATCTGCGACATTCTAAGTTTCGCCCGAGTTAGCCAACCAGCCAGCAAACTAATCTCCCTTCCTCTCTTCCTTGTCTTGTGCCGGAGAGAGGTAGAGGAGGGCGAAACAGAGGGATTCAGCCGGCTCACCTGCGCAGCTGAAGCACGGGCGCTGTTTGCGCTGCTTCCGGGCTCTGAAACCGTCGTCGGGCCTATCGTCTTCGTCATCGCGTAGGCGTCGCATGTTGTATCCGATAAGATCGCCTGATATTCAATTTGTCCGGTCCTGTTCGGTTGTCGCCGCCTGTGTGACCTGACGAGCAAAAACACGGATCGGAGATGTTGACAATGCGCGGGGAAAAACAAACTTGCGGGGGAGAGGTCGATCCGGCAATGATCTACGGGACTGTGAATGAACCAATCAGATGAGTGGTCGGCTAGTGGCCATTTTTTCCTCTTTGAGATTATGTCCGATGGGTACTTGGGCTGCGGCACTAAACTTCACTTTGCCATCGGATTTGACGAGATTTGAGCAAATCAAGTGGCCATCAGAGTACTCAATCGAGCAAAAGAACAAGCAATGTCGAAATATATCATAGATGCGTTCTTTCCGCACATTCAACTTCCATTCTCTCATCCATCATCATCACATTCTTTCACATAGCAGCCATGGCACCTTACATCAACGCCCACGAGTCTGTCTCAGAGACCAACATCGACGTCTCCAACCTCAAGGAGAAGGTTGGCATCGAAGAGGTCAAGCTTGAGGCTACCGCTAAGCCTCCGGTCGCTGACGACTACATGTACGACTTCAAGTACAACCATGCGCTCCCCACTACCGACGTCCTCGGAATTGAGATTCCTGCCGACACAGATGCGCAAAAGGAAGCTCAAGGCATTGTTGACAACCTGTCTAATGCACTAGCTAAGGGTGATGCTCAAGCCTTTGCTGACCTCTTCCTCGACTATGGTAAATTATCCCCTGCTGGTCAAGCGTTGTCTTGAGATGACAACCTAACTCGAGATCGCAGGTGTCTGGCGAGATAAGCTGTCCTTCACTTGGGACTACCGAACCTTCAACTTCAAGCCTGCCATCCTCAAGGCCGCTACCGACCTCTTCTCCACCACCAAAGCCACCAACTTCAAATTCCTCACACCCGCCCCCAAGATCGACCGTCCATACCCCGACTATGCCCAACTTCAGTTCATCGTGTCTTTCGAGACCGAGATCGTGAACGCTTCGGCCGTTACCAACGCCGTTCTCACTAAGGATGGCTGGAAGATCTACACTTTCCACACAGTTGCTGAGAAGCTCAAGCAATTCCCTGAGGTTCAACCTGCTGATGGCCACATGACTGGTGCTATCAGCTGGGAGAAGCAGAGGGCTCAGGATGTTGACTCCATCGAGCCTGAGGTCTTGATCGTCGGTGGTGGTCAGAACGGCTTGGCCCTTGCTGCCCGGCTCAACGCCCTCGGAATGAAGAACCTCATCATCGACCACAGCGAAGAGATCGGTGATGTCTGGAAGAAGCGATATGAGTACCTTTCTCTTCACTTCCCTCACTGGGCCGACGACCTGCCCTATTTCCCCTATCCCAAGCACTGGCCCACCTACACTCCCTCTCAGAAGCAGGGCATCTACATGCAATGGTACGCCTCTGCTCTTGAGCTGAATGTCTGGACCAAGTCTTCGGTCGCCAAGGCTGAGCAAGATGACCAGGGCAACTGGACAGTTGTGATTGACAAGGAGGGCAAGGAGGCTCGTACAATCCACCCCAAGCAGGTTGTTATGGCTACTTCGCTGTGCGGTACTCCTATGCTTCCCGCTGTTCCTGGCATGTCCGAATTCAAGGGCACTATTCGTCACTCGACTGCTCACGACAGCTCTCGTGACTTTGTCGGCAAGAAAGTTTGCGTCGTTGGTACCTCATCCTCTGGTTTCGACACTGCCTATGACTGTGCTCGTCGCGGCATCGATGTCACTCTTCTTCAGCGATCTCCCACCTACATCATGTCTTTGACTCACTCCGTTCCTCGTGTCATTGGCAACTACGGTCCTGACTCCGAACAAAACCGCCCCAGTCTGGAGGAACAGGACCGTCTGTTCTTCGCTACTCCCACCGGTCCTGGTGAGGAACTGTCTAGACGTAACGCCAAGGTTCTTGAGGACCTCGACCGTCCTCTGCTAGAGGCTCTCAACGCCAAGGGTCTGCGAACATGGCGTGGCCAGCGCGGTACCGGTGGTGCTACTTTGGGTCAAACCCGAAACGGTGGCTTCTACTTTGATGCTGGTGCTTGCGAGCACATCATCAATGGAAACATCAAGGTTGAGTCTGGATACATCGAGAAGTTCACTGAGGACAAAACTATCCTCAGCGGTGGTCGTGAGCGCGAATTTGACCTGATTGTCTTCGCCACAGGCTTCACAAACACAATTGACTCCATTCGCTCCACCCTAGGCGACAAGATCGCCGAGAACGTCACTCCCATCTGGGGTATTGATGATGAGGGCGAGTTTAAGACCGCCTACAGAGAGACTGGCGTTCCCAACCTTTGGCTTATGGTTGGATACCTTCCTTACACTCGATTCCACTCCAAGTTGCTTGCGATGAGGCTGAAGGCTATCAAGGAGGGCATCTCTCCAGCTCCTTATAAAGCATAGATTGTTGTTGCGCTATAGATATAGAAGCATTTAGTTAAAAGTGGTGATAATGAGAAGAAGACACGAATAATTTTATTGCTATACAATCGCTTTTGGCTCTTGCCCTCATGTTGTGATGCGTGATTTATGGTCTCTGTACTTTGTTGGGGGAACAAGCTCAAAGCAGCTCAATGAGGTTATCGAGAAGTGAATCTTGGCACTAAAATCCAAGCTAGCCTGGTGTTGTAGTGTTGCAGACCAACTAACGTGCACGTGCCATATCACGTGTCTTTCCGGGTCAGTCTTTCTGTCGAGACGTATGGCATTACCCTACACACACGCATGCTGGTCTGTTTATAACGCCAATTAACAGGTTCATGAGATCGTTAGAGTGTTGTTCAAACTTTAGTAAGACGTTTTAGAGCTTTATACGTACTCTTGTTTACTTCTTGGGATTTTTGAGACTTTTGTGCTCTCTTCTAGTAAAAGAAATTGAATTTCCACCGCGAAATCTCGCGTTGTGGTTGCTTCACGACGTTCCGTGCTTAGTTACCAAATGAGACTCTGTGATTGGTCAAGCACGGCCTTCCACACGAGATGCGCCACTGCTTCGCTTCCGGCGGATGAGCCACAGCTATGACGTCAAGTGTGTCTGTTGATCGTTTTATGAGGAGACAAATTTATGGAAAAACGTCATGACTCTTGTCGCTAGTGCACCTAAATTGCCTTTCGTAACCTAACATAGTTCACACATACAAAGTTATGCATAGTTCATTCCAATTAGCCTTTTATTTAATTTTTGTCTACCCCCATCTCGGTTTTATCTCGCTTACTCCGACTTAGGGCCATACCAATCGTCAAATCCGAGGTCAAAGCCCCATAGAGGAGTATTGATACGCTTCGCCTTACCATTGGCAGCCAGGCTGTCAAGGACTGAAAGGTCCTCTTGAGAGAGCGAGATAACCTCCTTGTTAGAGGAGATGCGCTTCTCAGTTACGGACTTGGGCAGGACCACAGTGCCCTTGTTAACGTGGTAGCTGATGAGGATTGTAGCAGCTGAGACATTGTTCTTGTCGGCAATCTTCTGAATCTCGGGATCGGACATGATCGGAGCACCTGTGAATTCCAATTGGTAAGCTTTTGTCCATGTCTCACTAGGCCGGGCCTGCGATCGAAGAACTTACCAGTTGAGCCAAGAGGTGAGTAAGCCTCAAGGAGGATGCCCTGCTTCTCGCAGTACTCCTTCAATTGGTGCTGAGGAAGGAAGGGATGTAGCTCGACCTGGTTGACAGCGGGAACAACTGTCCACTTCTTGCGAAGCTCCTCGAGGTATGGAATGGACCAATTGGCGACACCAATAGCCTTGACCTTGCCAGACTTGTAGACTTCCTCCATTTGTCGCCAGGTCTCGCTCTGGTCCCAAGATCGGTCGACGGATCGGGTACCATCGGGGTTTACGGGGAGAAGTTCGCTTGACTCGTTCTGTAGCTGTGGTTAAAGCTATGCTTCGAGCGGTCTTAGAGCTTGGGGTGTACTTACGGGAACCAGGCGAACAGGCCAGTGAATGAGCTGTCGGAAGGAGTGTTAACGTGTTTTCTGAAGCAGTGCTGCATGATGACTTGCGTAGAGATCCAGGTATTCCACATTCAGAGCATCGAGTGTCTTCTGCAGCCCCTCGGCGACGTTGGGGTGGTGGGTGTTCCAGAGCTTGCTGGTCAGGAAGATCTCTTCACGAGGAACTCCACTGTCCTTGATGCCCAGACCAACTTCGTTCTCGTTTCCTGCAAGTATTGTTAGGTCGAGCCTCGTCGTGAAGCTTCTGATGGATCGAATTACCGTAGATACTACGTTTATTAGCCTAATGAACCAATGCTACTGGAATGACAGCTGAGTTAGGCTTACAGAGCTGCGTCAATGTGACGGTATCCATCCTTGAGGGCGTAGGCGACAGCCTTACGAACCTCACCGGGCTTAGACTGCCAGGTTCCTATCGACACATCGACATTAAACTGACTTCAATCGCTTCATTTCAGAGGTGATACTTACCAAGACCAACCGCAGGGATCTTGGCGCCCGTGTTGAGCGTGAAATGTGTTGAAGGAGCCATTGTGCTTAGGAAGTGGTTGGATGCTTGGTGTATGAATCTGAACTTGGGGAAGAACGAGGTATTGAGAACAGATTGAAGACGTAGAACTTTGGAGTTCATTGACTTGGTCGAAGAAAATTAGCTGTTTTAGCTATAAAAGACATGGGTCATTATTTTAAAGTAGGGCCTATGTCATCGGACATGTATCGGGGGAACATTCCCTGGGCCGGTCGGGGGTTTCCCCGTGTTTGAATCGGCCGATCTCCACACAACTATCTCCGGTGTGGATCCGGACATGGCGTAGCCTCCGTGACCAGCCAGTTCCATTACTCCAGAACTGGAGTCGAAATAAACAAGATCTGGTTTTAAGATGGAGTTTAAGATGGAGAAATCGGAGCGAGAAATATCGTGGGGGAGTTTTCTTTGGTAGATTGATCCGCAATCGGACATTCATAGTGATTGACCCCAAGTCATGCTCCAAGTTGCTTCTCCCAGACAAACAAGCCAGCTCAATCCTTAATCTTCGACCTGCAGCCCTTTCAACCAGCTCTGATTTACTCAATCATCAACTCTATTCATCACCACCGCCATGAAACCATCGCTTCTGTTGTCCGGCGACCGGGCCAACTTCACTACACTGGCTGTAGACCTCGAGAAAGGAGAGATCAAAGTTGCCGCTGATTACCCAGCACCGGAGAATGTCTCATGGGTAGAACCTGAATCTTCCAATGGAGATGTCGACCGACTGATTGCCTTGTCAGAGGGCGAAGAGTCCGGCCTTCTTTTCACTTTTGAGATTGACCACGCGAAAAAGACTTGTAACATCACTAGCCAACAGCCGACACTAGGCGCACCAGCTCACTGTGAGTAGAAATATTGTGTTCTGTAATAATTGATACTAATCCTTCAGTCATCACGCTACAAGACAAGACCGCTCTAGCACTTGGTACTGTAAGTAATTACAGACTATCACCCAAAGACACCCCGCTTACAGTGGTAGTATCTTGGAGGCTCTGCTGCCCTTTACCCAATTTCCATCACCGAAAGCGAAGGACTCAGACTCAAAGCAACACCTCGAACCGAGATCCTGCCAGAGTTTCCCTACAAAGCGGCTGGACACGGTCCCAATAAGGGTCGACAACAACAATGCCACGTGCACCAAGTGCTTGAAGATAAAAAAGGATTTCTGTATGCGCCTGATCTAGGTGCTGACCGCGTGTGGGTTCTTGCTCGCAATGGAACGGAGCTGGAAGTAAGAGGCTGGCTCCAGTGCTCACCTGGGACGGGTGCTCGGCATGCTGTCTTGACACCGGATGGTATGTTGACAAGCTCTCCCCTACATCCAACTCTTAAAAACGAGGTATTAACACATGCACCTACAGAGAAACTCATATATGTCATTGGAGAGCTTTCACACAACGTTACTGCCTTTGATTTGTCTACCCCCCCAGGCAAGGACGTCCAGCCCATCAACGGTTTTGAGGTCAACGTCATTCCTCCGAATGTTCATCCCGACCATCAATTCATGATGGACTCAGCCGAACTATCTTTACATCCCAAGATTCCAAATGTCCTTTACGTAAGTAACAGGTGGGAAAAGCATATTGCGGAGCGCGAACCTCATCTGCAAAATGTCCATGAACAACCACAAGGCGATACTATTGCCATCATCCTACTTTCAGAAGACGGCAAGAAACCTCAGCAGATTAAGCACGTACGAACAAACCTCGACACAATTCGCGGTTTCAGACTTAGCGGCGATGGCAAATTTGTCGTGGTGGCTGGTCAGGAAGGAGGTGGAATCGAGATATATAGTATAAGCGGCGATAAAGGTGACGTGTGGACTCTTATTGCCAGCTTGAATGAGGGATTAGACAGCGATATTAAACACGTGGTCTGGCTGTAAGTACTGAGGAATTACTTATAAGACTACAACCTGTTCAGTAAGGTAGTAAATTTGCCACGTCTGTCCATGATCTCGGATTTCCGTGAACTACCCAATTGCCGTTCTTGTCGTGTGCTTTGAGGGAGTACACGAGGCGCATGGGGTGCGTGGGTTAAATTACTTACTTTGTTCGGCGAACTTTCTCAAATCATAGTACTAACAGAGCTGATGGCCAAGTACTTCCACTGACTCAAACCCAAGCCTGCTAGTATCAGGACTACAGACTGATCCAAGTAGCAATCTTACTTGGAAAAATACACGATCCCAATGACAGAAGCTCGTCTTTGATAGGTAATGCGTCCATCATTTAGGAGACTCAAACTGGGTATTTAACTAGGTACTGTACACGTTGCTACATCCTACTGGTCAATGGAGGACCTAGTCTCCAAGTACATAGCAATGGCCAAGCCATACCCATGAAAATTCTGACATGCTAATGTCTCTAGTGGGCCCGCGATCCGAGCTCGTTCTCCTCCTCCTCAATACTATCGCCGAAAGCGCCAGCGATCTGCTCCAGACTCTTGCCCGCAGTCTCGGGAACGAAGAAGAACGAGAAGATAGAGGCAGCAAAACAGAAGCAACCGAAGAAAAGGTAGGTACCCCAGCCAAGCTTGAGCTGCATCTCAGGAACAATAACACCAATGATAAAATTAGCCAACCAAACCATAGCCGTGGCAGCACCTACACCCTTTGCTCGCTTAGAGCTGGGGAAGACCTCTGCGGGGAGAGTCCAAGCCAGGGGGCCGTAAGATGAGGCATATGCAAGAACGTAGATATCTGGAAATGGTTAGAAGAGACCACAATAATTACGGAAGCGGAGATGCTTACAGATAAGAGCCACACCGAACCAGCCCATGCCAGGGTTCTCAACCCACTTGCCGTTGTACTTGCTCACAATACCGGCCATGATCATGTGAGGGATACCCATAGCAATACCTCCGAAAATGGAAAGTTTGCGACGTCCAATCTTGTCAAGGAAGAGAAAAGTGGGAATGCCGGCAACGAACTGGCAGATGTTGACCATACCGCTGAGAATAAGGGACATCTCGTAGTCCTGGCCGAGTGCGGCAAAGAAAATTGGTGCGTAGTAGACGAAAGCGTTGATACCCGAGAACTGCTGGAAGAAAGGGATGGCGAGTGCCACAGTGGTGCGTCGGATGTACTTGGGTTTGAAAAGGTCACCCCACTGCTGGAACTCGAGGACGATAGGGTTCTTGTTGGTGCCGTGATCACGGTCCAGCAGCATCTCGTGAACCTCAGCTTCGCGGACAATGCCCTTCCACTCTGCTTGGATACGAGCGTCAGTTCCAGGCAAACGACGAAGCTTCTCAAGCGAATGCAGGGCCTCTTCATTACGATGACGCATAGCGAGCCATCTGGGTGAGAATGGGAAAAACTGAATGCCGATGCCAACCATCAAAGCAGGGGCCATCTGCAAGAGGAAAGGGAGTCTGAAAGCCCAGTCGTTAGAGATGTCGCGGCAGCCGTAAGTGATCCAGTAGGCGATGATGGCGCCAATAACGATAGAGATGGCCTCGAGCACAAGTAGAGACCCTCGCAGGTTGGGAGGTGCGATCTCGGAGATGTACAGGGGAGCGCCCATTGCAAGGGTACCGACACCAACGCCACCAATAGTGCGTCCAGCTACAAGAGTGCCGTAGTTGTGTGCAGCAGTCTGGATGATAGCACCAACGCAGAAGAAGGCTGTAGCTACAGCAAGGCCGTACTTGCGAGAATATCGGTCGGCAAGAAGAGGGAAGAACAGGCAGCCAACGAAGGCGCCGAACTCAAGCATGCCAGTCATGAAACCGGTGTTGAAACCATAGCGTGCATGGCCCGGTGAGATCTCGGGAAAGGTATCCTGGAACTGGGGCATTGTAAGGATGATGGAGATGACACCCTGATCGTAACCGAAGGAGAAGCCACCAAAGGAGGCTAGGAGGGCGGCACCGAAGACATAGGGTGATCGAATGATACCAGCGAGACCATTGTTGTCATAACTGATCTCGGTGTTGGTGATGCCATCTTCTAGGTGTTCAGGGCCATCAGACGCGGTGGCCTTGTCATGGCTTTCATTGCCAATGTGAGCGAGACTCTTGTCATCCGCCATATTGACTGCAGTCTAGTAGAAAAACCAAGAAATAAGACAAGAAATATTCCTTGATGGAGAGCGGGATGGAGATGAAGATGGAGATGGATGCGGATGAGGATGAGACAGAAAAAAGAAAAAGGAGGTTAAAGCTGGGGTTGACCGCGGCTTATCTATGCCGCAGAGATCGATAAAATCGCTTAGACACAATGACACATACCCCCTAGACACGTCCCCCATGGGGAACAAGATTTGAGGCTGTTAGTCTAGACTGGGGAAATTGGAGTAGCCCAGATCGGACATAACCAAGTCTAGACCGCACCTGTATCGGACTTGCCAAGCGTCAGAGCGTCGGAGATAATCGCGCGAAGCTAGTGATACAACAGTGAGGCAATTTATCAAAATGTCTGCCCTCCTTGTCCTATCTTGGTCTGGCCCGCTCGTCCGTCCAGTTGGCCAAAGTCAAGACTCTAATGCGTAATCACATCACCCAAGCGGTAATAGAGGTTTCTAGACCGGGTCAAGAAGTATAGTAACAACCGTTACGGCACTACCTAATGATGCCGGAACTATGGCGACGACAAGTAAACTACAGAAGCTTGTAAAGTTTATTTTTCCATTCTAGGCTAAGGTAACGGACATGTAGATATGTCCGGTTGAAGCAATCCAGAACACTTAGCCAAACCGTTGGTAAACGTCTGAGTGCATTTTTCCAAAACCTAAGGGTGACGTTCACCCCAGACCCCCAGTCAGATATCCCTGGCTATGCGGGGGAAACGATTTACCTTGTTTCTCCAACTTTCGGTGTGTCATTGTGGAGTTACCTTTATGAGTGCTTATTCTCACGGATCAGGTATCGATCGCATCACACATCGACTGATTCTTCTGAAATCCTTGTAAAATCACATCAAGGCAAGAGAGCCGTGATGCCTACTTCTGAAGTGCCTGAAGAAGTTGAATAGAATAGTCGAGACTCCGACCATCGTAGCGTATTCAAACAATATTGGCATCATCTGACCTCGAGTTTCCTCTAGTTTGAAGCCATCGATATTAGAGCGCATGCCTACTCCTCAAAAGCCACCTCGCGTGTAGCATAACGTCATGTTACAGCAACGTCCCCCACGACTCCATTTATGCAGCCATCGGGTAGTCCGTGTGAGCCATCTCCGACTGGCTGGGTCCGCAGTTGACGTGGTACGCACACGACTTGACCCCCGATTTGCAAGGATCTCAATCAGTTCGCCCGACTCAACGGCGGGGTTGGAGGCGAAGGTCCCAGCGGCCTGGACCCGGACACCCGATATTAGTTGAGGGGTTTCTTGACTCAGCTCGGAGGAAGAAGATGTCTGGAGCCGTTCGCCGGTTTGTTTCCTGCTTCGGCCAAGCCAGTTGGCTCTCTTGGAGTGAACTGAAGAAGTTACCGGAGTATGTGCGCTTGTACGTGGATCTTTGGCTTATGTGCCAGTGAACTAGAATTACCAGATCTCAGACGCAGACTGGCAGATGGACGATTAGGAAAACGTCAACGGGGCGCTCGACATAGTACTGCGTGCGATGTGACAGGCGATTCAGGTCCCAGACCGAGTCAGCACACTCCCAGAAAATTCTGTCGTCCAGAAAGAAGATTGCTCTTTTGCTGAGTATATGCTCTTAGTAAGTCCAGGCTCGTGTCGCCCACCTTGACCGAGACACTTGTTGGTAGTATGCCTTGATCTCAATATCGCGACAATACGATTCGTCTTCGGGATGAAGGTTCAGGAGAAAGACAATCTCGATAGGCTGAAGGAGTGGCTTCTTCTCTAGTTCGGCATTTAGTGCTGTAGTTTCACGTTCGCTGTAGAGACCGTGGCTCGCAGCTGCGATCAATGTCACACCAGCGCCTGAGTAGATTTTATCCATGCGCATCACTTCGAACTTCGTGGACTGTTCTCCTTGAATGATACACAACCTATCTACCCAGAGGTACCTTTCTCCGATGAGACGAACGAGCTCGATGGCCTCTTCGATAACTTTAGACAGTTGGTGTTCAATTTCATTGCTCGCGAGGCTGCCTGGCTGCTGTAACAGCGACAGGGTTTCGGGGTCTAGCTGGAAGGGATGTGCTTGCTCGGCTGGTGAAGATGAAGAAGGGTCTTGCCACGTATAGCTGAGCGTAATGTAGTGCTGGTCTGTTCCGCACATGATACATTTGTCTTTTGTATGAATTAGCCAGGTCGGGCTTTGCTAATTCTTTTGCCGAACAGAGCAGGCATGTTCATCGTCACAAATATTTAGGCAGCTTCGGATTGCTGTGATAAACTCACCGCTCGTGGATGGATTGGCAAAGGCTATATAATTGCCCGCGACTAGGTCGCTGATCTTATCGTCACCACGTTCGGACATGTCGAGTTTGATGTCGAAGACAAAGCTAAAAGGCTGAAAGGGTATGTCAAATTTCTGGTACCATTCCGTCTTGTCATGTCGTTACTGGGGGGTCATTGTTTTCTTTGAAGAATGATGAAGCTTGCAGTCACGACGTAAATTCATGGCTGCGATTATGAACAAACGTGCAACCTCACTACGACGCTCTGATATTGGGCATTAGCGTGTTGGGCACCAATGCTGGGTTCATTTATGGCAGCGCATCAGTTATTAGCAACATAGTAACCTGGGGGTTGAAGCCAGTCAAGACACTTCCGGCTCATGGTATGAAGGGGTTATCTTGAAATCTGTTCACGCTTTGACACAAAATCAAGCAAATTCTGGATAATTCCTAGTAAACAGCACGATTTCACATTCCGGCCTTTGGCTTAGATGCGCTTCAAAACTGCTCAGTTTCTCCTCACTCTCATACTCTATCTGGGCTTCTAATCTCTCATCTTCTACCTGCCGCAAGAATTCCGTTCAAGAGATCACCCAAGAAATCCTTGGTCGAGTGTAGTTGTATTCATGGACTCAACGGTGGCGTTCAGGACTGCTTCAAGGCGTCTCCAAGTTTTACGATTTTGTGACGATTTCAGTTCAGCAGATAGGCTAGTTACATGAAATAAGACTTAGTTTTTAGGTACTATTCTCTGATTTTAGGCTTCTTATTACTTGAAGTTGCCGTCGCAAAGTCCGAAATCCAGACGCGATGGGTTGTGAGCTGAGATTCTTGTCCGAAGGACCTATTAACTACCCTTTTCATTTGTTTGAGCCATTGAGCTCTCTACTCACTCTTTCGAAGTTTTGTATGACTGTCCTTTGGTACCCCTGCTGTTCTGTTGCGTCAGCCCCCTCAACGGTGTAATGTCCCTCAGACCGTCTCGCTTCCATAATGTTTTTACCCGTTTTGCTTTTCACAAGTGCCCTAGCACTTTGATATATGCCCTGCCCAGGCAATGCCACCAGCCCGATAGCACCAGAAGATATCTTGGTTCCCAGATTCAACAGTCCAATGCCAACGCCCTTTGCCGCTCCAGCAGCACCTTCCTTCTTGGCTCCTCTTACAGGTTCCATCACTATTCCACCTATTCCCTCAACAATGCCATGTGCAAAGTTTTTCCCGGCTGCAACACCTCCGGACTTCCAATCTGTCACAGCACCATGATCATAGGCTTTGCCGCCATACAGCTTAGGTGCGGCGGCCATGCCTTCCGTGACGGCATATGGGAGATCCAGCAATAGACCTTTTGAATAATGCTTGAAGAATCCCCCAACACCAGAAGCAGAGCCTTTCATGGCAGCGACGGCTCCATGCTCAGGATCATGGGAGCTATGGCTTTTAGAGTCAGATGGAAGAGCCAAACCTGCTGGCCTCCCAAACACTTCATCGTCCGGTGCTGACTTCGAATTAGTACTAGGCCGTCTTTCAGAGTCTTGGCTTCCAGAGGCCCTGACGCCGTCCGAAGTCACAGGACGGAATGCTTGAATCGGCTTCACAACGATATCAGATGCCGAAGTGACCATGCCAACTCCAGTTGTGGCGAGGGATGACAATGCCGCAGTCACAGGATCCCAACGTCGATTTTCGATGTGAACAGGTTGTGACTGATAACTAATAGACTGTCAGCGGAAGTCAATTGCATTTTCAGTGATACATACGGCTTAAGGTCCTTCCAAGAAACTCTGCGATTCTCCACCAGGACTTCGGCGGCAACTTTGGATAGTTTGATCTGTTGGCCCTTATGTTTATATGACCATACCGCAGCCGAGTTTGCTAGCATATCGCATCGCATATCGTTGAGAGGTAAATTGGCGTGGAAAGATGCCACGGCGCGTCTGACTCCCGCCTCACTAGACATCTTATGGGCGATTTCTTGCGCAGCAGCAGACGCTTCGGGGGTTAGACAGAACCGTATAGCTTCTGCAAGATTTTCGCTGTTGAGGCTCTTATATGGGATTGGAGCTGGGCCAGCACCGCCTGCATGGACCATGTTTCCCCAAAAAGGTTGGCTTTACCGTAATGATTAGTCTCATGAAACACTTTGGGCGTTGATTGACTCACTCTCCAAAGAATGGCACAATAGTCGTCGGCTTTGCGTTGAGCAATCCACAAGCCGTTGTGCCAGCGCCTCCATGGTGCACAACTGCAGTAACGTGTTGGAACAACCATTCATGAGGGCAGTCCCCGAGGAAAAAGACTTGATCATCTCCCTTCGAGTCCCCTCCAAGCTTGCTCCAGCCTCGTGACACAATAGCTCGAGTGCCAGTCGCGTGTACCGCGTCCATGATTGTCGCAGTCAACTTCTCAGGGTCGTCGATCACAATACTGCCGAAACCGATGTATACTGGAGCTGGGCCACTGGCAAGGAACTTTTCCAGTTCAGGCTCGGGTTTATAAGATGGCATGTCGCGAAAGAAGAAACCACAAACGTCTAGTGAAGTTAGCTTGTGTGAGCAATGTGCAACATATGGAGTGTTAAAGCCCGTACCAATATTTTCAGGCCAATCTGCGGGTTTGGGTACTAAAGCTGGCGACCAGCAGTAAGTGACCGGTACTCCCAATGTCTCCGTCAAACAGGGGCCTTCGCTGAACGGGATAGGCTCGAGGTCTATTGTGTTTCGCCATGTGTTGATGACGTCTCCGAGGCTGTGGCATAATAAGCACATGACAGTCATGAAATCTTTCCGATGGGAAACCTACCCTTGCCATGTCATCCATTCCACCAAAGAGTAGGAAACATAGTTCGCGGCACTTGCCGACATATCGCTCCCGTTGGCCTTGAGATTCGCAAGTGGATGACAAAATTCGCGAGTGCTGGTCCAAGGCATGGTGAACATGAGGTGCAGAGGAACACCAAGAGCTTGCGCGCAGTGAATATGTGCAAAGCTGGGTGGATTCGCAATAATTGCATCAGCCACAAAGGGCTTTGAAGTCAACTCGTCTGGTTCGATGCAAGATCTCCAACAGTTATGCAGCATCTCAGCTACCATTTTGCGCTTCCTTTGGATCTCGCCTCCGCGTAGGGTCTTCATGCTGGGTATCAAACCGGGATTCTTGACCATGTATGCCATCAATCTTTAATCCATGGCATTAGCTCGGAGGGCCTTCAGTTCGCAAGTAACGCAGATCTACTCACTCGGCGGGATCGCCTCCAATGGAGAAAAACTCAAGACCGGCTTGACGAACGAATCCATCAAATTGGCCGTGTGTTGCAATTCGCACTCGATGCCCATGACGCTGTAATTCTGTTCCGAGGGCGATAAATGGCTGAACGTCACCTCGGCTGCCGACGACCTGAACAACAATGTTGAGGCGAATGCTCTTTTCGCTTGTTTCGGAATATTCTGGAGGGCTACCCTGGGTCTGTTCTGCAGAAGGTTGAGGTTTCTCAGTGGGGACGAATCGCGACAGTCGTCGTGCTATCCGCGAACTGAGATCAATATCGATACGGCCGTCATCCCGGCCGACTGTAGTTGCCTCTAATTCCGCTATCGGCTCGTATTGCGGAGGTTGTTCCGACAGCCCTGGAGCATACTCGTCATTGGCTGCGAGTTCAAAGCAACTTGATTGCCTATGCAATTGACGATTTTGGGAAGATGACATCGTGATATACCAATTAAAGATTATAAGGAAAAAAGAACAAGGCTTGGAATTGCCGATCATGGCGGCAGATCATTTATAAACATTCCCCTTGCGCTCAGTCGCACACGGGCCCTGCGGCCGGTTTGAAAACTGAGGCAGTGTACGTACGGAGTGTCCGTAAAAGTTTTATTCGCGGATACGCGTATTGGGTGTCTCAGCTGGGACCACAAGATTTTAATGAGACGCCGAATGAACGCTAGGCTTTAGACTCGAGCAAGTCACAATTAGAGAAGGTTGGGATAACAATACGAGATGAAATGATCTGAACAAACATGTTGAGTATAGATAGGGTTCTATTTTTGCGAGCATTTCAAGGGGTAGTTTCTGACCATGAAACGACAATGTCCGTGGTTAACATATCCCGGTTCGACTGTCAAATACGGTACGCATACTCGCGACCGGGTGTGGAGATAATGCACGTACAATTTCTATCCGCGTATACGACTCGCATAGTCTCACGAGCTTCGGCAAGTACCGATGCTAATACTTGACCTAAGCTGAATATAGCTTCCCCAGTTATTCATTTCATTCCAACGATCCCAGCAATCTTGCACCGTGTTTAAGCTTAAGAATAAAGGTCTATTTTGACTTTAAGTTCTTTAATTCTATGTGGACTACCCACAGGTACTGGTCCTGTCGGTTGGTTGATTGGTGTGTCCCTGGTCGTAGTATCGCTATGCTCTGACGCTTCGAAAAAGCGTCAAGTTGGGTTTGACATTTCGTGAACCACCGTCACTTGTATCGCGAGTACCTTGTTTACTACTGAAGTCAGCATTGTTGTATTCGCAACACGTATAGCCCGAAACTCTATACCTAGGCGCATTGCTGCCTCTTGTTCCAGGTAGCTCAGACGTTTTGTCGAAATCCAGGTACCAAGGTAGTTATGCTAGGAAGTACTAGGCGAATATTTCAATATTGTATGAGGAAGGCAGCCAAGGAAAGCATATCGTCTTAACATAGTTGTTTATTCATAGCCATCATATCCTGTTTTTCTCTTGCGGACTTCCGATTAAGTACAGGACCCGCCTCTACTATTTTTCGGTCAGCTCACGACCGGTACCATCGACCTTGCTCGCGTATTCTCCAACATTCAATTTGGCACCTCCATCAACATTTCGCATGAGTAGCCCAGTCTCGATCTATCTCCCTTGCATCATTTCCTGGTGATGTCCTCGATTTTGATGTCCATGACTGTGATGCCCCCGACTGTGCTGTCGGCTGTGGTGTCCCCGATGGTGGTGTGGCCGACTATTCTGTTCCCGGCTGTGGTATCTTCGATGATGATGGGTACTGGAGGGAGAATACGTGCTCTTTGATTGCGGGACATCCTGGCCACGCGGCACGCCGAACCGCTTGAAGTAAACATGGTTCTTCCAAGCAATGACCGCAGCCCAGAAGTGAATGAACCTAGGCGACGACTTAGTCTTCTTTTCCCGGAAGCCTGATGAAGGGGTTGACTTACGCATTCAACAAAGCTGCAAGCGCAACAAGAACGCCGATCCCGCAGTTTGCACCAATGCAAATCCTGCTGACTCCGCTGAATGTCAAACCCATGACCACCATCCAAAACAAGATGTCGAGTGTGTTGAGGATCGCATAAGCTTTGAGACTCCCGAATCTCTTTAATCTGTCGACCTTCTCGGTAAAGTATTCGTAGGCAAGGAATGCGAATGATTTGATGCTCTGTACCTTTGTCAGTACTCGCTATACATCTAGTCATCAATCCAGTATTTGGATCGACCAAGAGACATGATCCAACTAACCATTGTGATGGCCATGATGTCCATTCTGCTCATGGGAATTTGTGATGGCTTTGTAGCTAGCTTGGCAATACCTAAGCAGAAAGCGATGGTTGTCATGCCGACTTGGGCGATGAACACTTTGTTCTTCCATTGGGGCTCGAAAAAGCGGCTTTGAAAGAAGCCCTTGATCGCGCTAAGCGGCATGATCTCCGTGGTAGTGGGGGCGTGTTGTGCAAGTGGGCAGTCGACAGAATGGGCGCAAAATGATTACAAAAACAAAGAGTAAACCTTCCAGAAAGAAGAGAAAAACAGCATGCAGAAGGGAAGCTCAGTAGATGCAAATAAATTCGACTTGGGGATTGAGCAGTTGTATATAAAGTAAGGCATGACGACGCTTCTTCTCTTTACGCGTATATGACCCAAGCGTTGCAAATAAGCAGTACGCGTATCTAAACTCTTGGTGCCGCGTGCTTGGCAACTCGCCGCAGTTGTGTTGCGCTAGCAACCCTGCGAAATCTTATCAGATATATCTATCTTATCTTATCTTATCTGTTTATCTTGGAGTTTCTCTAGCAGCTACATTGAACATGCTTGCTTCGACTAAGACTTGAGTTATAAACCTAAGAATCTTACTTCTTATAACACCAAAACGCAGGAGCTAACAATGAACGCTTGCAACTGGATTCTGGCTGACGCTGCCAGCCAGGACCACAACCCAGTTGTCTAGTAAACACTTCTTGGCGACACCGCTGCTAAAGGTTTTCTCGGCTGGCGAGTTTATAGCGTCAATCTTACCGTAACTAATAATGTCACCCCCGCAGTTTTCAGATATGAAGATGGTGGCCATACTAATCCTGACATTGGAATGGGCCGTGGTCCTGGCGGCCATGGTGGGCCTCCGCCGTCAGGTGCGAGTGACGCAGAGGACGCTGCGAGCAACGCCGCTTAGACCTCATACATAAGCTATCGTAACTTCGGTACGCGGGGATTAATTGGTGATTGAGAAAGTTGTGATATTGAGATGATTGATTATTTTATATTGCTCCTTGAAGTGCGCTCGGCTGCCGAAGGGATAGCTTGCATACAAATGGGACCGGGCTAGGATAGTGGTATCACTACTTAGCTAAGTATCCCTTGGTTCAGGAAGTTACAGAATCAAGAATTACATTGAATTAAAGACATACTTCTCGAACCTGATCCTTTAAACAGCCAGGTCGGGAGTCTAAACTGGCTAAGTAAGTGACCAAATGTAGAAACTAAGTATACTATTTTATAGGTAGAATTGTCTGTTTAGGCCAGCATAGGCTTGGGCACGATACACAACTGCTATGCAACGATAAAGAGAGATCTACAACTATCTGCAAACATCCCTGTTATGTTTGTGCCGATTAGCCGGTTACTAGCTGTTGAGTTTATCAATAGCTCCACTATAATAAGATAAGAACCTATCTTGTTGCTCCGAATCTATTGCAAGTTGTAAGTAAATTATGCTTCTTTAGGCAGGTAGGGAATATCGCTCAAATTGTGACTTTCCAATCAAGGACCTAACTACCTAACTCGGTATTAATACAACATCAAACTTGCTAGTCCTTTTACCTATCAGTGAGCTATCGGCGAAACGTAGCGGCAACTATGTGCCGAGTAGTAACGGCTTGCAGCACTTGTCAAAGGACTTTTGTATGCCACCTAAAACCGACTCGGCTGTAAGACCAGATCGAGGCTACTGAACGCATATGTCGGTCACTCAACTAAGAAAGATTTCCGACTTCACAGTCGGCCGGCACGTATATAAATATTGTCTGTCTAGGTCTTTCACGCATCTACTAACTACCAGTGCTTAGAACTCATCCGACCTAACAATGATATCTAAATCTCTTCTCCTGGGCTTTGGCCTCATCCGTGCTGTCCATGGTTGGGGCGTTTTGGGTCATGCCACTGTTGCGTACGTTGCTCAACACTTTCTCGACGACGACGTTGCCTCCTGGTAAGTACCCGTCACTATGCTGTATGCTTAGTAAATACTGATTTCAGAATAGGGCACAGGGTCTTCTGGGTGATACTTCAGGCTCTTACCTTGCTAATGTTGCTTCATGGGCCGACACCTATCGCACAACTGCAGCTGGGAAATGGTCAGCCCCGTTGCACTTTATCGATGCAGAGGACAGCCCGCCAACAAACTGCAACGTGGACTATGATCGTGACTGTGGTAGTTCTGGATGCTCCATTTCCGCCGTTGGCAACTACACTCGACGTGTAGCAGATGGTCGTCTGTCCACAGCTAACAAAGCTGAGGCTCTCAAGTTCCTTGTCCACTTTTTGGGCGACATCACCCAGCCACTACATGATGAGGCCTACGAGGTTGGTGGAAACGATATCAAGGTTACCTTCAACGGGTATTCCAGCGATAATCTGCATTCAGACTGGGATACTTATATGCCTGAGAAATTGATTGGTGGCCACGCCTTGACCGACGCGCAATCGTGGGCAAACACACTCATCACCGATATTGTTTCGGGCTCATACAAGTCCCAAGCTGCTTCTTGGATCGCAGATAGCGACGTGACTGATCCTATCACATCAGCGACTGCCTGGGCCTCAGATGCTAATACTTATGTATGCACTGTGGTTATGCCCAACGGTGCTGCAGCGTTGCAAAAAGGCGATCTCTACCCAACCTATTACAACTCTGTGATCCCTACAATCGAGCTCCAGATTGCTAAGGGTGGTTACCGCCTGGCTCACTGGCTGAACAGCATCTACTCTGCCAATGTCGCAAAACGTTCGGTGCACAGGCTGAATGCACGGAAACCACTGCCAGACTTGATGGGACGAGATCTGCTTCCTGCTGCGCAACCTCCGAGTCGCGCTAAGCTCGCACGAGAAGCGATGAGCGGGAGCTGCTGTGCCTCAGGACATTCTCATTAGGAATCAAACGCATTTGGGCTGTTCTAGATATTATAGTTAGTAGGATGAAAGACCCTTGTTGTTGTCACTGTCGAGGGCTTCTATCCCTTTTATTTAATCTCGGAAAGTGGCTTAAACTATCTTATTCACGCCGGAATAACCTGATAAATTGAAAGTAAATTTGAACCAAGTTATTCTTATAATTGCAGGTATATGTTCATTTTCATCGTAGCGCCTCTTTTCGGCTTCCCTTGCGGTCTTGTATTGAATTCCAGCGTGTGTATCATCTAACTAATTAGGCCCATGACAAGCCTTTACCTACAGCTATCAGTCTTTCTAGCTAGCGCAAGGGTGATAGATCTTCGTAAGATAAATTTAAAATGAAAGGAAAGTAATCTAGCCGATCGTTTACCAGTTACCGTCGGCCTGGGCCCAGTATTAGGGCCCTAAGTAGGGACACAAGAGGCATATTATTTTCCATAAGCCTTAAATATTGCATGTCAACATATATTCCTGTTATGTCTCTTCGAGCCTAAGATAGCGTAAGTACAGGGAATTTGCTCCCTTACCCGATATTCGTCAGTGAAACAAGATACGGGCCGCTCTCCGGCACCCTATCATACAGACAGCGCAGACACAGTACAGGATATAAAGTGGATACCATAAACACAGACTTAGACCAAATTATATGAATTGTTACGAAGAATACGCAGCGACAAGAGTAGAAGAAGCATTAAACTTAAACTTAAGTTGTGTAGATTTATAGTTACTAATTAATGTTCATATACAGTAAAGACCGTGTAGACGAGTGATGCGCCTCATCATACCCACATGGGTAACGAGCATTCGCCGGTGAAGGGTTCAAAATGACCGAGTTATATATGGTCTTTGGGACACTCCGTCATTGGATCAACCATTGCTGATCAAAGATACTGTGCCGCCCGCAAGGCTTAGACAGTCTTAAACAAGAGGAGGAAGAACCTTGGTGGGACAGTCGAGGCAGCGAGCATCGTACCAAGCAAAGCCCTTACCAGCATCGGCAGGGTTGACAGTAGTACCATCGTGCTTGAAGAAATAGCACTTGCCGTTGTCAGAGTCGTAGGCAACAGATTTGCACTCAGGCTTGGTAGTACCGCAAGCGGCAACACAGTTCTTGAGGTCAAGCTTGAAGTTGTGGACGCTGTCGTAGCTGGTAGCAGCAGAGTTCTGGCGCCAGCCCTTACGGCCACAGATAGCACCGCCAGCAGAATTGGCAAAGCCGCAACCAGCGTCGTAGAACTGGTAGCCAGTAGCCTGAGACTTGACGTTGACAGTCTTGAGGTCGTGCTTGGAGAAGTAGCAGATTCCGTTCTTGGCGTCGTAGGTGATGGACTTGCACTCGGGCTTGGTGGTGCCGCAGGCCTTGATGCAGCCGTCAAGGGAGAGCTTATTGTTGTGGACGCTGTCGTAGGTAGTGGCAGCAGAGTTCTGGCGGTAACCAGTCAAGCCGCAAAGGGACTTGGAGGGGATGTCGACCAGGTTGCACTCTTCAAGGCTGCGGCAGGGAAGCTTGTTGCCGGGGGCAGCATTGGCGACGGAGATGGCTGACAGAGCAGCAGTGAAGATGGTAGAGTAATGCATCTTGAAGTTTGTGATTGGAAGGAAGTGAAGAAGACTGTTCTTGTTGCTGGCTCTGTTGAGGAGTTGAGATTGGCTGGTGATGTTGTGATCGACAATGCGACGATCCTTTCTCCTTCTTATAGGGCTCAAAGATGTGTAGTCTATACTATCACCGCCTCCATTCACAAGTTGTCAGAGTTCTAGATTCTCGGACTGTCGGCCTCAGACGATGCGTTGGACATGGCTCCTCGAAAATGGAAAAGTTTGCAAAGAGCTGGAGAGCTGAAAGACCGCCTCCTGACTATTGATCAAATTATCGATGCTTGGCAGGCTGATGCAGCAGCTGAGGATCAGGACCAGGGAAGCCGGCGAGGCCAACCGCGTCAGCCATGTGTCCCACACGAGCCCAGCATGAGTCGTTATTCAGACCGTCATTCCCACCCAACTTACCGTATCGCCGGATGGGCTGACACAATACAATTGGCCCGTTTACTTAAGGTTAAGTTGCTAGGCCGCTGTGGCGACGAAACTATTGAAGCCACAAAACGATGGGCGTCGTCCCTCTCTTATATCTCCCGGTTTGTTTCCGCGCGGGTCCAATCGCGGAATCCGGCCTGGCCCCTTGAATTACCCACTTTGGCAAAGTCGTGAACCCGACAGCTCCCGGATTGGACGATGAACGATCTTGCCATGTGCTAATAGATTTGTGGCGTCGCATCGCACACGAAACGCCAGAAACGATTCGTATCAGGCGGAGTCTCGTGTGGAACATGACACAAATTAAGATTGTAGTTTTCCAGTTCCGCCAAGCTGGTCTTCATTACACGTGGCTACTCGGGAGAAGACTTGGGCGATCAAACAGCATAATACAATGAGGAAGTTCATATTATTCATGTTGATGAAAGGTCGCTCTGTACTGAAGCTTTCAAATGGATAAGATAGTCAACTTGGTGCAAACCCACACTGTCATTCTGCCATCTGACCCAGGATACACATGGCACCAAGATCCCATCTGACAATGCCCTATTGACCACCACTGATTCTGATGAGCCTTTTCATTGAGAGTTGTATTGCACCAAGGCTGCAGACATGTACATTCTTGTACAACTTGCAGCCCCAGTAGTAAGTTTACGAGTTTCATTCGTTGCGGTGGAGACGGGCGGAATTACGCCGGCCTCGCTAAATCAAGCTCCTGTGATCTGTACAGCGATGGTCCGCGGGGGTCATCGGGGCCCCTCTAGATGTATAGGCGAGTAGTAGGAGAGCCGAAAGTGAGATGCGTGGCCTACTAGGGCTTATAGGGGGTTTCTTGGCGACCCAACATTCACCACTCACATCATCTGCTTCGCGAAGAAAAGCAATAAGGCTGAGCTGAAAGATCTCGACTATGACCCCAGCTCCTGTGTCTCTTGGCGCTCGAAATTGCTCATTGCCACTAGGATCCTCATGCTTTTTCTGAACCGGAACACGCATGTAGAGCCGGATTCCGTCTTTGAATCCCCTCTGAAGTGTTGAAAACATTTTTGAGGTGGCTTCCTACTGGGAGTCACCCAACCCGTGGAGTACAATTATACTTATTTTGGAATTCAGACGGATTTAGAATTGTGTTATCGCTGTTTCGCTACGTTAGCCGATTGTTTGAGCCCAAAAGGCGTCGGCCGCTGTTGACAATTGGGACCTTGGCGAGATCCTTGCACAAGGAAACTTTTATTGGTGTTTAAACGACGTCCGTGGCTAGGTTTACTAAATGCTTTTTGTTTCTCCTAATGCACAGATAGATGCGCTTGCTTCATTGACTAAAATGGTCAATTTAGCCATATGCCAAGATGGTTCTAATCATAAGGGGAATATCTCACTTCCCACCTCCCGGAGTCGGAGGAATCGAAAGCGTGTTTCCTGGACCCTGAGAACCGATGCAAGGATTAAACTATTGAAAATCCGCATCCACTTGGTCAATCTTGGCATAATGGGGATTTGGAAGTCAGGAGACCCGATAACATGGGAAAAGTCAAAACTCCATGGACGCCAAGGGAAAAACGCCACAGGCCCATTCTAAAAATCAATAGTCCCGACTTAGTTTCAAGTGTGTTAGCGAATCTGCTTCTCCCGTATAACTGCGGAAACAACAAAAAAGGGTTGTTGATAAGGCACTTGACTGAGCGGTGTCCCAGACTGCATGCGTGGCTTCGCTCGTTCTCTGCTGCATCCAACCTCTTTCAATCGTTCTTTACAATGGTTTCTGCAAGACTGCTGATCTCGGCCGTGGCGGCGCTCTCGCTTCGTCCCGCTCTCGCTGGACCATGCCGTCCGGTCTCGCGGTCTACTGCCTCCTCAGTTGTTGAGTCTTCCACATTACTCACTTCCACGTTCCCTGAATCTTTCACTTCTGTACCTTCATCGACCGAGACTGGGTCCACGTCCATTGGCCTGTCATTGACCTCCGACACCTCAGTCGCAGGGAGCTCTTCCACAGATGCCTCTAACACTGAGACCTTTATCGAGGAAACATCGGTCACCAACATTTTGATTGAGACTTCTGCCGCACTTTCGTTCTCCTCAACCGATGGCTCCGCTACGGCTTCCGATTTGTTGACTACTGGCTCGATCGAGACGTCCTCATTCGTGACTACTGCCCCCACCACCACGGATTACACCTACACAACTACTTCCTCCCTCGTCGCAGTCACTCTCTTCCCATGTTCTGATGTCGAAGAGTGTTTGCTCAACGTTCGAGTCTGCGACACTGTCCGTTGCGGTTGTCTCGACGGCTTCTGTCAAGTCCTGGCTACGATATCAGAAGCTTCCACTATCTCGTCTCAGGCAACACTAGAGTCATGGGCAAGCGCCACAACAACTGCGGCCGAAACTAGTGCCAGCGAGTCTCAGTTTGTAACAATGACTGAATCCACTTTGCCCGACACCGCTTCTACCACAAGTACGTTGTCCACGGAGTCTCTCTGGAGTGAAACCTCTACAGATCCTACAACTTCCACGGAGACTAGTGAGGCTTCTACCATCACCACGACGGAGGCCTCTACTGAAATTCCTATGACTACAGCCTCAACGGCCCCTCAGTCTACTACGGATACCACCACCCCGGACTTCACAATCGAAACGACCGCCGCCACTACTACCACTGCTGAAACAACCACTGAGCTTACAGCAACCACATTTGAAGCCGTGACTACTAGTGATGGGTGCAAGATCTATCCTTACATGCTGATATAAGGACAAACCCTATATTATATATAATTATTGCCTCTTTTAGGATAGTTCTAGCTAAACCTTATTTATTTGAAGTTGGGATTAGAATCAATCAAATCTTAAATGTATTATATCTATATTTCTTCTTATTTTAATTTATAGTATTATTGAAAAACCTAAATATTCTAAAAGTTTAAAGGGTATTAACAATTAAAATTATCTAATACTGATATTTATAGCTTAGTAGTGTTAAAGTGTAAGAGTAATATTTCTTATATTATAAATATAAAATTAATAATATTAATTAAAATTTAAACCGCAATATATCCTTCCATATAAAACACCATAAAAGCGTAATATACTATAATATAGTTTTATTATTAACTAAAGCCTAGGTATCAATGATACAGATATCAAAACTAAAGAAAGGATTCGTGAGGACTTGGTCGAACCGTGCATCGAATTGCGGGAGCATACTCGCAATCAAATTCGTTGGAGGCGGGAAGTGAAGGAGTTCGTTAATTACAGTGTAGCCATCGATGCAGATCCATATTCCGATAGACACTAGGTTACATCTGCTAGCGAGTGTGATCCACGACGAGCTCGACAACACCACAAAATTTGGAGATACTATGCCGTTCCAATGTCCTCTGCTGTTAAAAACTCCATCGTTAGGAAACTCTCTTATGCCGAAAGCTCTTGGTCATGCTCGAAACTTCCCAGCACTGGGGCAGCGTCACGATTTGGAAAATTAAAACATGCTACGAGACTCACACGTGAGAACCAGGAGAGTACCCTCCTATCATGTCGGATAATATTTCAGTCCGCAATACTGGACGTCTTATTACTCGACGTTACAAATATGTTTTAACTTCTTTCGTTTAAAGGCTCCCACCTTGTTTATCACCAACGATCCGGGCTTAATGATTGACCAAACATCTTGGCAGAGAAAGACCCAGTAAACGCTATTAGATCAGGGCCATACTTGCGACTATGGCCATCCAGGACGAGGTGGTGACTCGGCTGGGCTTGAGGGTCATAAATGGACAGTCAAAGGCTGAGGGCTTGTTCGAATGGATGGTAATCGATCAGCCGCACACCTACCAATGACTACCTCAGGTGGACAAAAGCAACACGTGATGCAGGAGAGGGCCCTCTTCTCGAAGACCGCGTATGGTAATGCGAATCATTTGGTCAGGACGAAAGCCGGGCGAAGCCTTGATGCTGATCTGTGCGGGGTAGGCATATCGTCTCACAACCAAACAATGTATGCAGCCAATGATTCTCGATTCAACCTTTTCTTTTGAATAGCTTGCATCTACTTACTGGCTTGTCATAGGTGTTGTCATATACTGACTAACCCCATTAATCAGCCGCATGGTCAGCTGCCCGCCGGCACAGCCCATATCCTCCCTTTTTTTTTTTACTGAGCGCTTGCGAATTTCTGTGAATTCTCTTGGATTCCATGCAGATCGGGCTGCTCCAGATGCACGGCGTCGATGCTGACGCTGTCGGTGAATTCCAATCTAATTGGTCCAACGTGCAGCCTGTCTGGCCCTTCGACACCGGCTGCCGAGCGTGATATATCAGGAATACCCCGCTTGCATGTTTCTCGTACCACGTCGTACAAAGTCTGGAAGAAGACATCCGCAGCAATCTAATTGCATAGTCTTCCTCTACACTCATCTGATAATGGATCCAGTTTCCGGGTTTGGCGCCGCAGTCGGGGCTATGCAGGTAATGGGATATTCATTCAAGCTCATCAAAACGGCGACGAGATTAACCAGATCCGCGAGCGGAGTCACTACTGAGATACAAGAAAGGGAAATGGCAGCCAGAGACCTCATCGAATCAATGGAGCATCTGTCCATGAACAAGACGGAAGACCAAGACATAAATCTCCAGGCTATCTGTGATTCATGCCTCCATATTGCGGAAGAGCTTCTGGTCGCCGTGGGAGCAGCGAAACGAGATACCGCGGGGAGTAAGTTGAAGATTCTGTCCAGAGCGTTCCGAAATCTCCGGAAGAACGAGGAAATCGTCGCTATCGAGGCCAGGCTCTCGAAGGCAAAACAAGACCTCAATACCTATTGTTCTTTCCAGTCACGGTAGTCAACCATCCCTTCAGGTATTGGGACCAATGATAATGATTTTCTAATCGAAAGTAGGCAAGATCTGGCCTCTATAAGCAAACAAATTACTAGATTTGAAGAGAAGTTTGATATTGCAATTACTCCGCAGGGCGACAATGAAAGGATCTCTGATCTCAATGCCAGCAGCCGGGTATGTTGGGCACCGATCTCGATGGCTCCACGTCAAGACGTCGAACTAATGGAGAAATCTTTGCCAGATCAATGATGAAATAGATGCATCAACCAACAATTCGGAACCAAACCAGGTGGAAGCGCCAATTGTGGAGAGCACGCGAATAGTTCTTGATATGTCAGGAAAGGCTTCCGCTGAGTCCTGGAGTAAGGAGAATGTTCAATCAACTCAAGAGTATTCAAGACTTGCACAGCATTCTATTCAAGTCAGAAGCCCCCCAAACTTTCTTTGTAATCAGCCCTGCTGTTCCTGCCTTTGCCATCTTGGTCGATATAAGAAGTCGCCTTTCTTCTTGAAAGCCTTGTTTGGAGCACTGTCGTTTCGTGGTACTTGTTCAAACCACGTCTCGAATCTCTGGGAACTCAAATACTGGGTTCCAGAATGGGTTTCGAACTACAATCTTTACCTTCTATTCGAGAGGAGTGCTTGTGGCAGCCCGTCGGTAGTCCTGAGATTTCCTTGGAAAATTACCTGGGGTACACAAGACACAATCATTCGGTTCTCGCTGCTAGGAGATACTGACGGTATCAAATCTATCCTGGATAGCGGAACCGGCTCTCTGCATGACATCGATCCTAACCATGGCAGGACTGCTTTACATGTGGGTACTCACGGCACCGATCTCAGATGTGTTCATCAAGGGTGTAGCTGACGAGACGACCAGTACGCAGTCATGAGAAATCAAGTCGAAGCATGTACGCTGCTTCTGCATGCCGGCGCCGACAGGTTCATTGAAGATGAAGATGATACGTGAGTTTCAGATATGAATTTGGAGGTGGGCGGTTGCTAACGTCTTTTACTCCCGGCAGTTCAGCAACCCAAAAAGCATGGGAGCATATCCTTACCAAACGAGGCTCTCCAGAGGTTCTTGAATCATTTATGACGTTGTTCCCAAATGACGAATTGGACCACTGGGGGTTCTCACCGTTGCACAAAGCCATCCTTGATGTGGAAGGCTTTAAATTACCACAGTTTTTTGATTCCGGTAAAATCATACAGGAAATAGATGTTGACACCGTCGATTCAGAAAATAGGACTGCATTACACTGGGCAGCACTGCGAGGGGATTTGGAAGCAGTAAAGCTACTTCTTGATGCACGAGCAGATGTCCATACACTGGACATATCCCAGTGCACGCCCTTAACATACGCAGCGTCAGCAGGCGTGCCTCGTATAGTGGAGCTCTTGATCCTCTCAGGCGCAAATGTGAACCACATCAATCGTCGCGGTGACTCTCCACTTCATTATGCAGCCAGGCACAAGGAAGACTTGGAGTCTGTAAGAATACTTGTCCGTGCAGGAGCTTCAATCGACCTAAAAAACACTTTGGGAAACACCCCTTTCGCTGGTGCTGCAATTTCTAACAAAGTTGCAGCGGGCAAGTACTTGCTTCAAGAAGGTGCCAACAAATACAACAAGAACAAGTATGGAGACACTCCTCTGAGAGAGACGATATACCACAACTGCCATAGCTTTCTCTCCATGTTGCTCGAAGACGGCACCAAGTACAACGGAACCAACAGTTGTGGCTCTTCGTTGTTACATGCCGCTGCGCTAGAGGCTGATGTCGAAACCATTCAGATCTTGAAACATGCACATTTGAACGATATAGACTGTGGAATGAGAAACAACAAAGGCCAGACAGCTATGGATGTGTACCTAAAGAGGGAAGGTGCCCCAGAAGGATTTCAAGAAGCTTTTACGGATTTGCTGTCAACTGTCAAGCAATGACGCCGTCAGGTCATTGGTCACCTAGCAGGTAATGATTAAATCAACTCCAGTGAATTTAATTTGACTGAACCACTTTAAACCCGGTTGGGTGGATTCTTGCAAGGTTGTAAAATCGATTTCTCACTATAATATAATTACAACTTATGGTATAAATTAACACTACTTACAAATGGAAATATTAAATATGAATAAGAAGAAGCTATTAATATAGATTAAAAACATTATTAAAGCAGGGTTTAAAAGTAAGAAAGGTTTTACTAACTAATAAATTAAATTCTATACAGTTTAATACTAGTAAATACAAGTTATTATATATTAAATTTATAAAGTAATTTTTAAAGGTAATATTAGTCCTAAAATAATATAGTTTTAAAAGAAATATAACTATTGTAATTTACTACTTTTTATATTATTAATTAGTAAAACCTAAAAAATGTAAGAGATATATATTTATATAATATAGCGGCTAGGATTATAATATTAAAATATTAAATATATAAATAGCAAGGGAAATATTAGGATGTTTAATAAGATTCTATATTTGCTTTATTAACCTATATAAACTTAACGAAGAAAACCGTCATCTAAACCAGAGTTTTAATTCTGTTGTGTAATATTTCTTGCAAACTAAGTAGTATTCAGTAGCTCTTCCCCGTCCTGTTGTATAACACATAAAATCCTATACCAAGAATTATATGCTATTGGAGTAGTTAAAACAAGCTAAAGTTAAAGGTAAATTTAAAAGGCTTAGTGTAACACCTGTACTTCTCAAATGGTCGTACCCTGACGGTAGCAGATCCCAGACCGTTATTATCGTAATCAAGATGCAGAACAGTCATATTCAGTGGCTTCAAGTCGTGGGGGTGCTGAGCGTCATCAAAGTCAAAAGGCATATATCTTCGAGCCGTGAAACTGAAAGGCTTGTCCTGTGTTCGTCGTGCATCAAGTGTGACCTCCTTATTTCCAATCTTGAGCCAACGTAGATCTTCGCGGTTTCCGTTTTCTTGAGGGTAGTCGTAGTATGTGAAGAGGTCGGGTACAGTGGAGCTGTACTGGCCGATACGAGAAGCCTGCTTGGAATCCTTGTAGTTCTCTCCAGGTCCACGACCGAACCATTCCACGTCATTGAAGGATTCGGGAAGAACAGCCATGAGACCAATACGGGGGATGACGTGGGATGAGTTTCTGCCAACAAACTCGCCACGGGCCTCAAGTTGAAGCTTAGGGCCCTCAGCTGGGATCTTGTAGATCATATCGGCCTCGACACCCCAGGCGAGAGTCTTGACTCCAACCCAGACTTTGTAATGAACGACGGCTTCACCATTATCTGTGCTCCATGTAACATCTCTGATCTGAGGATAGATCATGGGTATCTTTTCTTCCTCCCAGATAGGTCCATCACCGTTTGAGGCAGCATCGTTCTGTGTGAGAGCGCGGTAAAAAGACAACTCAGGGCCACGTTGGAAGACGTCGACACCGTTGATGTTCCAGGTGACATTGCCTTGCAACAAGTCGAACCCAAAGGAGGAATCTCCGCTCTTATACAACAGCTTTGTTCCCTTCCTCTCAAATTCTGCGGTGTCCTGTCGGCGCACCAGTGATGTGGCGCGCTTTGTCTCATTCTTCGAGTGTTGGATGTGCAGCTGATCCCAAGCGATAAGATGACCTTTGGAAGCCCACAAAGTGTCGTCCTTAAGTTTGAACTCAACGATAACCCAAGACTCACTTGCAGTGGTGTTCAGACCAGTTGGTAGTGCTACCGTTCTTTTTTCTCCAGCAGGAACACGTGGAAGCGTGAGAGAACGCGGCTCTGTCTTGACTCCATCTGCAACAATGTGCCATGAAGCGTCGAGGTGGCTCAGGTCGGAAAAGTCATAGCGGTTGATGACGGTCATGCCTGTTCCGTTCTTGGCCCGGACTACAGAGATAGGCTGGATGATCTTGGCATACTCCTTCAAAGAAGGCATGGGTGAGTGGTCAGACAAAACCAAGCCGTCCATAATGAAGTCACCGTCGTTGGGCTCGTCACCAAAGTCACCACCGTAAGCGTAGTACGTGACATTCTCCTCCTTCTTCAACAGTCCGTGGTTACTCCATTCCCAGACAAGACCACCCTGAGATAGCGGCTCTGTTCGGAACAGGTCGATGTATTCTACCAAGCCGCCTGGTCCATTGCCCATGGCACTAAGTTGAGCTGTTAGTCTAGTTACAAGACTGCTTTGAGCGGAAGGATACTTACTGGGCAAATTCACATAATACGATGGGCTTATCGGTGTGGGTTTTAATCCACTCTCGCACATCATCAGGCGTGCTATACATCTGACTGTACATATCTGCTGACTCAGCTTCACGGTCCTGCTCGTAGTGAATGATTCGACTAGGATCTCTCTCCTTGATCCACTTGCTCATAGCAGCATGGTTCTGGCCGTAGAAACATTCATTACCGAGAGACCAAATGATGATAGAAGCATGGTTCTTGAAGCGCTCTACGAGTTGACGAGCTCTGTCAACGTATGCTTCTTCCCAATCAGGATTGTTGGAAGTCCATTCAGCAGCTTCCTCATCGGTCTCTTCGATGCGGCCGAAACCATGGCACTCAAGATCTGACTCGGCGATGACGTAGAAGCCTAGCTCATCGGCAACATCGAAGAAGTCGGGATGAGGAGGCTGATGAGCAGTACGGATGGCATTGATGTTAGATCGCTTCATGAGCAGGAGATCTTTTCGCATGTTCTCGTAGCTGACTGTGCGTCCGGTGAGATGATGGTGCTCATGTCTGTTGACTCCGTAAATAATGATGGGCTTGCCGTTGACGTAAAAATTGGAGCCTTTGATCTCGACCCGACGAAGGCCAATTCTTTGACTCACAGTTCGCCCATTGAAAGTAATGAGCAAAGTGTACAGATTCGGTGTCTCGGCAGACCAGATATGGAAATCATCTCCGGAAAGTTTCTTCTCATAGACTTTAGAAGAAGAGCCCTTCCAGTTGTCGAGTTCAGAGCCGTCGGGTGCGAGCAGTTTGATTGCCAGGTCGCCTTGCTTTCCTTGAGTTGTAACATTGACTTTGAACCTGCCCTCATCAAAATTGTCGCTCAACTCGGAGTCAACTTGGTAGTCGATGATGGATGATTCAGAGAAAGGCATGAGATAGACATCGCGAAAGATTCCAGAGAGCCACCATTGATCTTGGTCCTCGATATAAGTACCATCTGACCACTGGTAGACGCGCACAGCCAGATCGTTTGCTTGCCCAGGGGAAAGGTAATCTGTGATGTCGAACTCGTGTGGATTACGGCTCCCCTGTCCATAACCCACGTCTTCTCCGTTGATCCAGACGTGGAACGCACTGTCCACACCCTCGAAGCGCAATCTTATCTGTTCACCGTCCCAATCCTCCGGTACCTCAAACTGGCGCCAGTAAGAGCCTGTTGGATTAACGTACGAGACGTTGGGTGGAGTGACAGAGAATGGGTAGTCTATGTTGGTGTAATGGGGGTTTCCGTATCCCTGGAGCTGCCACATACCAGGGACTTCAATGTCATCCCAGGAGCTGGTGTTGGCTGTTTCCCAGATTGGCGAGTCAAAAGGGCTAGCATCATAGTGGAATTTCCATGTTCCATTGAGACTGTGGAAAAGGCTCTGTTCGCGATTGAACGAAAGAGCTGACTCTTGGTTGGGGTAAGAGTAGAAATGGGCCCGAGCAGGTAGATTATTCCTTCCAAGGACGTTCAGATTGGACCAGTCGGGCAAAGCCCCTGGGAAACCAGCAGCTGTGACAGACATGACAAGAGTATCACCAATCTAATGAGGCTAGAATAGCTTACTAGGCAGTCTTCTTGACTAGCAGAGAAAACTTTCTCATATTTATAATCCCATTGCCTGTTTTATCACCTCGGCTCTACTTCTGGAAAACCTGCAATGCCAAGACTACGATCGTCATTGGCTAGTTTGCGCACCTATCGCGAAGCCTTAAATCTGGGGTATAGTCCGAGATCTGCATAACCTATTCCCAGAGGAGTTCGAATACAACGTTTAAACCAGAATAACCATAAATGTCGCACGATACTACATTATGTCATGAGCTTCTTCCCCTCTCCCCCCACTGCGACGAACTGCTGATCAAGAGTAAAATGGGTACAAAGTAAGCGAAAAGAGGGGAAAGTTCGAAACCTGGAATTGGCAAAGGAATAACCAGACTGAGTAGCAGCGGTCTATCATCCCTACTGAAGTGACACTCCATATCATCCATGCCTCGACCAAGATTGAATTTTGCTCATATGATCTGGCTATTGTAGCCAAAGGTCAAGGCTGCAGATTACTGCGTCATTGGCATGGGACTGGGCATTGACATCGGAGTTGGCGGATAATTTGCTGGTGGGTACGGATAATGTTGATGACCAGGTTGCGTAGCTTGCCAAGGCTGGCCAGGTACAGGCACTTTTTGGGACTGTTCTACTGGCGGAGAAGCTGGAAAGTACGATCCATTGCTATTCTGCTGATACTGATTGACCATGGAACCGGTTGAAAGAGGAGTTGGGGGCGCCATATGATACTGCATCGGCGGTTGCGTGACTTGAGTAGCCTGAGGAATGCCATTCGTGGCATAAGTCGCAGAGTTATGCACTTGTTCTTGCTTGGATATAGGTCCATAATTCTGGGGATTATATGGCGCGTGTGGGGTAAAGGATGGCTGGGGTATGCTCATGATGGAATGTCTTCTGCTTGGGTCCACAGGAGGAGGTGGAGGAGGTGGTGGGGGCACATAAGTCTGTGGTTGAGGACCGGTAGATTGTGATGATGTGTACCCGGGATATTGATGATACTGCGGTTGCATGACCGGCGTAGCTGGTTGCTGGAGCCCCGTATGGTGCTGCACAACATGTTGTACAGGCATCTGAGGTATGCTGGCTGAGCCCACTGCTGGTGGTGGTGGTGGCACTTGAGCTGCAGGTACCGGCTGCGGTGTAGGCTGAGGAACTACGATCGCTGGTGGAGGGTATCCGGTTGGTGCTGCTGAGCCGGGTGGGAAATACCCAGTTGGCGTTGCTTGAACAGCATGATTAAGAGCCTGAGGCTGGGTTGGGTGAGAGATATAAGCCTGATTGTTATTCTGAGGGGACGTCGGCAGGGTGGCACTGGGGATCAGCTGAGGTTGTGGCGGCTGATAAGGGCTTATCACAGTAGGTGTTGTGGCAGGGAGAGCTTGGTGCATCGCAGTCATGTCATAAGGCTGAACTGAAGCAGGAGGATTGAAGGGTGCAATAGCTGGTGGTTGTTGCAACGGGATTGATTGTTGAGGTGAGTACATGTTAGGTTGTAGTTGCTCGGCATGCCCAGAGTATCCCATAGCTGGAGTTTGCGGCGGCGAGAACACTTGCGCGTTGGCTGGGGGCATTGGTGATGGGGCACTGGATGGCGGGATATGCTGCTGCTGCTGCGGATAATGATAGGACTGTGGAAGAGGCTGCTGGCCAGTGACATTCGGCGTCAGATAAGGCTGGGTCTGCTGGGGAATCGGTGTCTGGGCCATCGGCGCTTTGAAGTCCTGAGGGTAGCCATTCGGAGTTGTATTGTGAGCGGGTTGGACAGGTGCTTGGCCGACAGCGGCACTGTAGGGAGGGGGCGGCATGGGAAGTGCTTGGGATGAGCTGCTTCCAGCATAACCAGGGTAAACTTGGTTGTTGTTCTGGTATGGCTGAGCAGCGTATCCAGCTTCAGCAGCCTTCGCATCTTGGACAGCTTGGAAAACTCCAGCCTTCTGGAAAGCTTTACGAGCATCCTTCTTCTTCAGATGGCCCGTATGCGCATGCTCGACAGCCATCCCCGCGCCGTCAAGAGCCGCATGCGACACGATCTTGATGGCCGTTTCGTTCGCAACCACGGCTTGAATCCCATGTTCAGCTCCAGCTGTAGCGATAGCTTCGGTACCCATTGATCCTACACCGAGCGTGACCACTCCGATCGTGCCACTGACTGCCATGCTTCCTAGAACGTCTCGCTTTCGAGTGTGGTGAGTTGCGTTGAGTCTGTTAAGATGCCTCTCGATAATCTCGCGCTTCTTACGGGCGTTGTGAATGGCTGGTGCAGCCATGGCTACACCTATGGTCGAAACGCCAAGAGTCAAGGGAATGGCTACACCAGAAACTGCTGTGGACGTAGCAGCACCTGAAATTAGTCGCGTATAGTGCTCCCATTCTCGCTGGAGTTCCTCGAGTGTTAATCCTTGGCATTTTTGGTCGTAGGCTTTGAAGTCGAAAGGCATCTTGACCAGGTCTTGGCTGTTGAGCTTTGAGATATGCTTAGTAGAGCGACCAAACACTAGCTAGAATGCAATCGCAAAAAGTGCCAAGAGCGCAGATAAGTATCACAGCGCGCGGGGGAAGCAGGCTGTCCAGCGGAATTCCTCCGTGCGTGAAAATAGACATCTGTGGTCTAGACCGCAGCCACGAGGCCATCCTTATGCATAAGAAAGCCACACAAGGCACACACGGCATTGAATTCTGGTAGAGCTGAATGCTAACATGCCAAACACGGAAGAACTAGTTCGCTCTGGGTTAGTGACGACATGCAGTCATGATCAGCCGCACGAGGCTATTGCCGATCTATCCCTTGCTCATCAACACAAGACAGATAAGCGATCGCTTCCAAAGGGCGCGAGGCCATTGAGGAGATTCTCGATTATGATTATAAATTCTACTATCTTTTTAGGGCTGGTAAGTGTGAAGAGTTTTGAAGAACCTAATGTTGATGAATGGGTGAAGCTATTGCACCAGTGGCCAGACCAACTGAGGTGAGGCAATTCAGCGCCAAGCTATTTATAGTCGGCACACGTGGCTGGAATCTCGGGTCCCTCTTAAGTTTGACCAACAGGCTATCTCCCTCGCAGCAATTACCGCAGCCGACATAGAGCGTGTTCCATAAGGCTGGCTAGCTTTCGCATTGCAACCACTATTGATCTCGAGATTTTAGCTTGACGGAGGTTAAGGTTGAACAGGGTTTGAGAACATCTAATTATCAATACCCAATTAAAAAAGGCCGGTAATATTAGTCGCATATTATTCTGTTTAATACATTAAGCGAATTCCCCTGTGCTTTAAATTCAAAATTGACCTTCCTCAATGTAATCAGCCGTATCTAACTGGATTTAGCTGCAAGGCTTAGATATATAAACAACTCATATTATAATACAGTCATTTTTATTAGATTTATACTCTTGCAGAATAATAAATGTCTTCTTTCTAGCACGTATGTTGACTCAGATAATCTTAACTACCTGCCGCTCAACTCCTTTGAACCAACGACTCATATCACCATCATCAGAAGGCATATTTCGATGAGTATGTACCGTTCCCGTGCGCTCGTAGACATCAGGTTCTCGATGCTGCATAGCCTTTATGATCATAACATCGGTTTGTCCAAAAAGCAAAGCAAAGTACTCCCCGTCCGTTAGTGGAATTCTTTCATCAGGCGAGGCGCCAGGATATTCCTTGCTCAAAATGTAACCACTAAGGTACTTCACATCTGGCTGGGGTATATAGTAATCTGGCCTGTATGCTCCTAAACATGCGTGACTCCCGGTGTCTGGGTCTCGACATTGGAGGTCTATGAACATCTCCTTTGTCTGTTGTATGGTAATGATCTCCCAGCATAGACTGACGGGAATTATCTTTGCTTCGAGAACAAGTTCCGCATATGCTAGCTGGCCAAACTTATCCGGGCCGGCAAGAACATGGTGAACATGAACGAGGACAGCGTCGAGAGCACCTTTTGTTACCCAATTAACGCTTCCAGTCACACTAGCCCATGACCATGAAGGCGCGACATAGTTAGAAGCGGTAGAGGTTCGCACGCCAGGAGAAAAATTGGCAAACCAGTAGAGATCTTGCATTAGCAAGTTGGACCAGAATCCTGCCACATATTCCCCAAGGTCGATTTCTCTGAACATGCGTGATTCTTCCATTGAGAGGTCCTGGCCTTCATCAGAGTTCCTGACGGAGCAATCAAACTGTCTGGCAAGTGCAGAAAAAGCTGGAAACTTATCACTCAAGAAGGTGAGGCTCCTTTCACTATACATAGTGACAGTATTCCTCCAAAGTGTATGCTTCTCCTTCATAGTACACATGCCGTCCGGAAGGGTCTTATACCAAGCGTTGACCCCGTATCTGCGTCCTGAAGGACCCCAATAGCCACAATGGCACTCGACTTCTTTAATACAATCATAAGATACCTCATCGATTTGGAAGTGGACTACTCGTCGTGCGAGACGACCTTCTTGGTAGCACCATGCCCTCGTCGACAGCGGATAGATATGGGACTGATCAAAGGGAGAATACATGCCCTGCATCATCCCAAATGTTTTGTGGATTAGGTTGAACTGAGCTTTGATTGGAAGCTCTTGGTCAGGTACCGACCATGGGAGCGATGCCATGTTTTTTGATCGGAAAAAGCCATCCTTGGTATCTGGCGATGCGTCAGAGCTTAACATTAGTGCGCCACATGAATAGACCTCGCTCATCAGCATCGCCTCAGTCTCCCAATCAGCAGAAGAATCCTGAATGATACACAACGCATCAATCCAGATGTACTCAAACCCAAGACGTTTGGAAGTGACTATAGCGTCACGGAAAGTTTGGGGGAGCTCTTCCCAGGGGATCCCATGCGAGGACAGACGCGACTCCAAGTTTAAGCTCGTTGTCTTCGTATGTGCAGGGAACGAAGGGCCCCAACAGTGGCTCAAAGTGACATATGGCGCTTGATCAATGTTTTCAACCAGAAAAGCAGCATGCTGATCATTGATTATTTGTATGCGAATAAGACGCGTGGGCATAAATCTGCTGGGCTTCGGCGCGCATGAGTGGTCTTCAAGACAATTCTGTAGGGCCCTCGAAACGAATTGCATTTGGTATTCAGGATCTGAATAGATTGTTTCTTGTCTCAGTTGCAACAACTTACAAGGTGAGGTTACTTCTGTAAAGATTCCAGTTTTGTCAGTTTTTCCTATTCGTGAAGGGAAAAAGACATATAGTGCTTATATACCTTTCTGAGCATCGATATAAAATGAAACGGTAGGTTCTGGCAAAAGAGTCGGGAAACGCAGCTCAATGTCTAATAGTTCCAAATATACTCCGGACTCAGAGATTTTAAGATCAAAGCCTGTCCTGTTCGGCATAGGTTTGTGCGGATCCCAAGCTGGCATGTTCTTGACACCTGCAAAGATGACGCTGCAGAACCAGCATTTCCTCTGAGCCGCTCTCTCAAGTTCTGCGAGCTTCATCCTAACGGACTGAGGATTAGAGCCAGTTGATGGAGGCGGAGATGATTGTTCTTGGCAAGCTAGACATTCTGCATGTAGAGGTGCACAGAGACAGTCTGGAAGCCAGTGGTCTGTAGAGACTGCGTCTAAACCTCGTTCAGTTCCACTTTTTTCCCTTGAGGCGGCAGCTTGCATTTTAGCGTTGTTCGTAGCGAAAGATTTGCGTATATTTCTACACAAAGTTGAGCTTGTCGTGGAGAAGGATCTGTCAGATTGGCATGGGCCATTTTCTTGTCAGACCATGGGGCTACATCACGTGGGGGTCAACCGCCATTGCAGCCATATCCCTGTTTGCCAAGACGCTTCCGTTCAACATGAGACGAGGCCATCGATTTCCCGCTTCCCTTGGTTAATCTCTGACACGAAGGATCTGAAGCTGCCATGGCTTCATCCTTCATATAGGCAAGGGACGAGCAAATTCGATGGGTCGCATCGTTTGATTATCCGCCATTTTCTCGATTCTCACGTCAGCAGCCCGTCCGTTATTAGTCCGCATCTTCAATCAGAAGAAAATTTCAGACAGCTACTGTCCCCATACATAGCCGATGGCCTACGCATCTCTACAAACCAAGATGAAAATGGAGTCGGTGCATCCTATTGTGACAAGTCGTGCTATTCGCATGAACTCCTTCTAGAATTGCTTAAAACGGAGTTTAAATACTTCGATTTGCTTGCAGTACTTTACTGAAATCATCAGCCTGTACTTGACCCCGGTTTTGAACATAGTATAGATATGGTCCTGAGAGAGGAAGGTTTTAAGATGGGCCATAGGCACGAACAAACCGTAAATCCAATGAGATGAGAGGTGCCCCGGTACGGTCGCACTGGCTAGTCGAAAATCCCAGCCGATCGCAATGTGTTGAAGAAACGGGTTCAAATACACAACTCTTATTATTTTATGGTAAAGAGTTTGAAAACCAAGAAGTAATTTATTCTACGTCAAATATATATGTATATATGTTTCTCATCACGAGAACTTGGTAAATTAAAAACTAAAGTAATGTGTTAAATCTAGCCGGGAACTTGTTATTAGCCGGGTTTCCATTGGACGGGTTGGGATGCTTGGTATCTGACTGTGTTTTGCTGACCGATCGGCTCAACTTTTCTTACTTCCCTCACCTCAACATCTACGTCCACAAACACTTGATTCCTGCAGTCGCTATGCCAAGGCAAGCTTCAGATACATCAAACCCATTAACGCGCGTGCTGGTGACGGGTGGAAGTGGATTTCTTGGAGGTCACATCGTGCGACAGCTTCTTGATGATGCGACAACGACTGTTGCTATCGTCAGCCGTCATCCCAAGATGCCAGTGGGCGATACCCATCAATCTCGCATTTCAATTCATGTCGCAGACTTGACGACTCCATCCCAAATAAAAGCAGTCTTTGAGGATGTCAAACCGCACGCAATTATCCATACCGCCTCACCAACTTACCTCGACACCACTACCGCTTTAGTAAAGACCAATATTGAAGGAACCAGAGCTCTGCTTCAAGCCTCTATAGAATGCTCTGATACAAGAGCATTCGTTTTTACCTCGTCCCACACTGCCGTCATGCCCACGCAGAAGCCCTTATCCGAAGATGATTCCGAGCTCTACACTGAGAACAACTCTCCCAATGCTTATGCCATGTCAAAGGCTGTGGCAGAAAGAATGGTCATAGCAGCAAACTCGCCTGAGCTTCGCACTTCAGCAATCCGAATGCCGAGCATTTGGGGAGAGAATGATCCCAACTTCGTCCCACAACTGGTCGCAAGTATCCGAAAAAAGGAGCATAAAATGCAAGTCGGCAATAATACCAAAGTCTTTGAGTTCCTTTACATCAAGAAAGCTGCGGAGGCTCATATACTTGCTATGCGAAGTCTCCTGAATCCTGAGTCCTCTGTCGCTGCGGGTGAAGCATTCTTCATATCCGACGGCAAACCGCATCCGTTCTTCGATTTCAGCCGAAAGTTCTATGCTGCCGGTGGTCATCCGGTGGCCCCGAAGGAGGTCACGACTATACCGCTAGGCGTAATGCAAGCGATGGCATCAACAGTCGAATGGGCCTATTGGATCTTCACACTAGGTACTATACAGCCGGGTCTGCGTAGGGTTAGTATCGATCAGCTTGATACAGGATGTTGCTGGTCGTTGGAAAAGGCAAAGACGAAGTTGGGATATGAGCCGATTGTCGACCAGGACGACGCCATCAAACAAACTATGACGTGGGCAATGGCTAATCTGTGATTGAATGATACGAGAAGGATAGTGGACGCAAAGTGCTTATATACGCAGCTTGTTTTTATGTATGTACGTTGATTTATTTACACGAAGACATGGGTCGAGATCGCAAGTCTACAGAACCTTATCTCATTTCTTGGCAATCAATACACCCGGTGCATGTCGTCAAGGTACTTACGATGTTACATCCGTTGCGGGAAGTTTGCAGTTTTGGAAAACTACTAGACTAGAAATACACGCAAGGATCCCCCATGATAAGAGATCCTGCCTGTCGTTATCAGTAAAATATAACGCAGCCCTATCCGAAGGGGTTCTCTCCAAAAGGGTTCTAAAGCTGATCTTTGCGAAGGACGGCATAGTAAACCCGCCTTGTGGGGCCTAGTGTGTCTATCAAGGCAGACTAACAGGGCCTATCCTGGGCTTTAAATAACGTTCTGTCTCTATGCTATAGAGATAGCTCTTCCTAATTCGCTGCGATTGAAGATATCACTCATGTAGTAGTGCGGGCTGGGGTGATTTCAACCGCCTTATAGTCCCTCGTATGCCCCGTCTAGGAGCCTTGCCAAAGTCTGGTTTCGTGAAGCTCTGTATCCCTCCAGAAATGACAATGAAAATGCAGGTAATACACCCGTTGCTCTTGGTATTGCTGCCGTTCGCTGCGCCACAGGTCATATCAACTGGTTCAACTCTACTGCTTAACAATATCCCATACTATGTCAGTCCTCACGCCGTTGGCAACATCACTCTTCAATCCGATATCTCGGATGCTATGAATGATGCTTCTGGTTTCGTACCGGTCTCTGTCTTGCCTTCTGCAAGCCAATTGAATGATCTCAACGACACCTTTACAGATTGGATCGGGGTCGACGATGTGTTTCAGTCCGGGTTTACGGGGTTGCTTCTCAACGAAACACATAGCTCGCAGACATCGACCACTCAAAGACTGGACATTACCGGCCAAGGATCCTCAGCAGTGGTCCGATATACGACAGATTCCAAAGTGCCTCAAGGGCCATACTTCCTAAACAGAGCGACAAGCAACTTACACCAAGCTTATCGGCTCTATGACGACAACGCTGGTGCATTTACTGAAGCCTTGCTGGACAACAACGATGGCACCTTTCAAGTCTTGTCCGCCAAGATTCCTGGCTCAGCCACATTGACCGTAGGCGTGCCCTCGCGACTGTACTTCGAGCCTTCAGAAACCAAACCACTCGCCGGTGTCCGCATTGCAGTCAAGGATATCTTCTCACTTGCGGGAGTCAAGCAGTCCAACGGAAACAGAGCATGGTATCATTTGTATCCACCGAACAACGTCACTGGAACGGCTATTTCCAGACTTATAAAGGCTGGCGCTGTCATCGTAGGCACGCAAAAAGTGTCACAGTTTGCGACAAGCGAGGTCGCCACTGTCGACTGGGTCGATTACCACTCACCCTTCAATCCTCGAGGAGATGGCTATCAGGATCCATCATCGTCGAGTTCCGGCGCAGGAGCTTCAATTGGGTCCTATAGCTGGCTTGATGCGGCCGTCGGCACCGACACAGGCGGTAGCATTCGGAGTCCCGCAGGCGTGAATGGCGTCTTTGGCAATAGAGCATCGCACGGCATCGTCAGCTCGGACCACATCATGACGCTCTCCAAGCCTTTGGATACCGTCGGCTTTCTTGTTCGAGACCCAAAGCTCTGGGACATACTCCAGGCTGTGACATATGGCTCTAACTACACTTCTCTGGCAGAATCGCGGCCCAAGTACCCTACCAAAATCATGACAGTGACATACCCGAACTCCAGCACCGAAGCAGGCGAGCTTCTCAATGCTTTTGCGAGCAAATTGGCCAAATTCGTTTGTGGTCGTGTGAGCACCTTGGATGTTGCTGATCGTTGGGGCATGCGCGGAACCAATCCTTATGCGCATCTGAATTTCACCGAGACATTCAACATCACTTACCCTGTGCTCACCGGCAAGGGTCAGGACGACTCTGTAACCAAACCGTTTTACGAAGACTATGCGAAACAGCATGGTGGCCGCCGACCGTTCATCAACCCCGGCCCGCTCGCGCGGTGGGCATGGGCTGCCAACTACTCCTGGGATGAAGCCATGCACAACAAGACAATTTTCAAGAACTGGTTCAATGACCACATTTTACCTCCCGTCAACGATACCCTGCAATGCTCATCCGGTCTCATTCTGTATGCTGGGAAAACAGGGGCACAGTCTCTGAGGAATCGATATGATATAGCGCCGCCAATGCCGTTTACGGGCTTCTCGCCGGCGCGAATGTCGGTTTTTTCAGGGTGTCCGGATTTTATCTTCCCGGTGGGTGAGGTGTCAAGCTTCAGCAACATCACGAACCATGAGGAGAAGCTGCCGGTGGCGGTAGGAATTTTGGCGGCGAAGGGATGCGATGGGCTGTTGGCCCGGCTGGCGATTGACTTGGTGAATGAGGGCATCCTGAGAGTGCCCGAAGTTGGCGGGAGTCTGAGTGGTGGACTAATCCTTACGTAGCTTTAGCATACCTCATATTTCCCGAGACTAGGCTATATAATTATTATCACAATACAGACTGCTAGTTGAACTTAGAACAAAAACATGAGTAAATACTCGTTGCGTAACTCACAGCAATGCTCTAATCATAGTGGTAATCCGTTCTCAAACTCACTACCCTACACAGCGCTGCTATTGCTACTGTAGGATAAATGAAAGGGCCTCGTCTACAGGAGAAATGGCGATGCAGAAAAAAATGCAATTATAAAAAAGTTATCATTTTCTTCTACGTAGCCGCTACGACTGCCGGTATCCCGATCAATTTCATGTTATTTCAGAATGGTTGCCGAGTTCCGGCAAAGCCACATAATTGAAATTTTCAGTTGTCCTCCTTCGCACGCCTCGACGCAGACTCGCTATACTCTCGCTTTCTGAAATTTTTATCTTACCGATACTACATGATCAGCAGATACATGTCGTAAGCCATGACTGCCGTAGGACTTTTGCGATACGTAGTCGGACCACCATTATACGGGCGATGGTGCCAGGCAGCTGACGGGAGGGGCCGTATAGCAGCCAATCATTCTCCCGGCTGCCTGAATGTCGAGTAAGCAATTCTCGCTGATGCATTGAAAGCTACCAGACATTTCGTTTTGGCAAAACCGTTGGTAGGGAGGGCTATGTGTCCAGCGCCATGTTGTCACAGAATTATTGGTCGTCTATTTCGGGCTCTCGACTGTTAATGGGAGGACAATCGTCATGCATGTCTGACAGAATTGCGCGCGGTACAAACGATAGTGGTCAGTGAAGTTTGAAGCTTCGGGCTTTTGAAACGTTTTGCGACACAGTCAAGACGGCGAGTTTGTTGGTGTCATGTCAAGTCGAGTCGAGTTGACGATGACTTCAAAAACCTTACAGCCCTCAGGGGCCAAGATTCACTAGTCCGGCTTGGACGGCTTGGAAATGGATCAACGGCAATGTCCTCCACAGCCAGGCGACCAATCAGACAACAGTTGCATGAATTTTCCGTCATGGCTGTAATACGAACGGAAAAGCGGAATCTGCGATAAATTCAGGGCTGTAATTTCCAGGTCCAGATTCGGATACAACCGAAACCAGGGGTATTGCACGTGATGCAGTCACGAGGCACATTACCTATTAAAAAGCCCAATTACCCGGCATGATTGGGCCAGCACTGACAGCCCCTATTTATCAGTGGGCTTAGCTCGCTCGCTAAGATGGACCTACCTGAACTACAACGCAAAAAAGACAAAGCCCTGCCAAGCACAGCCAAGCACGAGTGTCATAGAAACTCGGCTCCTCGGCTTGACACAAAAAGGCACAGGGCCAACAGCAAAGCTATACGGTTTCTGCTGGTGCTCCGCCTCTTAATATAGCCAATCACCCAGCCCCTGAGAATAAGCAGACGGTGCCGAATGTCCGAAATACGAAATTAGGCGCTAAGCCATGGGTCGAGCTAGTGGTGCAAAGGGAAACAGCGCACGCGATCCCCCAGCTGTCAGCTACTTTTACATAACGAAATGCCCTACTACGAGGTGCACAGGCCAGTGAATCTGGACCCTTTGCATCCTAGCATGTGCTGTTAATTAAGGGACTCTCGGATTCTGAGACCGTATGGAATCCCCGAAATGGGCGACGAAATCTCTTTATAATGACCGAGGTTCCGGGTTCTTTTCTCCACATTTCCTTCTCATTCTTTTCTGGAAACGCGATCATGTTCCATTGCATCCGTGAATTGTAGAACCCTGGGATTTTGTTTCTTTGAAGCATCGTTTGTATTCAATCCAAGGACATCCATTCTCTCTGTCCTCAGTCTTCTTTGGCCTTGACGGCCTTTTCTCTCTTTTCTTCTTCCTCTCATTATTGCAGCCATGGTCCGAATACCTTCATGGCTTGCGAGATTTGGCTCTCGTCTCGCCAATCGCCAATTCATCTTCACCTTCACAGTCTTGGCCGTTCTTGAAGCCAAGCTTGCACACATTCACAGCCACCGATCTGCTGTCGCCGCATCTCGATTATTCACATTTTTTGGTACATTTTTCATCCAAGATATCCTTGTTCTTCTCTTGATAAGGCTCCTCCTCGACCGTTGGTCACCCACGACAAGGTTACTACACATCCTCACCACATCTCTTACCGGCGTTTTAATATTATACAATGTCGCCCTATCAATAATATCCGTCACCTTTTATATCGTTTCCGGATCCGAAATTCACTGGACAAATATCGGCCTTGTTTCCGACCCTACGTCAAGGGCCATCTTCCTCTCCGGCCTTGTTACCCTGATCTTGGTCGTAGCCTTCTCCGTCTTCACCAGCTGGCTCCTTCAAAACGTCTGCTACAGAATCTTCGGATGGGGTGCCGACATCATCCATTTCCCATTCTCTTTTTCAGCAAGGACAATCGATCGCTTCTTGAGAAAGCGCAACATCTACGGTCGAATCACCGAACCCGATGCCATCCATGGCTCAGACAACCGGTACTCCGACGAAGACGATGACTCGACCCTTGGAGACTTGATCGACATCGAAAAGTCGCAAACTGTATATTCTCGACTTTCACAGCGAATGCGCAACACTGTTGGTGTTCGGGTCCAGCCATCGACTGTGCGACGCATCCTTCATGGTACTCCATACCTCCTCTGGATTCTCTTTTTTGTCGCCTTGCTTGTCTTGTCGCTTCAAAGGCCAAGTGATAGGTCACTCGTCTTCCTCTCATGGACCACCGGCATACTTCCATTCATCGACATCTCTTCAACCTCGCCACTCCTTGACCAACTCCCCTCCCACTTTGGAGTAGGCATTCAACATCAATGGGATGAACGATCAGCTCTAGCCAAACCACCAAAATTCGACTGGTTGCCCAAGGGTAAACCATTGGCTGGCTTCGAGGATTGGTACAAACCAGACAAGAAACATTATAATGCTGCTGCCGATCCCATGAAAATTTCTAACCTCGACCAACCTTTACTAGAATCCCTGCGTGACAAGCTGCAGGATGTTCCCGTGAAGCATGTGATGCTATTCCTACTCGAGAGTACCAGAAACGATGTCTTTCCCGTCAAGAAGGATGGAGCTATTTGGAACCGATTCAAGGAATCATACCCCGACCACAAGATCCCTCAAGAGGCCATGGATAAACTAGGTACCATGATGCCCACCACAAACTACATCACCGGCGACTACGACGATGGATTCCCACACGACGAGACACCAAAGCGTGGCGGCCCCCGATTCACGAATGCTTACACATCCGGCACTTATACACTGAAGAGTCTGGTCGGTACCATCTGCGGCTTGAACCCCCTGATCGCCGACTTCAACCTTGATTACAAACGCCATATCTACCAACCCTGCCTGCCTCAGATTTTCAACGCTATGAACAAGGCAGGAGGTAAATTGGCCTCCAAGTGGAAGTCCTACTTTTTCCAAACTGCGACAATTCACTATGATAACCACCACAGGCTCATGAGGGCTATGGGTTTCCCTAAGAAAAATACCATCGACCGAGACTGGCTTCGGAGCCCAAATGCGACACACGGCGCCGTGGAACTGGAGGACACCAACTACTTTGGCTTTCAGGAGGACCCGCTTGAGGAGTATATCCGTGATGCGTTTGTCGATGCTGAGAAGTCAAATGGTCGGGTATTCCTCACGCATATTACGACTACGAGTCATCACGCCTATGGACTGCCTGTCAACGAAACATCTACTCCGTTCGGCGAGGGCAAGGAGGTCAATGAACTGTCCCGTTACGTCAATGCCGAGGGATATGACGATAAATGGATCCGTAAGGTCCTGAACCTTCTGGATGAACAAGGCGTTGCCAACGAGACTTTGGTTGTATTCCTTGGAGACCATGGTGTCTCGCTGGTGGAAAATGGCAAGGCCTCTCCTTATTACAACCCCAGCGTCGGCGCCGATCATGTCCCGCTGGTCCTCTCACATCCGTTACTACCGTCCTTCGATGTCAATGATGCAGTTCACTCTACCCAAGTTCTGCCGACGATCCTTGATCTATTACTCGAGACTGGGTCTTTGGACGATGTTAGCCGACAAGCTGCAGCAGACCTGGTACGCAACTACGAGGGTCAGTCCCTGTTGAGACCGCTACAACTGGTCAACAACGAGACGGGTCAAGCGCAGTGGCAGTTTACCGTCGTCAACCCCGGACGAGCTATGCTTAACCTCCGCGACCCCCGACACCCAGAGCGTCATCTCGTTATCCCTCTCATCAACAACGTTGAGTGGAGGTTGAGCGATGTTTCAGTTGACCCCTTGGAGAAGAATGGCATACAAGCCTTTGACTACACTTCATTCGTACAAGCAGTGGAAGCGAGATGGGGTCGTGAGTGGGCGGAGTGGGTTGAAGAAGGTGCATTCATGACCCGTTGGCATGTTCAGGAAAATGGCAAGCGTTGGCGTTATGAGCGTAATCCGAAAGTCAAGGAGAGAAAGGGACAATAACCGGTGTTTTGTTGTTTATGATGTATAAGATATAGGCGTTTGGCAGCATAGCATAGAATTATCATACTCTCGTATTATTCAAGGTTTTTTTTTTACCAAGTCGTATCACCATGACGGATCCTTGAACTATATAAGCATGATTTGCGCCCTTAGAGCTTGAGAGGTCAGCGTCAGTGAAACTTCCTGTAGGATGATGTCCAATGAGTTCCAGAACCTTTCCACTCTCAACTATACGTACTCAAAACCCGTTGGTCAGCTACTGTCATAGTTTTAACTGAGAAGTTTTTGCCTCGAGGGTCGCAAGTGATTGAAAGCTGCTATAAACGGATAAGTTTACCCTGAGAAATCCTAGTCTAGCTTCGAAGAAACATGGTAATAAAAATTATATATTCTCATGCTTAATTACCACGGTAAGCCTTGGCCTCCTTTCTTCCTCATAGGCCTAGGAGCCTTAGCCAACATCATGAATACAGCCTAACCTCACATCCATTGCCACACACGAGGCTCATGCCTACTAGAGTAAGCGCTGACCTAGTCTCCTGTAGGCTAGAATCATCCACTCAACAAATATATCATTCAGAGATTTCATGAAATTTATTCTGAATGTCAAGTCTAGGTCTCAGAACTCTGATAATGATTTCGAGGAAACATCTTCGACAAAAGAGCATTTCCAATTCTTGATTGCCGACTGTCATGATGATGAACGCTGGTTCCGGCTCACAGTTCAAACATTTGGTTCTTGCTTCAGAATCCAGCTGCTCTGCAAAGACTCCGCGAAGAACTCAAGGGAATCAGCCAGAGGCCTGAAGATGGTTCGATCGAGTCAGTTATATTCGACTACGATGCTGTGAAAGAACTGCCCTACTTGCGCGCATGCATTGACGAAGCTTTGCGCCTGCGTCCCCCTATTCCTTATCAGCTACCCATCTTGTTTCTCAACCTACCAAGGTCGCTGGACATGATCTTCTCCCCGGCACCACTGTGGCTGTTTCACCCTACTCGATTCATCATCATCGAAGCCTGTACAAGGAACCAGAAGATTATCGCCCTAAGCGATAGGTTGATGAAGACAGCGACTTTCCTAACGAAAGGGAGGATTCGAAGATGTATAACATCGTCCAGTCAAGGAACCCGTGCTTGCATTGGAAGACAGATTCTAGTTTCTTCCATTTTTATGCGGTAAGCATTGATGACCTGCATTAGTCCGATTGATAGGAGCTAGCGTCTCTGCCAGATATGATGACTTGGACTTGACCGAAGAATCAGCTAAGGAGCTGAAGATTTTCGAGAGTTTTAACAGTAATCCTGGTCCCCTCCCGGTTATCCTTTAGAAGCGCGCATAGATTAGATCTTGCGTGGAAATTCTAGGTTACATTGGCAGTCTTTTACAGGTATACTTTTCTATCAACATAGGTAGCGATTGAGTATCTGGGTATAACTATCACAATATCCCATCTTGCATGGGGCTTAGTGACAGTATGTATGTGCATTCGTCTTGGTTGACATCTCTTTAGAATAGTACCTCGGCCAATGTTGTTGTATCTTTGATTGTTACTTGTGCCCGTGGGAACAGTGCCACTGGTAATCTCCTTTAGGCGACGGCGGCTAGACAGGTTCTTCATTTTTGGCAGGCCATCTTTACTAGATCTTACTGAGGAGAGCCATGTGTTGAACGGGCTAAACCTATAGACCACATATTAGCCTATGACCTTCGAAGAGGTCTCTTCATTTTGGTCTAACGGCAATCTCAACACCATGTCTCCAGTTCATGATAGAATAGCTTTCACTCATCGAAGATAAGTTTAGGTGACGTCTATGATACCCTCGCGATTTCTTTGTCGCTATGAAAATATTATTACAAAATTATAAGTCTAATAACGTGCCATCCTGTACGATGGTACAAAATCCCAATGGTACGAGCGCCAATGTCCTTCAAATTGTCTTACTCAAAGCCCTGATAGTATCGAATGCCCCTGGTGTCTCAACCCAAGAAGCCAAGCAGTAACCAATCATCAAACAAGCCTCTTCCTTCGTTTCGTGCGAGTACATGCCAGGCTTTTGTTTAGCGGCAGCGTATGGGTCGCTGAGCATTAAACGCCAGAAGTGAGAGTTGTAGGTATTGATGGATTTGTAAAGCGCGATAATGTGATCTTTGATTTTCTCAATAAGACTGGCGAGCTCTTCTGTGCTACCCATAAGAACCTCGGGGCGTGAATCAACGATGCTACCGACGAGCTGACTGCGGATAAGCTCAATGATTTCCCGGGGCATGGTGCCGGTCAATGCTCTTGTGGTGTTCTGAGCAGCTTGCAAGTCAAGTAGGATTCTGACTTTGATCAGAGTAACGACTGCTACGTGACTCAAGCTGAGGTATCGCCCGTTGGTCCACACATCCAGCGGAGTTTCGAACACGTCAGCGTCCTTGACATCCAAGTATGGAAGATCTGTGTCACCCCAGTCGTAGTTGGATTCGGAACCAATGGTAGCATACCACTTCAGGAAATCATAGGCAGCTTGGTCTTTGGTAAGGCGGATGTACAGCGGTGGAACAAGATCACGAATACCCATGTTGTCTCCGCGGCAGAGTCTGAGCATGTCGAGAAGATTGTCGAGAGCCTCTTGAACCGCGTCGACTCGACCTCCAGGTTCTCCGAATACCTGAAGCATGATGTCTACCATATGATAGCGCGCACGCATGTAGTCACGCGTCTCAGAAATGCCCCAGAAATGCCCAACACCATTCTCAAAGATGTTGGGTGGACAGAACATGTCCCCCGGATGATCACGAAGCTGCTTCTCCTCCTTCTCAAGGGTTTTTCGTGCCTTTTCCAGAGCATTGCATCCGTTCTTGTGACGTCCCCGATCCGCTTCTTGGTGGGAAGGTCCACAGTAGTAAGCGATTTGGCAAGATGAACAACAGAGCAAATCTCCCTCAGTAACGCCACAGGCTAGAAGTTCACAAGCCCGTGGCGAAAGAATACGGTGCGGTGGTGATGGCATGATGGGCGGTAAAATATTTTGGTGGTATGTTTTTTCTTTTTAATTGAGGCGGGGAGTGGCAGAGACGCCACTGAATAATGCTGGAAAATTGCTTATGGCGGTTAATCAAATAGAAAGATCTGGAAGACAAAATGAGGAAGAACAAATCATTGAGAGCTAAGATAGTATGGAAGGTAAGAACAGGGAGCGGTAGAATGATGCACTGGTAAACACGTTATTGAAGCTTTAAAACGAACGGTGGCGATAACGACGATAAAGCTTCCGACGAGGGGCATATGGTGACAGACTCACGTGATGATAAGGTGGCTTTACTGACTAAGCGGGCAGCGGAACAAAACTTTAGGTTAGCTCAATGGCACGGAATAATAAAGCACAGTCTCATATTGAAGGCGTATTATTTGAGAACTAAAGCAACAGAGGTGCATGTTTTGTGAAACGCTTACTACTGTGCTAGTTCGATTCCTTTTGCAGCGACTTGCAGACCGAGGTAAGCAATATCTCAACTTTTGTTTGATACAAATTGGGTTTGGCACAATCAAGTGGCATGAACACTGATCTCATCACCATTTTCGTGAGATCATGCATCTACTTTGCCCAACTGTGCTAGTCGCCTGGGAAGCTCAGGATGGAATAGAATGGCGCAAGTATATCCAAGTCAGGAGTACCAATTTAGAACAAACGACAAAAGAAGTTGTTTGACAGCAAATCCAAAGGCTTCAAGAGGGCATGCATTTTAACGAGTGTAGATAGAACCTATCCTCAGAATGTTACCCAGCCAAAAATTGGTAACTTCACTAAGGGAGTCCGTTCGGAGTCATGGGGTCCTCCAAGTTTAATATCAGCAAAATAATGGCCTGCGACCCTCATCGGCGCCCTCAATTAGCACAGACCATTGTTAGGATCAGCTCTACAGAATATCGTTAGAAAGAGGAAACCGTAATTGGTAAAGATAAACTTACGTGAAGAGCCACCCACTCACAACCGAACTACCTCCACGGGAGCAGCCGTTGATTTCGTTCTGAAGACGCAAGACGCAGTCGTCGTCACCCAAATCAATAGCATCATTGGTATTCGTGTTTTGGATGGTGAAGTCAAGTCTCTGGGTTCCCGAATGTTGAACGCAGGCCCTCTTGATTTCCCCAGGAGCAAAGACGCCTTGGAATGCTCCTGTGTTGCCGTCATAGCCTCTGCAAGCGTTCACGACGTGTTGGCGAGCAGCACCTCTATCCTGCCACTCATCGCCGCTGCCGAAGCACTCGGCTGAGACAGGGTTGAAATACACGCCGATAAAGGCGGAAAGAATGGCAAAAGCTGCGGGGGTCTTCATTTCTCAAGTTGAAGAATACCAGGTTTTCAAAGATATTGACAGTTATGTAGAATAGAGATTGGTAAGTCTCGTCGTTTGATATAGGACAGGAAAATTCCATTCCAGGTCGAGGACTTTACCTTTTATATAGAAAATGAGGATTTATCTTTACCAAGAGATCGACTGTTACGTCGCCCCCAATAAAGAGTCCACTAACGAAAAGTAGAGCTAGTTGCGAAGTCAGGCTTGGTCGTGTAAACTTGATAGTTTCGAGTTCTACAATGTGAAGCAGTCAGCATGCTCAGCCATCAAGCTTCGATGATTGAGGGATCACAATGTGTCGGACAAGATCCTTTCCACACCGCAAATTATCGTAGGAAAGTCGCATGCTTGTAGCGGGGTTTAGTCAAATGATCTTTACAATTTCAACCAGGCTGATTCAAACCCACTCAGAATAGAGCGTTGGAGAAAGGCGGAGTAAATGACATCCTGTGTAAGCATTCATTTTGAAACTCCACAAGTCCTACGTTCGTGGCGCAACTCGTACGATCTGACAAGGTCAGATGGTTTCATGCTCAACCCATCAGGATCGTAACACAAGCTTACTTTTGCAACAGATTGACACGTAATGGTGAGCTTGGGCCTTCCTATCAACTATTAATCCTTGAACCTAAGTTTGGAGTTGAAAAGTTGCACCACCAAAACAATTTTCTGGGATATGGTGGATGTGTCAAGCAGCCATAATGACGATGGGAATGTTGTTCTTGTTACAAGAACTTCACGCCCCAGCTATCGTCTATGGAGATTGCGATACCTTCGTAATCATCTACAAAGGGGAATTGGCTGAGCCCATCGAAAATAATATATACTTTAACTATTTTATTAAAATGGCCAATAATCAATCGGGTGCATCTCAGTCAGCTTATTCTCGTTATGTATCGAGCTGTTGCTCCCTTCACCTGCCTGCAAGGTTGTTAAATATGCGCGCGATGATTTCTGAAGCCCTGCAAATAGCCGAAAAGACCGGAGATCTAGACCAAGGTCATTCGACAATCCCCGAAAACTACACTTTCTGTTCCATCATGGTGCATGCCAACCTCCTCAGCTTTCTCGGCAGCCTGACTCTGATCTACAGAGCGGGAGAATATTTGTATGGTGATGATTGTCTCCAAAGCGCAAGGGAGGATATGGAGATGCATAGCCGGTCCTTGGAAATGCTTGACAAAGACTCGGGTATTAGAGATATCTATCTTCATTGGTAATTACGATTTAGATAGCATATGTTCCAGCAGTTACTGACTCATCCTAACAGGGCCATCTTATACATCCCATTTGTACCCTTTACAGTAATCCTCTGTCACATCATCAAGTCGCCTGATTAACCGGATATGGATCAACTTGAGAGATTCATCCAAGCTCTACAATCCTCCTGCACGATATCGGACTCTATTGCAAAGCTCCACACGGCTTGTGACACCCTCTTTAGCGTCGCTTCTAAGTACATCGAGATGAAGACATTAGATCAGCTAGATCCTATAGAGAAGAGATTTAATAAGTATTTGAATACACTTCGCTTCATGCCCTTATATGAGCATAACAACGACGAAGGGTTGGAAAATGTAAATAGAGATTGGTACTTTAGTAACGGCCATATAATGGGCTTATTGGAATGATATAATAAGTTTATCTGGGGCAACTTTGTGAATATGAATAACAGGGTGTCTAGATAACTATAAGATCGCTAATCCAACACCTTTATATATAAAACCAACGGGAAATAGAATTGGGGAACCATAAATTCCGTCTTATCAGGCCATTACTAGGAATTGTTATAGCTCGTCGACGTAAATATATTCCTATTAAGTCCAATAGGCCTCATAGCCAAAACTTAAGCAATGGCCCTTCTAATAAAGTGGCTCATAGGTCAAGAGTGTTATTAGAAGGCCAGTCATCCAAGTCAGAAGCTCACTAATCATTTCATCACCAACAGCCCGCTGGTAACCTCTCATTCAACTAACTTTGGGTGTCCATCCTCCGTCAAACAAGCAATCCAGATCAGACGATGACAATAGCCCATGCCATCCGCTGACCACTGGCTCCTACCGTTAGGACCTCCATACGCAACCACAAACCTTCTCACTCGGTCTTTGCAAGCCTGATTGGTCAGTTTGTCTGCGCTTTTACGGCCCCATTCGACCGTGGTCGTGGTCTTTCCATTGCCACCTGGGCTGTCTGTGAACAACAGCCACAGCTTAGCTATGCCTTGTTTGTCGAAGATCCATTTCATGTCCTTACTAGCTTTATTACACCTCAGTATCCAATAACTACGAAGACGCTTAAAGACTTGGATAATTTTCAACTCGGCGTCAAGGTCATAGCCTGTTTATTTTCAGCAAGAGAAAAAAGAGTCTAAAGAACGCTGGCTCCAGCACAGCCTGACGGTCATTCCAAGGAAGCTATAATTAGTGTCATTCTCGGGTTTTAGGTCTTGATGATAGTATCAGTCATCAATACAAACTAACTCAAGAAGCCGTGGGATCCAATCAGACAGCTGTTATACTCATTACAATAAGGGACAATGATCCAGATTATGTGTCTAAGTAGGAAGCAGTGATAATAATGGGAGTTGCAGGAACCCTCTTGACGGGACTTGAGGCTGCGTTACTTACAACTGTTTAGAGAAGATGCTAGAAGAGGGACTGTTGTATACAAATTGAAGATAGATACAGAGACTTCGAATCAATTAGCTGCCGGCTTATCTTTTAGCTTTTAGATTGGCATTGTTTTGTCCTATTTGAGCATGTCTTATCCGTGATGCTTATCTCGTTAAGCGATCAAGTGGGGTATTGATAGCTTTATTTCCCATCGCCGACGACCCGACGGAAATCGCAATGTAACCATTCTATCTCCAAACTGCGACTCCCCCTCATAGTTGGTTCGATATTGATAAGACAAGACCATACCGACCGGATCCAGAATTGCCATCCGGCCCATCGCCCTATCTCGATAAAGATGTTGATAAAGAGCGCAACGATAACTGGTTGACCTATCTAATCTTCGGCAAACATGAGTTTCCAGAGCCGTGATATAACTATATAAAGAATTAATGTCTTGGCTAAGCCCTGCAAAAGAAACAGACACCAACTCTTTCTCCTATCACAGTCATGAAGCAATCTATTGCTAATGCTGCCCTTCTCATGGGCGGGGCTATGGCCTCCACCTTGCCCGTTCATGTGGAGACGAGAGGGATCCCAACTTCTCACTTGGCCAACATCCACGTGACGTTCAAGCGAGACGTCGAGGGTCCTGTGTCTTTCACATACGGGCATTGCAACAGCAAGTCTCCCGATGAAGCTCATCATACCATTGCCAAGGCGGAAAACAGAGGCGCTTCTCGACTGGTCTGGATTATTCCAAGCGAGTCACAGGACAATAGCTGTATTTCAGCATGGAACAGTGACAAAGACCTTGTTGGCCGTAGTGAGCCTCAGAGACTTCACCGCGTGAAGAGACGAGCACCTCAGAAGCGAGGAACAGGCAAGTTAACGTCTATCTTTTATGAGTGGCCCTGAACTAATTTCCACAGATTCGATAGTGATGGATAAGTCCAACGGCATTGACACATTAGGAGCGTGGTTTGACGGTGTTGAACATCTCACTAAAGCTGGCATCTCTTCCGTTGATGCAGAGGCTGCCAAAGAGAAGGAGATTGCCATTGTCGGTGCAGGCATGTCCGGTCTGATGACCTACCTGGTCCTCTCCCAGGCAGGTATGACCAACATAAGCATCATCGAGGCTGGTCAGCGTCTCGGTGGTCGCGTTCATACCGCGTACCTCAGTGGCGGTCCATTCGACTACTCTTACCAAGAAATGGGTCCCATGCGTTTCCCTGCAACTTACACGAATCCCGACACCAAAGAGACGATGAACATCACAGATCATCAACTTGTATTTCAACTCGCAGAGGAAATGAACAAACTAAATAACTACGACAAGAACCTGAGCGTTGACTTCATTAAATGGATTCAGGCTAGTCCCAACGGTCTTTCTTACAAGAATGAGTTCAAGCTTCCTACCGGCCTTCCCCCGACTATCGGAGAGATTGCAAAGAATTCTTCACTTAGTCCCGCAGCTGTTCTCGACCCCAAGTCCGAGGCCCTGCAAGCCAAGGTGAACAAATTTATGCCTAACTCAAATTTCAGCTCTCTTATGGCCAAGAACATGTTCAAGGCTCACAAGCAATGGCTCGAAACCGGTCTCAAGGGCCTCGGAGGTGATCAATGGTCTGAGTATGCCTTCATGGTTAACTATCTCAAAGGAAGCCTCAACAGCACAGATATGATCGGTGGTTGGTCTGACGGAACATTTTGGGACTCATTGTATGAGGGCTTGTACTTCTCGGCCGCGAGTTACAAAACAATCGATGGTGGCCTCAACAGATTGCCTCTGTCATTCCACCCTTTGGTAGACGACATCACAACCATGGGCCGCAAGATTGAGCGTGTCAGGTATAACAACACTGATGACAAGGTTACTCTACAGTGGCGGGAGCACTACAACGACACCACATTCCAGAACTCAACATACGACTACGCTGTTGTCGCAGTTCCCTTCTCCATCGTTCGACGTTGGCGTCTTCCCAAGCTGCCCGCTACCATGTCCAACGCCATAAAGGAGCTCAACTACGAATCTGCCTGCAAGGTCGCCCTTGAGTACTCTGAGCGTTTCTGGGAGCATTACGAGAACCCCATCTATGGAGGCTGCAGCACATCGACCGACATCCCCGGCGTAGGTACTGTCTGCTATCCATCTTACAATATCAACGGTACTGGTCCCGCTACCATTCTGGCCAGCTACCAAAGCGGTGACATGGGCCAACGTCTGGCCAGCATGCCCGAAGAAGAACATGTGCAGATGGTTCTAGATGCTATGGTAGAAATCCACGGTGAATTTACGAGGGAGCTGTACACTGGAAAATACAACAGAAGATGCTGGGCGCTGGACCCTCTTGAGTCTGGAAGTTGGGCCAGCCCAAGTGCAGGACAGCACCAGTTGTACATTCCCGAGTACTACAAGACATACGACAAGGCAAGCAATCTATCCTCTTGATTACTAGACGTGCTTGTTCTGACATGTATCACAGATGATCTTCGTTGGCGAGCACACGGCTATCACTCATGCTTGGATCTCCTCAGCCTTGGAGTCCGGTGTTCGTGGTGCAGTTCAACTACTGCTTGAACTCGGACTTGTCGACGAGGCCAAGCAAGCCGTTGAGAAGTGGATGGCGAGATGGATTGAAGTGGCAAGTCTATCTAACCTTCTGGCCTTCCAACTAAGTGCTAACACGTCTCTCTAGTAAACGAGGCTTCGGGAGAAAAACAACATTCTACGAATTACGAACGGGGGGTTCACTTACGTTCGTGTTGTTGATATTTAATACCTGCGGTTTATCCTCATATCTATCTTTCCCAGTTGATTGATTCGATGGGAGGTAATAATTCGTCATTACTTAAACCACACGTTTTACTCCTAATAAAGGAGGCTAGCGCCTAAAGGAAGGGGACACTCATAACGGAACGATGACAGTGATATACAAACGTCGAGGATTCCGTTGATGATCATTCAGATGACAACGACGAGGATCACGATGAAGAAGACTTGAAGCTCCTTGTCAATGCTGGAGCCTCAGTTATAAAGGAGGAGGCTCTGACTGACGTGGTCGCGGAGCAGCGGTGGGAATCATTCCACAATGAGGCCATGGTTGAACGTGGCTTGTTCGGAGTCCGACGTTTCCCAGCCTTGGAGGCAATTTAGTCGACAGATATGAATGAATGTGTTATGCTTTTTAATAATTGTCTGTTTGACACAGGTGATTTCAATAGTCAGTATCCCTGCGAATAAGAAACAACATAAGCCAAAAGAGATTGGCAGCTTAACTCATTCTCTTCTTGATTCTGCTGACTGGATTGAATTAACCTCAGTCTTTTCTCATCACCAAAACGCCACTCCCCACCAAAACGCCTCGTAACATGAATCACTCATCTAACGCCCTCTTGCACATAAGGCAAACCATGAGATGGTCTTGAAAAGAAACCGCAAAATCAGGCTCCATTGCACCATTGTTGAGGATCATCGTTATTCGTGGGTGTGAAGCCAAATGAATTCCAGCTGTCCAAGATAGGCAATTGCCCAGGATCTTTCTCATCAAAAAGAGCGCCCAAACCAAAAGGGTCTGTTAATAATAGCGGATCATCGAATGTCGGTATATTCGTTTGAGGCTGCTCATTCATCCCAGTGCCTGGGAATGAATTCCAGGCTCCCATCAATTCTTGCGTGCCTTGTAGCCAAGGATCAAGTAAAGAACCTTCTAACGAAGTTGCCCATGGGCTGAGATTGTTGTCAGAATTCTGTTCATCCACGTTGGTGAAATTCGGAGCCGAGACTGCGCCGAGGGCTTCGGAGTTATTGCAACATGACGCTGAGCCCTCGGTCTTGTTTAATTGGAGCGGTGGTGGAGTAATCTCCATAGCTTTATGCTCAGATTCGGGAAGAGATAATATCGTAGACGGGGTTGAGCCTTTCCCTCTAGATGCAGGTGAGGAAGCACCTTTTTTTGCTGCCTGATCGCTCTTATATGCACATTTGCACGTGCCACCATGGCAACAGTCGCACCGTTCTATACACCAGATGGTTAATCAAGGCCTCAATAACGAATAAGTAATGGATGACAAACCTTGGTCAAATTGTTTGAGCATTGCCTGACGTGATGTGGATGCGCATTTGCACGAAGTGTGAACCGATCGCGAGTTGCGCAAGGTGCGACAATGATTGCACTGCGATACTGGTCGGCCCTTTTTACTGACGCGTAGAAGCGGTCGATCTGTTGGGCGTCAGTTATCGCAGCGCATCGGACATGAATATCTCACTTACCCGTATGTTTACATTGAGCGACCCGATGGCCGCGAATGCAGCTTTCGCATGCAAGCTTGTCTTCTTTGGAAGGCATGTTGTAGTGTAGAATTGTTGTTGAAAAGTCCAAGTGTCAGGTGGCACTAGAAAAGTATGACAAAGCATGGATAACACAGCTACCCGAGACTGGCAAGTTGTGCCGACGACAGACAACCAATATCTGGGGGATAATAAAATATCATAAGACGTTTAAAGTATCAAGGTTTTGTTAATATATAAAGATAATAATACCTTCTTCTCTTTTTTCCCTTCACTTCTTTGGCTTTCCATTCTGGTGATCACCTCGTGGCGCTGGAATGCATGCTCAACATGTCGGAGTTTGCCGCAGAATTCGCGTTACGCAACCAGTGCTTACCACGTGACCAGGCACTGCCCAAGGTTAATGGTTCGATTCCCGCCAAAATCCATGCTCAGCTCTTTCTTCGGATCCCAAATGCTATCTAAGCCCACACCTCTACTAGTCTCGGTTCAATCGGGTTAATCGCGACCGACTTGTGGTCATGTCAAAGATCAGCAGATACAAAACTGGGGACCAAGATGCTCCACCACCTAGTGAAAGGACCCTGGCGTACTTGCGTCGTGCCAGTATAAAAGGCGGCACCAAGTGGCCTACACTTACATGCACGATAACCTTGCGACACCCTGCTTTCTCCCTCAACACAAGAGTCTTTGATCATGTCGTTGAAAGTAATTGATGTTCGTTTCGAACATTATCGCAACCCCAATACTTTGGGAGTCCATGAGGAGAAGCCACGCATCTCCTGGCGCTTCGAAAATGCCCCTCCCACATTTGAGCAGGAGGCTTACGAACTGCGCCTGAACAAAATCACCGGACAGCAAACACAAGAGGTTTCCACTGTCCAAGTCACATCTGCCGAGTCTCATTTAGTTCCCTGGCCAGCTGATGAGTCGCTCGCATCCCGCCAACGATACAGCGTATCCGTCAGAGCGCGGGGCAAAGGGCAGACTGACTTTACCGAGTGGAGTGAGCCTGCATGGCTAGAGGCGGGCCTCCTCAATCGGAGTGACTGGAATAGCAAATTTATCTCGGCTCCTTGGTCAGACAAGAACAACGACAAGTCGAAACCGGAAGACCTGTTTCGCAAAACCTTTTCGTTGAGTGCGGATGTCAAGTCTGCGAGATTGCATATCACCGCCCAAGGCTTGTACGAGGCTGAGATTAATGGCCATCGTGTCGGCGACTATTTCTTGGCACCCGGCTGGACCGTTTACGACAATCAGTTGACATATCAGACGTACGATGTTGCTGAGCTCCTCAGCGGTCAGGATAATTGTCTCGGCGTTCATCTAGCACCAGGTTGGTTCACCGGCCGACTGAGTTTCCAAGGAGGTCGAAGAAACATATATGGCCCTCGCACCAGTTTGCTTGCACAGCTCGAATTGCAGCTTGCCGACGGCTCTACTCAAGTCATCACGACAGACAATTCTTGGACAGTAGCTCAAGGCCCAATTCGTGAGGCCGAGATCTACGATGGAGAAAAGTACGATGCCACTGCTGAGTTACCAGGCTGGTCCTCGCCGGGCAAGGTAGCTGGAAATTGGGATGAAGCGGTAGAGCTGCCCTTTATCTCCGACAAAATTGAGCTCACAGCCGGTTATTCTGAGCCTGTTCGTCGCACAGAGACACTCAAGCCTGTCAGCAAGATCAGAACCCCATCAGGACAGACCGTTCTCGATTTTGGTCAGAATCTGGTTGGATACGTCCGTATCAAAGCGGTCAAGGGGGAACGTGGACACAAAGTCACTCTGCGACACGCTGAAGTTCTTGAAAACGGGGAGCTCGGCACAAGACCCCTCCGCATCTGTGACGCTACGGATACGTACACCTTCAGAGGCGATGCGGAGCCTGAGACGTACGAGCCAAGATTTACTTACCATGGCTTTCGCTATGTTCAGGTCGACGATTGGCCGTCAACAGATCAGGATGTCGCCCAAGCTCTCGAGGCTGTTGTTTGCCACACGGATATGGAGGAACGGGGAACCTTTGCGTGCTCCGATGATAAGCTTAATCAATTGTTCAGCAATGTACGCTGGAGTATGAGAGGAAACTTTCTCTCTATTCCAACGGACTGCCCACAGCGCGACGAGCGTCTCGGGTGGACAGGTGACTTGGCCTTGTTCGCCCCGACAGCCACTTTTCTTTACGGCTGTTATCCAATCCTGAGAGACTGGCTCAAGGACGTTTGGTACGACCAGCAGCAACAAAATGGAGTTCCACCAATGGTTTCACCAAACATTTTAGATCAATGCAAGATCTGGGGCCCTGTCTGGCCCTGTGCTATCTGGCATGATGTTGTGGTCTTGGCCCCTTGGGCGTTGTATCAAGAGACGGTGGATGCAACTATCTTGGCTGACCAGTTTGTGTCCATGGAAACCTGGCTCAAGGTCATCCCCAGGAATAAAGATCGGTGCACCCACCTTTGGGAGTTCAATGCTGACCAACTTGCGGTATGTTATTCCCAGCCAGAGGAAGAATTTTCACTGATTGTGTTAGGACTGGCTTGACCCGAGTGCCCCTCCAGAGGAAGCCAATAAAGCCACGACGGACCCCCCGCTAGTTGCCAACGCATTTTTAATACACTGTCTCGATATTATGGTTCGTGTATGTGATATCTTGGGCAAGAAAGACCAGGTGTCTACCTACAAATCGTGGGCTGCCAATGCACGCGCAGAGTTCGCCCAAGAATACGTCTCCCCAAGTGGCCGCCTAGTATCCGACACACAGACCGCGTATTCCCTCGCCATATGCTTCGATCTTCTCAACAAGGACCAGCTTTCGCGTGCTGGATCTCAACTTGCAGATATCGTCCGACGAAATAGCTTCCGCATAGGCACCGGTTTCGCCGGCACGCCCTACGTTTGCGAAGCCCTCTCCCGAACGGGTCACAGCAACGTCGCATATTCTATGCTGTTATGTGAGAAGTGTCCTTCTTGGCTCTATACCATCTCCATGGGCGCTACTACAACTTGGGAGCGGTGGGATAGCATGTTGCCAGATGGATCGATCAACCCTGGTGAAATGACCAGTTTTAACCACTACGCTTACGGAGCCGTCGCTAAGTTCATGGTCGAGAGACTTGCCGGCCTGCAGAGGGTTGAGGCTGGATGGAAGAGATCGAAGGTACAGCCAGAGGTTGAGGGCGACTTTACTTGGGCATCCGCATCGCATCTAACACCTTACGGAAAGGTGTCGAGCTCTTGGAAGCTTGAGGAAAAGAAAGCAGGTGGCCAGTTGCTGTCTATAGATGTTGAGGTGCCACCTGGCACGACAATGGAAGTGGTATTGCCGGGTCGCGAGGAGACCAAGACTGAGGTTGTTGGCTCAGGCAAGTGGTCATTCCAGGTGGACTACAAGAGGCAGGGTGAGTGGCCTGTGAAGGAGATCAAGTTTATCTTGGCGCAAATTGTAGAAGAGGCGGAGAGAGCGGCAGCGGGAAAATCTTGAACGCTGGAGCATAGGCACAGGATAGATAAACCATGGTTGTTCTTATGAGAGTAATGCTAGATGCTGCGTACTTCATGAATATTGTGTACATATTTGATGAATGATCCCAAAGTCGTATCGAGATCCCCTTGAGTACCATCGATGTAAGGTTGCAGGTCTGTCAACTTGCTAGTCTACCCGTGTCTCTAACGACACAAATGCCTCTTCGAATATCGACAAGAGATGATCTCCACATCGTTGACCACAGTGATCGGGCCCCGACGGATTTCGGGTCGAGATGAGGCTGCCTTCGGTGCATAAAGTCGCGAGAGACCCTCATGAATCTTACTTAGTAACGCATTATGTCCGTAACATATCGTGGAGCTTCTGTGTCAGTCAGGCCACGGGTACTCCGGACCTAGTCACTTAACACACACCATCGAACGACAAAAAACGCCAAAGATACTCCCATGACTCTTCCAGACCTCGGAATGAGAGGCTATCGAGCCCACTTCGGCATATAATGACCCGAAAAACGTCTTAAAATGTCAGTTTGCCCATGGAAACAGGTAGGACTTGCAACATCGCGAAGATCGTTTCTCGCCCCTGGCGAGTTTTCCTCCACATCCCGAATAGAGTTCTCAATAGGATTTGTGCAAAGCCGGATCTACTTTAGTTAGCGCCGGCTTTGATCAATTCCCATTGGACAATTAGATTTTTGACCCTTGTTCATCTACCGAGTCTAGATCCCTGTCCAACTCATGCTTTCCCTCCATCTGGGGCCCCGCACTTGGAACCTGGAGAAGACCTCCAATATCCGGGGGCCATTGAGGCGTGATCCCGAGCTTTGCTAACATGATCCGTTTTATATAAATCATGACAGCTACCCTTACCTAACTTCTGACCACTTCAGTATCCACCATCAACTCCTCCTCCCTCAATCGATAATCCACTTCATTTTCCTCTGAGCATCGACACAGTTCAATCATGGAGAAGTCCGAGTCGAGCGCTCACATTGAGCAACCCGATCCCAAAGCCGCCCAATCTTTGCCTAATCAGACTCGCGGTCATGCCATCCAGCAACAAGAACATAACCGAACGTATACGCAGACCCTCCGCAAAGACCCATGGCTTCTCCTCTGGATCGGAGTCATGCTCTGGACACTGATCGTTCGCGGTTTCGAGAATCAGTCCTCTGGTTCCGTCATCAGTATCCCCGTGTTCAAGCAGCGATTCGGAAAACAACTCGACGATGGTTCATACTTTATCGAAACAAGCTGGCAGTCTGCTCTGAGTGGTGGCTCCAACGGTGCTGCCATCTTTGGCGCCTGGGCTTCGTCTTACTTTGCCGATCTTATCGGCTTCAAACCTGTTGTTCTGGCTGCGGCTGCCATCAACATTGGATCTGTTGGTGTTGAATTCGCTTCTACATCTATTGAGATGTTCTTTGCCGGAAAGATGGTCAACTTTGTCGCCATCGGAGCCTTTCAGAACCTCTGCACTGCATACGTCGCTGATGTCTCGCCGCTGGCTATTCGTTCCACGGCCATCGGTTTCTGCAACCTCGCTCAGTGCATCGGCCCCTTTGTCTCTGCTATCATGTCCAACTTCAGCTCTCAGTGGGAGAGCAACTGGTCATGGCAGTCGCTGATTGTTGCTCAATGGGGTTTCGCAGGCGTCGCACTGATCGGCCAGGTCTGCATGCCCGAATCGCCCGTTTATTTGGTGCGCAAAGGCAAGATGGAGAAGGCTCGCAGGGCTCTATCTCGCATGTATTCGGATCCTGAAGATGCTAATGGTCATCTGGAGCGTATCAAGTTGACCTTGGAAGAGGCGGAGACTCAAAACCTTGGTTCATACATCGACTGCTTCAAGGGCACTCACCTGCGAAGAACTCTCATCGCCATCATGGTATTCCTCTCAGAGCCTATGTCTGGTCTCGGATTCGTCTCCAATTACGGTGCTCTCATGTATCAGTACCTCGGAATCAGCGACAAGAAGTCTTTTGAGATCCAGATTGGTGCTCAGATTCTTTCCATGTCTGGTGCAACCATTGCTTTCCTCATTGGTGATCTTTACGGCCGTCGACCCATGTATCTCTCTGGATGCATTGCGCTCTCTTTGTTGCTGATTTGCATGGGTATTTCGGGATCCGTCAACACTACCGCCGCTGTTACGGCATCTGTTGGCTTCTACACGATGTACAACTTCTTCTACAACGTCGGTGTCGGTTCTATCGTGTACGCCATCGCAGGCGAGGTTCCCACCTCGGTCTTGCGAACCAAGACGCTTGCCATTTCTATTTCTGTCTCTTCGGCTGTCAACACTATGTGGTCCTTTGTCGCCCCTTACATGTTCAACCCAGGTTATGGCAACTTGAAGGCAAAGATTGGGTTCGTGTATGGCGCTTTCATGATCATCTTTGCCGTTTTAGCCTTCTTCTTTGTGCCCGAAACTCGCATGCGAAGCTACGAGGAGCTGGACGAGCTCTTCCTGAACAAGGTTCCTACTCGCCAGTTCCGCAACTATGTTACTGTCGCTGAACGACGTGCGGAGGAGGCCTACGCGATTGAGCATGATGTCAAGAACAAGATGCAAGATGCCTAGGAACATCTCACGTGTTTGCAGTCATTGGTGGTCGCATATGGGCTGAGTGATGGGTGTGGTGGATATGTATATGACTCATGATGGACATTCATGTACTTGGTCATAGTCAAAGTACCTGAATCAATGCGAACAGTCTTGTCATTCCCAAATTATCACGTATATTTCCAATTGAAGTGCATAAATATCTCGCTCACAGCAGTACATGATAATACCGTCATATAAGTTACTTTAATAGCATCTTAAGAAGTAAGAAGCTAAAACCCCCCAACCTTTGCCGGGCATGGACCGAGAGTTGTTCCCATAGAACTATGCATATAAATTCCTTGATGATCTCCCCAGTAGAATTGCAGACTATTAGGGTAGAAAATCTTGCCAATTCTAGAACTGGGTCCCTTTGGGTTCTCCTGACCCTCATAGTACTTCCATGAAGTTGTGTTGGCCGGGTTAATCCACACCATTCCTGAGGGATGTCGGTAGAATGGCCGTGTGGGGAAAGATGGCACCCAGTCCTGACCATTGACGACGCCTGTATATCTCCCGTCGAACTTGTTGTCGAAAGCATTTGCGAAATTTGTGTTTCCAACACGTGGAATACCATAGGCGATGATTTCTTGGATGATATCGTTGCCGAATTCTTTCTAGATGGACAGGGCACCCAGTAGAGCAATAGCAGCTCCCTGACTATGACCCGTCACGATGACCTTCTCATTGGGATACTTTGCAATCGCTTTCGTGAGTCCCTCTTTGACCGCGTTCCAGCTATTGAACCAAGCGAGTTGCCAACCCGCGAAGACAAGGGAACCCGCAGGAAGACCCAGTCTCGGATCAGGAACAGTAGAAATGGCTTCGACGTCTTGTGCAATGGACATAAGGCTAGAGAGGTTTGTTCCCTGGTAGGCGACAATGATTCCCAAGCTCTTAGAGTGATAGATGTTGGTACGTTGGACCTTATCGCCATCACCGAGGGCATACAGCAAAGTCTGATCACCAAACTTGACACCAGGTTTGTTGGCAGAGGCTCCACAGTAGGTGTTTTGCACAGACGCCACAGTATTGGTGAAATGGGCTAAGGGGAATGGGAGATTGCTGTCCTGGCGTTTGCTGAGATTTGTAGGAGTGGCGTTGGCGAGGTTAGCAAAGGCTGCCAACGCCACAGTCAAGAACTTGAAAGCTGTCATACTGGGCAACCTGTAAAAGGAATATAGGAGATGGATGTGTCTTGGCAATACTATAGGGAGAAATTTGTCCTCTTATATAGTCTTTTGATAAGGGCGGGTCAGGTTTATGGCTGGCTGAATGGCCGTTCACGACATACGGCTATTCCGTTAAATTGGCGATCTTCCCCTTTGCGTGCGATGCTTGTGAAAAACATGTTTGAAACATTAGATTTCAGCCCTGTATTCTGTATGCGGTGAGCCCGGTGATTAAAGCCTAAGTTTCGGGCCACAAACCTTGAGTTGGAACAAGTGTCTCGCAAGGCCAAGGCTGCTGGGTCGATACTCCCACTAAACCGACCCGCCCTGTCGATCTTCCTTTCATATCTTCGTATTTATGGATTCAAATCCACAAGAATCCACTCGCTTATCCTAAATCAGACATTATCTACTAGTTTCCTTGTCTAAGCTCCCTTGTGATACCGAACCATGATTTTTAAGATTATCTGAGCCGAGGTTCATCAGCAAAGATAATCTTTGCGATCATATCATACTCGTGGATGAGCCATACACCCACTTCATCGCAGTGTCTGGTGTGGTTTAAAAGTAATTGTGAATATTAAAAACTGCTCTTTTGTCTAATTGAAAGTGGAAGAATGGGAGTTGTTACCTTTTTTTTTCGTTCCTCCTGAAAGCTTTTAAAGACTTAGCCACTCCTAGTGGGAAATGCCTATATTTCATGGTCGAATCAGCGGAAGTCGTAGTTGTTGCCAATCACGACATTGCGAACTAAAAGTTCCCCCGTCGCGTTTACCTTCTTCAAGTAGCTAGGCTTGCGAGTATTCCTAACTACCGAGGTTGGAAAGCTTAGACCAGACCCACAGACAGATCAGCAACGACTAAGTTCAGCTTGTCACGCGATTAATTACTGCTTCGGCCGAGAGTATATGCAATTCTTTCTACTGTGTGAGCGTATGGTTATTATGCTTAAGACCGCGAAAGAAAAATGTGTTCTTTACAAAGGTTGAAGGTAGGACCTTGTACTTATTCAAGACCGACAGCTTCACCGGTAGTAACTCTTTATGCTAACATTAGTTTTATAATTTGTTTTTCCCCTCCAATATCATTAAAACCATTGATTGCTATAAAGCTACATGACTATCTCGTTCTTAATTGAAACATATAGAAAAATGCTTTAAGCCAACATTTAGAGAGCCAAGCAGTAGCTATAGATAAAAGCTAACCTCCTGAAAACCTCAATAGTCGCATAAAATGGATAGACAGTCATCGGCGCACTGGATTTATCCTGGCTCTCATCTATCAGCGTCTAGGTTAAGGTAGCGCATCGCTACTACCTCTGGCTTGAATCCTTATGCTGTGCTACAAACAGTCTCGGCTCTGTGCCGAAGATGGGTGAAACCTGTCCAAGCCGACTGCCCACTCTCGGTTCAGCTCCGATTAGCCCAGCTACTCGCCACCTCAAAGCGAAATGATCTTGTTTATCGGTCGGGATTCTGTCATGTCGGCTAAGGTGACATGCAATCCGAACAGTCTACTCTCGACATCGACACGTGTCGGGTGTCATGCAGCGCCCCCTCACAATCTCCCCTTTCCCCATGAACTTGGTCAAGATCTGGGGTATGGGGAGTGGAGACATGGTATCAGTCTTGGAAAGATATAGAGGACGAGCCTGATAATCTAGTGAGATATTAAGGTTGTGGTCATGCGGAAAAGGGGTGTGCATTGCCGGACACACGAGATAAGAAACAGTATATTAACTCTTCGTCGTCACTCGTCATCAAGATACATCAGTACTCAAGAGACGACATCCGAGCCTCATCAGCAAGATTTCAAGTTCTATCTATTCCTGTCAATTCCTCCCTTGCCATCTATCACGCAGAGTAGTTCTGGCCATTATGGGTGACAATCTGGAGAAACTCGGCGCCCCGTCTCCCACTGGCTCTATCATCCGAGTGTCGGTTGAAGATGTCGCGCCAGCAGGGCGGGACGCCGACGTTGTGAGCGCCTTCATCTCTGCGTTAGATCCAACCATCAAGAATTTACCAATTTCTGCCCAAGAATCACGACGCGTTCTTTGGAAGATTGATCTGATTGTCCTGCCGCTCATGGCCGTGACCACCATTTTAGCGGCGGTCGACAAGAACATTATCGGCAATACGGCAATCTTGGGTATCCTGGAAGATACAAATACTACAACAACTCAGTTCTCATTGGTCGGCAGTTTGTTTTTTATTGGTTATCTGTTGTTCGAGTGGCCCATGGCATACCTCATTCAACGTTTCCCTGTTGCCAAGTTGCTGGCTGTGACAGTGTTAGGCTGGGGCATCTTAGCCATGAGTACCGCTGCGGTGCATAGCTTTGCGGGACTGGCTGTAGTGCGGTTTCTGAGTAAGTCTTGTTTCACAACACATTATTCTTGGCGTGGCTCTAACCTGCGACAAGTGGGCGGTCTCGAAGCGATTGTATATCCAACCAACAGTATCCTCACTGTCATGTGGTGGACTAGATCCGAACAACCTGTGAGAACAGCTATCTGGTTTAATACCGTATCAACTGCTTTTACTGGCATAGTGAGCTATGGTATTGGTTCGACCAACATACACCTAGCGAAATGGCGACTTCTCTTCCTGGCTGTCGGTGGATTCACTGTTCTCTGGGCCATTCTTCTTTGGGTATTCCTCCCAGGCTCTCCTGTCAAATGCTGGCAGCTCAATGACCGTGAAAAATGGGTCGCCGTCCAGAGGGTAAAGGGCAATAACACTGGCGTTGAGCATGTTACATTCAAGTGGTATCAAGTCAAGGAGCTCTTGGTCGACCCAAAGACCTGGCTTCTGGTCATCTTTGCAGCCGCTCAAAACGTTCCCAATGGTAAGTCACTCTTGCTTAATTTCCTCTTCGTACATAGTACTGACGAATAAAGGTGGCATTTCCAGTTTCTCCGGCCTTATCGTATCTGGTTTCGGTTTCAACACTTTGCAAGCGATTCTCATTAATCTTCCGACAGGAATCATTGGAACTACTTTCCAGATCCTACTGTCAATCCCCTCGGCGAAGCTTCGAGGATATCGGTGTGCGATTATCGCCACGGCCGACTTGATCCCATTGATCTGCGCCGCACTCTTGTGGCAGCTTCCTCGAGACAGTCGCCATGGCATATTGGCATCCTACTTATGCTTCTGGACTTATTTCACGCCTTACGTGCTTTCCACGTCTTTACCCATGGCCAATACATCAGGTCATACAAAGAAGGTCACCATGAACGCGCTATGGTTTATTGCATACTCACTTGGAAACATTTTAGGTCAGTATTCACTCGCACCATCTTGCAAGCTCGAACTAACACTCCCATTCCAGGTCCTCAAGCTTTTAGAGCAAAGGATGCCCCCACTTACACTGGTGGATTCATCGGACTACTCGTATCTATTGCCGTAGCCATCACTGCTATCTCTTTGTATGGTATTCTTTGCCGACTAGAGAACAACAAGAGGGACCGAGAGTCCACTGGTGCGGCGGTTGATCAAGAGGCCGATACTGCCGAGGCATTTACCGATATGACCGACAAGGAGAAGCGTTCGTTCAGATATGCCTATTAAATATTCATTAAGCGGGGTCGTACCTGTAGAAGCCTTTGGAGAGCTGGGTTCGTCTGTATTTCTTGTTTATTGCTAGTGCTCTCTTCAAATATGCTTATATATTGTATGCCGCTTCCTTTGCTGCTCTTTGAGGTCTATCTTCTCACATTCCTTATCCTACTTTGATAAAGCCAGTTTAATGCTGAACTCAATCCCTGTGATAGTTCTCATAACAATGAGACGAGTGGTAGAAATAGCCAGATCGCATATAGTGATATTACTATTATTTTTGAACACAAATTTCAGTTTCGATGCCGTATATAAACTACCTAATGTATGCAAACGTGGCCATGTAAGGGAGAGGACTAACTCGTCGGCTCAGACTGTTTCAATTTTTCCTTGGAATGGACGTGACAAGATTTCTTCCTTGGAGGCATTGATAACCCCTGAAACTAGTTGGCCTAATACGATAGCAAGCTCAACTGGGGCTTTGTCGTACGTATGTGCCTTCCCGAGGATGTTAAGGGTTCCCACGATCAAACCAGTCTCGCTACTACGAATTGGCGTGTTTAAAACACTTTCACAACCAATTCCTTGGAGAAATTCCCACTCAGAAAAACACTTCAAGTCTTCGATAGACGAGCCCAAGAACTGTTTGCCGTCTTGAAGAACATGTTTCGACCAATTACTCTCGGTCACTTGTTTGCGTGCGCCAAGAGGTTGCACATCGTGACGTGTGGTATAGAGGCGACATGTAGTGCTACTGGCCTGATCGTAAACGGAGATAGTAAAAAGTTGATACGAAAAGATGGCGCTGACAGCTTTATCAAGAGCGCGCCAGATGTCTGCTGGTGGACTATCGTGGTGGGTCGCTAGAGCGACTTCGGCGATGTGCTTCAGATGCTTGTCGGCCATTGCGACAATGAAGTGTTGGACCAAGAGAGCGAAATGAAGAATTTCGAGTTAGATCAAGGTCGCTTCTGTCATCATCAGTCTAATATTGCTACTTCCAGGTATAATCAAAGCTAGTTATGTCGTAAGATCCCGATGTGCAAACTGCTTGCGACTAGCCGCTTCGGATCACATCCGCAGGTCATCCGCCTTCAAGTCGGAACCTACCCGTCGAAGGCTTTGTAACAGATCAACTCATGTCGGGAAGGGCCGACGACGGCAAGAACGTTCAAGGATTCAATCGCACTCGAGAGCAGTGCTTGGGTTTCCAAACAATGGCGCCCTACTGAAATTAACATAGATTGCATATTCACCGAACCTCAATTCATATGCCGGTCCAGGTTACAAGGTTGAATATGAAAAGGCCCAGCGTAACTCGATCAGCTTACATTCATTTATTAAGACGTTCGAACAAACACAAGGACTTTTCGGGCCTTTTATCCAGGGACTCCCATATCACCAGGCCAGCCCCGGCTGGGTTCCGATCTATTTGTGGAGTTGAGCCAGCCAAGACAGTGGCAGACTCCAGAGAAGGGAACCATAGCTCAGGCCATTTATGAATAGCATTCGTGAGACTAATTTCTCACACCATGTTCCCGAAGGACATAGTTTAATTGAGACAGGTAACCGATAGAAGAATCGGCTAGGCGTTGCCCAGGGCTGACGACACTGACGTCACTTCAACCATCGAATAACTGGCAGAGCGGCAGCAGGGATACACGAACCTGGGTTTACGCAATCTTTAGAGTGCATAACCGATAGCAGCGTGCCACATAGGAAAACCGATCAATCTTCAAGAACGATTTGTGTGTCCTGGCTTCATCGACTGCCACGTTCACCCCACGGCTATAAAGGAACGAAGTACTGGTAAGCGCTATTGCGATATGGTCCATTATCAGCGTTAAAAAGGTTGCAGGTAAGATTTGACGCTTACCAAGTAGATACACCAACACATCACCAATCTTGAAGAGGGTTCGGTCGATGGAAACGTCCCAGTTGAATCTAACAACACCTCCGGAAGAGTGTGTGAGTGGTGGCTGCTTGCCCTCAATAGTCTCAAGCTCAGACTTGGTTGTAAGCGCTACTTCGTGTGTCTCGCCTGGGCCGCCATACAAGACGAGAACAGTCTCGTCCTTGTACTTCTTCCAGGTCGAGACTTCAGCGCTAGAATAAAAGAGGTTCTTACCACCGATATCGTAGTCAGCGACGTGAATCTTGGAATCTTGGAATCTTGGAATCGCGACCGTTGAGAATTAGTGCATTGTCAAAGTACGGCACGTTGAGCTTGCCGCGGCTTGTCAAGATGGTCCATTTATAAGGAACAACCTCGCGACTCTCATAGAAAGCATGGCGCATAACGTACAGCTGGGTGACTCTGAGAGAGGTGTCATTGGTGAACTTCTCCGGATCAGATCTGACAAGCCTGGACTCCAGATACGCATTGGCGACCTCGAAGGCCTGGCCTTGGAGTTTCATCTCGGCATATCTCTCTCGATTGAGATTTCTGTCCTCGCGGATGATGGCACCAACCTCATACCTAGTATAAAACAGAGGGTAGCTAATGTTTCCCCAGTTGATTCCACCAGCAGTCAGTCACGAGGCTCTGATCATCAAAGGAAAAGTCACGGGGCCGTACGAGATGTTCGCCGATCTACAAATGGCTGGTCTCCCGTTGCAGACGTAACTTCTCAGGACTTTGTCTGCAATGAAGGCGGTCTCAATCGCCCCTGGCGATATTCTCGGTTTTACAGTAAATATCGAGATGAGTCACCCGGGCTCCCTTACTGTATACATGAGCAAAACCCCAGAAGCCCTCGAGGCTCAAGATTACAATGGCGATGGGATCTGGTTTAAGATCTACGCTACAACAGTCACGGCTTACGGCAAGCATGCTTTCCACTGGGCAGAATACAAATACGACCAAGCCATTCGTAATTACACCTTTGAGCTTCCTCACCGTGTACCTCCTGGCCAGTATCTCTTGCGAGCTGAGCACATCGGCATCCATGACTCCGCCGGATTCGCCAAGGCTCAGTTCTACATCAGCTGTGCTCAACTTGAGGTGACCGGAAAAGGCAGAGGCAAGCCCTCTCTTTCGGCCAAGATCCCTGGAGTCTATAACGGCCGCGAGCCCGGGATTCTTATCGACTTCTTCAACCCCATCCCCACCAATCACGATGTACCTGGTCCTGTCACTTGGCCTCTCGCTTGTGAAAATAGCGCTAAGATCCTCGGTGAAACTTGGGACGGAGATTGCGGGTGGAGTGATGTGGAGACCCTTGCACTCGGCCGAAAGCATACACGTCTTTGGTAGAACTGACGTCAGTCGCATGGGTTGGTTAGTGCTGGCTGCCCAGGCTGGGGTTCATGATCGTTTGCCAACACCTTCATTACGATTGATTTCAATGAGTGACGATAAGCTACAGTTGTGATCCCTTTGCGAGTTAGGGTGGGCGTTCCATTTCTACGTTTCCGTCTTGTTTTTTCTTTCCCCCAATCAGTCTTTTGCTTTCCAAGCCTATCATGCCTTACCCTATAGCTAAGACGCTCAAAGACAATCCGATATCATGATACGCTGTTGTGCTTAGGTTGAATATTCCCTTTGCTTAAGTAAAATGTTCTTCTCCCTGGTGTGAAGTAAATTTTTTGACTGCAAGATTGCGACTAGACCATGGCTTTAAGCATTGAGATGAATGTGACATTTCAATCCGGCTCATAACAAAGCTTCCTGTCGGAGTGACCATGGCATAACAATCGAAGAAAACGTGCCAAATCTCTTCTTGATCACGATGAGTTTTTGATAATCCTCCGAGGGACCCAGTTTTTTTGCGATTGTGTATTATAAGTTTCTCTTGCGGCAAGTCAAATTCCAATGATCTATGTCACTCAGTCTGATTGTTATCTTCGAGATCTCAGGAAGTTGTGGAAACAAGTCTTGTTAAGATCTGCTGAGAAATACTTACTATCTACAAGGATCATGGTCAGGCTTTTCGTACCTACTATTAGCATATAACACTCGAGTTTGATTGGTTAGTAGCTGACAGTGCCCCACAGACATCAGAAATTGGAGAAATGGAGTAAGTTCCGAGTCACGTGCTATTTCCCTGCCACCCCGCTTAAACCACCTGAGGCTGATGAGTGAATGAATGGGGACTTCTCTGAGATAGTTTTCTTTATCACGCTTGTCATTAGTCATATTATAAACACGAAACTACACAATGCCAAGGAAAATCTCGTAAGTCATCTCTATACAAACAGGATTCGATTCCATGCTCATCTCTAAACAGGTGTAAGCGCTGTCAATACCGAAAGGTCCTTAGTTGCCACTCCTTCACATCTAACCTAGTAAAGCTAAGAATCGCCCAGTTAAAATGCTCCAGGACCATACCTTGCGGAAGCTGTGCCGAGGCTGAAAAGCCGTGTGAGTATCGCGAGTTGGACAAGAAGAGAAGACCTGTGTCGGCCAAGTACGTCGCTGAACTCGAGGACCGCATTGCCTATCTTGAATCCTTGATCACAAAGATCCGAGAAGCGGCCCCAGAAGAACGGGACTCTCTACTAGATATCCCTGAGTTTGGAGATCACTTAAGCAACGGTACCCCAAAGGAGCTTCAGGTTCAGCCCTCGCCTGAAGTCATCAGTCCTCACCCTGATAATCTCGAACCCGACCCAGAGGGATCTTTAATCTATCATGGCCCGACGAGCATAATTCATGGAAAGATTCGTTCGACAGTCCCGATAGCAGGTTCGTTTCCACATACCGACATCCCCGCAACTCATCACAATTCCGATGGAAACTTTGAACAGATTGCAGAGCATTTTGGTATCTCTATGGACAATGACCTTGTCACAAGCGCACTCATGCTTTTCTTTAAATGGCAGTATCCTCAATTCATGTTCATATACCGTGAAGCATTTTTGAAGGATCATTTTGGCGACCGACAAGGTTGCAAATACTGGTCACCTGGTTTACTTCTCTCTATGTGCTCTTTAGGGCTGTTGATGTCACCAGACAGCCTCCAACGTCGCGCAAGTGAGCAGTTTTTCAGCGCGGCAGAGACCACGCTGATCGTCTTTGGCTTCGCCCGACCGACTATCGCCACCGTACAAGCATTCTTGTGCTTAGCTTTTTATGAGATCGGCCGGGGGAATTTGTCAAAGGGCTGGGGTTTCTCAGGTAATGCAAACAGTGGACAAGATGAATTTCAAGCTGCAAACTCATCCACCTATAGGCATTGCTTTTCGTATGGCTCAAGATCTCGGATTCCAGCGAGATCCAAAGCATTGGGTCTCGTATGATTCTTCATTAGCGACCCCGGAGGATATCGAGATACGAAGACGCATCGTTTGGGGTTGTTATACCTCCGATAAACTGATCAGCTTGACCCTTGGCCGGCCAGCCTACTTTTCACACCAAGATATTGAAGTCGACGACTTGGAGCGCTTGCCGTAAGATGCAATCTGAAAGTCAGAGTGAAACTACTGACGCGAAGCAGAGATTTCCCCGAACTGGAGTTCTGGCTCCCAATAGACCTGTACAACCTGCAAGGCGATTTTGGCGACATGAAACCGCTTGTTCCATGCTTCCAGAAACAAGTTGAGTTATCCAAAATCATCGAACAGATGCTGGGAACAATATCCTCCACAAGTAAGGCTCAGGATAGCCGAGCCCACCGAGGCCACCTTGAGAAGCTGAACCTGGAACTAAGTCGATGGGAGACTTCTTTGCCACAATACGTCAAATGGAACAGATGGGAGGCTCCAAGCACTCTTCTCATTCCCAGCGTGGCGTCTCTGCAGTTTGTGACCCTGACCTTTATTTTTATCTGAACTAACAAAGGGCTAGTCTCCTCTTCCACAGTACTCGTATAGTTACGAACCTGGATGCTGCGGCTCTCGAATCGACAAGCGCGGCGGAGAAAAAGTTTCGCGACTACTGCATCTCATCTGCTCAAGACATCATCGTCTTGGTCCGAAAATATAGATCGCAATATGGGCTTCGGTTTGCGCCCTATGTCCTTATTTACAGCTTGGCACAAGCTTTACGTTGTATGTCATTGTTTGGGACGGAGGAGGAAGCAGCCTATTTATCTAAAGGGTTGGCGGAATGCTCAGTCACATGGAACATTGTCAACCAACTTCTATAATACCTCGATATCTTTCAAAAGCTATTCTCACTTGCGATAACGTCGGCAGTATTAATGTGGAAGCTTATATCTTGTTCAAGAAACAAGGCGCGGTAGGGTCTAAAAGCCTCCAGCAAGCTAGTATATTGACACTGAAAGTGGAACTAGATCTCAATTCTATAATGACAGCTGACTTTTCTTTTTTGTGTTTCTTCACCTGACTCTCGGTGTCCAGGGGTCATTGCAAATCGCGGAATGATATACGCCACACCAGATCGGTGAGACTAATTCCAGCATCTGCTCCCTTGCCCAATCTATCATCTTACAGTTACAACTTAGGGACATCAAATCCTGCTTCTATACCTGATTGGAGGACTCCAACAACCTTCTGAATATCCTCTGAGTTGTTATAAAATCCAAGCGAGATTCGGATACCCAGTCGGTAAGGGGTTACGATGACCCCGTGCTCTCGTAGGTGCGCCACCCATCGTGGATCATGAAGATCGAGAATGTAGAGATGCGGCGCGTGTTCCTTACGACTATCTGGGCCGACAATGTTGATACCCATGTCCTTGCATTCTTGCTGCAACTCGTCTCCCAGGCTATAAAGGTGGTTCTCCACATTCTTGGGTCCAAGTGTGTCGAGGTAGAAACTGAGATATGCTTTTGCGGATGCTGCAGAGATCAAGCTGAGATTGAGATGCTCAAATCGTCGAGCAGATGGGTGATAGACAATAGGATCGTCAGGGACAAGAAGGTCGGATCGCACATTACTCACAGCACCATATCCAACAATTGGTGGAGTTGGATCGAGGGCCTTGATAACGGCTGGATCGACATAAAGAGCTCCGAGCCCTGTCGGGCAATGGAGTCCCTTGTGCAAACCGAACGCCGCAGCTGAGACAACCAGTGCTTGTACATCCACGGTGGCAAAGCCGACTTGTTGTGTCAAATCGGCAATGACTTGAATACCACGTGGGCGGAAAGCAGCACAGATGTCTGCGACGTCATTAAACTGCCCGCTGTGAAACATGACAGAACTGAGTCCAATGGCAATCGTCCGGTCGTCAACATACGGAGCGAAAGTGGCCGCGTTTGCCCGTGTCACCTTTCTCTTCTCCTTGGCAGCGTCAATAGTAGGAATCTGTCGAACTTCGAGGCCTGCTGTGCGCAGAGACATCCACATATACGCATGGTTGGGATGCTCGGTATCAAGAAGGACCACATTATCTCCTGCTTTGAATTTCAAACTGCCGATGAAAGAGCCCAGGGATTCAGTCGTGTCGCGTGTAAAGGCGATATTTGTTGGGTCTGTATTGATGTAGCGGCCAAGGAGCTGGCGGGCTTCTACCACAGTAGCTTGCCACTTGGGCTTGGGAAGAGGCTGGTACAACGCCTCTGAAGCATACTTGGTGATGGCTTCATGAATAACCAGATTGGAAGGGGGAGCGAAGGAGGCATTCAGGTAGGTGATCCAGCCTTCAGTGACTAAAGGAACGACATGGCGAAAGGTAGAAATGTTTGACTTGTTGCAAATTTCTTTTGATGCCCCGTTGGCATGGCTGGCAACAGCTTCCGAGGGGATTTCAACGTTGGCTGAAGGCATGATGATATGCAAGTAAAAGACAGAATAAGTCTGATTTGACTGATAGTTTTTGATGTGCTACAGTCTAATATCTTCAGATAACTCGCCTTCTGCCCCTGCTATTTGTAGCCCTTGCTTCCTCCAGCCAGGCCGACAGTCGGAGCTCAATCGCAATGAGTCCATACTCGAATCCAGCCATCAACTCTACCACTTGCGTAATGGAGTGACAACTCCGTATCTGATGATGTTCTCGTTTATCGAAGGATTACAGGATAATGGTCACCCGTCATACATGCGGGGTTTCAGCTCCATTAGTGCCGGGATCCGGGTGAGGAGAACGGAGTTGGAGCTCCATGTGGAGACTGGCCTTGAATCAGGTCCACGATACGCTCGAGCTAGTGGCAAGCTTCCAGGACCCTGGTGCTTCCCCGCAAGCTTCTCCACAAGATAACGTTGCCCGGATATCTTACTAGGTTGGGCTCCGGGTTTCGGAATCCTTACCAGGTAAGCTTGTTATCTCTAAACTAGCATGGCGCCGGTAAGAGTCAATTTGTTGCGGGCGGAGATGGGAACGACAGACTGATAGAGAGTGTGGCTGCTTCCAAGACGGTCTCAAGTATAAAGCCAGACCTTCGTAGTTGCGAGAAATTTGCACTCACCCCGACATCCACCATCCCTTGATACCCTTCATACAAATTTTTCGTCATGGCAACGGATAAGTCGCACAAAGGAGAAAACTTCGGTGATGATCATGTCGGCTCGAACTTGGAGCCGGTCATGACAACCCATGAAGGGATCGTCATGCAACAGGGAGACGAGTTGCGCCGCGATTTCAAACCACGACATGTTTCCATGATCGCTGTAGCTGGAGCCATCGGCACCGGTCTCATCATTGGAACAGGAACGGCTTTGGTGCGTGGCGGACCAGCGAACTTGCTTATAGGGTATTGTCTCGTGGGAGCGGTCGTCTTCTTTATCATGACAGCCCTGGGAGAGATGTCTATCATGTTCCCTATGGACAAGGGTTTTGGCGGTTATGCTACGCGATTTGTCGACCCGGCTCTTGGGTAAGTGCACCTGTCTCAATCTCAACCAATGTACAGTAATTGACCTTAGCAGATATGCCACTGGGTGGAATTACTTTTGCAAGTACGCCATAGTCTTGCCTAATAACCTTACTGCGGCGGGCATCATCATCCAGTATTGGCGGCCAGATCTCAATGTTGCCATCTTTGTCACAGTATTTGCAGTTGTAATCATCCTCATTAACGTAGGTTCATTCCTCCTGCAAGCGATTTGCATCCAATGCTGACATTAGATTAGCTTCTTCATGTGTCCTACTTCGGAGAAGCCGAGTTCTGGATGTCTTGCGTTAAACTCCTGGTCATGACCACCCTCATCCTTACCTGCTTCGTCATCTCGATGGGCGGCCAACCCTCTGGCAAACGAATCGGCTTCGCATACTGGAAGAACCCGGGCGCTTTCGGCGCATATCTACTCGAAGGCCCCAAGGGACATCTACTTGGGTTCTGGGCAGCCGTAGTGCAGTCGACGTTTGCATACACAGGCACAGAAGTGGTGGGTGTTGCATTTGGCGAAGCACCTAACCCCAAGAAGACGATCCGCACGGCCACTCGTCAGACGCTTTGGCGAATTGTCTTCTTCTACATCGTTGGAGCCCTGGTACTGGGTATGACTGTGCCATACACCAGCGACGAGCTCATCGGCGGTACCAAGCAAAAGACTGGCGCAGGCGCAAGCCCCTTTGTGATTGCTGTGCAACTTGCCGGCATTCCTCATTTTCCCGACGTTATCAATGCCTGTCTGCTGATCTTTGTGATCAGTGCTGCAAACTCAGATATCTACATTGGGTCTCGCACGCTCTTTGGACTAGCGCATGATCGACAGGCGCCAGCGATCTTTCGACGAACGAACAAAAACGGCGTCCCTCTGGTTGGTGTGACATTTATGAGCTTGTTTGTAGCACTGGCGTATATGAATGTGTCAAAGAGCTCATCGCAGGTTTTTGGCTATTTGGTCAGTCTGGTGACCGTTTTTGGAGCTCTCAACTGGGTCAATATCCTGGTCACCTATATCCAGTTCACACGTGGCTTGAAGGCACAGGGAATACCGAGAAGCTCAATGCCTTATCGTGGAAGCCTTCAGCCGTACGGAGCTTATTTTGCACTACTTTTGACCATTCTCATTGTTTTTTTCAATGGTAAGTACTACCTTCCAGTATCACAACAAGGTGCTGACTTGTCTAGGATATGGCGCATTTATTCCTCATTTCAAGGTGGACACCTTCATAACTTCATATATCGGCGTTGCAATCTACCTTGGAAACATTGCTTTCTACAAGCTATGGCGACGCACTAAGCGAGTTTCAGCAGGGGGGATGGACTTGACAACTGGTCGTCTATACTAATTTCTAAACGATCGAACTAGCTCGATACATAATGCAAATATGGTCCTGTGCTCTCTCAGTTTTGTAATATGCTTATTTCTTCGTTGAAGCTGAGATATGTTAGAGACTATTTGACGACTGTGTTCCCCATCAACCTTTTCCTGGGTGAAAGCACTATGTCATGTGAAGGATTGCTACCTTGCAGGTAGGTCGAGTTAGGAGGTAGTAATAGACATAATTCATTTCGTCACGGATCCTGCACGAAATTTCTCGCCATAACCATCGTGTACCATTTAAGCTACCAGCCTTTAGACATTTCCATCGATAAACTGACTCTCTATTACCAGCTTTATTCCTGAGCAACGACAGCACGATACCTGATTTTCCCTTTACGCAGCTTGTCCATAGCCTCGTTGATTCCGTCTTCTGTGAACGGGAAAGTCTGAACTGTTGGCAACACCCTTTGGAAAGCCGCAAATTGGAGCATCTCCTGGTGAAGTCGTGGCGGAGCCGGCAGGCTACCTCTGATAGAAATTGCGTTCATCACTAGCTCCATATAAGGTACTCGCAATTCATCTGGGTCAACCGTCATAGCAACAATTGTCCCACCTCGACGGACAAGAGGGATGATCTTACCCCAATCAGGCTGTTGAGAAACCGCAAGCAGCAGATGGTCCACTGGCCCAGGATCTCCCGTCATTTTCTTTCCATCCCATGAAGAGAGGCATTGGAACTCGGCTGCTCCAAAAGCAACAGCATCTGCCTGTTTGTTTGGTGAGTGAGAATAAGCAACAACATGACACCCCATCTTGGCAGCGAACTGTATCGCGAGGTGTCCCAATACCCCAATCCCCACGACCCCAACCCGGTCGCTCCAGCGTACTTGAACAGCATTGAGAGCAGAGTATACAGCAGCACCTGCGCACATCAACGGTGCAGCAGCAGCAGAGCTCATCGATGCGGGGATGGAGAACAAGAATTCTTCGGCTTCCCATACGGCGTGCGATGCTAAGGAGCCTTGATCTAAGTTTGTTGAGCCATACAGCTGTCGAGAGTCGCAGTAGAGTTGCTGCCCTCTCGCACACTCCGAGCAGGCCATGCAGCTTCCATGACAGTAGCCCCAGCCAACGCGATCTCCTCTGTTCAAGTAGGCGTATTAGCTCATTCTTGTCTAATTGAGAGAATGCATTCGGGGGTCTCTTACCTTTTTAGTGATTTGACGGAACTACCAGCACATTCGACGATGCCGACCCCTTCATGGCCAAGGACTATGTCCTGTGTCTTGTAATGCTCATCTGTACCGCAAATTCCAGAGTGAGTGATCCTCACTAAGATTTGCTTGCTCGTCAGCGGTTCGGTTGTGTCAGCAGCCTCGTGCCTAACGGCTCTTCCCTCTGGGGATCCTCTGTATACGTAGGCCTTGGGCATCCTTGCTCCGGCGCTCGATATGTTCGCGTCTGAATTGAATGCCCCAAGCAATGGTCCGACGTGACATCGTAATATACTTCATCCCATGGTGGTCATTGCTCCGATACTAACCCAATATTTCAGACTCTGCTGCCATTAATTCATCAGCATATCCAGCGCTTTTCGTAACATGGCCTGATGTTGCCTTCGATGTAGCCAGTAGCATCTATTTCCGATCTTCGGGATTATAAAATATCATCCCCGAGCAACCGCCTCATTGGCCACTTTGACCGCAACACCAAGAGAAAAGTGGAGAATGATCCTGCTGCTTACCTCAAACTTTGTGGCTATTGAATGAATTTGATAGCAACGCCTGGATGAAATCGCTATTTCACACATTCGGTCAATGTGGGGGCATGAATTCGGTAAGTCCCGTATATCTCTATTTAAACCGTAGCAATCCGCGTTATGGCAGCCATCAATAACGCTATACAAAGTCTTCTATTCATCGACTTAAACACAGCCAAGTTTCATTTTATCCATTATATAACGACAAAAAAATAACATCAAAATGCCTACCCAACAAGAGGAAGAGAACCTACGCGTGATCGCAGAGTACTTCACGGAGTACTGGGGGAAAGGTAACGCAGATATTGTCGACAAACTGTGTGCCGACAACTTCGTCATAAATTATCCCATGCATGGGCCACGTCACGGCAAAGACGCTGCGAAAAAAATGCTGCGAGAGTTTAAAGAGGTTCGCATACTCTTCTCGTTTCTCTTCGGAACGAACACTGACGTTGTCTAAAGGCTTTCCCCGATATTTCCTTCCATGCCTATCAGCATCCCCTTATCGCGAGCGGTCCCTATGTTGTGGGACGATGGATCGGAGGCGGCACGCATACTGGTATTGCATTCGACGATTTGGCGGTAGGCTCTCTTGATCGCCCGAACACAGGAAAGAAAATCCATTTCTCTGGCACAACTATCTTCACTCTTGAAAACGGCAAGATTGTGGACGAGACGGGCGAGGAAGGCGCATTGACGGCGCTGCAACAGCTTGGGCTGGTTGCTGGACCTAATCTAGGGAAGGCGATCAAGTATCTGCATGAATGAGTTGACGTAGTTAGCTCGAGTGTATTAAACCTAAAGATATCTTTGCCTAGAGGACTTTGACCTGGAATGGGGGATGAGTTTGGTTGCTAGCTCTTCGTAGATAAGGTTGCCCAACTTATAGTGGTCAAAGTTCTACTGGAAAAGGGAACTTATAACGTTGTCTATGTTTAGAGAAGAACGTAGCTAGAAAGTTGGACAAAGAGTCGTCAGAAATATAGTTATGCATCCCCGTAGTGTCAAACGCCAGTGTCCAATGTCTTCTAAGGCGAATATTAATCGGGAGAGGCTAACTATCGACAAGTAACAGTCCTGTGTTCATAGTAGCCCTTGAAAGCTCCAGAGTAGTGGCTGACAGGTGATCAAACGCGTCCCTCGCGGCCATCTTCATTGGCTGGTTCGGAAACCGCTTCCTTCGACTTCTCATTTTTCGTCATGTATCTTATAAGAAAGATACTCGAAAATTGCAGAACCGAGATTCCGGTCATGATGCTAAACCCCATGTGGAAACTGGGAGCATATTTGCCAACGTCTAGAATGACAACTAGAAAGGTTTCGTGAGCGGAACGGTCAAAGATGCAAACTCGGACAGCGACATACCAGGTACCCACGCAATGAAGGCTTGCCCGAGTGTCTGTGCTACTCCAATGACAATGGCGCGCTCCTCCATGTCTTTGTGAAGAATCTCAATTGCCCACGCCTAAGTCCAGAAACATGTCAGTCGAGAAGGGACGATAGAGGCTTCGGATGGCCACTGACATAGAGAACAGGCCAAAACCCCCATGACGCAGCGTTGATCAGATATCCGAAGAATGTCACACCGTAGGAAGCCCCGGAAGCGACAATCACCATTCCTACGAAGTTGATGGTCTAAACCTTGTTAGTGGCTTCTTTCGCTATCATGATCGATATGTCACTTACAGCAGGTACAACTAGGACCTGCCACCGTTTTCCTAGCCCATCTGAGAGCCAGGAGTAGATCAGGGTAGTGACCAGGCCAGTAGCTTGTCCTGCGGTGGGGAAAAGATTAATCTGATAGACAGAAAAGCGATCAAGGGATTTGAGCCAAACAGAGAAGTAATTGAGGGGTTGCGTTACGACGCAATGGGTGCTGGGTAACAAATCAGTCATGCCTAAGACAGAAAACTGGTCATCTAATGAGAACTCACATAAGCGTGAATGTGAAGACGTATAAAGGCCACCGTGTAACGATATTCTTGAGCTTGGCCCAAGTCAGTGGCTGAGGCGGTCGACGGTCAACCTTTGTCATTCGAGCGATATGCTTCTGTCGATGTTCCTCAGAGATCCATCTGGCCCTGGTCTTGAATGGATTGTCTGGTACAGCATAGAATCCCCAAAAAGGACCCCATATAGAAATAATACCACAGAAGATGAAAAGCCATCTCCAGCCGGGCAATCCACGAGCGCCATCAAGGTTTTTGTAAATAGCAGCCTGCAGATAACCACTGAACATACTGGCCGCATAACTCGCTGAATAGAAAATGGCGATACGTTTAGACAATTCTGTCAAGTTACCAAATGAGTAGGGGTCCAATGGATAACCAGATAGCACCGACTTACCGCTTGGAGTGTACCAACTTCCCATAATCGTCAGGACACCAATAGCAAAAGGCGCTTCCAGCATGCCCAATATGAAGCGCAGCGCAAAGACAGTTTTGACATTCTGGACAGCTGCAAAACAGAAAGTGACGATCGTCCACAGCAGCTCCGCCAGCGGGAGATATAACGAAGGGCGGACTGATAAAAGTCAATATCAAGACTTATCGAAGAGTTCTAGCAAAAGAGTGTACGATTCGTCAATAGAAACTGCGAAGGGACCTGGCTTGCCAGGTATCCACAAGTAAAGAACGTCTGGAGTAAGTTGTATTGGTTTCCATGAAAGTCTAGGTCCTCTTTCATACCGCTCACGTAGGCGTTGGCTGTGTGGGAGTTAGTAGCTACCGCAAGAAGAACGGATCGGCATCGGCGACACCTACTGATGTTGCTTGAGTCAAGGAGCCTGATAAAGTAACCAAAAGTTGCCCACGACCTATGTCACACAGATTAGCACTGATAATCTCACAGCCCTTGTGTTGGCGTCGCAGTGACAACTGACATAAGGTGTAAATCCAGTTTCTGGACTAAACGACGTTCGTCTTCAGGTCGCGGCCCATCCCAGATCACCTCGCGAATGCGCTTCCATCCTTTCAGAGGAGTCAACTCCTCCTCAACCACAACGCTGGTGGAAGTGGGAGAATCCTTGTCGGCCGAGGTAGGATCTGAAGCCATGGCTGATTAAGAAAGATTTGACAATCTGTCACAATCCACAGAAACTGTCAGATCTCGTAAGGGATGAGACATGAGACCATATATGAAGTCAAAAATCGCCATGTAGATAACCGACCGATCTCCGGTGGTGGCTGGGTTAGAGGCGAGACTGGCCTATTGTGTGACTTGGGTGGTAATGGCGACAGGCCTACCGAAATTGTATGATCGCCGTCAAAATGGCGATAACGCTTCTTTCAAGGGCCCTGGTCCTGACCTCATTGCCATACAAGTCCGGCATATTCCCTCCGTACCGTCTTGGCGTCGATTCATTCTCAACGCGGAGATCAAAGTCGGGGGTTGACCGACACCAGGCCCAATCAATGTCTGTGGGTTTATCTCATCAGCACTTGCAAATTAAGTTGCCCCTGCAAGGTATTTTGGTCTTCTTGGCGTGCCTATATCGGCGCGGACAATGGTTTGTGGGATTTTCTGTATTTACAAACATTTTGCCATGACCACACAAAGGCGCACATGGCTGGTGTCTTGGGGCATCTAGTGATACATAGCTCTAGCTACTTGAGGTAATTTCGCATAATATCCACCTCTTGCATCTTGCTTGACTGCATTGGAGCTCAGGATATGGCTCTAGTTCAGCATGATCCTATTTTTAGAATATACCCTTGAACTTTACTAATGCTTCTGCTCCTCTCTTTCGAAGGCAAACTTGCTTCCTGGATGGTCCTCGTAAATTTTTGAGTGCCCTGAGCCGAATACTCTTTCACGAAGCGTACCTCTGTCCCCACCAGATGAGTAGAGAGATCTCCGCTGTAACTCAGGCACCAACAAGTCTACCAAGTCTTCAAAACTTCCAGGGCTGACCACATATCCAATATTGAAGCCATCCAGATCGGCAATCCTTACCCATTCCTCTAAAAAATCGGCCACCTCAGCGGCTGAGCCCACAGGGACAGGACCGTTCCCCCCGATGGCTACCTCTTTGCCCAAATTACGAGGTGTTCGTGGGCCAACGTCGTTGCCTCTATACTTGAGACTTTCCGCCAAAGAGTGCACGCGACCGTCAATATTCGCATCGTCTGCCGTGATCTCTGTATCGAGATCGTATTTGGATAAGTCAATGCCAGAATTCCCGGAGTAGAAAGCTAGCCCTGCTTCGGCGTTTGCAAACTCGAGAGCTCTCTGGTACTTTACTTTGGCCTTCTCAGAAGTTTCGCCAATGATTGGCGTAACAACAGCGAATACCTTTACATGGTATGGGTTTCTGCCCATCTTAGATGCTCTCTTGCGAACGGCTGCAACTCTCGGGGCCAAAATATGAGGTGAGGGTGCAACGACCATTACAGCTTCTGCATGCTTCGCAGCAAAGTCGATTCCGGCCCTGTCATTTCGGCGTTCAGTTACCATCCATTCATAGCCGGTCTCCACTATGATGAGGTGACTCACGGCGAGGTTCCCGCTTGCATAAGGAAAGGAGTTCTTTGTGGAGATGGATTCAAAATGTGAGGTGCGTCCAGAGAAAAGTTTTCGCTCTCGTGTTTGACCCAACGAAGACGACCGGGATCCGTAAAGACACCTGTTTCTACTGACTTCTTGACTGCATCATCTGCCCAGGATCCTTCCCAAAGCCTCATCGCATGTAAGTATTCGGCTATTGGCAATATGGAAGCAGGCTTACCTATAAAGAATTTCGACATACTCGTCGGCAATCTTGTACCTCTCATCATGAGCCACGTAAGGAAGTCCAACCTGGTCACCATCTGTTAACCATGTGAGAAAGGCAAGGCTAGCAACCATGATCCCTCACTGCTTTCGCCGCGGACTCTTTGAACGACGTTACAATGTTCCAACCAAAACGCCCTTTTGTCAAGTGGTCAAGTGTCGAAAAACGCTTGGCTACGACAAATGGAGATTCGTAGCTGGTACTCGTTGTCACAACAAAACCCAAATTTTTCGTGACGGCGGCCATTGCAGTTACGGGCTATTGTATGTCGTGTAAGAAATAGCAAAATCACAATGTTGAGGATTCATGACCTACCGCTGTCGGATCCCCCATAGGGAATTGACATGGTCTCTCAATTGTGGTTTCGGCGGAGCCCTTGTATACATCGTGCTGACCGTAGGTATCGGCAATAACCAAACTATGAACGCCTCCTCTCTCAAGGATTTGTGCAAGGTTTGTCCAATACTCAAGATCCGTTTTATTGGCACTTTGATCGTCATCCCTTGCCCATTGTCCGAAGCTCAGATGGCTCGGCGAGAACATCTCAAAAGCATTCAGAATCATACGCCGCTTAGGCGTTCCCTCGGTGTTGTGCTCTGCCATTATATGATTGGATAGGTATGAAGTTGATAGTGATGAGCTCTAATGGTAATGTCACTAGGGAGAGTCTGAAGTACTTTCGTTTTTACTGCGGTAATAAGGAACTAGTAGCCGAAGATATATGTCGAGATATCTATGTGAAGTTTCGTGGCACAAATGACATGCAATTCGTAGTCAATCTATTGGTGGTTAATGAATGTCGTTATATTGCGCCAGAATGATAACAGATGAAAGATGCTTGGCAGATTATAAATTATGTCGGGTAAGCTCACCCTGAGTCCCCGATACCGGAATAGTTTCCGAACGTGCGTCAACGTCATATTTCTCTTTATTCTCCTCTGTTGCTGTTCTGATTACTGTATCCGAAACCTCTTGCTTCCATTCTACCATGACACCTTCTGCTGATTCCCCTGCAGCGCAGGAGCTGGGAAATGAAAAATTATCCTCTAGTCTCCGAACTATCTTTCCACCTTTCGAGCTCGAGGACCATGCTATTGATGACAATCCTCCCATCAGAGTGGTAGTGGTAGGAGCCGGTATCAGTGGTATAACTGCAGGTGTGCTCCTGCCAGCCAAGGTTCCTGGACTGGAACTTGTGATATACGAAAGAGATCAGGATGTTGTAAGTAGGCGATTGCTGATTCAAAGTAGCATAATTATTAATCAAGGAATCTCAGGGCGGCGTATGGCAATCCAACATATATCCTGGTGTTAGATGTGATGTTCCTGCACATGCCTATCAGTCCACGTACGCGCCAATAGACTCATGGACCGAGGCGTACGCATCTGGCCACGAGATTTGGCAATACTGGAGAGATATCACCAAGAAGTTCGACGTTGGGAGGTACATTCATGTCGGCCACAAAGTCAAATCAGCTGAGTGGTCCGAAGTGAAAGGCAAATGGCTGATTGTCGTCGAAGCAAACGGAACAACGTTTGTGGACGAAGCTAACATATTAATCACCGCCACGGGCCATTTCAGCGACCCGAAGATGCCGGACTACCCTGGAATGCGCGATTTCAAGGGTATCATTTGCCATACTTCAGCATGGAACCGTGAACTCGATAAGCCACACAACAAAAGAGTCGCCGTTGTTGGTAATGGTGCTTCCGGCATCCAGGTCCTTCCCCAATTACAGAAGTATGCCAAAAATATAGATCACTATGCCCGTAACAAGACTTGGGTGGCAGCACCTATCGGCGGAGAGGACCTAGCGGATCAAGTAGCCGAAAACATTGAAAAGGCACGGCAAGGGCCTGAAGAGTATCTCGAGTTCCGCAAGGCCCTCGAGGGAAGGTTATTCGGAAGTTTCAGCGGAATATTCAAAGGGGGGAGCCTTAACAATGAAAACCGCGAATCAATCACCAAGCGGATGACAGAACGACTAGGTGGAGATGCCGAAAAAGCAAGCAAGTTTATCCCAGAGTTTCCGCCCAATTGTCGGCGCTTGACCCCTGGCCCAGGATATCTGGAGGCTTTAACTGCGCCGAACGTCTCGTATATTCAGACTCGCATTGAAGAGTTTACTGCCACTGGTATCCGCACCGTTGATGGTACGTCTCTATGTATCGGCCGACTACTGACTTACAACTACGAAACTAATGCTACATTGTAGGAACCCATCGGGAAGTGGATGCTATAGTCTGTAGTACCGGTCACGATATCAGTTTCAGCACCCAGTTCCCTGTCATTTGCAACGGAATTGACCTTCAGAAGGCTTGGAGGCCTGGAGGTCAACCAGGCTTCCCCGATACGTATCTGGGCCTTGCTGCTCCCGAAATTCCCAACTTCTTCACCATATTGGGTCCTAACTCCACCGGTCCAGCTGGTACACTTTGCCACTCTGTAGAGAGACAGGTCACTTGGATTGCCATGGTCCTGCGTAAAGTAACTACACAGGGCATACGCACCATAGCTCCCACCAAAGCTGCGACCCGGGACTTTAGAGCGTTTTGCGAATCGTTCTTTCCCAACACGGTGATGAGTGAACACTGCAGCTCTTGGTATAACGGCGGTATCAAGGGTGGCAGGATTCACGGTGTTTGGCCTGGGAGTGCCTCACACGTCAATATAGTGCGCAAAGAGCCTCGCTGGGAAGATTTTGAGTATACATATTTCAATCCGCAAGGCAATCGATTCGGCTGGTTAGGCAACGGATGGACCATCAGAGACATTCAGGCAGCTGAGAAAAAGTCAGAAGCTGATATGACGCCTTGGCTCGAAGAGGAAGCATTATCTGGCAAATGTGATCTACGGAGCTATCACGAGAGGTGGTGGATTAATTAGAGAGGTAGTAGACCAACTCAGACTAGAATACTAAACGTAACCAGCAGTATACATAATGTGATTATATCCTAGGTCAACACCCTTAAAGCTTTGATTTCTGATCCTTGAACTAATACTTAACAATCTCGTTACCACAGACTTCAATCTATCTCAATTCTATATATTATTAAATTTATCATTTTACTTCGCTATCACATTCTCTGTAAGTCCAGACTGTGTCCTTTACTTCCAAGCCGATACGGCCGTTTGCAGGGTAACTGGCATTACTTGGAGATTGTCTGAGACAGGACGGTACCCTTTTCTCTTGACACATGCCTTGACAGCTACCAAAGACGGACTAGCAAAGTGGGACATTGACTCTTTTGGAAGAGAATCTGAACAAGTGCTTCTGAAAGTGGAGACTGAGACTTTCTTCGGCAAGACATTGATCCCCTCACAAGTTTCAGCCAGTTTAGGCAACTCACCGCGCCCCGGTGTATCTTGAGTATATAACCTAAAAGCTGAGACTACTCGTACAAACATTTGTTATATTGGATATTAACTTAAACAAGAGGATGGCATACCGGTGAACTTCGAGCAATACATTTCTTCCCTCTCCACCATATCGAGCCCAACAGTCTGTACCGTTGCAATGAGCCAGCCAAGCATATCAACCAGTCTCTTCGATGTACGAGGGATTGTGGCCGTCGTGACAGGCGGAGGCAGCGGTACGTTTGCAAGAGAGTCATTGCATTATCTTACACCAAAAAAATGTCATGAGAGCTGACCGAGATATTAGGACTTGGGCTATTCATGACGCGAGCTTTGGCAGAGAATGGCGCTAAGAAAGTCTACATCATCGGTCGAAGACAACAAGTTTTAGAAGACGCTGTTAAGCAAATCGTATGACAAAGAAGGCAACGAAACGAATGAAAGCACTATTTTCTGACGGATGATAGGGTTTGGATAATGTCGTTCCGCTTCAATGCGATGTGACAAATCGCGAAAACCTCAAGGTTGCAACGGCTGTCATCTATAAAGAGGTCGGATATGTCAACCTCCTCGTCGCTAATTCCGGTATTGCGGGTCCTTCTGGTAACGTCCCTCCAAACGCTACCATTGCCCAAGTTCAGGATGTTCTCTTGGATATTCCCATGGAAGATTTTACAAACACCTATCACGTCAATTGTACTGCTGTATTCTATACAGCGATTTCGTTCCTTCATTTGCTTGAAAAAGGCAACTCCTCCGGCTATCAGGGAGGTAGAAGCCAAGTCATTGCAACCAGTAGTATTGGTAGCTTCAACAGAAAGATCACGGCCGGTTTCGCATACGGCACTAGCAAGGCTGCGACGACTATGATGCTTAAAGTACTGGCCACGTATCTTGTGCCATATAGAATCCGGGCCAATGTCCTGTGCCCAGGATGTAAGTGCCGTTACCAACTAGACACACGTTAAACTAACAAATTTCAGTGTTTCCAACAGATCTTACTACAAACTTGATCAAGGGAGATGATCCAACAATTGAGGGTGCGTTTCCGCAGGACCAAATTCCTGCCGAGCGAGCTGGCGCACCCGAGGACATAATGGGCCCTCTACTGTATCTGGCATCTCGTGCGGGCGCATACTGTAACGGAAATTGCGTGTTGACCGATGGAGGTCGGCTGAGCGTTACTCCAGCCACGTATTAGATTGAATGAAGAACAATGAGGTTCTATCTCTTATGCCAAAAGAAGACAAAACCCCAGAGACATTGATCGATTGAGTTTTTGTAGCCTAACTGTGTAAAAGAATACTGGTGCGCTCACAAGTAGGGCCCAAGGACTCCTACGGTATGATCCCAGATCTTATCTTTCGCAGTCTCGCGGAGCGCCGATACAGCCTTTGCGTTCATAGTGCAATCGCACTTCTGATTGACAAGAAACAATCCTACTGCCTCCTTTCCGCGGGTATTAATACCCGGCTTGCCCTCCCGAGGCACTCCATGGCCACCGAAAGCAGCACTAGTGCTCTGAAATAGATATCTTTGCCCAGATTCTTGGTCGCTAAATGACAAAAGACTGACAAGAGGTTCAAGGACTAGCCAGACTAGCCACCCCTTCAACGAATTGGGCGAATCCAGGCCCCTCCTCACATTACCCGTATTAACCCATCCCGGTGTAGAATGGATGAAGGTGACGTTGGGATTTTCGTCAGCTAGCTTCTCCAATGTCGATGTAGTCATGTTCACACATTGAATATGAGCTTTGACGGTACCGAAGTTACCAGGCTTCTTGAGATCAATATCATCTAGATCGGTCGTCGCCCATTCCATCCCACCCGCTAGAACGCTGACGACTCTTCCATTTGATTCGCACAGTAGTGGAAGGAGGTGAAGTACGAAGAGAACTCGAGTATAATATCGAAGACTTGTAGTAATCTCTAGGCCTTCTGTAGTTTCCACGCGCATGCCGAACGGCGCGTAACCCGTGCTGAGGAATAACAAATCGATGCGCGACTCCTTGGTTTTGATGATCTCGCAAATTCTTTTTGTCTCTGCAAGCAGCGAGACTTCACCTTCGATCCAAACGATCTCGGCCTGGGAATTGATCTCTTTTAATCCTTGGATGAACTGTGTCATAGGTGCCTCTGCAGTTTTGCGGCCGATAAGGTAGAGTTTAATGCTGGCGTTTGTAGAGACGAGGGCTTTAATGGTGTTTTTGCCGATTCCTGAAGTACCGCCGACGAACACGGCGACGAACGGGGTCGCTATCCTTGCGCTGTCAATCAGCGCGTTGGACGCTTGTATTTCGCTGAATGAAACCATGTTATAGGCCTGGAGTCCTTCTTGTATGTGGGATAATTGGGAAAGAGGATTTCGAAAACTGGGGGAGGGGTGACAGAATTGATTGTGATATACCTGGGCGATAGCTCCGTTAAAGCCGGGCACTGTGGCCTTATTCGACGCCCTACACATTCTAGACTCTTTTTGAAGTCCGCAGGACCAATCAAAAGCTAGCTTTGCGCCTTGTTACAAGCACTGATTGGTCGAGAAGTTGGAGATGGTCTGCAGCCCTGCGGACTTCAATTAACCCCATTCTCCGTTCCGCAACAAATGGTTGCCTCAATCGCACTACAGTCATTTCGTAAATAAAGAATTTCTACACCTACCGCTCAATCAGGAAAAAAACAAAAGGACTTCTATCACCGATTGTTCATATGGCCCTCTCTTAAAGCGAAAAGTTACACGGTATAGGCGACTGAGACTTCTGCTAGGCTCGTGTTGTATTTAGCGACGATACTCCGTCATCAACATTCCCTTCTATAACACCAATAGTCTAGAAAATATAAGCATTTGTCCCGGCAACGCCTCTCTCTAGCATCTAAAGTTCGACATGAAACAAGAACACAAGCACCTCCCCTACTCCTACTCCTACCCCTACTCCCATGATGATGCAGAAAACTCCAAGGAGGGCTTTTACACGTTGATACGGTGGCGCCAGACCAGTTGCTCCTCACGAGCACTGTATGTAGAGGCTCCAAGAATAGCTCTCATCTGATCCACGCTTGTGAACATAACCTGCCTGGCGACAAAGAACCGGATGCCCTCGGTACAAGGAGGACTCGTCAAGCTGCCCTCGTAAGTCCAGAACTCGTCAAAGAATCGTGCGCTATCGAGAGCAAAGTTGTGGTTAAGTGTGGCTTCCTCGGTGACATCGGTTTCATTAAAGCCAATCATGGGTGGAAGCTGGCTCAAAAATCTGTTGTCCTTGTTTCCAGGGTCCAGACGAATGGCAAGAACAGCACGCTCTTTGCCCTGGGCGTTGACGTGGACGAGATGGAGCTCGGCCCTAGAGCGATAACGCTCGACGGTGTGATCGGCGGGTGTATGAATGTGCCAGCCCTTGAGGTAGACGGTTTCATTGTCGAAACTGAAGGACGGGTTCTGAGTCCAGATGCCATCTTCATTCTGGACAGTAAATGCCGGGCCATATCCCCAGTTGAAGAAATTGCCAGTAACCTCATCTGGGTAATTCCATTCTGTGATAAGATGTTCCAGAGAGAGGCCTTGCTTCAAGACCAGCGGAATGGGTGACTGCTGTGTTCCAGTCTGGCAAAGTTGGTAGTCTGCAAACTAGGTATCAGTACGATCACTAAGGTTACCAGAGAGAGATACTTACCAGGGCTGATGCGACCCCAGTTGTAGGAAGCTTCGTAAGCCCAATCTTTGCTGTCAGGCTCAGCGCGAGGGTCAATATGTCGCTTCTTGTTCTTGAGTGAATAGTGATTGTTATGCTGTGCGCAGGAGAGAACACTGGTGACATAGGTCGTCACGGCGAGAAGTTGAGAGACGCGCATTGTAGATGTGTTTGGGTGATGTGTATAGAGGAAGGTGAAGTAGGGTTGTGTATGTGGGTTTTGTGTGAAGAGATGAGGATCTGGGGTAGTAGATGTTGATTCTGTGTTGGAAAAGGGCTTCCATTGCCTGCAATTTAATATTTGATTGCGAGGGCCGTTAATGCTGTTAGAACAGTCTAGCGTCGCATAATGTCACTGCCAAGACCATCGTAGGCGCAAGGCCTCGCCGCGCGTCATGTCCTGAGAGGCTTGGACGTTATTAATCAGATAGAAAAGTGTATCTGCAAGGCATTTGGTCTTGGCAAACAGTATTCCAAAGAGATAATTGTCTCATCGTTTGACTCTAGCCAGGTTTGCCTGGCGATGCTGAGTATGAACCTCTCGCCAAGCCATGCTGCGGCTTGTTGGGCGAGGCGTTTTCTTAGCCCACGTGGACTGCTCATGTCACTACAGGCGCTAAATCCCCAGGAACCTCCTTAGGGTAAATCCACTAAATGTTTATACTTTTGACGGCGGGTCTTGGCGGCCTTAGCGCTGAGGTAGATACGGTACCAGTAAAATGAGCACTGGCTCATAGCTTGATTGCAGGAGCTTCTAGACATGCAGACAAGGACGACTTACTCGTATAAGGCCTTAGTTGAAACGGCGTTATCGTTAGCTGCAGTCTAGGTGAGATGATGCCAGCTCAACTGTCAGGGTTCAGCGTGACCCAAACTGTCGGACCGTTTGGCAGATCGATGGTTCGTAGAATGTGATGCGTTGATCGAGAAGGTTTCTAGCAGAGGAACAATGCCACATGCATGACATGACCTCGAATTGCTGAGCTTGGCTTTAAGAATCTTTGTCGATGGAATAGCCCTGCGCTTCCTTCCGAAGAATCAGAGTTTATTCATATCTTACCAAACGGATTCGGCCATCCGACTTTACTTCGATCTTCGGCATTTGCAAATCTGGGTACGCATCGAATGTAACATTATTTAGGTTTAGAGTAGTGTAATTGTGGGGCCATCCGTTCTACTGGATCACTCTAAGCTTCTCTCTTGAGCGACTGGAGCACCGCTATACTCTAAACTACCGGTTCAGATATCGCAAAGATGGAATGCCAAGAACACATGTGAAAGGCAATAAACCCTCACTGACTTGAAAGCCCCTTGCAATTATCCTGGGACTAACGAGTAACATACCTAAAGAAGCAAGGCACATAGTTTTGCTTACCCGGTATTGGCTCGCTACTAGTAGCAAGGCGCAGCATCTTGGCACGCGAGGTCACAGTTAAAAAATTGCCGTCTTGGCAATGTTCAAAGCCACAGCTAACGTCTTTTGTGAAAAAGAACTGATCCAGGACTTTTAACTGCCGAGGTGTCAGCGGCTACTTTGGCTCTATCGATAATCTCATCAATCTCAATGTCATGCAAGATGGGTAAAAGAATAACATTACAAGCCTTCAGAAAAGGACTTTTTCACGCCGTAATAACTACTAAAGACATCTACTATCTAAAACTAATAAGACATAAACGGTTATTTTTTCCTTAAGATGGGGAAATTTCACCAAGTCCTTATTTTCCCCAATGGGACTCATGAGATCTTGCAACTTACTTTGGCCCAAAGCCAAAAAGGGACCCCGAATGTTTAATACCCCAAAGAATTACTTAGGTTAGGTCGTCCAAAAGTGTCAGGCTTTATTCTACTTCTAGATTGCTATAAACTAGGGGCATACTTTAAGATTGACTACTGCATCTGATATCCCCCAACAGGATAGATCTCATCTGGTTCTTATAACCATTTCGTATTGTCTCTAGAACTTTATTAAAATTAAGGGCGTATAGCTCGGCCAGTGCCAGCATCCGGAGCAATATGGCCATACTTTTCCTTTTCTTCTCTTTTTATCTACTACGTGGATGTTGTATCTTCTTGCCCTTCCAACGTTGCATGTAGTCGCCGATTTTACTCCCCCTCCCACCTCACCAATCTCTAATTGTTGTCTAAGGTTACCGCAAGTTGGATCGGTGCTCTTGGTTGCAGTTTTTTGAAGAACTACCTTCACCTCGTCCTGTTACTGCTTTGATAACTCAGTAGTCCTGCTCTACCTCCATAAAACGACTTGTCTGTTGTTCTTTTGCACATATTATATTGGTGGTTGCAACTAGAGAATGGCATGATTGAAAACTTACACAGAACCAGCGATGAGAATTCATAGAGGGACGAAGTTAGAATTACAAACAAACTCTCGCTGATCATTTCACATGTGGCCCCCACACTCAGCCAAGATATATTCTATTTCTAGTATACTATTCTAGACCTCGAGTAATCACCTCTGTCGTCGTGACCACTAGACAGCACGGTTATAGTGTCGTTGTTCTAGTAGGAACGGCTCTGGCGGCTAGAATGAGAAAGGATATCTCTGCTAGAGCCGGCTTTATGACCCCAGAGTCCATCCCAGCTTTCTTTTACACGGTCAAGGGCGAGCTCCAAGACCCTTGTAGTATATCACAGATGATCTCGAACGTTCTGTGACTTAGTAGCCCTAAAGTCATCGCCAGTATACATAAAGAAAAATATATACTTGTTATAACGGAGAAATATCTTGACAAACATACGCTGCCTGCAAACTTGCATAATACAGCCCCTAGGGTAATCAAGGGCTAGACTGATACTTCGATAACGTCTAATCTTCGAAGAGGTCAGTCATACATATTTCCCGATAACCTTCAGACACTTTTCAAACGCTGAGAGAACTAACTATATCCTTGTTACTACTCCTGTTATGGCAAAGTTACGGACGGAATTGGTCATTTTCACCTTTAGTACTCTGGAGGGCTGCAGCGAGCAATCTCAGTTCGTTTTCTTTTTTGGGCGTATCGAAAAGGGGGGTCTTCTCATCGTTCTGTGTCGGAACGTGAACCGGGAGGCTAGAGTGCTCAGGTACTTGATCCTGACTCTCTACCAGTTGCTACTTTCCAGGCCTCTCGTCTATTTGGTGTTTTCTTTCAGCTGAAGTAGTAATTATCTCCATAGCCGCTGTATGGATTGTGATCCGGATTCTTAGTGGCTCACTACGCGCCGTAAATGCATCCAGGCGCCCGATTGGTGAACAAATGTGGAGTACAAGGATTGCGAGGGTCTTATGCACCAGAAGAGGAGTTAAATAACCCCAGGGAATCCCCGACTTTACTCTTCTTTCACAACCATGATTCTTATGCTAATCTGGTAAACATGTCAGAGACTCGAGTCACAATCGATCCAGATGGTGACACTCTAGTCATCCTGGTAATCAAACAGGGCCTTCCTCCTCCCTCCTCCACAGAACCTGCCGACGCCGTCAACTCTACATGCCCCGCCGACACCCCAGAGTCCCCAGAATTTATTGAGAAGCACTTTCTCTGCTCCAAAAAACACCTGACACTTGCGTCACGTCGTGCTTCGAAGCTGTTCTCAAGTGCCTTCAAAGAAGCCTCTAAACAGGATGATGGCCTTTATCATTGGAACTTTGGAGACGTCTTTGACGCTGAAGCCTTCGAGCTAGCCCTCAAGATTATCCATGGAAAAACTCGCGGAGTCCCTCAAACTCCTAAGCTACACGTTTTGGCAAAAATTGCTTCTGTCGTCGATGATCTCGAATGCCACGATGCCATTTCATTCTTTAGTGAGAGATGGCTTGCCACGTATGATTTTTTCTACACGCTCCCGCACAGAATGGACGAGACACTGGCCCAACTTATCCTCATCTCTTTCGTTTTTTCGGATAAAAAGCTCTTCTCCCGTTCTACCGAGGAAGCTATTCGATATACCAGCGAGGGTATGCCCACCTTTGATCTGCCAATCCGTGCGGACATTCCTAGTAAGTCGGCTTATGAAAATTGATGGCTTGTGCTTACAATGATAGGTCGTATCGAACAAAGCAGAACAGCAATCTTGCAATATCTCGTCGATGGATTGTACAATTTGCAAAACGACATCCTTGAGGGAAAGCGTGGGTGTAGTGATGGGTGCAGAGCCATGCTCCTGGGATCTTTGCTACAAACCATGAGAGTAGTCAGTCTGTATCCGAGACCTGATCCACCATTTTATTCACTTAGGCTCGATTCTATTATCAATTCTTTGCGCAATATACAGTCGCCGACATATTTCAGCTCTCTAGCTAACAGTCCCGCTGGGAACCACTCGGATTCATGGCTACTACATGTTCGATCTCCTTCTCCAGCTGCACCTCGATCGAATGCTGCTACAACCCAGTCAACTTCAAGCCTTTTTGGGTCACGTGTTGCGGCCATTACTACTCCCACATCGGGTCCTGGTGGAATGTTCGGTTCCTCCAACGCAGCCCAGAACACAGCTACTTCAGGCACGGCTTCCAATGGACTCTTCAGTGGGAATACCGGTTTTCGTAACAATACCCCCAGACCTGCCTCTGGCGGATTGTTCGGCGCTTCTGCTACGTCCGCTCCTAGCGCCGCTTCTGGTAGTGGATCTGTTACTACGACAGCGCCCCAAAACACTACTACAACCAAAACAACTTCTCTATTTGGCCAAAGGCTTGATCCTCAGAGTGATGATGTTTCTGGAAGCGCCACTTTCCCTTCAGCTGGTAGTATGTTTGGCAGCATTGCTAGTTCTAGGGCATCTTCCACTCCTCGAACAAGCGGCCCGTCCACTTCAACTGCTATTAAACAAGAAGAGGCACCTCAGATGCTTGTTCGTCATAGTTGTTGTCTAAAGGACTTCATTGACCCTATTATACTTGGAGCGGAGAGTAAGATTCAAGGGCTAAAGCTGGCCGACTTCCCTCAGCCATAGTTGAGGGATGGAAGTGCAATTGTCCTTACGGCAAATGCTGTATGGGGAGAAGCGAGCTTATGAGAATATTGTATTCCTAGAAATATAAGAATCCCGAGTTCTGCCTTGCATCAAAGACATGCAGTGTGTGGTCGACTCTCAATCCACGCAATTAAACTCGACGTGTATCAAGCTCTCATCTCCAGAGTTACTTCTGCCTACAGTGAATGCTCACTTTGGTCTATTCTCTTTTCGTTCTATTGCTTTACTAGGTCACACTCGGTTCAGATCACCCTAGGATCCGATACATGCTCAGTTAGATACATGCTGGAGTGGACCATCCTCAGCGAGCTCTTCCGATGCAAGCATTATGGCGATCATGCTATCGCCGCCTGACCCTTCCCACGTCTCTGACGGAAGAAGACTGAGCAGGTAGTACTGATCTATCAGATTGATGATTGAACTCGCTTCGTCTTGTGTCCTGCCTGTCACGTTTACTAGCACCACTAAACCTTCTTAAATGGGCCACTAAAGAATTGCGCTTGTCAGGTCGGCCAAAAATATAGGCACCTGTTCTGCTTTTATATTACTGAGGATTTAAAGAATGCTTTGCATCAGCCACTACATTTGGTGTCATTTTAATGATATAAGTTCCATTCAGTTTCTAAAACTATTTGGTGTTATCTTTAGAAATCTATTATTGTTAAGTGCATGTAACTCAACTATTGCTATCGCTTCGTAGTCCTGCAAGTTCTTATTGTTTGTTACGCTCATCTGCATTATGTTTTTTTACATAAAACACATTTGGGTTTAATTACCTGGCAGTCTCAATGATGATGGCCAGTTTTGGCACATTTATCGTGTTGTTGTGCCTTGCTGTAAGCAAAAGCTTTGTGACCGGTCTTCCAGCAGTTATGACACTGAGCTGGGCCTTAACATTGCTCGAAGATATTAGTGCTGGCAGATTTGCCGGCTCGGTGGAAGTATCTCTTCTTATTACAAATACGAGTCTCTTGGCTGCTACGACTCCAGTATATCTATTCAAGCTTGTGATCCGACTCTATAAAGACAAGACGTTCCTTATAATTCTTAGAATCCTTATGGACCTCAATCAACTTCTCTTTATACTTTTCATTCATTATTCGGCCCTCTTTCCGATGCTCTTCAGATAGTGGTGGGGGAAGTATACCCGGGGGTGGATTATACCCCTGTTTTTGAAGAACTTTTGTTCCATCAACTCCGCGCCAGCACTTCTCTGCCTCCTCATCATAGGGAGAGCGGTCGAGAAGGGCTTTTACCAATGCAGGCCTTAAAGCAATTGCATAGTGGATGTTGCGATCGGCATCAAGAAAGCGAAAAACTCCGCCATTGCCAAGGTCTGCGATGCCTAAGAGGTTTAGGTCTGGGCGCTCCATGTTATATAGAATGTCGCTCATTTCTTGTTGTTCCGGCGAAAGGTCTTTGTATGCAATGCCGCGGCAAGTAGCCTCAGGATTAGTAGGTCCTTGATGTTGAGAATCGGATTGAGACATGACTATGAGAAAGTTTGAGGTAAATCTTGAGTGACGGCGAAGTGTAGGAGATGAAAATCGATGGGGAGGCCCAGAAAGAGAGGGGCTACTTTTGAATGAGCCAGACTCCAGTTGCCTATGATGACATGTGATGGTTACTGGTGGGAGCCTGGTCATTCCAATTGGCTGAGCCGGCGATTTCTAGAACTGCTGCGCCTCTTCTTCGGCTCGTCCAGCCCGCATCAGAAGCAAATACTGTTATGACTCGAAAGGTATGCTGCCCATGGATCCAAGGCTTGCGGTTCAAACCGTATGATCGGAGGAAGTAGATGTAAGAAACCTAAAGAATCTAAAGTTATTATATTTAGAAACAACACTTCCTGAGTAAGGCTAGCTTGAACCTGATTTTGGAGGACCCGTAGGTCACAGTGAGTCTTTTCAGTTGACATGGTAGCTACCCTAACAAGCCGGCATAACAACCGATCTGTACAAAGATGCAAGCGAAGCCTCCAGCAAGATATGCAAAACTCCTTCGTACGGTTGTGAGTCGGGGATCGAGCGGATCAGGCTCGGAACTCGGCACGTCAAGTTGGTCAATACGCTCCATTTTGTACGTGAAGTCTATATGCATGTTGGTTGTTGTCTTCCCATTGGGGACATGGTCTGATTCAAACTTGCCAACAGCCGAGTGCAATGGGACTTTTGGAGAGTTGCTCGTATTCAGCTACTAGCTGTACACAAGGTTACGAACATTCAACACCTAGCTGATACCTGTTAATAACTATCCTTCGTCTATAAGATGTCGCTCTCCAGATCTTTCCTATTGTGAGTGGTAATTCATGGTTGCAATAGCACGTTACCTCTGGCCTGACTTAATAGGCTTTTGCGGCTCCACAGAGTCGACTTTGCCCTGTGTTGCCACATACCATACATCGGCTGGATAATAGGCACCTTTCAGAGCGGCATCGTGGCCCTTCAGAAGGCTGCCGCTGAGGAATGTGTGCGGGAATCCTGGGTCGAATCTGTAAGCCGATTCAATCTCCTCAATCTCCTCCTCAGTATGGGCAACTGAAATGCCAGCTATATTTCCCTTGATATGCTCGACCGTCCTGCCCCCCACAATAGGGAGCACGTTTGGAGCTTCCTGCATGACATAGGCAAGCGCGATATGTAAGATCCCAGTATCTTCACCCTTCCTCTTGGCGACTCTTTCGAGAACTCGAGAAACATCTTTGTCATGATGAAATAACGGTACAAATTTGCGGCCTGGGTTATTTCTTTGACGCTCCTCATAAGCAGATTGTGTCTGGAATCGCCCTTGTCCCAAGACTCCATATATGCAGATAGTCATGCCCTCCTCCCGACACATGGGGAGAATATATCTTTCGAAGTCGCGCAGATCAGCATTCCACATACCTTGGTAGACTGAAAACTGGCGCAGGCCGTTGGAACGAGCGTACTGGTTTGCCTTGGCCATTACTCATGCTGGGGTGTCAGAAACACCAAGGTAGAGGACTTTTTCTGCGTCGGTTATGAATCTTTTACATCCGTGGAAGCACTTGGATTACGTCAACAGCAACCAGGAGCCCTTTGCAGGGTACGGTGAAGATAATGCGCAATGACTTCGTGATATCCAGAAACGCTACGACCCACGAGGTATCTTCACTTCTCGAGGTCTTTGCAGAGGATTCTTCAAGCTGCTGTGAAAGCTAAGACTTGGGTTATTTCCAGCTCAATCGAATAAGTGGGTATTTCACAAAACACATAAGGCTCCTCGAGGTTCTTTGGGCCTTAGTTTCACGAATGAGTTGCGATCGCTTAGTTAGGACCCGGAGAACAGCCTCACGTTCATTTCTTCTTTCCATCTTTCGCGTACAACCGGGGTGAGGGACTTGTCGATGATTCGGCTAAGCCCACCACACGAATGCCTTAGCCAACAGTTTACAGATAGATAATCAGAGGAACAAACAGCTGATCTCTGTGATGTATAACATATCTTCGTATTATACTATTCAAGTTTTATAATCTGTCACTGCTCGCTCAGCCACTGACTAAGAACTGTGGACGCTCCTGCTGAATCGTCACCTGGGACCATGTGGCCCCCATTTGCGAAGGTCACAAATGTCAAACTATGCGACGATTTCAATTTCCCACTTGATTCCCCTTCCTCACTATTTACTGCCCAGTCATGCCACTACTGCTGTCTGTAATCAACTTGGTCACGCCAGCGAAGCTCGTCAAAAATCCTGACCTGCCCGGCAGTCGTCCTGTTTACATTGAATCGATTAGCCAAGTTTTGCCAATAAGTCATAGCAGTTGAGGTTCATGATACTTACACCAGGGCATCTAAATCTCCGTTCATCACGAGTATGCGGATGGAACCGCTGTTTCGTAGATTGGGAACGGCTGGCACCACGGATTGGATGATAGCACCGCTTCTTGCAAACGCTTCTTCCATCTCATGGTTGACACTGCTCTAGTTTACGTTTGGTAGTCTAAGTACTTCCTTTACGGAAGACTTCCCGAACCAGATTCTTGACGTCCTGAACTCATCGATACAAAGATCTTCGGGAAGATTGCGTGGTCTTGCGACTGAGCCTATATGTTAGTTTGCGGGAGTTTCCTTAGATCGATCACTAACCCCTACCGTTGTATAGCTTCGATTGCCAGATTCAATCGTCTCTCCGATAATTGCACAGTAACCAGAGGCTCCAGCGCATATAGCAAGGTGGCTTGTGGCCTCGCATGATTGAGCGTATGGCTCACACGATGGTGCCGACCGTTGGAATGCACCGATGTGCTTGGTTTTGCCCGGAATCAAGAACTTCCCTTTAAATTCGCGAATATCACGGGGATCTATAAACGGGACTCGGTGCTTTAACTAGACTAAGGTCTTTCTTTCCAGGACTAGACCGATCTGCAGCCATTAAGATAGAGCTGATGATCACGTTGAGTGGGAGTCTTTGTGTCTCAATAAAGTTGACTAAGCGCATCTGGTATCGGCAATGTGGACCTTTGTAGCGGAGTCGCAGTCATCAAGGGTTCTCTGTTTAAATCTTGCGGGGGTTGTATTGTCGACGTTCAAGTATTGGGCATGATTTCAAGGTCCGACACCGTGCCGGGATGTAATATGAATGTTGAAACCGATCGGCAGTTATCAGACATGGGGGATTCCCAGATTGGTAGTTTTTCCGCTTAGTCAGTGTCTTGGCCATGCACCATTGGAAGCGTTTCGCCATGGAAACCCTGTCCAAATCAAAGACACGAGTGTCGCGTTTCATTGCGAGTTCTTTTCGGGCTGTAGCACAAACCCGGTGAGCCGGTAGCCCGTGCCGCTTTGTCATGTTTGCAAGTTCGTAGTATAATAGCAACGCGGGCCGTCTCGCCATGACGAGTCGACTGAGTAAGACCCAACATTCCACACGCTCGAAGCTATGGGATTCAAAGTCATCATTGTGGGGGGCAGCGTTGCCGGCTTGTCGGTGGCCAACATGCTCGAGCAGTTCGACATAGACTACGTCCTGCTGGAAGCCTACCCACACATAGCACCACAAGTCGGTGCCAGCATCGGCATCCTGCCCAATGGTTTCCGTATTCTCGACCAATTAGGATGCTTTGAGCCCATACTCGACATTGCTGGCGAATGCCGTTACACCCTCGGCAGTATGCGAGGATCGGATGGCGTTCCTCTTACTGCGAATTCTGATACCAGCCTTTCAGTCCACTTTGAAAAGAGGCAAGAACGTTCATGTTCAATGACTCGTGTCTTTTAACTAAATCTGTGACCAGGGTTGGCTATCCCTCCATTTTTATCGATCGGCAGATGCTGCTGCAGGTTCTCCACAGCAATATCAAACACAAGAATCGAATCTTGACCGAAAAGAGAGTTTCTCGCCTCGAACTGACCAAAGATGGGGTCCAAGCATATACCCAAGATGGCTCCATGTACGAGGGAGACATGGTTGTGGGTGCTGACGGCATTCACAGCGCAGTGAGAGACGAAATGTGGCGTCTTGGGAAGGCCCAGAGTCCCGGATACTTTCCTGAAGATGAAAGTTCGCGTATGCATCATCGCACGTATTCTTGAGTCCACTGCTGACATATTAAGGGGTCCCGGTCTCGACAAGATGCATCTTTGGTATCTCAAACCGACCCTCTGGCTATGGCAGACGAAGTCAACAGATGGTGATTGGGCAAGATCACTCATATCTGGTCATAGCAGCTCCTAAAAACCGAACGTACTGGTTTCTCTTTGACGGCCTTCCAGAGACAAAGTACGGCAAGGAGGTTCCGAAATACACCAAGGCCGACGAGGAGGCCCTGGTAAAGGCGCGCCGTGACGACCCTATTACCGAAGATTTGACTTTTGGCGGCCTTTACGACAAGAAGCTCATGTCGACGCTGGTTCCACTTGAGGAATACGTCTTTGATCGATGGCATTACAAGCGCATCATCACAATAGGAGATTCGGCCCACAAGGTAAGTGCTGGCACAGATAAAACCATTCTTCTGCATTAGTGACCGGTTGAACTTGCAGATCGATCCGGCTTCCGGCCAAGGCGGTAATGGAGCCATAGAGTCCGCAGCGCTGTTAATCAACGCCATTATGCGCCAGCTCAAGTCGACTCCGCAAAGCCTTTCTAGCACTCAAATCGAAACCGCACTAGCAGAAGTCCATGCTCTCCGCTACGAGCGCGCAAAGCGTCTGGTTGAACAAGCGCACTTCCTTCAGATGATGGTGAGCCAGCGACTCCCACTCGCAGGTCTCCTGTTTAAGCATATCATTCCGTTGTTTGGCCCCACTGCCTTTGTCGATGTAGTGGTGCCAATTTGCTCTGCGGCTCCTAGGATTGAAGGTATTCCTGTCCCACAGCGCCCTCACTTTGTTCCTTTTGAAGACGAACTACCTGCAAAGCCCATCAAGGGTGACCATGTTAGGCGAGTCCCTTGGATGCTCGCATCTGGCAGTCTTGGGGCCTTGGTATTTGCGGCGCTTAGAAAGAAGAACATTGGAGATGGAACGGGAGTTGTCCCCAATGTCCTTCAACAATGGGGCACTGGAGGCATCTTAGCAAAACTCACTGGGCAGAACACAGGAGGAGGTCTTGTCGCCAATTTGATACCTGCTCTCTCAGCCTGGCTCATCGAGGGCTTCCGGAATGGAAATTCTCTCAACCCCCTATCTTGGTTTGAAGCCCTCCCATAATCTTTAGAACGTCATAGTAACTGACATAAAATAGGACAAGGGTCTCCTCGCTCATCTACACTCTGGCTGGGCCGAACTTGGTGCTTCCGCTCTTCTGCCTTTCGTCCGTCTTTTTCTCCACGCAGTCCCCTACACATAGACCTGTCGACCCCAAGGTTGCGCATTCCATCACTCCCGCTATCATTCTTGGCTACGTCGCCCCAACCGTGGCAGCTCTATTGCCCATCCAAGATTCCGAGATTAGACGTTACATTGGTAACATTTGGCAAGCATACCCGCTGTTTTGCGTTGCCTTTACTCAAGCACTTGCCGCAATCCGCGCCAAGCAAAACAAGAGCACCGTGCATCACGAAGCCGAAAGCAAGACCAACAAGCCAGTCGACTATGCCACCGAGGCTGAGCTTCAGTTCTACAGAAACGAGGATGTAGCGCCGCTCAAGCTTGCTCATGGCACTGCTTTAGCCGCATGCGTCGCTGTTCCAGTCATTGCGAAATTCGCACCAGCTGCTACTGGGCATGTCGTTGGAGACTGGGCAGAAACAGGCCTGTCTCAAGTTCTGCCTCTTGCTCAGAATACGGGCATTGTAAGTGCAGCATCAGGCCTTGTATACTCGCTATACACTACCTGGGACTTGCGCTCGCTCGGATTTGTGGGAACAAAGCAAGCTGTTCTCGGAGGGCTGGCCTCGCTGGCTACTCTAACCCTAACTGGACCTGGTGCGGCGATAGCGGGTATTTCTTATTGGCGTGAGTACGTTATCTCGAGCTTGAGTGCTCAGCTATAACTAGTGAAATTGCCACGTGTCATTGAGAATAAAGCTAGCGAAACTGCGTGCTTATATTAGATTCATAGATTTTTCAAAGTTATCTGATACTCTTTGATATTTATAGTCTCATGTGTCCCAATTTTTATAGAACAATGCTGTATCCCTTCCGTAAATCTGTCCCTGGTCACAAATAACCTTGCCTCTGTTCGGAATTCTGAATCTACCCAACTCAGCTAAGTCTTTGCTTGACGTTCAGTTCCGCAACGGGTGTTGCTTCCAAAGGCATCGTGTCATCCAGCGTCCCGCCCTGAAGAAACACCCGATCATCCGGACCCGGCTGGCTTTCCGATGCCCCCGCGAAGATTGGGATGCTACATGTAGGACAAAGATGGAGCCAAATGTCAAAGCCTTCATCGAAGTGCGTGCACAGTGCAGGTTCCGCTATCGGCATCACAGGTGGCAGCTATGATAGTGCGCTTATCCCTGCTGATATGATGTGTGGGAGGCAGGGCGTCCAGCTTCAGAATCAACGATGGCCTGGAACAAGCACTTTGCTTTTAGCTGCTGGCATTGAAGAATGTCGTCGAGCTGTACGTCTACAGATACAACGAGGAGCCAAATACATTAAGGATGCATCAACAGGTGGTGTTATGAGCACTGCTGACGACCCCAAATATCGTCAGTTTTCAGATGCTGAGTTATAGACCATTGTTACCGAGGCAAAGCTACAGGGAAGGGCTGTGGCATCGCCTGCGCACGGCGAAGCAGGTATAATGGCTTTTATCCGCCTTGGTGCCCATACGATCGAGCATACAAGCTATCTTGACCAAGAAGCCGATTACTTATGCGCGAAAAAGGCACTATTCTTGTATCCACTGGGCATATTGTCGAGGCCGTTCTTAAGCGACTAGATAAGATGCCTCCAGAAACAAGCGCCAAGATGGTCGCTATTGCAGAGAGTCACCTGGCTGCTTATCACATAGCGGTTCAGACAGGTGTAAAAATCGCTCTGGGCACAGATATTTGTTCCTCGAACCCCAACGGTACAATCAGTCACAGCTGTAATGGCCACGAGTTGGTATGGGCTGTGAGGAGAGTAGACATGTCCCCGCTGGGTGCTGTCGAGGCTGCTACAGTCAATGCACCAGAGACACTTGGGCTCCAAGCTACTAAAAAGGGTCTGATCAAACAGGGATGGGATGCTGACTCGATTGCCTTAGATGAGAACCCACTCGACAATATTGACTTGTTCGCGAAGCCGAGTAATATTAAGTACGTCTGGAAGATGGGTCAGCAGATTAAGTCGCCACATGAGAGCCACTGGACGCCTACTGCTCAAGAGGTTAATGGATGGGCAGTAGTGGATAAACACAGCTGCGATGGATGCCACATTGCAGGAATGTAGTCGCTATGAGGACTTGTACGGATTGAACTGTCTATAGTAAGATGTATATTATGTATTCTCAACAGCTAAAAGATGGATAAGACTCATGCATATCATGGTAGAACAGACTAAAAAGCGCGTGTAAGAGGTGAATCAATGTCTGAACCCTTCTTACTCCAAAACTCAATAGTCGCAATGGCGCGCTTAACCACCCCGGGTGGAGTAAACTCAAACTTCTCGAAAAGTTCTTCGGCAGGCGCCGAAAGTCCAAAGGTGTTGATACCGAATTGCTCATGGCTATATCGGTGCCATCCCATCGTGCTCAACATTTCAACTGACAGGATTGGAATCCCAGGAGCCAGCACAGACAACTTGTAGCCCTCGGACTGATCATCAAAAACTTCCCAGCAAGGCAGAGATACGATGCGAGCCCGCCGTCCGTACTTTTCCCGAAGCAATTTCGCTGCTTCGACACATAAGGATACCTCAGAGCCTGTCCCTATCAGTGTGATATCCGCGCGATCCGTCGACTCTTGCAGAATATAGCCACCTCTTGCAGCCAGATCTATCGATGATCCAACAAGCTGGGGCAAATTCTGACGAGACAGTGCCAGGATACTCGGCTTATCCTTTGAGTTCAGTGCAATACGGTAAGCAGCGCTGGTCTCGTTGCCGTCGGCTGGTCGCCAAACCAAACAGTTTGGGAGTGCTCGAAAGTGTGCCAACGTTTCGATGGGCTGGTGCGTAGGACCATCTTGGCCAAGGGCAATCGAGTCATGTGTTGCCACCCAGATGACGCGAAGGCGGGATAAGGCTGACAATCGGACAGCTCCAGCAGCATAAGACACGAAGTTGAGAAAGGTACCAGCGTACGGTATGAGCGTACCGTAGGCCGCTAAGCCGTTCATGATAGCGCCCATCGCATGTTCGCGAACGCCATAACGTATGTAGCGCCCAGAGTAGTCGCCGGGCACATTATCTAGTCCAGGTGATTGGAAGTCTGTCGCGGTGCTCCAACGAGTAAGGTTGGAAGGTGTCAGATCTGCTGAACCACCAATCAATTCAGGAAAGGTGGCATAAATCTTGGAAAGGACACTCTCGGAAAGCTTTCTCGTCGCCACGGATGCGTCCGAGGGGGAAAAGGTTGGGAGAGAAGATTCCCAGCCCTCTGGCATGTTACCGGTGATCCGCCTCTGCAGATCTTCGTGTTCGGCAGGGTATATTTCAGCATACGCATCCAGAAGCGATACCCATTCATCCTTGGCTTTCGAGCCTTTCAATCCTTGCTTACGATAGATATCGTAGACCTCCTGAGGTATAATAAAGCTCTCATCAGGATTAAACCCCCATTTTTGCTTCATCTGTGCAATATCATCAGACTTGAGAGGATTGCCATGGACGCCGTGTGTGCCCTCTTGAGCTGATCCAAAGCCAATAGTCGTTCGTAGCTTGATCAAGGATGGCCTCGACGTTTCGTTCTTAGCCTCTTGTATAGCTGCCTCGATTGCGGCTAGACTCGAGTCTCCATCTGCTACTGTAATGACATGCCAGCCGTAACTTTCGTAACGCTTTACGACATCCTCGGTAAAGGAACATTTGATATCTCCGTCAATGGTTATTCGATTGTCATCGTAGACACAGATCAAATTACCAAGACGTAGATGACCTGCAAGCGAGGAGGCTTCAGAAGCAATACCTTCTTGTAAGCAGCCGTCTCCAACGAAGCAGTAGGTGTAATTGTCGACGATATCAAATCCGGGACGGTTGAAGACAGATGCTGTATGGGCTTGCGCAATGGCAAGGCCAACCGCGTTGGCAATGCCCTGTCCAAGAGGCCCAGTAGTCACCGCAACACCAGGGGTTTCGAAGTTTTCAGGATGTCCAGGAGTATTGCTACCCAGTCGCTGAACCAAGTATTACTTATCAGCGGCTTTCATTGTGTACGAGAAAAGGCTGGTGGGAATGTGACTTACACGGAAGTTCTTCAGATTCTCCAACGTGACATCATAACCAAGAAGGTGGAGTACAATGTACTGAAGAATGCAAGCATGCCCGTTACTGCCAGATATAGTATCAGTATGAACTCTCAAATTACATCCCAGATATCTTGAGAGATTGACTCACGAAAGAACGAAGCGATCTCTGTTTAGCCAGTTGGGGTCCGACGGGCTGGATCGAAGAAACTTGGTGAACAGTACATGAGCAGCAGGAGCCAGTCCCCTTTAGACGACTGTGTCAGCTAGAATATGTTGCATAGACATAGCGTGGGAAACAAGAGGAGCGAACTTACATGGGAGCACCAGGATGCCCCGAGTTGCTTCTAAAAGTTGCATCGGCCTGTGAACGACAGTCAGTGTGCTCTATTCAGTAGGTGGGCTAATCATAGCCAATATGAAGGCTCAGTCAATGCTCCATGTGCGTGCTGCGGAACGCTACTTACAGCTAGGAGTCGAATGGTGTTGATGGATGTTTCATCAATGTTATTCATAGTTGCGGTGTTATCGTGACTGCAAAGAGTCTTCAAGTCCGCCTAGAGAAGAAACAATGGAAAGAAGGCAATACGGAAGGAGTCAATCTTGGTAGGGGACAGCAGCCAATCTATCTATTTAACTGTATCATAGCGAGATTGGCTACCTCTGTATGATGGAAAACGTTCATCGTAGAAGAGGTGGGCTCTGTCTTTCACGCATGACCAATGAAATAAATGACGCTCCTCAACTTTTCTCGGCCGAACACCGCATACATTGATCAAATACGCCTGAGCAAAAAAAAAAGTCGTCACGAGACTGTCAAGCCCGGTCACCTAAGCACACTCGGTCAGCGTGCAGGGTCTCCATGACTAGAATATGTGGATATTCTCTAATGACTGACTCCACAATGGGTTGAGACGGTCCGTGTTGGAGACGGTCCGTGTCGAGCCCGATACGTACCGCCATGGAGGGACACAACCACTTACCGAGACTAGATGCAGACTTGGCTACCGGCTCGATAGTCCCGTACGACTTTACACATGATATTAATCCTGCTGTACAGGCTACCGTGGAATGGCATGGCATACATCGGTACAAGCTTAGGCATAAGACAAGTCTGAGTGGATCGTTGAAGTGATCGCTGGCTAAGCCTGTTAAGATCCGTCGAGCTTTATATCTCTACTTTGTGTTATTAGCTTGGAATCTAATTTTCACAGAACTTACTAAGCTTAGAGAGGCTAGGCAATTATATAAGCTTATTAGTAGTATACTATCTTATTAATTAAGCTTTAAGGAATTTATATATAAAGGAACCCTAGGTTATATAAGTACTAGTTAAAACTATAAGATTACTACTTTAATATTATTATTAATATAAGTAGTATTATCCCTAGTTAAATCATTATTGGATTATTATTAGTTACTTCTATTATGCTATATAATAACCCGGAGGTTTATTAGCCTTAATGCCTTTTTACGCTAAAAGTCAGATCTTTTTAATTTTAAGCACTAACTTTTTTCCTGCAGAATATATTACTTTCTAGTATATTACTGCCTCTTAGCCCTTTTGGACCTTAAATCTTATTAATATTCTCACTAATAACTTCATAGCAGAACTCTTATCTTAATCAACCTTTTTATAAAACTTAACTATATAATTACTTTAAATAGACCTCTATTATTAATACCTGTTTCCTATTAGGCCTGCTTGAAGGCCAGTGGCGCAAGAGGGGCTGTGGACGATACTGCGGAACCTGCGATGACCCGATGCGAATTGTTTAATCAGGGACTGCAAGGATGCAAACGACGAACAACTCGGAGATATAAAATAGGCCGATCTAACTGAGGAATACAGTTAGATGACATAAGCACTAATGCGACGTTCCCTACTATATCCCCACTATCTAAACCCTACTTTTTACCCTACCTTTTGACCTATTTTCTAACCCTCACCTACCGTTAACCCCAACCTCACACTGCCTGGGCCTCAAAGTTGTCTCTAACACCTTCGTCGTTTTGACTCTCTTTCGCTGGGGGCGATAACATCCCCCACCCGAAGCATCCGGATCGCGACCCATAACGACAATGACGTCCGAAGTGGGGTTCGCAACACCAGACATCCAACCAAGGCCTGAATCACCGCTAGGCGGTTACCAGGTCTTTCAAAAGCTATAAAAAAGATAATAAAGATATATTGAAGAACTTTCCAATTCTTCCACATACCAGGACAGCTTATTCGCATTTCAAATAATCTGCCTCTAACACAGGGTAGGGAAGAAGCAGCTGCCAGACTGCCTGGGACAATTTAGTGCTGATTCCCGTATCCTACTCGTATCTAGCGCCATGACTCTTATTGTCATTCGTAAGATGAAGCTACCGGCTTATCCTCACTTGACAATAGTATGCATTTGTTCGCTGTTTCGGTAAAATGCTAAAGTCCGGCTAAAAGTCCCTTCCGAGTCACATTTTCAAAATTGTAGAACTGTATATAAATTGAAAGGTCACAGCATTTCTACGTCTCATAGTTTCCATTCGATAAAAATATGGCGCCTCTCAAAGTTCTCATTGTCGGTGGCGGCATTGCCGGTCCAGCACTAGCCTATTGGCTCTCACGCGTCGACGCAGACATTACCCTCATTGAGCGCTCGCCACAGATCCGGGCTCATGGCCAACAGGTTGATCTTCGTGCCCAAGGCGTGCAAGTAATGAAGAAGACGGGCATTGAGCCTGCCGTGCGCGCCAAAGCGGTACATGAGCCAGGGACCCAGCTTATCGATACTAATGGCCAGATAAAGGCCTTCTTCCCAGCTGCTGAGACGAACAGCACGGGCAAGCAGAGTATTACATCCGAGTATGAGATCATGCGCGGCGATCTCGTGCATATCCTCTCTGATCTCACTGCAAAGAGCAAGAATGTGCGGCATCTATTCGGCACCACCATTACTAGCTTTACCGAATCTGACGACAAAGTGCACGTGAGCTTCAGTGATGGCCACAAAGACGACTTTGACCTCCTTGTCACCGCCGAGGGAACCGGCTCGAAAACCCGAAAACTCATGCTTGGCCCTGAAGCTCCGGATCCACGAAAGTTTCTAGGCGGCTACATTGGTTTTTTCAGCGTTCCGTCTGAGCCGAGGGACTCGGACCGATTTACATTCTGCTTTCTACCTGGAACGTTATCGCGCTTTATAGGGACAAGAAAAGACTGCCCGGAGCTGACGCGTGTATACATGCAAATGCGCGGTCATGATGATGCTCTTGTAGCGGCACATAAGTCCGGAAATTCGGCAGAGCTGAAGAAGGCATGGGCGGACTTATATGAGGGTGGCGGATGGGACTGCGATCGTTTCATGAATGCATTACGAAGCTCACCAGAAGCAGATGATTTGTACTCTACACTATTCGAAGAGATTTGTCTTCCAGAGCAAAGTTGGTCCAAAGGACGTGTTGTCCTTCTAGGTGATGCGGCGCATGCCCAGACTGCGAATGGGTTTGGGTGCACATGGGGCTTAGTGGGGGCTTATATTCTAGCTGGTGAGATAGCAACGCTGTACCAAGAAGATCCTAGTATAGCTGTGATGCTGGGAGCTAAAAAGTACGAAGAGATCTTCCGGCCGATATCCACAGCTCAGCATGGACAGAGCCAGTTCATTGAGTCATTGCTTGCGCCGCGATCTAGGTTGGGTATCTGGATGTTTCACTGGGTGGCGAGAATAGCGGCGTCGTTTCGATTGGATCAGGGTGCTGGACTAGACGGGAAGACATCCAAGTGGCAACTGCCAGACTATCCTGCATTGGATAAGCTTCAGAAATGAACGCCTCGCTTGTCATTGTCTAGGGTTGGGGGCAGTTAACAGATAGGACATTACTTCTCAGAATTACATCAACTCACCTCTATTATCGGAGTATTAGGGAGAAAGGCAAGAATAATGTTATTAATACTTCAAAATATGAGTTACGTTATTACACGGACACTACTATTCTGCGATAACTAGCACTTATGTTTATAGCAAAACCGCCTCCATGTGAGTCTTTATTAAGGTCTGGCTAGAAGAGAGCTTAGGGGTTATAACCCTATAAAGCCTAATTATAATATTAGTATATTAATAGATTTTATGAATTGAGGTATTAAGCGGTATTATTATAATAAAATAATATACTTAAAGCCTTCTTAGTAAGTAAGTATATATATTATTTATTATCATATTCAAAAATAACTAATTAGATTTTTTATTAGTTATTATTATTAGTTTTAATTATTAGTATATAAAAAATGTTTTATTTATTACTATTATTATAAAATATATCTTTAATTAAGTAGGAAATAATAAAGCTTATATTTCTATTTAACTTTTAAGTTAAATTAATAAAATAAGTAATATTATATAAAATATAGTTAATATATTATTTTATAAAGTAATAATACTTATATAGTAATTAATTTAAATTATAATATAGATAATATACTATTTTTACTTATTAAGTGTATTAGATATAAAATATTATATTTTAAAAGTAAAAATATTATATTTTCTATTATAATTAGAAGCAGACCTTAATAGTTGCCCCCTTATATGTTATATAAATAGTAGTTATATAATTATATATTAAGTAAAAATCTAAATATAAGACCTTTCCCTTAAAGGAAAAGACACGCGATATCAGTTGAGGCCCACGAGTAGCCACAGAGTACTACGCAGTAGCTAGTGTGTCAACGATCGACGGCAATAATGGCGGGGGAATTGAAACTAGCTAACGGTCCGTGTCAACACCGACACCTCGCTACCATTGATTGGTCCGCATCAGGGACAACGCCTGCAGGAGAAAAAGTCAAGTAACGACCCCGGACGCGGAGGTCTGGGGTAAAGGGTCAGGTTATCATAATATATATATTCATGTTCGCATTCTCCTCAGGTCCTGAGTCTCGTATCTCCCTGCACTCCAATATCTCCAGCATCTCGGCCCCGGAGAGTTTGAGAAATTGAGAGAGTTCTTTTATCTGTGACATTGTTTGTTCCAACAAAGCTTGGGAACCCGCCGTCGCCACCTTCGCCGACATCATGACAAACCGGTACTTTGGGTTGAGGGGAACTCCCCTCCTCGTATGGCTGACCGTGTGCTACACGGCTTCCATGGCCCTGTTTGGCTACGATCAGGCTGTTTTTAGTACGTGCAACCTGGATGTCTTCATCGAGGCATGCTTCGTTGTTGGAATCACTGCCTCTACACTGACTGACTTATCTTTTAGGCGGGATCATTGTTTCCAAAGACTTCCTCAAGACTATGAACCATCCAGATGCCAACATGCAGGGAACCATCACCTCACTTTACAATGTTGGCTGCTTTTTCGGTGCCCTCTCGGGCTCTTTTATCGGCTCGTACCTCGGACGCAAGGGATCAGTTGTCTGGGGCACTGCCGTCTTGGCCATTGGAGCCATTTTACAGATCTCGGCGTTCAGTGTGCCTCATATGATCGTTGGACGCCTAGTCGCTGGCCTTGGAAACGGTCTCAATACGGCGACCGCCCCCGTTTGGCAGAGTGAGACTACAAAGGCTGAATGGCGGGGTAAACTCGTCGTTCTCGGTCTCGTCGTGAACGTTGCCGGATTTTCACTTGCCAATTGGGTCACCTTTGGCTTCTCCTACTTGGAAGGCAGCATTTCTTGGCGGATCCCTCTCGCCTTCATGTTGCTCTTCTGCATCGTGATTCTCGGTACATCCACTTGGTTACCCGAGTCTCCCAGATGGCTCATCTCCAAGGGCCGCATTGAGGAAGCTGATGTTATCCTGGCTGATCTCCAGGGAGCCGGGTACACTACGTCAAGCCCCACGGTACTGGCCGAGCGCAACGAGATCGTCCGTGCTTACAAGCTTGAAACCGAGAACGCCATGACTTGGTCTCAACTTATCCGCGGAAATTCTGAAAAAGGCGGATCGAGAGCCCTGCGCCGCTTTCTGCTTGGTTTGGGCACTCAGCTCATTGTCCAGCTGTCCGGCATCAACGCCACCTCATATTATCTCCCGACCGTCCTGATAGAATCTGTTGGACTCGAAGAAAAGCTGGCTCGTCTCCTGACCGCTGTCAACTCGGTCCACTACATCTTCTTCTCATATCTGGGAATGATGCTCATTGATAAATGGGGCCGTCGTGGTGCGATGATCTACGGTAAGCAATAACGCACCTTGTCACTGGATGCAAGAACCCACAAGCTGATATTATTAGGAACTTCGGGTTGTTTCATATGCTACCTCATTCTTACAGTTCTCGTCCGGACTGGACAGTACACTACTGATGACGGATTGAAATACAGGGTGGGAGCTGCCTCGGTGTCTATGATCTTCCTTTTCTATGCCATCTTCGGCGCTGGCTGGCAGGGCACCGCATGGCTCTACAACACCGAAATCAACTCTCTTGCCATGCGAATGAAAGGCGCCTCAGCCAGTGTTGCTGGGCAATGGGCTGTTAACTATATGGTTGTTCAAATCACCCCTATCGGTATTCAAAACTTGGGCTGGAAGTTTTACCTCATCTGGGTCTTCATGCAGTTCTTTTCTATACCGATTCTTTACGTCTTTTACCCTGAGACTGCGAATAGAAGGCTCGAAGATATCGATATTGTATTCGAAGAGGGCCTGCGTATCTGTGTCTTCCTCGACAAGGAAGCTACCCAGGTCCAGCGGCCCTCTCGCTTCATCGCAATGGAGCAGCAGGAGGTTGAGCAGGTCACTTATAATGTCAAGGCCGGTAAAGCCGAGGTCGAACAGGTCGAGTAGTCTGTATCTTGTCCATTCTCCAAGGGACTTAGTTTGATAATTATTGCGTTGTTCCAAGCTGTGTTTTTATAAGAGGGCTATCCGCTGTGTAGAACGCTAGTCATGATATTGCTGGTTACCACTAGTTGCTATAGTTATGTGACCTTGTGGGGGGTCTTGAATTAGCCAGGCGATTTTCTGATTGATTAATCTAACTGCTTTCCTAAGCCCTGATACTATACAAAAGTAACTATGCCTATTCTTGTACTTCAGAAAGCTGCCATGTTCGATGTCGCGCATCCCACGTCTTATCCGCGAATTTCGGGTTCTCATCGTCGAAATTCTTTCGGTAATGCCTTTCCATCGTGGCAACCGCTCCGTTTGATGCCTTCAAGCAAGAAGTAGATGAGCCTTCACCATGGTTGTTCTTGGGTTTGTAATTATCAACCTTCTCCAGTCGCTCCTTTAGCGAGTTGTGTAGGACTGCTCTTCGAGGAATGTCGCGGCAAGTCCTCAAGTTAGGCCATCCTCCGTATGACTCCCATCCCTGGTCCTTATCTTTAGTGGCCGTGTCGTTGAGTTCCCAGCGAGGAATAAAAGGTAGGATTTCTAGGTAAATATACAGTCAACAAACCGTTCTTCATGGAATTGAAGATTGACTTACCCATGAATTTCCACATCAACGCCTTGAAAAGGGCTGTGTCGTACCCGATGGAAAGACAATCGTGCATGAATCCCTCAATAACTTGTTCTCGTACCTTACTTTCATCTCTCATATTCTTTCTGAATTGTTCTTTAACACTCAAGCACCAATAAACTGCAGACTGGGGGTCTCTCTTTCCCACAAGATCGACCTCCCGAATCATCCATTCAATCGCCATATCACTCATCTGTAAGCGATCGTCGTCAAGTTCAACCTTGGAGAGGTCCTTGGGTTTCAATGTGCTCAAAGAGTGCCAGATGCGCTCGAAGAATCCCATCTTATCGGGCGACTTCAGATCCAGCGCTGGCCAGCCACCACCAACGTCACCGTGGTTGTCGGGGAACCAAACTTCCTTGATGTCTTCGTGCGTGTGCTTGCCGTGATCATGGAAGTTGTTTTGATGTCCTGACCAAGAAGGGCAGGCTTGAACTTGACACGGCGCTCGTCGACGGCAACAGCATGACGAATGTGTTGTGCCGTGCCGGTCACCTCAACGGGGGCTGGTGCATTCTTCTCAACCACTGCGACAGAATTGACGCAGTCCCAGATGCCAAGGAAGAACACCTGAATATTGTCGTGGTTATCGAGAGACTTGCCTGAGTTGCGGCAGAAAGCCTGACCGAAAGCTCGAACCTTTTTATCCGCTATCCTTGTCTTTTTGCTTTTTTTGACTTTGGCAGGACCCGCAAGTAATCCGTCAGCATGTGCTTCCGGTGCTTCGTCCTCCTTGGGTAACATCGGATCTCTTTCATCGCACGACTCATCGTTATGATTGCCGTTTGCGTAGACGCCGGCCTTCTTACCGGTGCTTTTCTGCTGTTTCTTTTGCGCCTTGACACGATCGGCACTTTCCAACTCGAGGGAGCTCTGGTAGAGACGGTAGGCGAAAGGCACCATTTCTTCATTACCCTTGCACAAGAGACCGACCTTATTAATCATACGTGCCAGATACTTGGCTGTAAAGGTACCACGACTAAAACCAAAGATATAAATCTTTGCATCCTATGCAGATGTTAGCCAAAACGCTTTGTCATTATGTTGAATATCACACACGGTTTCGTAGTATCGCATGAGAAAGCGATAACCAGCCATGATATGAGCATCAAATGTGGTTCCAAATCCCAGATCGATGGTCTTTGAGATTGAACTGCGCATCTCGCCGAGAATAGTCTTGTTGATGGAAGTTTCATTGACATCGTAGGTGCCAATACCAGCTAATCTTATCGTTAATAAGGCTCATAGGAGTCAAAACTACGACGTACTTTGGTAGTAGTGGAACTGGTTGGGATGATTGCGTTCAAAGGTACGGAGGATTTTGACAACATTGGTATCGGCATTGGTACCGCTGAAAGTATTGCCGGTACCATCAAAACAAAGAATGAGCTTCTTGAACTCCCCAGAATCGGGCGAGTCCTGATTGAAAGGAGCAGCGGATGGCATGTTGTTGATATGGTTCGAAGTCATCTGAGAAGGTGTCTGCTAGCGTATGGTAATAAGAGGTGTTCAAAACATGCTGAGTGAAGAGAGGACACTTCAGTTCTCAGGGGAATGAGTTTCTTATCCCCCCATCCAAAAAGGAAACAAAACCGATAGCGCAGATCTTATCAGTCCGTATGCGACCGTTTAGTTCGTGCCGTGCCGCGCGTGCTTCTTCATTGGGACGACACACAAGCAAGTAGTCTGCTGAGCTAGTGGTAACTAGGGAATTTCAGCAAGCCACTATCGAGCGGGGAAACGGTTGGTTTTTGCGAGCTGAGATTACCCCGGTCAGGGCCTAGAATTTGTAGACATACCGGTTGTGAATTTTGTTTTGCTGCTTGCGCGTGGTATGGTCCCGGGAAATGGTGTTGAGAATTGTTATCACATTCCAGGCCATGTCTCAGTATGAGCTGAGTGCTCGGACGCAGAGTTTCAGCTCTCCATGATTTTCTGGGGCTGGCTGAGAGCGTGGACTCAAGAGGGACAGGGCTAGAATTGCACTCCGACGATAAGCAAATTCGCAACTGGTCTAGACATTGATTCGTGAATTACAGACATCGTCATGATCTTGCCTCGATCGTTGTAATTTGTGGATGAAAGAGCGCTTCTGTCACATGATGAGCGGCTCCAAAATTGAGTTTTTCCTGGATCTGGGATATCTACACAGACAAAAAAGAATTACAATGACAGGTATCTCTTGAGAAATTGCCATTGGCTATGTTATCCTATTGTTATAATGTTTTTCTTTTTGCTGGAGGTAGCTGTGGGGGCGATGGCAATCTTTGCCTTTCTAGTTAACTCGAAAGGTCGTCAGTGATCACTGCAGCCTACAACGCAGAAATCCTGGGTCCATCACCTTCAATCATTTCTGCCTCATAAACACTAACTGCCGCTATGGATCTCAACCACCAGGAGCCAAACGGCTCAGAATCAGAGAAACCAGTTTTATTCTTGTAAGACCTCTTGTTAAGCTGCGGCATTGCTTCTCGCTAATTGCTTTAGTGATATCGACAATTGCCTGTATTCGCGCAGTACGTCAATGTGAATCTGACATCATCCATGGACTAACGGCTGGCCAGATTACAAAGTACTGGAGCGCATGTCTGGACTCATCGACGACTATTTCAAGAAGCACCTGGGTTTACTACCTGAAGACGCTGAGCGACTGCATAAGGATTACTATCAACAGTATGGTCAGGCAATTGAAGGCCTGGTACGCCACCACCAGATTGACGCGCTCGAATACAACGCTAAAGTCGATGACGCGCTACCACTCGACGACCTGATCAAGCCAAACCCTCAATTACGACGATTACTAGAGGACATCGATACTTCAAAGGTCAGACTCTGGCTTTTGACGAATGCCTATGTCAATCACGGGCAACGAGTAGTGCGGTTGTTGGGTGTGGATGATTTATTTGAGGGATTAACCTATTGTGACTACGAGCAAGTACCATTTGTGTGCAAACCGCAGAAAGACATGTTCTTGAAGGCTATGAAAGAAGCTGGGGTTTCTGACACTTCAAAGTGTTACTTTGTTGGTGAGTTTGTCCTCAAATGGGACGTAGTTCAGCTACGGCTAACAGTTCATCAGATGACTCGCACAAGAACTGCGTTGGGGCACAGAAGGCTGGATGGACTGCAGTTCACTTTGTTGAAGAGGGCTTGCCTACGCCCCAAACACCAGCCTCCCAGTATCAGATTCGTAGTCTAGAGGACTTACGGTCTATCTATTCCGAGTTTTTCAAGGCCAAGGACTGAGTAGGTTAGATTATAGTCCAGTCGACTGGGTGACTTATTGGGACGTCTAAGAGCCACGTTTTGTGCTTCCTTCGGGAAGCCATGCGGAATGTACTAGATAGTAGATTAGCTTGGTGATTCATGCGCCATGTTCATGCAGACATATAACATTAGATTATCGACCACATCATCCCTGGCATTTCACGCTGCAACATCAGTTGTTCAGATTAGTGAAAATCACACAGAAAGAAAATCAGGGTTCAAAGTAATATATTTCATCTGAATCGCGCAGCTATGCGCCTTTTAGAACGCTGATATACCAGAATCCATCTCTCGACCCAGTAATGTGCATTTCCAGTTACGCCTTCGAGTGTTGCAAAAGGCTGGAGGCGTACAAGAATAGCAAGGGGTATATAAAGCTCTTCTGACCTGATAAAAACATGCCTCGCTTGAACAAATCCTCCGTTTGAATCGCGTTGCCCGTCTCCAATCACCAGGAGCTGATTGAGTCTTTTTCTACACTGGTCGAACTCGACTTGAGATTTATTCTAGGCGAAAGAGGTTACTGCTTATGTAGGCCGAATATTATTGGGACTTAAGAAACACTAACTGTTCGCGCCCCTAACTCTGCCTTATTGCATGTAATTACATCACAAGTTGGTCCTTCATACCCCACCATGTTTAATCCTATATCACCTAAGGCCATGAGCTACACTATAGGAGCGTGGCCCAGCGGAGTCGGTGATAAAAAGCTAGGTAGGAATTACGCCCTATATATCGTTGCTTAGCTGGAAGCTGCTGGTCGTGCCTTTCATCGAACCCTCTGACTTTTCGGAGAAGAGGAGCATCTCATAGAAATTGAGACTATGAACATGTTTGTTGCCTTGAAGGATAAGATGACTGGATGGAGAAAGCTTATCACAGCGCCGCTGGATAGAACTAACCTTGAGGGCGCGACGCGAGATCCCGTTCTTCGTCTCTCTCGCGAACGTTTATCCACATGGAAAATCAGCGAGCGAAAGTACGCTATGAGAGAATTTGCAGAGACTTCGAAAGAAGGCCGGTTAGCCGAAGCCTTTGGTGCCAGTGCTACTACTGTTGTCAGCCCAGTGAGGTCTATCTCCTGGAAAGGGTCATATCATCGATTGCGCTTTGAACGGAGACCAAGAGCCTAGAGAGCTCGCATTGCAGCTGAAAAGAATTGATCGAGGCTATCCAGTATTGTGGCGAAGACCACCGGTGGAGTCGCAATATATAGGCGAAATACCACGGAAATGTTGGAGGTCTTGACAAGAATCAAGTAGACAGTTTCAATTAATAAGACTATGTTTGCTTCCTTATCAACACCCCTGCCTGGGGATTGACAAAAAAGACTACCCACCCTCATCGCGTACATGACTACGGAGCACTTCACCTAATCTTGACGATCACTGCACCAACCCCAGATCCACTGTGCCACTGACGATGCGCTTCTTGGATATCATTCAGGTCCCAAACCTTCCTGATGGGTACACGAATTTTGCCCTTGCCGAGCAGATCAAGGAGAGCATTCGCATTAGGCTTGTACTCCGGCTGATCGCGATCAATGAGGTAAAAGTACGTTCGCTTGCTACGCCATGGGACTTTCCCTTTGAGTAGAAACTTAACCGTGGGCCAGACAGGCGATGCCGGAGCTTCACCGGTGAGAGACTGCTGATTAGCACCGAAGCCAACGACAATGCCGTGATCGTTGAGGATGTCATAGGACTCCTCAAAGCTGTCAAAGCCGATCGAATCAAAAGCGGCGTCAACTCCACCGCCATCTTTGATCGCTTTGATCCAATTCTTGTCCGTGTAAACGAATGGGATTCCACCTTGCTCTCGGATAGCAGCGTGGTTTCGTTCAGATGCCGTGCCGTATACCTTCGCCCCTTGCAGCTGTGCCAGTTTCATGGTGGCATAGCCCACAGATCCACTAATACCATGGACGAAGACCTTCTGTCCGCTCTCCACCTTGGCAACTTGGTGAACCATGGCATACGCCGTAGACCAGTCAAGAATAAGCGCAGTCACCTGCTGCAGGTCCAAGCCTGCGGGTATAGGGATCAGGTGTTTCTCGGGCAGATTGACCAGCTCAGCCTGCGCATCATATTTCGTTAAGCATGCTACAATGTCGCCAGGTTTAAAAATGTTGCTATTGGTGCCATTGGCTTTGACAGTACCAACAAGACAGTAGCCTGGGGTTAATGGAGGCTTCTGCTGCGAGGGGTAAGTACCACGCCTCATGTTGACATCAGCACCGGAGAAACCAGCATAAATTGGGGCGACTTGAACATGCCCACTAGCCGGGGCTGCTAGTGTGTCTTCAACGATCTCGAGCACTGAGGCATCGCCGTATCTGGGTATGACCACTTTGCGGTAACGGTTCGACATGGTGTAGGATGGTAAATAAGGAAGAAAATGATAGGAGCGGATTCTGGTGAAACACACTCTTTCTGGCAACAATACCTTACTTAAGTATTACAGACTGTGCGGAAAGTTTAAGGAGGGAGTGACAAACTTAGCAGTAGCGGGATGATACAGCCTCGCCTCTGCCTTGAGCGCCATTGCAATGGCCAAGTTTATGTCTTCGGTATTGCGAGGCTCCAATTTCTCCCCGTCGGCTTCCCCTTCCATCCGAGACCGTCTTCAATACAGCATGGCGTGGTTGATATCGTCCACTTTTGGTCTATTATTCAGCATCTTGGGACTTCAGATCGCGCTGCAAGATTGATGTGGGGCTGGCTTTGGTTGATTACTGATCATAAATCACGGCCGACGGGTTGACCTTTATGCCGACAATCGGAGCACACTCATAAAACATCGAATCAGTTCAGCTCAACTACAGAGCCTAGCTCATATGTCATGTCCAATTGCTCTCTTGGGGTAAGTAGACCATAAGCCTATTGTCTTGGAGGCTCAATCTTGGAGTAGGTTCGTTCGCACTTGGTACACTTATCGTATATCCTAAACAAAGTTACGGTACTCTATTTCATGTTCCCAGAAACCAAGGGCCCGTCTCTGGAGGAAATTGCCGTCAATTTCGATGGGAGGATGCAGATGCCTCCCCTGTAAGAAAAAGAATTGGATAGCGTCGAGCGCGCGGAGGTTGAGCACAAGATCTAAGAAGTCATTCCCAAAGTTGGCAAGCAATTGCTCTCAATTAAGATGTCCTTGGCTGTGCCCAGTATAAATCGTCATATTCTTATCTACAAGGATGACTCGTTTACATTTGGTGCCGAGATAAGGCCTCGATGAAAGGAATATTGACAACGATGGTAACGATGCAATTTGGGAGACGTCCAGTTCCGCATATCACTAGCCCAGCATACGATATCAGGGCAACCACCGTCCCGCGGTGTTTATCGTGGTTAGCAAAACACCGACAAAAAAGAAACACAAATGAGGTTCTTTCTTGTGGGTGGAATACATAAGCACTTACAGTGCGTTGGAAAAAAGCCTACTTAGCAGAGCATGATAGAAAAAGAGGAAAGAATTATTAGATTACTTCTAGCACAATACAATAGCGGCCATATTTGCACAGTCTCTATCGTCATTCACACTTAGGCTTTTTCCCCAACATTCGCTTGACCCAGCTTGAAAATACTTGCTTTGGTCTGCTTGTTGTCTAGTCCAGCTGCCTTCACCATGACACTGTCGAAGACAGTTCTGGGCCCGACTGCGTTCAACAACCACACGGTAAAAGCATTACTTCCTTTCCAAAGAAAGGAGCGTTTCCCGTCCATGATTTCCCCGACAACCTCGCGAGCAAATTGCTCTGGTGCCATTGTCTTTTCGAGATGTGTCACTGTTCTTTGCTTCACAGCAGCTTCTGCATCGCGGTAGATGCTCTCGGACCCGAAGTTTATATTATCGGTCGTCATCAACGGGGTAGACACCTCACCCATATATAGGGTGACGACCCTTATCCCTAGAGGGTGAACTTCGAGCCGAAGGGTATCCGAGTAAGCGGCGACGGCTGCCTTGGTCGCGTTGTAAGCAGAGGTGAACGGGCTCGGCAGACGCGCTAGGACAGAAGCTACATTTATAATGGCCGGCTCGTGACCTGAGGGCACCGAGGCTAGAAGAAGAGGAGTAAAGGCAGTGACCATCTCCATCAGCCCAAATACATTAATGTTGAAAAGGCTTCGTACGCGAGCGGGATCGGCTTCTATAGCGGGCGCTTCATATACTGATGTCAAGAAACGTTAGCAATCATGGCGTAAACGCCAGAATGGGTGGTTGACCTACGAGCACCAGCATTGTTGAACAATATGTCTAAAGAGCCCCCTGTTCGAGACACGATCTCTGACTTCAGTGCAGAAATACTCTCAGGCTGGGTCACATCTAGGGTAAGGATCTCAATACCCTTCTCGGCTAGGTTGCTCAAAGTCTTGAGCGAACGCGCAGTTGCAAAAACACGGAAGCCTTTGGATGCAAATTGGAGCGCAAGTGCGTTACCCGCGCTGCCCTGCGAACACCTGGTAATGGGAGATTAGTGCAAGTACGCGTTGACGAGAAGAATATACCGACACTCACCCGGTTACCAGTACGGATCGTTTAGATGATTCAGACATGACGTGGGAGGAGCCTAGAGCTACAATGGAAAAGATAATGATACCAGATTGTGAATCAGTCGCCGCATGCTGCTATTGATCTCATTATACCTCGAGGCATACCTTTATCTAGCTCTCGCCACTGCCATGAAAGCATGGCTGGAATTAACTAATCACGACAGACAAGAAATCCATTCCAGAGTTGAGAGTTTAATCTCGGCACAATAGTTCCTCCGTGTCGATGGGCTCCAAGCTGAGTAATGTCACAGTCATGTCAGTAACACGGAGAAATTATTAAAATGGCCTGGTTATCAGTAAACTCTCCAGACTGCTCTTGTCTATTTATTAATCTAGATCACTTGGGCCAACACGAAGTCTATTGCTCTCAGCCGAGGCATCATCACCAGGCCCACGGATGCCACACTAAGTGAACCTAACACGATCCAGCCAAACACAATCTTCAGTGAGAACTGCCGTAGTCTGTAACGTCTTTTACGCTGACAAATGCGCCTTCGCTGAGGGTCTTGTGGTGGCAGTAGTTCGGCCTGTCTGTGATGAATAAATTCCGACAAACTTACCGTATTTACTTTGCTATGGAGTTAATGCTCTGAGCCGACCGGGTCTTTATTGCAAATAAAATGCCTTGTCGTTTAATAAACATAATCTCGACCATTTTCGTGACTGGCCAGTCCTTTTGGTAGGAAACTTACTCCGTAGTAGTAAGACAGGCTATTGACTTGGGTTGTGCCTGGAAGTGTTCAAACATGAAGCCTGCAGGCAGAGGACAGGGGCCACCGCTATTTACGCGTATAGACTGGCATCATACGCGTATAGGTGACTCTACCCTAACTACGTCCACAGGGGTCAAAACGGGCTGGACTAGTCCGTTAGCTAATGCTATGTATACATAACTATTGGTTAGTGTTCAGAATAGACTCTGAGGGCATGGCTTTAGCGCAGATGACCAATCAAAATTGACATTGATATTCCGCTGTGGCAAATATACGGGCGGAAATGCAGAAGTTGGCCTTTGTGACCGACGTCCGCGGGCTGTAGGTACGATATAGTCCAGTGGCATACCGCATGTACGTAGCTGAACTTGATCACAAGGTTGACCTAGCTTAGTAGAATTGATTTGATTGCATATTCTCGTTCCAAATGACCCTCTGAAAAAACCCTTTGTTCACCTACCCTATTGATCGATTAGAGTGTTGGCCTTTGCTGTTGTTATTGCTGCGCGTACACATCCAACAGGTCTCGCGGCTTGTCACATGTGACGGATTCCGAAACAAAGTTTGGATGGTTTATAATTAACATTCACTAATCTACAGAAATTCTTGATCTAACAAAAGTCTCCGTTGCCGGGGGACCTTCTCGAGCCTCAACAAGGTCACTGTCTGTGCAGAGAAGTCCGTTGCGCTGAGTATCTCTACCAAGGAAGAGGTGTACCATCGTAGTTTTGGAAAGTCCCACTAAGCTTGCTTGTGGCATTATCAATGGTCTTCACCATGGACGTAACGCTGGTCTCAACACTGATGGCCCCCAGATCAGAAAGCCGCAGCGTAGATCCTTTTATGGCACTGGCGGCCAGATCAGTCTCTACTAGGCCAGGGTGGAAGACGAAACTAGTCAACCAAGGCTCTTCGAAGTGAAGACGACGAATGAACCAGTTCAATGCCGCCTTGCTGCCACCGTAGGGGCTTTGAGTTGCGGGGAATGCTGCCAAGAGCTCCATGGAATTGATCGAACCGATGAGAGTTGAGATGGCGACAAAAGTCGGACTTCCAGTCTTGCTGGCCTGTAGTAGGTCCGCGGTAGCCTGGAAGAGCACTACAGGACCAATAGTGTTGACTTGGAAGTGCTTGTTGATGTTGTCAACAGCTGTCTCGCGGACGCGACCTCCATCGCTCGAGATACCGGCATTGGCAATGACGATATCCAAGGAGCTGATACCGTGCTCCTTCTGCAGTATGGCAACGGCTTGGGCAGCGTCTGATGGTACGCTGGAATCAAGCTTGACGATGATGAGCTTTGAGCCCTTACCCGTTGGCAGATCGAATAAGGCCCGTGAGGTGGCGTGTTCAGGGTCGCGCACGGCAACAACAACGGTAAGAGAGGGTCGGGCCAGGAAAGTCTGAACGAAGCCTTTCCCAATACCCCGGTTTCCACCGGTGATAAGAATAGTAGAAGGAGTAGTCATGGCGAAGTTAGGAAAATATATGTAGTAAGTGTGAGAATAACCGAGGACAAGAAATAGTTCGAGAAAGTAGAGTAGCTACTTTTGTCGCTTGAGTCTGGGGATCCCTTTGACAATAGGGAAGCCATCATGATATAAATACACAGTCTGGTCAATACTGAAACCGAGTACATCGGCTTCGGGAGTGAAGTCCTCCCGCTTTGTCGCAGCTCTTACAACATGTCCGACATGGGAGGATTTGTTGTTCTTTCGCATCATAGTAGCTGTAGGCATCGAGCAGACTCGGACATTCCGCTCGGCGGAGCTTGTGTTTCAATGGGCCAAGCTCTGCAAGTTGACTAACCTTCGTCCGGTCGTCCGTGGATTGAACCGTCAGATGTGTAATCATGTAGCATGACATAGTGTGCTAATTATTCGTTGACCACTGCATCAACCGATTTCGCTTTCCGGGCGAAATCATCAATCCGAGTCGGGAAACCAGTGTCATTCCACCGTCCCACGATTAGTGATCTAGTCTAGCCTTTGCTTCACAATCTTTCAAGAGGATCCACCTCAGGCCGAGGCAGGGGGGCATTGTTTAGGAGCCATCAGTCAAGGATCAGCGCCTACTCAAAATGACTTGAGAAAACACTGACTATATTTCGGCCAGGTTTCCCTTCGAAGAAAAAAAAGAAAGCTCAGGTTCTGGACGGGGATATCGCCTACGTGGATACCGATGCTTCGGGCGGACCGGTCGCCGTATTCGTGCAGGGCAATCCGACATCCTATTATCTCTGGCGTAACGCTATCCTACATATCTACGGAAAAGTACGCTGTGTGGCACCTCATCTGATCGGCTTTGGCGACTCGAGTAAGATCACTGGGCTTGAATACAGCGTCGTCAACCATCAGCGACAGCTAGATGCATTCCTCGATGCAATCCTGCCAACTGAGCGGCTTACCCTCGTTGTGCATGACTGGGGTTCCGCTCTTGTCGCCACGAAGACCGATTTGATGGTCTAGCCTTCATGAAATTCATATCGACCGCCGATAGTTGGGAGTCGCTCCCGCAGCCCATGGCTGAAAACTCCTGACTGTTCCGTGACTCGACCCTCGGTCACGATTTGTTGATCAACAAGAATCTCTTCATCGAGAATGTCTTGCCTTTCAGCATCGTCCGCCAGCTCACTGAGGGAGAGATGAATATCTATCGCCAACCATTCCTTGAGCTGTCGTCGCGAGAGCCTCTTTGGCGCTTTCCCAACGAGATTCCGATCGAAGGAGAACCCGCAGATGTGTGGGACGAAGCTCAGACGTGTTTGGCATGGCTGTTCGAAACCGAGCTTCCTAAACTCTTCTTCTGGGTCACACCTGGTGGAACTATCTCAAAGAAGAGAGCAGTGGAGTTTATAAAAAAAAAGCGGAATACCAACAGTGTTTATCTTGGACGTGACGTACACTTCCTCCAAGAGGATCATCCACATAGAATTGGGCGTGAGATAACAAAGTGGTTACCCTAAAACAGCTAAGGAATAGTGAAGGGTCCTCGGGGAAAGCGAGAGAGGTAAAGCACTTTACTATCATAGTCTTTCATTCTCTATTCATACGACCTTAGAAACTTACGCGATCACTCCGGTGTATTTGAACGTGTATACTTGAAGGGTGTCAGTTACTTTCTCTTAGACATCAGATCTAAGTCTTCCCTTTGGTCTGTTAGTTCGGCGACGAAACCTGCTGATACCGATTAGATGTTGTGACGGGAGTCTAGGGCCATCAACACACAAATCTAAGAATTTTAAGTCTTTCTCGTTATTGTTTTATCGCTCCTGTTGACTATGAAGAACTTATGTAGCTTGCTATGATAGCTGATCTATGTAGTTTATGCTTTTGCGTCTCTAAAGTTAATGAGAGGACTGCGTCAACAATAATAAAGAACACGACTTTTTGTGATAGCTGATCACTGCTACAGATGTAAAGCGGTTGACTTTGGCTCACACAGCTGCTCCTATAGGTTGGCAAAAAATGACATTTGTAGCTTCGGGTACATAGTTTTAGCCATCTTACACCCATACAAGCTATGAGCGTCAAATCCTAGTCAGTCTTTTTGTCTATAAAGTGCTGATGATTTCTCCACCTCCTTATTTTCAATATATACAGGTACCCTATTCAATATCTCGAAGAGATGGATCGAGGCCACACATTTGAAAAAAAAAATAAAACAAATAAAAAAAATAAACTGTTTATTTACACAATGAAGTTTCATGCCTTATCTTCAATAGTGACTGTTATCTAAACTACTGATGGGCAAGGCTTGAGTGACGATGCGAAGTACTAGCAATACTTCATAACGAAATCAAGAAATTTCATCTACGGTATTTTCCATCGTTCACGCAGTCACACATAGCTTGTACTTTCGATGCTGAAATAATAATAGATATATGTTCGTTGTGGGCACTTCTCCTGTCTGACATTAAATATCAGTCTTCATGAACTACTCAAGGCTCTTGATGACCCGCTGCACAGTCTCTTCAACTGTTTCGGAGGGGAGTCCCAGCTCCTTGTTCCACTGAGCAGTGCCAAGATGTGTATGATCCTCTAAGGCTTTTTTGCCAAAAACGAGCGAACCAATCAATTTCGCACCTCCGTTGTCGACGTCGCCCTCGCTCAAGAGCTTGAACGCCTCCGCTCTCACCACATCAACCGGGACTTCAGTTCTCACCCACTCAGATCTGGTGGCCCTCTCGAGAACAGCAAGGACCTCCAACTGAGTAGTAGTAAATGACTCGACAGAAACTAATTTGTTAGCCGTCTTGGCAGGGTTAGCAAGGATAGAAACGAGAGCACGGCCAACCTGTGCTCCGTTACTAGTGGTAAACTTGGTGTTGCCTCCGTCGAATAGTTGAGCCTTCTTGTTGATCAGGTCAAATCCCCAGATACCCAACGGGAGTCCCTAGACGCCGACGGTATCAGTGAGTGTCCAAAACGCTATGTGTCTTTAGTATTTACCCAATCAAATAACGGTCCCGTGATCAGCCCAGTCCAGCTGATAGCATCCTCCCTGGATTTTAGATAGTCCAAGTACTTCTTTTTCGCTTCGAAAAAAGGCACAGCGGCTATAACAGCAGGGTTCTGTGCATATTAGCGCGCCGTGTCCTTGTCGGCTCTCCTAGTGTGTGAAATTACTGACCGTAGAGTCAGACCCATACTCGCTGGGGATAAATCTCTTGACACCAGCTGTGATGGCGGCTTCGATAGCAATAGTCTGAGCCGCTAGAGAGACAATCGGGATGAAGCTAATGACGGCATCTTTGCCTTCAAAAACCTTGGCAAGGGACTCTACATCGAAATCGCTTTTAACAACATTGACTCCTCCAGGGAACGTGGCTTGCGACGTCGTGCGAACGACAGCAGTAACACCGAGGTCTGAGTCAAGGAAATTTGAGAGTGTCAACTTTCCCAGGTTGCCGCTGGCCTGCTTAGTCTCAGTGCCGTGTACTTCAAAGGAGACTTCACCGTGGGATATACGTACACCGAGTAGAACAACACTCCTATAAGACATAGCGTTGGGTCAAAGGAACTCTGGCCAGATAGTAATTTAAAGGTTTATGTAGAACGGGGATACAGACGTTGTGAGCGAGATTCCACCAGATTGATAGTGATGGACGTCAGTTCATATAGTAGAAGACCTTGCAGTATGCGTAGCCGCACACTGCTCGACCAGCATCGTAGTTGATCTAGTTCTAGATCCTTCGCACATGTCACAATACGTAGAGTTAGCTCGATGCGCTGACAAATCCATGGGCATGGTCGAGAAGCGGGAGTATAGCAACCCGAAATACGAAAGCGGTGTGTCTTGAACACCGGCGTATATTGGTAGTCGGGGTGGCCAGGCGAGCGGAGGCCGAAACTCTGTTGCAAAACTAAACCTCAAAGAAAGATGAAATTGCATTACTTTACATGCTTTCGGCCTTATTTTTAAACAAGGTCCTGCCTTCGACCGATAAAACCGCACATTACGGCTGCTTGCCGACTCTGCATACATCAATCAATAATCGGTTTTAGGCTCTCTCACGGACGGACTTGAATTGAGCCGGTGTCAAAGCTTGAAAGTGGGTTCGGTGCAATGTCATGCCGCTACTAATTGCCTAACACAATTTGGAAGATGCTTAACTAATAGCTCCTCGCCCGAGAAGTACCGCCTAATTGTCTCCTTGATAGGCGCTCGAGAGCGTCTTTGATCGACTCGTTCTGCCTATCCTTCAATCTCATAATAGAGTCCCGTTACTTCCTCGAAACTCAAGTAAACAAACAAGGCGATCGATTGCCATTCTTCTCTACGATGACTTCTTCAATAACACAGCCAATTACGCTAAAGAGTGGCCTAGTGCTACCAAACCGAGTGGCGAAGGCTGCTATGGCCGAGAATCTAGCAGACAAAGACCTTTTACCCACTGATAAGATCTTTTCTGCGTATAAGATGTGGGCAGATGGCGGTTGGGGGCTTGTGATTACAGGTAACTCCAACCTTTCGCAGACGTCATATGCCTCTCGTGTTTAACTTGTGTCAGGAAACGTTCAGGTTGATCCACGACACTTAGGCCAGGCTGGAGACATCGCGAACAATGACTTGATCGACAGGACGCGTACCCTTGAAAGCTGGAAGAAGTGGGCCTCGATCTGTAGAGCTGGAGGGACACCAACTGTGGTCCAGATAAGCCATCCAGGTCGTCAGTCTCCGGCTGGCGCAGGCACACGAGGCATCTTCGAGAAGACCCTTGCTCCAAGTCCAATTCCCTTGCGTCTCGGTAAAGGCCTGTTCGCGGCCTTAGTCTCCAGGCTACTCTTTGGTACGCCAAAGGCCATGACGGTCCAGGAGATTCTCGATGTGCAAAATCGGTTCGTCGACACGGCGGTTCTTGCAGCCAATGCTGGTTTTGACGGAATAGAGCTCCATGGGGCTCACGGTTATCTGCTCTCCCAGTTCTTGAGTGCTAGCACTAACCAGCGAATCGATGAATACGGTGGGACAGCCGTGGCTCGGGCCAAGATTGTCGTTGATATCATCAAGGCCATCCGTCTTGCTGTGCCAACAGGCTTCACTGTTGGCATCAAGTTTAACTCTGTTGACCATCAATCATCTAGCGCATTGGAAGACTGTGTGGAGCAACTACGACTAATCTCAGAGGCTGGCATTGACTTTCTGGAAATCAGTGGCGGTAGTTATGAGGAGCCAATTGTGAGTCCACTCTTGTCGTGGCATCAAAGCCGAGGCCCGCTAACATTTCGCCCAGGGTATCGAAGACCCTGAGAAAATTAATCGTGTAAAAAAGTCGAGTACTTCAGCACGAGAAGCCTTTTTCCTCGATTTCGCGGCTGCAATTCGGCACCACTTCCCGGGTCTACCACTGATCGTGACAGGCGGATTTCGCAGTCGAAAAGCGATCGAAGGTGCTTTAACAGATGGTACCCTGGATATTGTTGGGCTCGCACGCCCGGCAGTGTTGAACCCTTCGGTCCCGTCAAACACCTTGCTGGATATGAGTAAAAAGGTCGACGAAGCACGAGCTACTGCTATCTCTATCGAGACACCCTGGTTGTTAAAGAAGCTTGGGAACTACGTCATTGGGGCTGGCTATGAAACGGTAAGTTGATTGTTCCGCATAGAAGACAAGAAGCTAACAACACGGCTTAGGCTTGGTATGTAAAGAAGATTGGGACACTAGGTAGCGCCTAATACAGTCGGGATCTGATTTGTGAAGAATCAAACCCCATTTCATCTTGAATATGGTGTCAGAAGCTTGTAAAATGTGCTTCCTCCCTTATGATCCCTGAAAATGCTCTTCGGTCGAAGGAGTTGTTTGTGTGGGGTAGAGGATCACGTCTACATATTGAGCTAGACCTGAGGGCAGTGAAAAAGAAATCTCAGACATGAAATCGCACTCATATATGAAAGCGATCCAATAGAGATGACAGAATGCTTCTGAATATCTCTCTGATCGTTGTGCCTCGGTCAGGATCTGCGCTTGATATTAGCATCAGGATCTTAGAATCGCACCATGGCACACGTGAAACCTTTTGATCAGAGTCGTGCACTACAAGGTTACGTCGAATTAGATACAGCCCGAAGGGGCAGGAAGGGAAATTTTAGCGATAGCCTACCTTACCAGCATGGTAAATTGGGCTGCTTCAACACTGATGTTTGTAGAAGCGTGGCCGAGTACCAACTGGACTCACGCCACAGATGTTGACCCTGCGAGTAAGGGAGTGTCTCAGCCCCCTAGTGGGAGTGGAACATAGCGTATCATTATATTTGATCTGGCCTCGGTCACCTTGAACAAATGAGCCAAGACAGAGGACTTGTAGTAACAGACAGTACTGGGCTGGCGAAGAGTCCTTATTCAAACATGCAATTGATTTCGCCGGCAGGATTAATGTGACCCAATAGGATGTCGATAAGGGCATGTCCTGTCTCCCAACCACCGTACCAGGTGTGAAGTTCAAGGGATGTGGCTGAGGGCAGTGCCTACAGTGGCTGTGCTCGGTTAATAACAGGGCGAGCCACATGCTGACACAAACCGCCTGAAGCCTAACGCGTCTTACCTACCATTCACAACACCACGACAAATCCATATCTACTATCAAACAAAATAACACCAATAATTTTTTCTTAATGACCAGGAAATGCAGTCTCTGCGGAGTCACCATCTCCAACGAGTGGGAAGGGCTCTGGCTCCAAGAGTTCCGCGCGAGTTAGTTCTCTACAGGCAGGTCAGGCCAAAGATGTGCGCTGCTAATATCTTGTGCTTAAGTATATTGTGAGGGTGACTTTAGACGACCCCGCAGAGTCAAACGGTCCGGAGTTGGATTATGCAACGCACGCTTCGAAACATTTGGCGTCGCTCCAGCAGCCGCAGGTTGTCGCTATGACGACCCTTCTGGATCAGGCCGGACTGTTCTGGTGCGCACGCCTCGATGTGCTACACCTGATTTGGCATGGGGTTTCCAATTTCATGCTTCCTGTTGGGAGATCATTGGTATGTCCTGGACCTACTACGTATCCCAAGATCTTCGACAAGTCAGCTCTGACAACTATAAAGAACGCAGTTGCTCGGGTACGGACGGATTAAACATGCCGTCCTTTTTCGAGCTCTGTCTTTCCATGCCAGATCGAGACGGGCTCCTAGATTGGGGATACAACTATGGTAAGGGAGTAGCTACTTTGGACTCGACTGAGAAGATTCCTACTCTACGAAGTTGCTTCTCAGCTCGCTTCCCTGAGATAAATACGGATTGCCTATCGGATCCCTTCAACCCCACTCCCTTCGAAGAGGCTTTCAAACATGCCGCCCCTCTCAGGAGCGGTGCGTTTCAAACATGCCTCAATACTGAATATCTCAGCATGGAGAATGACCCATTCTCTTACTTACCACCTGAACTTCGTCTCATAATTGCCACACTTTCACATAGCCGTGATGTACACTCTCTGCGTCTTGCGTCACCCGCATTCGCCAGAATGAATCTCTCCGAAGCATTCTGGGCATCACGCTTCCATTATGAAAATGAGTTTAACTTCATCTACGGAATCATCGATGACCCGCCAAAGTCGTGGAAAGCCGCATATTTCGCTGTTCTCAACTCAAGAGCTTTGCGCAATCGAAAACGCGTCTGGACAATGGCAGATACTATTTATTCGATGCTCCGACAAATGGAAGATTCTGAATGTCACGGACGCCCGCAGCTAACTTTGTTCGAGAATCGTGTACCCAGCGATCCACGAGACTCTCGCGACCAAGATAACAATAAGGTTGATTGGATCAAGGGATCACGATGTCTTCATCGCGGAGCTTTCGAAAATGGCTGTCGAGTCACGCGAGCTCGGGTGCTTGACTTTAAAGAACCTCTTCAAGTCAAGGAGATGTCTGTATCTTTTGTCAATACACCAGCTGGCAGATACATTTCTGGTCTGCGTTTCGTTGACGAGAATGACAAGCATCATTCTCTTGGGTATATGCACGAGAGTAAAATGGTCCACCTTGCACTCCCCACGTCTCAGTGTATCCAAGGATGGGAGGTAGCCCTATGTACTAAGGGTGTCAAAGGAATCGCAATTGTCACTGAGGATGGAACGGTGTCTGCTTGGGCAGGCGAGTGGGAGAATCTCCCAAAATGGCTTGTGGCCGACGTCACGTGGGTTACTTCAATCCAGGCCGAATTTGATGTAAGTCCCATACCCTTACCTATCGATTCCATAAAATGTGTGTTTTCTAACGTTTTAGGCACTTAAAATGGTTTCGTTGAGTCGTACCAAACTGGCTTCATGGGGAAGCCATGAAGACTGGCGCAACAAATGCCTTTGGTCCCCTGAGGTACCGCCCGTCGGAACGATCTTCGACAGGGTGCTGGGTAACGAACCGCCCAAGTCAAAGAACTTCGATCTACCGATCACGACTGTTTTCTTTGGCGAGGCAGATGGCCGGTATTCCTCGAGCCTAATAGAGATCGTCGCTTGGATCTGGGACAAGTATTATATCACTGGCCTTGAATTTCACTTCACTGATGCCTCCCACAATCGACAACTGGGCCATGTCGGTCCTGTTGGAGAAGACTTTCCTATAAAAAGAAAGTTTGAGGAGGGGCGCGATGGTAGAAGATCTGTCGAGATTCACGGTCCCGATGGTGAGGAGTTGACTGGCCTCGAGGTTGAGCAGGTAGCTGGGTGTGTAGTTGGCTTAAAGGTTTGTCCCCAAGGAACCAAGGCGATTACATCAGGGATTCTTGCTGACTATTGTAGATAAAAACCAGCTTCGGTCTGTCTGCCTGGCTCACCCGAGCTAGTCGGATGATGAAACCGGAATGGGCTGAAATCGAGCCAAGCGGCTCCAGGGTTGTCGGCGTGCATGCCACATGTGTAAGTGATTTTTTACATACCGTCTCATCTCTGTGTCTTTGGGGCAGCAGGGCTGTGCAAAATTAACGGAAAACTGACTTAACCTCGTAGGGTTTCCTTCTTCGAGACTTGGGCTTGATATCAATAAACCCCGAAGTTACCGATGAGTAGGGAGAAGTGACGCACTGTGGATATATAGATCATGATTTCTGGAAATTGTTGATCGGATGGCCATTTCGTCGATACCTTTGTGATACCTAAACGTGGCGTCGAATGCAGAAACGTAAAGCCGAGACAAACACACAGTCTTGGAAGTTCAACCTCATGCCAACTTTGCCGTGATTTTGCTCTGTCGTCTTCTGTAAGATATATTCGCCAGCAAGATTTACAATCATCGCCTTTGGCATAGTCTCGCTTGGATTAGACGTCTTCTGTCCATCAATCCAGCTCGTGTAGTATCCGCTCTCGACTTACCTCCGGCAGCACTCCCTCCTGTCCGAGGCAATGACCTGGCGGCGATTGTCATGTTATCTTGCTATAACCTCAATGCCTATCAAAATTAAACATCCTTTCATGTCGCGATACTTCCGATGAGGTTGCTTACGGCATTTTGCTTTCGTTCCAGGGCTGGCGAGCTGCTTTGCTCTGAGAGGGTGCTGGGTCCGTTGCTACGGCGTTGTCTTTGTGGCGGAAATGGGGTTTTGAACAGAGAAAAAGAGGGTAGTCGCTCGATGGAGAGTTATTGTTTGGTCAGAATTCGGGCTTGACTCTGGTAAAAGTATGGATTCAGCAACTGGGCGGCCCAAGCTGCGGCGATATTCGGACATCACGAAGTTGAGGCGACATTCGGTCGACAAATCGCCAAATCCGAGGGCGCGATGATCCGGCTTATTGATCTCTCCTCATTGGAAACGAGAACGCGCCCTGCAGCTTTTACATGTGTCACTAAGTGAGTCACTGACATGATCTTTCAGCCATCAGAAGCCTTGATTGATGTCGAGTCGCCGACTCCGTTAAATACGCGTCTAGCACCGAGACGGGAAATTATCCCTGCAATCAAATGGCCGGACCTGTAAACCCCTTGCATTCTCCACTTTAACGAAACTGCCCTATCGCAAATGGTTAGCTCTGGCCCCAAGACGCCGAGGCATCTTGATACGCCTTATTCCCCACATCTTATCTCCGGACCCTCAGAGAAAAGAAGAAATCGTCACTCATTACAAATCCTCTCTCTTTTTCAAACTCCGTGGAGACTTTAAATACGTCTTTCGCCTCTGATGATGCAGAATCCGTTTGACATGCCATAAGCCGTCATCCTTCAACAACCTCATTGAGCGTCAACACCAACGGCACAATGACTGAGAAAGAGGTTCCTCGCCAAGAGGATTTCCGCCAACCATTTCCTGAGCGCGGCGACCCTTATGTGGATATCGAAAAGAATGCATCTACACCAATCGACAACGACCACCACCCAGACACCCAAAATGCTCTAAAAGACGACCAAAACGTCTCGGATCTCAGCGATCAGACCACCGAAGCAGGTAATCAAGATGACGAGCCAAGCGCCGAATGTGCCTCTTTTGAAGTATCCTGGGATGGCGACAATGATCCCCTGTGTCCAAGGAGTATGTCCAGAATGCGAAAATGGATCATCGTTTCTATTGCGTGCCTTGGCAGTCTCTGCGTGTAAGTTAAACGGCTCTGTGTTTACTCTGGCGAATCTTGCTGATCGGTTCTAGAACATGTGCTAGCTCAATCTACACAGCTACCTACGCGCAAATGAACGCTGAATTCCACTGCTCCCAGATCGTCGCGACCCTGGGTCTCTCAACGTTTGTCCTAGGAATTGCTCTGGGACCCGTACTAACCAGTCCTCTGAGCGAGTACTATGGTCGCCGACCCATTTACCTCGTTTCCTGGGCCATGTTTATTATCTGGACGATTCCCTCAGCGGTGGCTCAGAACATCGAAACCATGATCATCTCGCGTTTCTTCACCGGTTTCGCAGGGAGCAGCTTCCTGAGTGTCGCAGGTGGAACCGCGGGGGATGTTTTTGAGCGCCACGAGATTCAGAAACCCATGAGTCTTGTATCCTTGGCGCCTTTCATCGGACCTACCATTGGTCCTCTGATGGGTGGTTTCATCAACTACCACGTTGACTGGCGATGGACCTACTACGTCATGATCATTTGGGCAGCCTTCATTATGGCCGCGATTATCTTCTTTGCACCAGAAACGTTCCACCCGATTTTGCTGCGCGAGAAAGCTAGGAAGCTTCGCAAAGAGACTGGAAATAATGCCTACATGGCACCAATGGAGCATGTGCACAAGCCCATTCTCGAAACGCTCAAGATCTCGATCCTTCGACCTTTTCAGCTTCTCTTCCTTGAGCCAATGTGTCTCTGCTTAGATCTCTACTCGGCTATTCTTCTTGGTATTCTCTACCTGTTCTTCGGCGCATTCCCTCTTGTTTTCCGAACCAACCACGGCATGAACTTGTGGCAGGTTGGAATGACCTTTTTGGGTATTCTGGTTGGTCTTCTTTGCGCAACGGCTAGCACTCCCCTCTGGGCCAAACTCCGAATGCGACTATTGGCAAAGCAGGAGAAAGAGACTGGAAAGGCCATCAGTGAGCCTGAGTATAGACTGCCCCCGACCATTCTCGGGGCTGTTCTTATTCCGATCGGTTTGTTTTGGTTTGCCTGGACGACATATGCCAGTGTTCACTGGATTGTTCCCATCATTGGATCTGGAGTCTTTGGATGCGGGTAAGTTTTTGCAGTCTCTAATACCTCCTGAACGTGCACTAACATCTGTGCTACAGAATGTTACTGGTTTACACTGGAATCTTCACTTTCTTGGTCGACGCGTATCCCCAATACGCCGCATCTGCTATGGCAGCCAACAGCTTTGCCCGATGCTCTTTCGCAGGCAAGTTCCATCTCCGCCCCGCATTACGGTATCCAGTTTCTGACAGTCTTACAGCCGCCTTCCCACTCTTCGGCATCCAAATGTACGAAAAGCTCGGATTCCAGTGGGCTTCCAGTCTGCTTGCCTTCTTGACAGTTGCCATGGCGCCGTTTCCTTGGCTGTTCTTCAAGTACGGAAAGCAGCTCAGAGCCAAGAGTAAATTCGCCGTGCATATTTAGAGTTACATACCCGGGGAGTAATGACAAGATAGATCGAGTTAATGGAATGAGCAGGTCTAGTCGGGAAGGTATTGAAGACTGCTCGTATGGCATAACAGAGAAAGCATAGAAGTGTTAGACAAAATGGCTATAGTTGACAGCATACATTAATAGAATTAAACTTGTATCTAAAGATCTGGCTAAATACGGTAGACCCGAGGCTGCTTGATAGTCCCCAAGTAGAGAATGCCAAAGTCTAGAAGCCCAGAGTATCTGGCGGTGCAGCACCGAAATTTGCAGGGAGCAGTGGACACAGACCATGCTGCAAAAGCAGATCAACATCAATTGTGTCTTGAGCCCAGAACGAGTCAAAGCCAAATTGATCAGCAGGCTGTGATAGCAAGTCACCCGCCTGCTGCTCTCCCAATCCTGTCCTGTCAACATTAGATAGTTGAGGATTCGACGGATCTCCCTGGTTGTTGTTAAACACATCTACAGTCTCCTCTGTATTCTGAGATTCAGATCTTCCAGGCTCTGACACAGGATGAATTCTTGAGTCTTCGTTATTGCGATCGTGGTCTGCGATGCGAGATGTCACGTCGACTATCGACCCAGCTGATAGAGCTGATCCTTGGTCTGTCAGCCTTCTCATGAGATTGACAAAGAACTTCATGATCCATAGTCCAACAGGCCAGGACTTTGCCAATTCACTCAGTGCAAGTATACATTGACGCGACTTGTTACCTGCTAATTGTCGTCGGATGGGGTCTTTGCGACAGATGACGAGTGTGTGGATTGAAAGTGCTCCAAACACCGCTGGTACACTAGAAACAATTAGAATCTACCACTTCCGTGAGATTGGAGGAATCGTACATGTGCATCTGACTGAACTTTATTGTCCCAACAGCCAACAAGTCCTCAGTCATGCGGGTGATACAATCAGCCGCTCTTCGCGCCCAGATATCTCCTGCAGCTTCAGATGGTGACAAGTCTTCAGTTTCTTTTGGCCTGAATAAAAGGATGTAGTAGTTTCTATCTTCCCGTTAGATCACTTAACATCAGCTCTGGGCTTGTCACTTACTGGTAAGCCATGTGCAACATGGTAGCCCAAAAAGGCGCACCCAATGTTTCATCGGGCGTTGATCTCTGCATACACCTAGGGAGCTGCGATTCCCACTCCTCGAGTCTATTCTTGAGGTGAGTGCCACCGTATCGATCCGACGCAGGGCGGCGGGGACTGTATTCTGCAATAACAATATCGCCGACTGGTCATGTCAGTTAAGCTGAGAGGTATCTTGTAGTGATGGCTTACGTATTTCTGCCACCTTTGCCATCTCCATAACGTAAGATGCGTGATAATCTTTTTGCGGGGGTATAAGAGGGTCGTTGATGCCATCATCAAAGTAAAAGTCGTCCTCGTTGAGAGGCTCAACATCACAGTCTTCATCGCGGATTCGACATGGCCGACCTAGACATGCGGCAGTGTGCCTATCTCGCGTCTAACTAAGTCAGTATCAACAACTTCTATTAGAAACATGCGTCATACATATATAGACCACCAGATCCGCTTCCGTAAGGACCTTTTGTCTGGACTCAATCTGGATGTAGCCGGGCTAGAACCTTGTCAGTATCAACCGCGTGTAAAGGAACAGTCTACCCACGAGCGATGCATCCCTAAGGACTGTGCGTAAGTAGTGGCACATCCTAACCAAAACCAAGAATCCTTCTGGTCTTCTGGCCCATTCCACCAGAACCCCAACAGGAAAAGGGCCGCGGCGATGATGTTGCGATCAGTTTCGTGATCAACATCATAAAGCGTCTTTGCATGAAGGTAGTGATACTTTCGCGCAGCATTTCGATCGCTGAACCCAGCCGCTTGAATAAGGCTATCGTCGCAGAGAATAAAAGTCACGAGGTACATCGTATGCAGAAGCATCGGCGATGCCTTTCCCTGGTTGTACAACTCTGAGAACGAGCGTCTGTCAAGAACTGGATAAGGCGGGTGCAAGATGTCGAAAAAGGTATAGACAAGCCGGTCAGATATGTCTTTAGGCGGCATCACCAGCGCATCTTGTACGCTCAGTGGCTCAACTTGAGGTCGGGTGGGAGCGACTGCTCGGTCAACTATGGAAGCCGGTATGGGATAATGCACCTTGACAGGCTCGCTGACTCCACCTCTAGGACTACATATCATCTCAACGATGTATGATAAGCTGTTTGAGTCGCCGAGAAAATATGATCGATCATTGACTTGAGACAAGCTGGATTGAATTCGTTGATGGCCATCAATCTCGGTGTTGTGCGTAGCGTCACCAAAATCGATCTGATGACTTTCTGGGCGTCGGGGCAAATTCTCATTATTTTGAGGAGTGCCAACTGTGATATTGTCGATACTCGGTGTAGCATCGCGGTCCACAGGAGGCGCTTGTGTCTGTAAACGCCGAGAAGCGCGCTGCTGTCGAGGCTGGGCATTACTTCGCCTTACATACCTACAAAATGGTAAGCACCAATATTTACTCTATCAATCTATATATTCATACTTTCCACGTTTAGATTCAATCAGCTCACAAGGAACATCGCGCGTGCGACAATGCCAACACGGCTGCCCATCCGCAGCATCACATTTCACCCGTCGGGCGTGACATGCTTTGCAAGCCACACGTGCTACACGGGTACGAGGCGCTGCACTTGACTGTCTGGAATTATTCTGGTTATGCGTAGACTCCGTCATTAGTGAGTATCGAGTCCGATGCCGTGTATTTATCAGCAGTTTGTTTGTCAGAGGTTGAGTCGGCGTCTCGGTGACTTGGCAAAAAAGTAAGATTACGGGAATAAGCGGTTACGTAAACGGCCCATAACGTCATGACCCGTGCATTCCTAATCGCGAAATCTTATCGGCCATCAGCAGCGATAGCGTTATCGTCTTTTATCAAACTGTCAGCTTCGCATCAGCTTGTAGCAGTCATGCTGATGGTTGGGTTAGAGCGGTCGAAATGTTTTGAATCCTCAAGTTTTCGCAGGACTCCATGGCCTCTCAATTTCAAAGCCAATGATAGCCTGGTTAAATTCTGAATTAATCTAAGTTGATGGTCTTGTAGCAAACTATCACGTTCCCCGTCGGGCCTCAGATATCCTGTCAGCCACCAGTCCCACCTCCAGTTTAGGGTAACTTCACCTGAGATAGCATCTAAGAATGGTTCAAAATGGTCACAATTTAGCAAGCTGTTTCTTACAGTTCATACTTCACATCAGTTATTGCTATGTCCTCACTAAAGCTACAGCGAATCGTACCGTAGGTTCACGAATACCACCACATCTCACTGTATCTTTTTTAATGTCCGGTGTTGGAGAGCACTGACTATGCCGATCGTGGGTAGCAGTGCGAAGGACAATGAGTAATAATGAAACAAACTCTACAGATGCATTCGCTGAAATGACATTAAGCAAATAGTAATATGACACGAACACTAAGAGTAAGCCACCATTGCATCGCATTTCAGTCGAGGAAGAAACACCCCGAAGGACCATCGTGAATTTCCATCCGGATGCACAAAATAGTTGCATAGCATAAGTCTGAGGATCATCATTAATCCGACAAAATAATGCTTGTCCAGGGGTGAAAAGTGCACCCCAGCTCAATGACGACATAGCAGTTTCGGATCTGACAGTGAATGAGTTCACGCAAGATCTGCCCTTTGTTCGTTCTACCAGACAACCTTGTAATATGCTGATCACCGTCAGCTTACGCCAATGAGAATTGCCAATAGACAAGCCTCGTATCAGCGTTGCTAGGGAACAAACAACGTCTTGAGCGTCATGACTTATTTTAAGGGGGGAAGTGAGCTAATCCCTCGTCACTGAGTTGGGAATTATGCCGGCATTGCTTTTTAATGAACGTCATTCTGCGATTGTAGAGGATAATCGATCTGTTCACAAGATGTTAGTCAGGCCGTGAGGAGTCGTAGACGTCATGTAGACGTACCTTTAACGCGTCCATTAAAGCGACCTGGATGGTTTAGAATTGAATACTTAAACGTGAAGAAATCCAGACAATTAAGACAAGATCAGACTCAGACAAACATTCTTCAATTCAAGAAAACAACAACTTTTACAAACCTATCAAAATGACTGGCACCGATAACACCAACCCCGGCAATTTTGCCAACCGGTATGTGTTTCGCCATCATCAACATTTGCCGGTTAGCTAACAACTTTCAGCCCCAAGGCGGAGGTCCAGGAGATTGCTTCCAAGGGCGGACAGGCCAGCCACACTGGCGGTTTCGCCAGCATGGACGCCGACAAGCAGGTTTGTCAATTTCATGTTCTATTAGGCGACTGTACACTGACCCACGGTACAGCGAGAGATTGCTTCTGAGGGCGGCAAGGCCTCCTCCGGCTCTTTCGAGCCCGGTAGCGAGAAGGCCAAGGAGGCTGGCCGTAAGGGTGGCTTGGCGTCATAAATGTATTATCACCTTTTATGAGACATGATACTTGGTCGGGCAGAAGTGCTCTGCATCGACAAGCTATAGCGATATGAATTGATATGATCGAATGGACTTTATCCCTGTTTAACCTGTGACGCTATGTTTGCATCGTGATTGTAAAATGCATGAAGCTCAAAGGCAACAATCATGCCGCTTCTCGGAAGATTCAACCTTAATCATCACGTAAAGTTCTTGCATTAGCTCCAGTAGTAAATGCGTTCTGTGGCCTGTCAGCGTCCATGGTAATGCCGCACTGTCACAGTTCCTGATTTTCTTTACCGAACCCCTCAAACATATGCCGTATTATTTCGCAATACTGTCGTCAGTTTCATAAAGGTCCGCCCAATCTCATCTCTGGGAGACAAATTTAACCATAAGCAATGGTCCTTGCAGAACGTAGATGGCGTTGTCGGAAGGCTAGCTCCGGCAAAGGATACGTTCAGCATTATCTGGGATTCGCGTAGAAAAGCTGAATGGAACTTAATTGCAGGGAATCAAGAGGATCGTGTTGCGTCGAGAGAAAAAGCAATTTGGGTGATGAATGAGATTGGTATTGGCATTTCCATGTGGTTAAAATGGCGCCAATTCCCAGTTCTCAAAGTTGATGGCAGATGTCTATGGAAAATTGCGGAGGATATATTCTCATATCCAAGTCACAAAAGATCAACAACCCAATATGTCACGAAAAGTTTGCATCACGGCCGTCGACGGAAACACAGGCTTCCTTATCGCCGAACTTATCCTCAAATATCGCGACTTTTCCCGCAAGGTCAGTAAAGTTGTCGGCCTCACTTTACATCCCGACTCAGACAAAGCGATCCAGCTCAAAGACCTTGGCGCCACTATCGTCCCCCACAAACCCGGCCGTCTTCGCGTTATTACGAACACACTCAAAGACACAGGATGTGATACGATCGCCGTGTTCCACCAGCCCATGAGCACAAACTTGACATAAGTGAGGAGCTTGTCCACGCGGCTAAGAAGGCTGATGTTCCAAATGCTCTCTTGATTAGTTCTACGGGATGTGGTTATGCTGACAGGGGAAAATAGCCTCGACTGAGGGAGTTTGCTGATCTAGAGACGATTGTTATGGAAGCTAAAGGGGATCCGGGTGTGTCGACTGGTACCTCGCCTTGTATTATCCGGTAAGGCTACTTGATCACTGTTCAAAAAGAAACGAAAACGCTGACTGCCTAGTGCTGGCTTCTATGTCGAAAACCTCCTTTTATACGCACCGCAGGCCAAAGAAGAAGGAGTTCTCCCACTGCCGATCGGCGACTATCACAAATTTGCTCCTGTGGCACTGAGTGTAAGAATACGTAACGCTATACCCTAGAAGAGTGGCTAAATCTCATGTAGGACGTTGCTCAAGTTGCTGCCCATGTTTTGACTGGCAAAGTCAAGCACGGATTCGATGACCGGCACCGCGGACAGATGATAGTGGTAACTGGTAAGTTGAATCTCGAAATTTATCAAGTCAACTTTCTAACTTTGGGATTCTAAGCCCCATGCTCTGTGCAGGCAAAGGATTGCAGCAGCAGCAAGCAAAGCCTTTGGCACCGAACTCCAGTTCGAGAATATTTCCCAGTACGAAGCCTCACCACGTATCCCAAAGAATATTCATGACTAACTATCTTTGCAGCGCTGAAGCGAAACGAGTGCTCAAGTCCCAGTCAGAACTCGATCAATCCGAGCAGCAGTATCTCCTCGAGTACTACGGTCCTGCAAAGGAAGGCAATACCAATTACATCTCGACTAGCGCTTTTCACGACGTGACTGGGGAACACCCGACTGAGCCGGAGAATTTCTTCAAAATATATGAGGGAGAGAGATGAGGCCAAAGAAGGCGAAACACGATCACAAGTGATGTTCATAGCTGTACCCTAGGAATCAGTCTTTCTTGTTTTAAACGTTGAGTCAATACACGTCTGCGAGACGTTATATCGACATGCTAATGTGTTCAAATCTATGTAGTCCCTCATCGCCTGCAAATTCACGCTGATCCATTTTCGCTCTAATTCATATGCATCGTATACAAATGTTCCTACAAATCTACATGATCAAGATTGGAGTTTCACTGCTGATAATCTCGGTCCATCGCCTTGTGCTCTGCATACCCCAGATCGTCCTCAACGCCTTGACCGCAACAGGGATACTTCCAAAGTTCGTCACGCTGTAAAGGTCGGCAAGTCTTTGAGAAAAGAAATCTCTATGCTCTGGTAGGATACTTTCAGCAGCTGCTACAAAGTATGTCCAGACTAGAGCATGTGCGCCCTTGGTTCCGCAGTCAAGATTGAGGACTTTCTGACGGAGCTGCTCGACCAAGTGGATAGATTCCTCGTCGCTGAGTGAAGATTCGGCTCGTCTGCGGTAGATTCCGCATGCGTCGAAGATTGCTGATCGTATTATCTCCATGTTGGAGTAATGTTCTGAGTTGGGTGGTAATTCGGGATAAGCCATAAAGTCAAGATATGCTTCGGGTCCAGTGAGTACTTGAAGGCCCTTCATCTCGTTGGCCAGAGGGACGCCAAAGAGCTGGAACCTAAGATATAATGTTAGTTCCCAGCTTATTTATTGTCGGTGAATGCACTTACATCTTGATTTGCTGCAGAAAAAACTCCTTGAGGCTGGGTGGTAGCATTTCTATCCATTCCGGAGATTGCGTGAGACAGTTGAGCATCTCAAGAAGATAAGTGTAGTTGTCGGCTCCTGTGATCGTTTCTCCCACGAGGAGCACCAATATCGTTGCCAGAATATAAGGGTTGAAAAGCTGCTCAGGGCTAAGTTGAAGAGAATCGCGTCTTAATTTCTCAACAATAGCTTGATGGCCGGCTTCAGCCGCAAGTTGTAGCTTTGGGTTTTTTTGTCCCAGGTGGAAAGCTGATACGACAGATACAGCTTGTGCGAGGTTCTCATCTTGGCAGGCGAGGGGCAGAATCACATCTCTGTAGCCGTTGTTGGAGGTATCTAGTACAACCATATGCGGTGCGATAATATCGGAAACTAGATTGGTCAGAAACTAAGGAACGGTAACGCGAAGGTGAGAACGTACAGTGACTGAACATCATTCTTATTTGAGGCCGTGACACCTCATTAAGCGCTGGGCGCAATGTCATCCGATATGAATAGGGCACGACCGCCGTATATGTTTCAGAGAAAGAATCATCAGAGGCTGGGGAGCCACTGTCGTCAGAAGATGCAGAGTCTGACAGGTGCGGAGTAGTCGGGCTGTCAGGCGAAGATCTCCCTTGTCCCTTTCTTGCGCGGTCCTTCCTGGCGCGCTGACTTGAATCAACCCATCGGAAGCTCTTTTCAAGCTGATTTGGGCTCGGGGGTTTGGCTGAGGCACCCTGTGATGGCGTTGACGTTGTTGTGAAACTCAAAGTCAAGGATTTTGTATTGGCAGCCTTGTGCGGTGAGCCGACAGCCATGTGGCTGCTAAAGCGGCATCGAAGACCCTGACCGGAACACGAGATGCCTTTTTTCTGACACTTGAGACATTCTGGCTCTGTCTTGTCGCACTTGAGACGCCGCTTGCAGCATTCGTAGCATCCTATTGACGGGGAATTAGTCAAGATCGTAAGTGGCGGATGTGGGGGTTTAGCTACCGTTATTCCTTTTAGCAAGCGACATCTGCAGTACTAGACCTAGGCAAGTGATACTTCCAGACTTGAAACTTCTCTCGTTCTCTTACTGCTTCTGGGATCTACGTAGGGCTGAGCGGATTGTCTTATACCCCAGCCCTTGTTTCCAAACTTCAAGGGGGAAGCGAAGTCGTCGTCGGCGGTTTCCTAAAGCAGGTATGGAAAATGCGCGCTCGTGATGATAAATACGCATGACACGTCGATAGAGTTTCATCCGCGACGCTATTGATTGGTGATCTGCGTGAGCGCCTCCCAGGCCGCTAGACCCAGATCTAGACTTTTAGACGAAGTTACCGGCCACACCGAGAGCCACACCGAATAAACGCGGGCGACACATATAGAACAGGGGAGCGGCGTAGTGACAAATACCGCCGATAGAATCCGGGGCTGGACTTTACTACAACTAACACCTTCCAAAAATGCGTTTCATTGTCTATTTCTGGCCATGACGAAATCTACTGTATTTGCATTCCTCTTGATTTAATTGACAGCTTGTCGTTCCGACATTTTATTTGTGTTCCTGCGTTCAACGAGGCTCAACGAGGGACAAGAGTCTAGAACGCCACCAGATTAGCCGCCAATGTTTAACATCGACTAGAAGCCAAATAGAAGGAAAAGCCAGGAAAAGGAACAAAAACGATATGCTAGTGGCTTATTAGACACGTCATGCTGATGGTCAGACAGGATTTGGATGCCATCCATCAGATATTTACTATTCGCGGCACATCAGTCGCGTCCTCGAGCGCTAGGCTCAGTATGGTAATTCAAGCCTGCTCTCCAATAAGAAACATCGCTTGTTCCGTGTATCAACAAGATATATCCCCGCGGCACAGAACTCTCTGTCCGTGGAACTTAGGTTCTATCCCGCGAACTTGATCAACACCTCGAGGTGTCAATGCGGTCTTGGAGGCCTCTGGCTGCGTTCCAGTGCGTTGCTGGATGGGATTTCAAGAAATATCCATGACGCATAATCAGAAAGACATTTTCGTTCTTTCAATTTGAAGCAATATGCAGGGTCCCGACATTTCAATAGCTAGTATTAACAATCTAGACAATGCAAGCCCATTTCTGTCGACTAGGTAGTTGACAACCCCTTGACTGACCTACCCTCCAGCTGTGATTGGGCCGGAGGGCTCCGACAGGATCCGGTAGTGAGACATCCATGCAGTAGCAACCCCTTCCCATCACCAACACAAAATCTAGACCTTACATAGTCTGTCGGCACTTAAAACTGTAACCGGATCTAGAGCGATGATCTACTGATAAGAAAATCCTCCCTATCTGCGAAAGACATAGCATTTATCCGTGTAGTGATAGGACGTTGCAATGGTTATCTCCCATACCCACTCAATTGCATATTCTACCCGCTTATCTCGGGAACCATCCAGTGATAGCCCATCGTTAGGTTCCCTACCGAATTCGGTAGGAATTAACGCGAGTGCAAGAATTTTTTCAACTCGTCACGGGACGTTATTCCCGGCAATGTTGATCCAGCGGTATCGGGGATCAGTAACATGACAATGACCTGACATCTTCACGAGTCACTCGAGTTATAATGGCGGTAAACCCAGATCAACATCGTGTTTCTAAACAAAACAACCCCGCGACCATGTCGTGAGTTGCGCCAAATCACTGCAGAGGAGGCTGAGCTAACGAGACACAGGAGAATGGAAACAAACTCACGCCAAGAGGCGACAAGATCGCAGATGCAAGATCTCGAAATCATCGCCTCCGCAGGCGCTTCTTTCCGACCAGGAGATCTCCCACCACCTCCAGACGGCGGCCTCGCAGCATGGACACAAGTCGCGATGGGCTGGATCGTCATCTTCGCGACATGGGGCTACGTCAACTCCTTTGGAAGTTTTCAAGCGCACTATACCTCGACGCTACCTCAATCGCCCTTTCAAATCTCTTGGATTGGATCTATCCAGGTGTGGTTCACATTCTTTGGGAGCGCGTTTTCTGGACGCCTGTTGGATGCGGGGTTTTGGATTCCTACGTTCCTCGTTGGCTCGGCTTTGCAGCTAATCGGCATTTTCATGATGAGTCTTTCGAAGGCGTATTGGCATTTGATGATCACCCAGGGCGTCATCACTGGTATCGGCGGAGGGATTATCTTTGCGCCTTCGCTGGCATTGGTTGCTACGTACTTTGAGAAACGCAGAGGCATTGCAATTGGACTTGTTACCACTGGTAATTCTCTCGGTGGCACCGTATACCCTCTCGTCGTTAGAGCGTTACTCCCAAAAATAGGTTTCCCGTGGACGTCGAGAGTGCTTGGATTTATCAACTTGGTTGGCTTTTGTTTCGTTGCGGTGTTCATGAGACCGAGACTCCCCCCACGTCACACGGGCCCCATCATCGACTGGACGGCGTTCAAAGATACGCTATACCTGGCTTACGTGAGCGGGTTGTTCTTCTTCGTTTGGTCTGTGTACTACACCTTTTACTACGTAAGTACCTTCAATAACTGTTTTGATATCGTTTGCTAACGTGGCTAAAGCTTGCCTCATTCGGACAAGAAGAGGTTGGAATGTCCTTTGCCGACTCCTCTATTCTGACCACCATCATCAACGCCGTCGGTCTTCCAACCCGTGTCTTGGTTCCCGTGGTGGCTGATAGAATTGGCCCGCTAAACACCATTGCGCCCGCAGCCATTTGTGTAGCCATCGTTGCGTACTCTTGGCTTGCAGTCCACAATGTTGCTGGCGTCTATGTCTTTGCAACTTTCTATGGTATTGTGTCAGGAGCATTCCAAAGTCTTATGCCCACAGGTGTTGCGAGCATTACCAAGAGACTTGATACTATCGGCACACGATTGGGCATGTGTTTCACTCTGATCTCCTTTGCTGGTTTATCCGGGCCGCCTATTGGTGGTCTGATCCAGGCTGCTGACCTGACTGGTGCGCATGTTTGGGCCGGGCTGTCAAGTACACTTTGCGCTGTGTTGCTACTACTAGCAAGAGTGCTCAAGGTGGGATGGACGATGAATGTTAGAGGCTAATTCTTAGACCTTGGATAGATGCTCTATATACTTCGCTAGCTAGATATAATACTTAATCAAAGTCGTAGAACTTCCATTCCGCCTTGAAATCCTTGGAAAGCTCATCGTTCAGAATTAGTGCTTTGACCATCTCAATGGGCAGTCCACCAGTCTTGAGAATCGCATCGTGATATTCCTTTTGCGTCATCTTGCCAGAGTCCACAGCCATCTCTCTCAGCTTCCAAAGCTGTAGAGCACCCAGCATATATCCAGCTTGATAGAGCGGCGAGTAGCTTCCCTCAACAGATCGCCGCACTTCGCCCTCTGCATTGCTCCTCTCGTGGTGAATTCGGTCGACAAGAAGATCAACCGCCTCTTGGGCCGTCATCTCACCAAGGTGGAACTTCAGAGAGAAGATAATGCGCAAGCAGCGATGCATTCGCCACCAGAGCGCACCAATTCGGTTCTCAGGCGAGTGGTGGAAGTCATCTCTCTCGTAGAACAAAAACTCCCAGTACAAAGCCCAACCTTCAACAAAGAAGGGTGTATCAAAAATCACCTTCCTGTGAGAGTTGTATCGGTCCGCCATGTAGAGCTGCAGTCTATGACCGGGAAACATCTCGTGGAATGCCGTGGCTTTGGCGAAATGCTTGTTATTTCCGCGCATAACCATTAGTTTTAGGTCATGCTCCATTGACACCACTGGATATGAGACTTGAATCTCTGGGCCTCCGAGAAAGAATGGAGAAACTTTCTGGCGTTCTGCTTCGATCATAGTCATGCGCCATGTAGAGTTGGCTAGTGGTGGGACGGTTACAAGATCGCGTTCTGTAACGAAATTGCTGCCCTCGACGACCAAGTTGCGTACAAACTCAGTCTGCTTTCCAGGATCAACGTAGTCGTTCTTGACGTGCTCAAGAGCCTTCGCCCAATCATCTCCATAACCGAGGGCTTTGGATTGCTTGATCATTTCTTTTTCACACCATTTGAACTCTTGGTTGCCGATCTCGATCAATTCTTCGGGCGTATAAGGAATCATCTCTGCTTCAAGCTCGACTTCCAAACCCTTGCGGCCGATTGGTTCGCCAACAATGACGTCTTCTCCATTCTTTTGGTTCATACCAGCTAACTCTGTCTGAACGACGTTGAGATACTTGGTCAGCGAGGTGTTGGTCGCTTGCCAAGGTGTCGTGACCCAAAAGTCAAAGAGAGGGTCATATGTAGAGTAAAAAGTGAACCATTCGCCTAGGTGCTCGAGGAGATCCGTGATGGCCTTTGTCGCGAGATATCCAGTTGTTTCAGTGACATTGAAGCCACCATCTTGCACCTTGGTCTGCACACTGGCAATGGACTTGGTGATGTTGTTGAGCTTGCCGGCTGTTTCTTTCGCCTTCATCGGCACAACATCCTGGCGCGCCTCAAGCAGACCGACAAGATCCTCCGCGAACGGAAGAAGAGGTTCATACTTCTTCTTTGAATCTTTCTGAAGGTCCAGATTGTTGAGTTGCCTCGTGTGGTAGGTGCTGAGCATGATGTAGTCGACCTTGCCCTCCTGGTCAAGTGCATCAAAGTCGATCTCGCCGAGAAGATCCTTTTCGCTCTTGTGGTAACTCTGCAAGGCCTTGTACCGACGTGATGCACTATCTATGTTGTAAAATTCATCAAGTTCACCGAGATCTGCTTCGGTGCGGATGACATGGTCGGTCATGGTAAAATTGAAGGATTCACTCGCGAGGGCCAGTGACCCCAATGAGGTACTGAAGTAATCACCTCCTGCCAGTGCCATTTTGTCGGGACTCTTCAGTCAAAGGTTTATGGCAATAGTGATATTGAAGTGGCTTGGTGGAAGCCAACGAAGAGAGGTAGTCATCCTTGAAAGAGGGTCTGGTTCGATGAGTTGAGCTTTATACTCACAAAACTCAATGCAACATCGGCACTTTTCCTTCAACAAACATCGGTAATACAATCCGCACTCATCATCGGAAGCAGTCTCCGTGATAATGACGCCGATCGGTGCGACAATTCGTATCTCTTGTAAGACGAAGCAGGGTTCCCCGCTCACAGATATCTAGGCACTTTTGCAATCTGTAGTCGTACATGGGCCTAGATATACCCTTTTCGGTAGGTGATATTTCTCTACGTCAATCTTCTTGGAACTCTCCTGCTTAAAATTTAAATAATGTGGTATCCCCGCAAGTTAGATGTCGTATCGCATAGCCGAGGATGACTTTAACCTATCGCATGGGTATGCTCTACAGCTGTCACAATTATCCCCCGAGAAGGGAGAGATGATTAGATAATGGTCGGTTGCTCAATTTTGGACTGGATATGCGAAGGTATTATGTCTGTATAGAAGATGTCTTAGATATCTAGCTTGATTTTTCGAAGGATACATTACTAATGTAAAATTCGGGCGTGGCCATTAATAAATGAACTTTTGATCGTGCAATAGAATTCCAGGTTCGAACCAACAAATTCTTCCCCGCAGTGCCAAGAAGCGATTGCACGGATGATCGTACCACCGCTCGTTTTTCCGATCTTCGATGTCAGATGAGGCGCATGTTTACCCCTCGCTCACCAAAACCAGACAACATTACTACAAATGGCACCAACGATCGACAGTCTTCCAATTGAACTGCTCGATAAAATACTTCATAGTATCAATTACGCGCACAATGAAAGGTCTGGTGTCATCGGCCTTTTGTCCGTCTGCCGGCAATGGCGAGACCGCGCGCTTTCTGTCCTTTACAAAGACCTGGTGATAGTCGACGTCGATCAACTGGAATCCTTCCTGGAGTCGCACGATCGTCAGGCCGTTAATTCAATTACTAAATCTGTCACTATATTAATGAGCAAGCCTGGTGTAGCCCCCAGTCGCTCTACACAGCAGCTGGCTACACAGCTCCCTCGCTTAGCAACAGAAGTTATTGCGCATATGGCGAAGCTGAAGTCATTCTCCATGACCCTGTCTCTTCGCTTCAAACACCTCAACCTAAGGCCGGCTATATCAAGCATTCTTTGGTCACTTCCTGAAAGATGTGTCAACCTGGAGCTGGATATCGGTATGGAGCTAATTCGTGATGCAGACGCCGATATGATGTTGTGTCAAGCTTTACGCATTGTCCTGCCTCGTATGCACGACGTTCGCATTCGAATGATGCCTCTATTCGACACTATATTAGGAACATGGGATTCGGACAACATTTTCCATCCCATTGGCCTTCCACACATTCGAAGTCTTCTGATCGATTGCATGGTCCTTAGTCGGGGTAAAGACGGGGAGAGGAAAATGATGTGGAAATCTCTCGTCCAAGCTCTTCGGCGAGTGGAGCAGCTGAAAGAGACAAAAGCCGCTGAATTAGTTGTCGTCGGATCCCATTACCACGATTTGAATACTGCCTACCCATGCTGGACATCATCGCGTTGTCACGTCAGAAGTGGGCATCGCACAACTACCTGGTCTTTCCCGTGTGTAGCTATTGGGTTGCCTACAAGGAATGTTGATCTCATACGTACAGACATGGGTAGCTTTGTATCAGCATCTAATCCGATCATGTCCAGAGATCTAGCCGGAGGGCGTCCGTGGAGGACATTATGCACAGGTTCACGGCTGTCGGTCTCATCTTCGCCCTTTGCAACTTGGATCTCGGACGAAGAGCTTGGCCTTTTCACTGAAGCGGAGTGGCATGAGAGATACCCAGAAACGCAATTTGACAATAAGCTATTGTCAGACGAGAAGAAGTCGGGAATGCGACTTTTAATCGCCAAGGAGAGGAAGGGTACTGAGGTGAGAAGTGCAATGCCTATAACACCTCCTAGTATGGAGCTCCAGGACTTGGTATCTCGACCCAACACTTTATGGCTAACCACAACTTAGAGACAACTGAGTTAATTGAGTTCAATTAAAATATTGGTAATTACTGAAGTATACATCTATAAGATGTACCAAGAATACAATCTTTTTACTATAATCCTACACTCTTCCGCCTTTATCGTCTCACCACAATACCATCCCCCATATCTGCGATTTATCTCGAGCCGGCGGACCCCTCAAGCCCATTTTCCAAGCAATGCCATGATAATGCAACCAAGGTACAGCGAAACAAGCATGAAGATAAGTCTTGTCTTGTCGTTGGTTCGGTGAGGGTTAAAGATGAAATCGCGAGCCAGCATTTCGACGAAACCGGTGTACAGCAGGATACCCGCAGAGATGGAGTCCAGAACACCCGAAACAACATTGGCCGTAAAAGAGCCGCTATTGTAAGTCGTGCGCACGCCGAGTCCAATAGCAATCGCAATCGGGGTAGTCAAGCCGTAAGCCAAGCAGAGCGCCCAGGGCATCCAGCGGAATCGGCGAGGGAAGGGGATGACACTTAGACGAGCACCGATACCAAGGCCTTCGAAGGATTGATGGAAAACCAGTACTGGGTACAGGGTGCTAAACTCGTCGCCGACAACGCCAAGGTTGAGTCCAATCATAACGCTGTGGAACAGGATACCGAACTCAAGAATTAGAAAGGCTGCAATCTGTTGCCTGAAGGATGCGAGTGCCTCCTCTGAGTCACTCTCCAGATTCTTGAATTCTTCAATGTCATCGAACGACGCCCCATCGCTTTTTCTAGGTGAATCTTTGTTGACGGGGTGTCCATGGTGCTCCTCACCAGTTTGGCCCGTGACAGTGTCCTCAACGCTGACATCTTTTGTTCCGTATCGTACACTGACGTAGTAGTCGGCAGCAAAGTCCATGAGAAAGATAATCATGGCAGAGGTGAGAGCCAGAGCGGGAGGCCAGGTGTATTCTGCCCAACCTCCAGTCATGCCAACGCAGCTGGCCGGTCCGATCTCATCGTAGGCCGGATCGAGCAGATGAATGAAGGCCGTCGCGATGATAACACCAGCACCGAAGTATCGGGCGAAGAGATAAACGTATAGAGGAATGTGGAGGCGTCGAATTCGCGTCGCTAGAACGGGGAAGAGGGTGGCGGCCGTAGACACAATGAGGATCACGAAGAGGGAGGAGATGCGGGCTCCCATTCGTCCATCGTACTCATTTTCGCCTGCGTTCAGATAACAGGTGATGTCGCGCGGGTCTGCCTCGTCGAGGTTGACGTTCTGCGGGTCGAAAGAATCAGACATGATTGAAGGCTTGCAGATGCGGAATGATGCGATACAGACTGGACTAAGACTTGAGCCTCAACGGAGGCGTCGGGCATATTTAACCTTGAATTCCAACGTCATTCTAATGAGTGAAAATTTTGCTTTATCACCATAGAGGTGGCCGAATTATCCGAGCATCCCATCTAGAGTACCCTGAAGGCGTGGGAGACTATAAGCGAAGTGTTCAGCTAACAACGCCAATTGGGTCTGCTTGTCCATAAACTACAAGAACACCGAATCAGCCCACTCAATGTGGAAAACTGCGCACCCAATTAGGATTGACAGAATTGATTATAATGTCACCTTGTGGTTTGATGAAGCGTTTTGCACCTGTAGATACCGGATAATCGGCAAACGGCACAAGATCTGAAGTCGGATTTCGGCTTGAGAACCTTGATGGTAAGGTTATCGGCCAACCTCAAATCGCGGCTAGGTCAAATGGAGTAAGGCCATCACTCGAGATCATACAGAGGCGACAGGTACAGGTGGAATATTAGATCACAGCGGGTAAAATATTTCATTTAGATCACGGGAACGTGTGATTAAAGCTTTAGCATGAGCAAAAGGTTATGACTTTGGAATTTTAAAAGGGCCGGACTCCATGCAACATGCCCAATCGGTATTCCAGTTTGCTTTTTGCCATCCTTGACAGGCAGTGAGTTTGACATCTTTTCCAGGGGTAGATAAGGGAGTGCTTATCCACAATACAAAGTCATATCATGAGTAGCAAATAAGCATTCATATCAGATTCTGTATCATTGTTGCTGTGACCCTTGAGACTTGCTTTTCAGTGAATGCTTTTGCCTCTTGCATCGTAGACATTCGGTCACGTTGACCTTGTTCATGTCGTCAACAGGTATTGTGCATTGGAATGGCGGAATCTGCCTCAGCGTAAAGAATGTTTATTCGCAAGTGGGAATAATTTAAATCACTTTCAATTTTAAATTACTTCATATAATCGCTCTAAGTTCTTGATTGAGTCTCATGGGATATTTCCTTTGATCAGAAACGTGATCTTGATGTGTGATGTGTGAAAGTGATCTCTTGAGGGGATCACGTGTAGATTAGATAGGCACCCAGTTCAATAGGAGGATCGCAGCCTAAAAATAGACTCGTATAATAAAATTGATCTAGGGTAAACATAGGAATAGACACAAAATGTTACTCTAAACTCAGGACATCTTCTTGATATCTTATATCTTTCTGAGATTCGCGACGATTAAGTTTCTCTTTAGAATAGTAACATTTAACTGATATTCCCAAATATTTCAAAGGCGCGCCGTGTGGTGCGATTCATTGAAGTCCACAAGACGAACCTAGTTTAATTCAAGCTTTCAAAAATACCTTTTTTTGCACTGATATGCCTATGACCCGGCTATTTAGCTTTCATACGCTCTTAATCTACTTTGAAAGTCAAATTGCTGGAGTGAACCCCCTTAGAGGGTACCCTTGCGTTATAGACAGGTAAATAAAGATTAACGACTGGGCTGTTGTCTCAAAAGCTCAGCCATTTCCCCACAGAGGTCTTAGGGTCTATCATCAACAACTTTGGAAGTTAGAGGTTTAGAGAGGTAGATCCGCACCTAGAGCTTGATCATGTTCTGCCTCCCCACTTTCCAGGCAGAATATCCACTCACGTGAGCGGTGAAAAGTGCAATGGTGGATCTTCAATGACGATATAAAGCCTTCTTTAACCCCATAACAGTATCAAGTAATCAGCTGGAACCGCGTCGTATTCCGAGCTCTTAAAGTGAGGCTGGATTCTTCGTTATCATGGCAAACCAAATTTCTTTCCTCGATCTACCCATAGAAATCAGGGACATGATCTATGATTACGCTTTAGAGGATGTCGAGTTCACCAACGCTCTCCAAGCTAAGACGGCTTATACCCCCAAGAAGGTTCCCCTCCTCTACGTGGATGAGACTATCACCAAAGAACTCCAACATCGCCTGTATGCGAATCATGCTATGGTAATCCCTATCCAGGAGCCCAGCCGGTATGCAATCGGAGATTGGACATTCGCGCCTCAAGTCACCGAATGCTCACGCATGATGAAACAACGGTCTAAAATTCTCACCATCGAAATGTGCCAGACGACACCATCCCACTATGCAAACCCTCCACTTGACAAGGATGGAAAGCCAAAGGAGGCACATGGTTTCTGGGAACGCAACGGCGGTGACACATTCGCTAAGAAAGTCGTCGGAGAACTTCTCGACTTCAAATCAGAGCTCCCAGCCGTCAAAACCATCAAGATCGTCTTCTGGGATGGCAATTGGTTTGCCTACAACAGACACTGGAAAGAGCCTCTCAAGCAGCTACAGAAGGAATGGCCCGAGATACTCTTGGACGTAGAGTACAACCTGTTTGACTACGATGACCCGGACGCTGGCGATGGTGGCTCAAACATGATCCAGGTGTGGAACAATTGGAGGAAGAAATCGTGTGGTACGTCGTTTGCCGCAAATAACTTCCACGAAGTCCGAAAGAGGAAGTTTGAGGGTTATCGGATCAACATCGAAGCCTGGGAGGACGAACGCTTTAGTTACTTTGATTACATCCAAGTAAACCGTGCTCTTCGTTGTTTTAACGTTGACGTACGTCCCATATTTGTCAAGACGGGTAAATGGTAGTGCATAGAAAATACCCAATCTACATATTAGGTAAATAGACTAAAAGTCAACGCTACGCTATGCGTGGTAGTTAATATATACTTCTTTCGCCCTAGTAGCTTTTCTTTTGTGATCCTGATCTATGCGAGGTTATATTTAGTAATAAGCTTCTTAGCTGCCGTCATACCAGTCATATAGGCCACAGATTGGATATGGCCATAAAGTTGAGGGTGATAGAGCGCTCGATCCTAGAGCCCTGGAGGCTCTGCTCGTACATCTTTCCAAGATTGATCATAGCCAGCACTTGGCTCTTGCTAGACTTTCTTGTGAAGTATCTGTTAGGGTAGGTAAGAATGTGAAAACAATGACTGACAGCCCGTATCTGTGTCAAATGCATTAGCAAACAACTTGACCCTTTATGTTGCTATGCAGGGTGGAACTCGCCCCTTAGTCTCAAATCCAGCATTACGGACTTGTTCCTCAATACCGAAAGCTCCGCATCACGACGGATCATCCAGCCCGACAGTTCCCAGTTGTGGGGCCGTGCAGGGTAATGTACACCGGACCCCATACCGGGCAGTTCCTAGCATAGGAGTAAGACAGCCGAGATGCCTCAGATGAACAAGAAGTCCATGGTGGATGTCCTGCGCCAAGCAAAGGTTATCAGTAGGAGTTAAACTTCGTCATTTAAGTTTCAGCAATCAGGAAATCAGCTCCATTTTGCGGATACTCGGAATACACGTTTTCATTTTCGCACGTCATGTCGTCATCAATCCAACATTTCATTCACGATGCACGTCCTACGCACCCACAGTCGGCAAGACCCGTGTACCTTTCACAGCTGGGCATGAAGTTGATCGAACCATCGAGTCTACGGGAAGCGATATCCCTGGCTTCGGGCCCAAGGTTGGTGACCAAGACCGCCTACACCCAGATTTAGCTTGCCGCTCTTGTCCACATTGCAATGCTGGGCAGGACCGCAAGGGTGAGAGAATGGCTCCCCACGAAAAGGGAATCGGGAGATGTGTAGGTATTCGTTACATGAAGAGTGAGGATCACGTTATACTTGAAAGGAATCTGTAAATATTTGAAACGTGGTATGTATTAGAAACTCGACTATCAAAAGCTTGCCCGGATTTCTGCGACCGACCCAACCGAGCTGGTCTCTGCTTTCTTAGTGATTTCGGATTTGAGGGCAACATCGTCAGCGGCGAGGATGAGGATGTAACTGCTCTCTTCCTTGCAGATACTTGTGTAGCCACTCCCCCTCGGAATGCTTACAAAATCACCGGGCTGCAATTCCACCGTTCCGCGCTGCGAAACAAGCGTTCGTGTACCGCTGATCTGGCAGTGAACGGCCGTAGCTCTTCTATGACTGCGATAGGTTTCACCTTTGGTCACATTGAGGTGTACGTTGCCGATCCAGACCCTGGCTGACTTGTATAGCCACTCAGCCTCCGAGTCCTTCGCGGTAGGCCGTTGGATAACGAGTTTGGTATCAGAGTCGGTAGACTCCTGTAGACTGCCGTGGAGAAGTAAGTCTTCATCCACATGCGACACGGAGATGTCACATCCTTTTGCACCTAGACACTCAGTAATCATCTCTATCGCAGAAGAGTTTGGCTTCCAACCCTCGAAAGGCGACTGCTTGATCTCTGCCTTACCCACCACAGGTCCCATGTCAACGGCATTGGCGATGACATAGAACAAAAGGTGGATCTCCTTGCGACCCCAGTTATCGTGCGCGATACCCACAGGGATACGTGAAAAGTCACCGGTCCGGAGCTCGACCGTACCAAGCTCTGTCATGAGAGTACGTTCGCCGCTGACCTGGTACGATATCTCGTCAACATCAGCGTTACGGTGGTAAAAGGGCTGACGATTGTCCATCTGTTGCCATTCAAGACGGAGCGAATCACATGAGAAAATGTCTCGGGGCGGCGCGAATTTGGCGGGCTTCCACTCTTGGGCAAAGTGTGTGACGGCAAGAGATTCATGATCACGCCATAGTTTCATGACAGAGGGTGGTGGTGCTGTGAGGAAAAGATCCTCACGACGGAGGAGCTTGACGAAATGCTCACTTTCTGGAAGAGCATCGATGATATGCGTTATCTTGGTCATGTTTGAAGTGAATGGCAATTGCGTGGGCATTGGAAGTATAAATGCTCTTGTGATGTGAAAAAAATCGTGTTCTTTATTATTGTTGACGCAGTCCTCTCATTTACTTTAGAGACGCAAAGCATAAATTACATAGTAAGAAGCAAGAGAGTTTAAGAAAGCCTTTTGATGTTAAATAATAGCCGCAATACTGACCGTTCGAATCGTTAGTAAACAAGATGAGAATCGGTGCCTCCGTATGAGACCGCTCCAGTTAAGTTAGTATGTGCTTGCAGCTAGTCAAATGAAACTAGAGCTTGTCTATTTAATTCCATACTCTCGTCAGCTGTTACTCTAGGGATAACGGTACTTTTGGGCAAAAAGCGACCCAAATGAAAAGCTTCTTATAGGTCAATTGAATATCTCTTACGCCCCTAATTCAGTGTATTTGTGCATGACAGGGCTATCTCAGGAAAGTTCAGCCTAACAATGGCCCATAAACGTTTCTCCTCGCCGATCGAGCCCTTAAAGCTAGAACTATGAGTTCCCAAGCCATTATTACACCGGTCAATCCATAGATCAGGTTGATCAGAAACATATGATCTAAATTGTGAGCTTCCATGCTCTGAACGACATCGCCTGCCTAAGATCACATTAGTCCTGTTGGGTGCCAGACAATTGAGTTGTACACGAACACTAGCCATAAATGTGAGACCTCCAGAAATGAGGCAAAATGAAACAATGAGCTCAGTAGGTGGTCGCGACGGATAAGGGGAGTCGGATCGTTTGAGAAAAAGCATGAGATACGTCAAACATCTCACAACCGATGCGCTTGCCAGTAAATTACCCCATTGCATGTGGACCATGGCTGAAGTAATTGAGGATTGGTGGTGGGAACCCATCATAGTGCCAAGAATCAGGACCGTAACTGCTGGCATAGGGTTGAAAGATGTGCCAGGGGTTGGATGTGAAAGTCGTCCTATCCCTCCTTCGTTGGTATGCACATCTTCAAAACTGGAAAACATCGCCTTATCGAGTAAAGCCCGCAACCAAGGAGACTCAATCAGTATCCCGCACTATCGACTGTTAGTTCTCCGGCTTAACCATGATGATATTCGTGTATGATTACCAGGCCAGTCCCAATGAAAAGGATTGTAATAGAAACATGCTCAAAGTCCTTTGGGGTCCATGCCTTTCCCCATCCCCCAATATGCTCTAGGAAGATATTGGTAGAACCGTAGAGAAAAATCAGGAATGCCTCTATGAACTCCATGGATGGACGCCATCGCGACGATGTTTCTCGGGTGGGCTTGTTCCAAGCCCAACCAAGATCAACAAAGCAGCCTGCCCAACGAGCAAGGCTGAATAGTCCAAGCCAAAAGAATACGCTGCCTTTGATCCAATGCGCCAGGCCGCCGTATACTGCATGACCCTCCTAAAGCAGGAATTGGTATTTTCAAACTTATAAAACAACAACAACATCCACTGACAAATAATCTTCCGTATGTAGCTGCACCAGTAAGAATGGCTACAAATCCAGTGGGTAGCATGACATAACTGAGAGCGTTCTGTGCTTGACCTAGCCATAGGCCAATGCGTTGCACTAACGGCAGAATCGTCCCTAAAACTCCGGGTTTTACTGAGTCACTGAACCCTGGTATCTCGTTCCTGCCATCTTCGAAAGAAATGCTACTTCTCGAGGTTGATTCATTTTCGACTGTGCTCGTGGCTGAAACTGATTGCCTTTCAAATTCTGGATTTGTCAGCCTCGTTTGCTGGCTCGATGTCTGACCAGCTCCAGAGTGAGCACGAAGCCTAGCGAAAATAGAGCGAGCTTCTTCTGGGTTGCCAAGGTAGTTAGTTCGACGAGATTGATGATTTCTTTTGGTAAAATGCGCCAAGAAGTAGATAAATGCAACAACAACAAAAATCCAGCCCATACTGCGGTGTGTGTCGTTGGGATATAAATCAGGTGTGTAAAGATTGTAAATATACCCCAAGGCTAGACCAACAACGTTTGTGACAGCAAAGAGGTGAATAGTAACTGACCGGCCAGGTCTCGTCGAAGAAAGCACTATCGCTATGTTCGTAATGCGTTAGTGCGTTGAAAACTGACACGAGGCATTGGGTACGCACCAACCGGTAGAACAAAAACCCCAAGCTAAGATCATTAAAGCAATATGGAGATATATCAGGACCTTGTGCTCGTTATAAAAGAAGTACGAAATGTTGGCAGATGCCGTCTCCTTTGGCGCACTCCCATTATTTTGATGATGGTGATGGTGATCATTTCTAGAGTTATTGAATATATTGATGGCCGAAGTGCTGGGTAAATTCGACATGAAAAGCGATATTCCTGATGAAAACCAAGCGTTTCTAGGGAAGGTGCGTATCATGATCACGATTTAAATGGGTGTGGTCGGAAAAAAGTGAGGAATGGCTGAAAGGCAGTAAGCTTTGGCGAAGTATTATCGTTTGATAGGTTTGTGAAATAAGTAATTGTCAATATCCAGAGCGATGGCATTAACATTAAATACTGTCTCGATCACATGAGGAAACTATACTGGTGCAGCAAAATATGTTTGTGTTATTTCGCCCTAAGCATTGTGCCCGGAAAACATGGCACTGCTTCATGGGACACGCGTTTAGTGGTCTAAGCCTCGAGAGAATAATTCATTTCCTCAAGTTTACGGGCGTCGACCTTGTTTCTGGCCTGAGAATCTGTCACAGCCTTGCATTGCCAAGCCTCGTGCCATGATACGGCTATCACAGCTCCACGTATTAAGCTTTGTGAGTAGTATGGTTACCTCTTTTTGGACTAATTCAGGACAAAGCATAAAATCCGACCCGTCCTAGAGCTCGGCACTGGCAAAACGCCACGTAGGTAGATAGGTGATAGAATGAAAAGAGTAAAGAAGCGCAGTGTAGTCGGTAGTAAAACCACCAAGGGCCTCACGTACTAGTGCTGTATTTCTGATCAAATCTGGGGAAGACCTACCCGGCTCGAGGTATATGTGTAATATAACATACTAATTGCCAAACCTCATAGTCCAGCAGGTTGTTAAACAGAGCGCAATACCGAGAGCTTCATACAACTGGCGTGGCGGAATTTCAGAATGTCTGCTCGCGTTCGGCCGGACTTGGTGATAGTCCGAAGTGACGAAGCTTGCTCTGCACTAGCGGACCTTGCCGCTAGGCTCTTAATACCATTAGGCTGTTATTACATCCTCAACATTGTCTTTAAGCACGATTTCATTGTAACGCAGTATCATTATAGTATTAGATTCAATAAAGAAGGGATTTACTCTTCACAAGCTTGTGGTATTTGTAGCAAGTTTCTACTGGTATCAGAAAGTAAAAATTTTTTTAAAAAAAAACAAGGGGGGAAAGGGGGCTCCTGGGTATTGGTGAAGCCTCGCAAGGAACCATCCAAGAGAAGAAACAACATTCATCATTCACAGTTCAGATAAGGCACCACGCTATCAGTCGTCGACAGTTGTGAAGTTGTTCTACTTAGCAACGAGAGGCGAATTCTTGACTTGCGCTGAGCTTTATAGTGGAAGGCCCGAAGCATGGTATTGTAATTCCGAGCGGATGATGAAGGGACGCGGCAGTCGGAGGTGAAGAAAAGTCCACAACCTCCGGGGCGTGAGTCCCATTACTTTGATAAGTCCTGGATCTTTCATGACTAGTTCACGGCAGTGAATTTAGTTGGTGCAGCTTAGTCCGCGGCGAAACATGCCATTTCAACACTGAGGTCTAGAGCTGTTTCCAAAAGGCAACTCTCCGCGATATCAAGCACCTACCCCAGATAATGCGACATTTACCCCAGATAATCTTATGACTCCTGAACCAGGGTGATGCATATAAAGGTGGGTCGACGGACATGTTTTCTCTAGTACAAGCATTCTCGCAGTCCATTGTCTCCATTCTTTCCTGATCTTCTTCATTCCCATTAACTCTCCGTTGGTTATTCCATCATGGCGAACCCCATCAAGTCCGATCAAGACCCCGAGGGCGTCGTTCAGGCGCCTTCACAAGTCGGCGAAGTCCTCGACGACAAGACAGTTCAGCACGATGCCGTGTTTGGAGATATCACCCAAGATGGTCCGAACTACCGCAACGTTGGATGGATTGGTACTACGGCGTTGATGATGAAGACGCAAATTGGCCTCGGAGTCCTTTCCATGCCTCTCGTCTTCCATACTCTTGGTCTTATTCCTGGTATCATCCTCCTGATAACCATTGCTGGTATCACGACCTGGTCCGACTATATCGTCGGCGTTTTCAAACTGCGTCATCGCCACGTATACGGTATCGATGATGTGGGCCAGATGTTATTTGGTCGTGTTGGCTATGAGATCTTTGGGGCCATGTACGCTCTGTGTAAGTACGAATGTCAGATGTCCTTAGTTTGTGCTAATGTCCCTAGACTTTACCTTTGTATCCGGTTCGGCCATGCTCAGCATCTCTGTGGCATTGAATGCTTTGTCAGAGCATGGAGCCTGTACGGCAATCTTTGTCGCAGTTGCTGCTGCTGTCACCTTTTGTCTATCTAGTATCCAGACTCTTGGTCGTATTAGTTGGGTGGCATGGGTAGGTGCATTTTGTATCATCATTGCTGGTAAGTTCTAGATAGTTCTAGTGCTTGACATTAACTAACAAAACAAGTCTTCACGGTCACCATCGCAGTGGGACTCCAGGATCGACCGTCCGCGGCGCCTCGAAGCTTGGGCCAATGGAAGTCTGACTACAAGCTCGTTGCCAACCCGTCCTTTACCGATGCCATCTCCGCTGTTTCGACCCTCGTCTTCACATATGCCGGAACTCCCGCGTTCTTCAATATCGTATCGGAGATGCGTGATCCCCGACTCTATACCCGGGCCTTGACCATCTGTCAGGTGACGGTGACTGTTGTGTATATCATAGTGGCCACTATTATATACTACTTCTGCGGGTCTTATGTTGCGTCTCCTGCTCTTGGCTCTGCCGGGCCTCTGATGAAAAAAGTTGGCTACGGCATTGCCCTTCCTGGCTTGTTTGGCTCTGCAATTCTACTTGCTCATGTAAGATCCCCACGCAATTCTTCTCATGACCTAGCTAATCTCGTATAGCTGCCTGCCAAGCACATCTTCGTCAGAATCTTGCGCGGATCGAAACACCTCACCGCTAATACCACTATTCACTGGATAACATGGATCGGCTCTACTTGTTCTGTATGTCTTGTCGCTTATATCATTGCCAGTGGAATTCCTGTGTTTGGTGGATTGGTCTCTTTGATTGGTGCTCTTTTCGGCACCTTTCTCTCTTTGCAGCCAATGGGTTGCATGTGGCTTTATGATCATTGGAAGGACGAGAGAACCACCCGATGGTACTTGATGGTAGGATGGAGCATCTTTATCATTGTTTCCGGCACCTTTCTGATGATAGCTGGAACTTATGGATCCATCGTAGGCATCATTGACTCCCCGGAGAGAACTGGTGCTTGGTCGTGTGCCGATAACTCCAACTCTACCTAGATAATAAGCAGTTAGTTACCGGTATGCATCAGGCTAGCTGGTATGATTAGACTAGCATCTTTATTCATCCTTATCCCAGTACACCGCTATCGTCCATCTTAGCCCACTCGATGTTCGCTATCGAGGGTACCCCATCCACCTAGCTTCTCTCGTGCACACACTCACGGTTTTGACGGGTTATTGGGCATGGAACCTTAATCCTGAAGCATTATATATCATCGGGAACAACATGAGGACTTTAATTACTTTGATTACGCTGGAAGACAGGATGCCCTTCGTTCTTGTGATATGGACGTAGGTCCCATATTTGTCAAGACAGGTAAATGGTCGTGCAGAAGATATCCATTTTATGTATTGGGCAAATAGGCTAAAATTTAACGCTACGCTATGCGTGATTGTCGATATATGCTTCCTTTCCTCCAGTGGCTTTTCTTCTGTGACCCTGATCTATGCGAGGTTATATTCAGCGATGAGCTTCTCAGCTGCCGTCATACCAGTCACATAGGCCACAGACTGGATATGGCAACTAGCTAGCACGGGCACAACACCCATATCAGCGATACGCAGGTTCTCGATGCCGATAACCTTGAAATCACTGTCGACTACAGCATCGGTATCTCCCTCCTTGCCCATCTTGGTGGTACCAGTCATGTGCCAGCTGGAAGAAATAGTTGATCGCCAGTGAGCAAGAAGCTCCTCATCTGAATCCCCCTGAGGTCCGGCAAGCATGGCCACGTTATCCTTGGCGTAGCCCTCGGACTTGACAAGACGGAAGGCGTCTCGAAGTGACTCGATGGCCACACGGCGGTCAAAGGGCGAGGCGAGGAACTTGGGGTCGAACTTGAGAGGCACGGTAGGGTCAGCTGATTGCAGCGTGACCTCTCCTTGGCTTTGGGCGTTGTAGTAGAATACAAGGATACAGGAGTAGTTGAGGCTTGAGGCGGGGAACTGAGGGATAAACCAGTGGATAGGGAAGTGAGTAAGGATCTCGTAGTGTGGCACAGTCTCCATTGTCAAGTAGGCTTGCTCCTCTGCAGGAAGGGCCTTAAACTCCTCAGACTGGATAAGCTTGTCAAGCTTGAACCAGCCGATGCCTAGTTCACAAGCAAACTTTGTCCAAGGGCCTGTGCCATCACGGCGCCACTGCTCAAGAGCTTCGTCCATGACCTTTTGGTCGCCGTAGAAGGGTGCTCGGGCTGTATCGCCCTCTTTACGTGTGTAGACGAGGGGAGTGAACATGTGGTCGCGCAGACCTTGGCCAACTCGTGGTACATCTTTTACGACAGGGAGGCCGAACTGCTCAAGCTGGTTCTTGGGACCGATACCAGAGTGCATGAGAATCTTGGGGGTGTCGAGAGCGCCTGCAGACAGGACAACTTCCTTTGAAGCCAGATCTGAGACGTGTCAGCTCACCATTTTCAAGAGGCTTGGGAACCTGTTCTTCTCCCAAAGCAATCCAGGTTGCAAAACACGGATAACCAATAGAGACGAAGGGAGACAACTCACATTGCTTGCCGTTGACCTCAACACCAACAGCTTTTGTACCCTCCAGAATAACCTTCTGAACAGGCGAATCCGTCAAAACAGTAAGGTTCTCAGGCTTAGGCGACAACAAATCATTAGCTGTGGAGCGACGTCCTTTGTTGCTCGAGTTGATCAAGACCGACATGCCCAGAGGGTTGCCCGAGTTGTGGTCGGGGTTCAGAGGAAATCCAGCATCCTCAAAGAGATCAAGCACAGGAGGAAGGTCCTTCTCCCACTCGCTTGCATAACCGACGTGAAGCTTTCCAAAGCTTCCGTGATCTTCAGCTTTGGGGGCGGCGTACTTGGCGTCAATACCCTCGGGAAGGGCGCCGTGGAACGTCTCTAGGCTCTTGAAGCGCGCCTGGATTTTATCCCAGCGGTATGCTTCATCACCGACGATGCGCGACCATTCTTCGTAATCATCACGCGCGCCGACGGTGTAAACACCAAAGTTAATGGCACTAGAACCACCGAGTCCCTTGCCGCGCGAGTAATCCAGCTCGCGGTTATCAGCATATTCCTGCGGTGTAGTCTTATAGCCATAGTTCATGTCCTTGTTAAGGAAAGTAATCCATCGCTGACCATCGACACGCAAATTACGGTCCTCATTTGCGCCTCCAGCTTCAAGAAGTAAGACGCTGGGCTTCTTAGCCGAGTGCGCAAGGCCAGCCGCAACGGCACTACCAGCTGGACCACCTGTGACAAAGTGGAACGCGTTAGTACCGGTAGTGATTACTGGTGAGTTGCTAGACTGCGTAGGGGCCACAGGGATGGAGGGGAGACGCGAGTCAGGGACTCAGTGCGGTAACCGCGGGTGAGCACGTACCTCCTACAACAACAAAATCGTACGTTGACGCCATGGTTTTTGTTTGTTGAATTCTAATAGCAGAAAAGCTCAATGGACAAATGGTAATAACAAGATTGGATTGTCAAAGCAACCTCGGGTATAGCAGGACAAGATGAGGATCGACGTGATGTGGTAAAGGTATATAGCTAGAAATACAACTCGAGATCGAGAGAGGAAGGAGAAGAGGGGAAAGGGTCAAAAAGGATATAAGTACTGTAATAATGTATCGAGGGACAGGCTAAAGAACCTCCCGTGAAACTCAGTTCACCGTTGGGCGTTGCTAGCTCCAGTCGCTAAGACATCTAGTGCAACGTTGGCTGAGTGTCTCATACTGTACAAGGCCTGGAAACAAGATAAAACATGCTGGGACAGGTTGCAGGGGCAATGGACGATACAGACGCCACAAGGTGTGGCGATACGGTCATAAGTCAGAAAGAGCCAGTCTTATCCATCCAGTGTCAACAATAACCTACCGCAAGTTCTCACTCGTCAAGAGACCCAATTAGCCCTTTGATCAGACCTGCTTGTATTCCAAATCCGCTGGAGCAAAACGGTGAAAAGATAATTTTAGTAAAATTATAGAAATAGACATTCAATACTGAGGTAGCTTGTGTCAAAGGCTTGGCCTTTTCCGTGGAAACACAAATGCCACTGTACTGGTGGTTCGCATTCGCAACCAACATCGAACTAGGCTAGAACCAACAGACCGTTACACGCGGAAGCGGCAAGGGTTCCAAATAGTTTAGGCCATTTTCTCCTGCAGGTTTCAAGGGTATCCTCCGCTTCTAAACAAGGACAGGGACTGCCAAGAAAAATAAGCTATCTACGGAAATAGTTAAGATCTTTGTTTCCAATTGCCAGCTCCGCAGTTGCGCAAGCTAGTTCTCTCAGAACGGATTGGAAATCCACTCTTCAGGCCCCTAGCAATCACCACAATTACTAGACTCGTCCTGCTGATTTCCCCTCTCGAGGTCTCCCTGGCTCGGGACCCCAGCTTCAGCCGGAGCTGACTGCCTTGGAAAGAATAGTTTCTCTCCACTTCGTCACGGGCCCTTCTTGTAGATCCAACGGCCCCCTTGATTCCGCATAAACTTAGTCGTGGCGATCATGCCCCATCTAGATAGCCTCCACACGCTGAAGACAGGGGCAGAGAGGTGGCACGTCATGCGCGATCTGCAGGGGCTTACCGGAGCCGCAAGTTGGAAGTCTTGGCTTGACTCGTAGGAGGCAAGAGGCCATTCCAGAAGGAGGTGGGAATGAAACACTAACGGCTTCGTTAGAGGATTCTTCAGCCTAGCGGTAGTTGTCGCAGAAGCTCACGGCTGAGGGGAATGTAACTCTACGGCGGTAGTTCACGTCAAGCACGTGTGAAATAGCGTCTCTTATCACTTCTCGGCGTGTTTCCGCTGACGGGAGACTTGATAAGTTGACGTGGTCTGTGAGCTCAGCTCTCATGCAGAATAATTTATCCCATGCATCGGTCCCCTCTTTAATCCTTTCAAGTCCCTCTTCTACTCCCTCCTTTGAAGTCTTTGCTTTCTTTCCACCGATCCAGTTCCAAACTCCCGGGTCAACTAACATTCCTTCGTCTTACATGTGGAGATGGGCATCGAAGAACAGTTCATATTGCTCTCTCTAGGGCTCATCACCATCGGTGTTCGAATCGGCGTACGATGGCGACAAGTTGGACCTGGAGGATGGCAGCTCGACGATTATTTGATGCCGTTTACGGGGGTAAGTCGCCAAGAATCTTTAGCAGTTGCAAAACCCACCTGTTGGTTGTTAGGCCCAACAACACCAACAGATGCATGGTTTCTGACAGCTGTCAGCATTCTAGTGTATGCATGGAAGTTTACTGACAGATGTGTTTGCTTTAGCTGGTATTTACTGCAGAAACGATAGCGGCATATCTAGTCGGCGCGAAATTTCAAGGTCTCACCAACAGTTATATGACGGATGAGCAGCGCGCAAACATCGATATACATGGACAAGAACACTTCAATCGTGTGTGGGGGTCCAAGATACAAGTCATCGGCTGGTCCTTTTATGCTTGTATCTTGTGGTCGCTCAAGTTCTGCATCACAGCTTTCTACGGCCGACTCACGTAAGTGTCATCATTTATGTCGCAAGAAAGGTGTCGCTGACTGTATTACAGCTCTGGATTGGCTCACCTAAAGACTCGAGTAATACTCGCATACGTTCTCCTCGGAATCACCTACGCGGCTGTCGCCCTCACAATTCTTCTGTCTTGCCAACCGTTCCACCACTTCTGGCAGGTTACACCAGACCCTGGGATCGTTTGCCAGCCGACAAAGTCGCCAGCATATGTGTTGGTGGTCGTAATTCCAAACATTTTGACGGATATTTACCTACTCTCAATTCCGCTGCCTGTAAGTGAATTGCTCCAAACGGTCGAACGCCATCTGACTCGAGATACAGCTTCTCTGGGGTGTCAACATCAGCTTGCGACGCAGACTTACTCTTATGCTGCTGTTTAGCGGTGCTTTATTTATTATGATGGCCGGAACTATCCGAGCAGTGACAATTCTCACAGTAAGTCCTGGACATTCCAAAATTTCTTAGTATGCTTTGTTATGTGGTTGGGGCCTCAAAATTGGGTTTGACGCCTGGGCCCAACCATTGCAAAGAGTTTCCGGAACAATTCCGATGAGCAAGAATTCCATTGCTAACCAACGTCTATCTAGGCTGGACCCGAAGGCGCCGTCTCCGGCAGCGCGTGGGCATGTCGCGAAACCTTTGTCGCAATCGTCGTCACAAACCTCCCCATTATCCAACCTCTTCTCCGCAAGGGTGCCAGCATGATCGGACTCAGCGTCCTCTTCAGCGGCGTCACCAAATCTGCTTCTCAAAGTCATCAACTCAGAAGTAGCGAAATGGGGGGAAGTCGCTTCGGTACCAGCCGACGAAAAGGCCCGAGCAGCCATCCTCTCTCCACTGTCCCGCAAACTTCAGCTTGGGCCAGCGACGAGCACATCTTGCCTGAAAACGGTGATATCAAGCCAGGGGGCAGAGACGGGGGCGGAATTGTCGTTGCGCAAGAGATCCGCGTTCAGTCGGAAGCTGCTCCGGACACTAAACCTCGCGATGTAACGGCAAATACGACGAACCCAGGGATTCATGACTGGGGGTACAACAGGACCAGCATATCGGGGAGTCCATAATACGAGCTTTGGTCTCAGTCAAGTTTTCTTTGTATATGTAAAGGGCGATTGATGGGTATGGAAGGAAGGAAAAGCATGTGTTTTAGACTCGAAACATTCGCGACCGCAAGGACGGCTACTATATCTATAAAGATTAATTTAATGAGACAAACAACGCGTCATATCACAAGGTGTGCCAGAGACAGCATTCAGCTCGGGAAATGAACGACGGACCCAGAGCGCGGTGGATATGATGAGCAAGCGGAAACACGGAAGATCGCCAGCCCGGAGTAATTGAAGCTGACAGGGGCCAGGACTTAGCGTCCAAGAATTGTTGCCTCCCGATTCGTTAAGAACGCCCCGTTACAATACAGGGGTCAGCTGCCGAGGGACAATAGCCGAAGTGTTCAATAGGAATTTAGAGGAGGGTCACAGGGCGATCAACGCACCACTTTTGAAGGTCCGAGTCATAAAACCGTGGTATAATCCTTATCAATACCTGACAATCTTAATAGTAACTAAGATTAGGTTATGTCAATCCATCAATTGGAGCCTGATATATAGCAAGCTGGGGTTTGACATTGTTACGACAGAATTGTGCTTAATCGCACCTGTTATGCGCAGGGACAGGAGCTGCTGGGCATTTGCTTGAGTGAAGTTGCAACGACTATCCTGGCAAAACATATTTCCAAGGAAATCGCCAAGAACGTACGCGACATAATTTGTCTCGGCATAGAGTCCATTTGTGATACTGATCTGATACTTGATTTACGGCATATATCCTCCTTCCTGATCCGGTATGCCGAGGATGTCAACGATATAGATATTTACCAAGTGCTATTGCTTGTATCAACGATCAGTTTTAATTCACACAATTGATCATATATAGTAGAAAACTGTAAAAGGGTGGATAAGTCAGGGCGGTTTTAAGGTAGCAGATAGGTTCAAATGTGTAGCCGGACTTTAATAACTCGCCGAGCCTTCCCGCAGCTCCGCACTCTGAGATGATCCTAGAGGAACGGATCTGGAATAACTAAGGACCGGCGCTCCGCAGATGACTCGCCAAATTTCTCTAGTGTTACATTCTTCGGCTCCTCCCAGTAAAGATGCGCGAAATCGTAAGTCCCCAGGGCAGAATGTGAAGTTGCAGTCAGGTATTAATGAAAAACAGATTAGTTTACAAGTTGGCCGATGTGTACGTACGCACTGCTCAGCTCGGTAGCTTCAGTCTCATGTTTTTAGGGTAATCAAGTTGGCTCTGCATTTTGGTATGCCTGCCTGTGATTTTATCCATCAGCTAAAGGTTGTTAACTATCACATCAGGCAGACTGTTCAAAACGAACATGGTCTAGACAGTGATGGAGTGTAAGTGCGGTAGTCAACAAGAGCTTCATGTTCGCTGATGTCGTGGTTTCGGAGGAACCACCAGTGATCAACAAGAACGACTGGGAGTTTATTTTAACGAGGTAGGTTCAAGCAGCGTTCTGATATCGACGTCCAGCTTATGATGCACCAGTCTTCCGGTCATAGGTATGTTCCTCGAGCAATATTGGTGGATTTGGAACCTATGGATGCCATTCGTTCCAGCGCTATTGGTCAACTTTTTTGTCCCGACAACTTCGTTTTTGGACAGTATGGAGCCGGTGACAACTGGGCGAAAGGCTATTATACAGAAGGCGCGGAGCTGAGCGGTCAAGTCCTCGATGCGGTGCGACGTGAAGCAGAGGAGTGTGATTGTCTCTCGGGGTTCCAAATCACCCATTCCCTAGGCGGCGGAACCGGCGGCGGTATGGGGACTCTACTAATCTCGAAACTGCGCGAAGAATTTCCCAGTTGCATGATAGCTACGTTTTCTGTCTTGCCTGCGACGGATATCTCAGAATCTCTCGTCGAACCCTACAACGCCACGTTGTCTATTCACCAGCTAGTTGAACACGCAGACATGACCTTCTGCATCGATAACCAGGCCGTGTACGATATTTGCAAACGATCTTACGACAACCCATCTTACGGAGACCTCAACCATCTCATATCAGCTGCCATGTCTATTGTCACTACCTGCTTTCGATTTCCTGAACAGTTGAATTCAGACCTGCGAAAACTAGCTGTGGATATGGTGCCGTTTCCAAGCCTGCACTTTTTCACAGTAGGGTTTGCCCCTTTTACGGGTGCCTCGAGCGCTATTACCATCCCAGATCTCACGCAGCAGCTGTTCGATCCCAAGAGATCTATGTCCTGTTCTGATTTACGGAATGGCCGGTTTCTGAATTCTTTAGCAATCTTGTAAGTGTCTCAAACCTTACAGCATAATTTCATCTACTGATAGCTGGATAGTCGCGGCAGGGTGGACATGAAAGAGGTTGAAGAACAAATTGGTGTTACACAAAGCAAAAATCCGTCTTGGCTTCCCAACAACATCCCGACTACGCTTTGCTCTGTTCCTGTTTCTGGATCGGAGCTTTCTTCGACATTCGTTGGCAACTCGACCGCTATCCAAGAGCCTCTCAAACGTATCGGAGATCGGTTCAGTTACATGTTTAGGAGAAAATATTTCTTTAATCCATTTATAAGGGAAGGAATGGATGAGATGGAGTTCACTGAAGCTGAATATAATATGCAGGATCTTGTTGCTGAGTATCAGGAATATGAGGAAGCTGGGACCAATGTTGAATAGTAGGACAGGAAGATCCAAAAGGAAAAGAGGAACATTCAGCAGCCTGTGAACCTGTATTTTAGGCACAGAATCACGGTACTGAGTTCAAAAAGGATACATCCTGGTCGAATCTCAGTATTGACAGGCAGGACAAGCCAGCATCTAGTCGTTCCAAACCTCATGTATCGTTTCCAAATTAATATCGCCGATCGCACGCAAATAATTCGTCAAATCCTCCTCAGTCCCAACCCTTTCTCTCTCAGTCGTTCCGTCAGAAAAGTACTCAAACCGATTCAATCTTGCATCCCGCGATCTCTCAAACTCAAAGTCCTCCCATCGAGGATCACGCAGGGCATCCGCTCTATGATGATAAGAACCCGGCCACGAGATAAGAACCCGCGTACTCCCAGGGCCTTGCTTGAACCAACTTGAGCACTTATCACTGGTGACTCTATGGGTGAAATAGCCGTTGACAATATCATTGAAGTCCCGGACTGCATCCTCTCGGGGGGTTAATGCCACGTAGCTTTGGGATTGGACTTTGCGAATGCACTTTGCGATATATGTTGCTGTGATCTCAATCTGGAGAGGGACGGTGCCGCCTCGAGCGTTGCCCTGGGCCTAATCGGTATGTTATTAAGATATGCAATATCAGGAGTTGATGGAATACTCGCCTGCAGCACAGTAAAGTAGTTGGGATATCCCGGCGCCATGACCCCGAGATAGGTCTCTGGATAGCCAATATCACCATCCTTCGACCACTTTTCTTTCAAGTCTACGCCATCCTTGCCAATTACCGGGAAAAGTGTGGTAAAGCCGTCCTCAAAACCGGTCGCAGTGATGATAGCATCGACTGGGTGTAGTTGTCTATCTTCTGTGACGATTCCGTCTTGTTCTACTCTGGATATGCCATTGGTGATGTAGTCAACTTTAGAACTCTTGAGGGCTTCCAGATATCCCGGCGCCGGTGTCAGTCGCTTACATCCAGGCGCATAGTCAGGGATGACCTTCTGGAGCCATTCCCCATCGCCGTCAAGGCGTTCAAGCATGACCTTTTTGATGCGCTCACGCAACTCGTAGTTTGCCTGGCTCCCAAGTAGATCCCCAGTACCTTGACGATGGTGAAGCTTAATATCTAGGCCCCTCCGGTGTTTGAGATATGCCTCTGGATCGCTGCGAAACTTTTCCTTATCTTCGTCTGAGTATTTCGGACCGCCTGGTGCATCAGCTGTGGCGATGAGGAGATCTCCGGCAAAAGTGGGCGTAACCCAGGTTTTTGTGCGCACGTAATGATCGATGTGTTGAACATGATTGATAATATTGGGTATAAGTTGCTGTCCACTGGCTCCGTTGCCAATAACAGCCACTCTTTTGTCCTTGTATACAAAGTCCTTTGGCCAGCGAGCTGTGTGCACTACCTGTCCTTTGAACTTGTCGAGAAGGCCTGGGATATCAGGTGTCTTGGGCTTACTTATGCGACCCTGAGAACTGACGAAGAAGTCTGCTCTGTTGGTAAAGATGGTTCCTGTTTCGAGGTGCTTGATAGACACTTCCCACTGGTGTTCGTCTGGCAACCACGTCGCTTTCAAAACTTCGTGTTTGAGATGAAAACTTTCGGTGAGTCCATGTTTTGCCACGACTTTCTCATAATATTGTTGTATCTCGGCGCCTTTAGGGTAGTACTCGGACCATTCTGTGTTGGGCTCGCAACTTAATTCTACTGTTTGTCAGTAATGTTTTGCGCACAAGCCAGTAGACATACGGTACGAATGAGATGGCACGTCACAGCGGACACCAGGATATACATTTGCTGCCCAAGTACCGCCCTATCAATATTAAATCAGTCAATTTGCTGCGAGAAAAACGAGTTGACTCACAATTTTATCTAATTGATCGTACACAGTAATGCTGGCGTTCCGGACTTTTCGTGATATGAGGACGGCGCTTGCAACTCCCCCGATTCCTGCTCCTGTTATGATAACCTCCCAAGACTTAGTCTTTTGGGATACATTCGGAGACTTTTAAAATACTCACCTTGAGAGGTCTGTGAGGATCCCAAGGCTCTGACTTGGGAAAGTAACATAGGCCTCGGTTTTGAGGCGCTGTCGTTACCGGTGCTTTGACAGTCATTGTGATCGTCCTTTGGTGAGTGTTTCAACCAGAATCTGCAAATCCTCTGCCCCAAATTGTACAAACTGTTGAACATCTCTTTGTATTCTGGTACGTGAGGGGTATGATCTGGTGCCAGTGTGACGAGATACACATCTCGGATGACGTGCAGCAGGGGCATACATGGACCTCAACCAATAACAGCTTCCGGCTTGGCATCGAAACCTTTTAGTAAAAGTCGAGAGAAATCGGCGACGCCCACTTATCTCCGATTCAGTGTCAATAGAGTACATTACAAATGCTAGTTGACCGTTATCGGCTATGCCATGTTGTGCATGGGTGGGTAAGTTATGGTAGTCCCCGGAAGCCCGGTTGAAGGGTTTGATATCAGGTCGAATTCCGGCCTTATCTATTAATGTGATTATCTCCGCAATAAACCAGTTCGCCTAAGTTACACGACATGGTAAGGGAGTAACAGGTGTGGATAGCGGGGAGAAAAGGCTATGAACAGCTTGACGTTGAACTTGGCCAAGATTGTGGCATCATCTTCTACCATATTGTCGCAATGATGCTGGATCTCAAGAGTTGCGATCTAGACATGGATATCTTGAACACGTTATTGACTTGGTATAGCATGGTTTCATCTGCATAAATATGCCTTGTTCGCTTTTCGAGATAGCCATTTTCGTCTGAATCGCAACGGCCGTAGCTACAATTACACACTTACAGCGAGATGGCCGACTCCAAAGTAGTCACCAGCACGGATATTAGCCCATCCGGCTACCAATCTGAGAGCGAGCAGCCTAACCGAACATTCGGTAAAAAGAAGTTTCTATCATGGTTTGACCCCAACGATGGGCCCCTCGAAAGGAAGCTCATCACAAAGCTGGATTTTCTCATCCTCGCATATGCTTTTATTGGATTTTGGGTAAGTTTGTCCCAAATTACCGTATACAGCAACGACTTGACAGAAAATAGGTTCTTTATATCGACAGAGGAATGCTTAGCAATGCTTATGTTAGCGGAATGCGTGAAGATCTGAAATTTATGGGGAATGAGTTGGTACAACTTACCTCCATTTTCAACGCAGGCTACTGCATGTAAGCACAACCTGTTTCTATCAAGCAAAGGGTAACAACTGACCGCGTCTAGTTCCATGATCCCTGCAACGCTTCTTGTCACGAAGTATCCTTCGCACATCATCATCCCTACATGCATGGTTCTTTGGGGCGTCTTCACTCTGGTTTGTCACCGAGCACAAAGCTTCTCAGAGCTGGCTGGCTATCGATTTATGATTGGATTATTACAAGGTCCCTACTTTTGCTCCATCCACTATGTGTTGGGAAGTTGGTGAGTATAGTTCCATTTGATGCAATGCAAAGGATTGCTCTGACAATGTTTTTAGGTATCGTGCCGATGAGCTCGTGCGCCGTGCTGGCATTTTCTACATCTCTTCTGGTCTAGGGACCATGACCACTGGTGTTCTCGCCGCACGCATCTATGAGTCTCTAGACGGTGCCAATGGCTTGTCAGGATGGCGATGGATGTACATCATCGGCGCCATCATCACATTCCCCGTAGCTATTTGGGGGTTTCTCAGTTTCCCGGGGACACCTAGAGACGGCAAACGTTGGTTCTTTACCGAAGCTGAATTTGCTCTGGCCAAGGCACGCATGCAGCAGGAAGGACGCCTCGAGGCGAAGGGTGTCAGTTTCTCACTGGCATCGATCAAACGCTTCCTTGGAAGATGGCATTTTTGGGTATTAGTCCCTTGGAATGTCATGTGGATCTTGGGCTACATGTCCATGACAAGCGGAGGGCCTTTGCTTTGGCTCAGATCAGTGCCGGAATATTCGGTGTCCCAGGTGAACAACTACAGTGTAAGTGTTCCTTGCTTCTGACTGTGGTAGTGGTTTTCCGCTGACGCAAAGATCTAGGCTATTTACCCGAGCATTGGAATTCTCTTCATCTGGACCTTTGCTTGGCTGGTTGACAAGGGTGGAAACAAAGCGATTGTTCCCGTGATTGGTGGTGCCTGTTTGGTGCACTTTGTTGCCAAATTTGCGTGGATCCTGTATGACAAGACGCCTTTTGGCTTCAAATGGTGAGTTCGTCTCGGAAGTAATGTTTTCAGCCCGGCCAGACTAACACAGATTGTAACCAGGTTCGCCGTTACCGTAGCGTATATAGAGGTTTCTCTGTCACCTATCAACTACAGTGTGGCAAACATCGCCTGTGCTGGCGATGCGGAAGAGCGGGCCTTTGTTATCAGTTCTATGCTTTCTGTCAGCACTGCCTTTAACTGCTGGGTGCCACTATTAGCTTTCCCCACGGTTCAGGCCCCACGATTCTTTCGAGGATATATCACCGAGGCGGTGCTACAGGTCACGTACTTTGCTTGGACGGTTCTGGTCATCTGGATATCTAATAGGGATGAAAATCGGAAGACTCCGGAGAATAACAGCGACAAGACCGATTCGGCTTGATTAAGAGATTTGGGAAGTAGGTACCAAGATTAGATGAAGGTGTACGTGGGGATAGCTTAATGCTTTTGCCGGTTGGAATACTCTTGTGCCTCAGATATTGCTAGAGACGCCTACAAGTGCCGAGAGTATTTGTTAAAGCACGTATACAACGATACTACCAATATCCAATCTTATCCAGTGTCCGATTGCCGACTATATGGATTCTCAAGGTAGGAAATTGTCTGCAAGTTAGCTAATCCCTGTAAATGATGGTATCCATGCTATAAATGATTCTGTGAAGTAGTCTCGGACTTGGACCGGGAATTATTGACGTTATTTAGCTAAGTCTTGTAAACATGCCCTCGATTATCAGAAATATCGGGTGCATGCACCCGTCGGATAATGTCTTGATATACGCACAAGTCACGACATTACCCCGGACACGCTAGCACCCTCAACTTTACCAGATTCAGTCACCACGGAGTCTCGGTTGCGGAGATAGCAACCTCATATTTGGAAATTCTTATCTAGAGCTGCATGATGGCATTTTAACAATCAAGCCGTGATTGCCAAGTAAATCTTGGCATATCTCGTCATATCGGGATACTTTGATGCCATGGGTGCTCCGTGGTCGGAGGCTGACAGCAGCTGGTCTACTGTATATGACAAGGCATTCTACCCTGATGTAAGTAATTGGATCAAGATATCAATTGGAGTTGAGCTTAATACTGTAACATGTCAGCCCCCGATTCGAAGCCCCTCGGCGTCACCGAAGACGTCCTATTGGGTAAAGTTGACGGAGAGCGACGTTATGGGTATTCACAGGATGGAAAGAAGAAAAGAATCTTACTCAACGCATTCGATATGAATGGTGTTGGACACATCAGGTGCGAACAGATTTTGGATCTACCTGTCGCTACATGTTACTAAGGTTGAGTATCGCAGCATCGGTCAATGGCAAAACCCCGTGGACCAGAGTAGCCAAAAGAATAGGCTACCTTACTGGATCAATTTGGCAAAACTCTTGGAACGAGGAAAGTTCAACGCGCTCTTTCTAGGTTTGTGGACCTTGTCTTTCGGAAATATCCTGCAAGTCTAGTGCTCACTACTATCTAGCTGATAACTTCGGTTCGCATGATACGTATCAAGGAAGCCATGCTCCAGCCATTAAGTCTGCGACCCAATGGCCTCTATATGACCCATTTGTCGTAAGTTCACATCAGGTCTAAGCACCAAACAGCAAATCTGATGGTACAGATCATATCCGCCATGGCAGCTGTAACCAAAAGCCTGGCTTTCGGTGTTACTGCTTGCACGACGTTTGAGCCGCCGTTTCTTCTTGCCAAGAGATTCTCGACACTTGATCATATCACAGAAGGACGGATTGCGTGGGTGAGGACCCTCCATCAAGTACTTCGGCGACTTGGCAGAGCTGAGCTAACTGACAAAGAACATTGTGACCTCGTGGAGCGACAATGCTGCTCGAGCTCTGGGCCTTGAAAGGCTCCCTGAACATGACACAAGATATGAGATGGCGGACGAATATCTAAGTCTGGTCTACAAGTAAGTTGAGTTACAGTCTTTTTCATGGGTTGAATTAACCAACAGCTAGATTATGGGAAGGCTCATGGGCAGATGATGCAGTCGTCAGAGACGTGGAATCAAAAACATACACCGATCCATCCAAAGTGCGCAAGATCGAGCATCATGGAAACTTCTTCAAGTCAGTGAGCGCTCACCAGGTGGATCCCAGCCCGCAAAGGACACCAGTTCTCTTTCAAGCTGGAATGTCGCCCGCTGGCGCCTCGTTTGCAAGTTCGCATGCAGAGTGTATCTTCATCGGTAGTCCTAATCCTGCTCTGCTGCAGCCAAAGATCGAACAGACTCGGAAGTTAGCTGAGTCGAAGGGACGAAACCCAGAGGATATAAAGTTCTTTGTTCAGTTTACACCTATTCTCGCTGGGACAGATGAAGAGGCAAGGGCGAAGTATGAAAACTACAAGAAATATGCCATCCCCGATGGAGGTCTTGCACTGTTTGGTGGGATCTCTGGGATCGACATTAGCAAGTTCCCACCAGACGAGGAATTTCCTGTTGACCCTGAACATCCTATCTGGGAGGGGTTCACGGCCCGACAACGAGAGAGACTGCTTTCAAGACCACAAGGATATGATAAATGGACTCCTCGTATCCTAGCAGAGTACCAATCCATCGGCGGAAGCGGCAACTTTAGCATCGGTAGCGGAAAGACAGTTGCTGATGAGATGGAGAAGTGGATCACTATTGCTAACGTGGACGGGTTTAACATCGGACACGTAGTGGTTCCTCAGGCATGGGAGGATGTCATTGAGTTTCTGCTTCCAGAGCTCGAGGCAAGGGGATGGTTAGGTGATGGAGAGTATGCCGTGCCTGGAGGGACGGCTCGTGAGAACCTCTACGCGACTCCAGGTAACTCCAAGCTTAGAGAGACGCATCCAGGATCGCAGTACAAGTTTGAGAAGCAGGAGAAGTAAAAGATGATATTTCAGGGTTTAATCTGTGGCACTGGCTCAACACCGGATATATCATTTAGAGTATCCCTCAACTTTTACCATGATTATATAGCTTATCTCCACGACTCATGTCCAGACAGGGTATGTCCCCTGTATCTCAGGCCCCCCTGGCTTCAATCCCCATCGAGCCTCAACCCATCTTTCTAGAATGCGGGTCTGGCAGTCAACGCAAAGATCGATTAGCGGCTGGACCTGCCCCAGCCTTTGACCGAATAATTAGACTTTCAAGTCCAAACTCAACAGAAACAGAAATCAAACTACGTGCAGGTTTCACTTACGCATATCACGGCGAGCCGGACGAGGTTAGAGGATACGACATGCCTAATAGGGTTAGGTGATAGGCAGCCTAGTCTGTCGCTGAACTGTCAGCACTGGCGGAATGCCAGTGTGGCTTTACGCGGAGCCAATGAGTAGCGTTAGAACAATCGTAGTCACCAACTAACTCCAAACAAGTTGCCAGGGGGCCGATCCTTCAGCTCCCGACCAAAGTTGGGCAAATTTTCAGGAACCTGGGAAGCCTTATTTCCCCAGCTCTCAACTCCTCCGCTCTCCGCTGTGCTGGGGCAGCTCCCAGTCGACTGCAACACATCATTCTTGAAATGTCACTCCGGCTAAAGCACGAACTACCGAGATGTTTTCCGACTCTCAACTAGGACTGCTTGCGTTGTTGGAGAGAGTCTTCTCGTCCATCAGCCTCGTGTCCGTCCTGCTCATCTTTGCGACGTACGGAAGCATACCGCGGCTTCGCAATCCCCGGAACTCGTTCATCATGTTTGCCAGCATCGCGAATTTGGGCGCGAGCATAGGGACCATTATTGCTCGCGATGGAATAGCTCGAGGCGAAGACTCTGCTCTCTGCAGGGCGCAAAGCTTCCTAGTCCATATGCAAGTAACACAAAGGAGTCTTGGTGGCTACGTGGAACATATACTAATCTATAACTATAGATTCATGCAGTCTGACGCATGGTGGTCTCTGGGCATGTCAGTGAATACTTTCAGGATCGTCTTCTTCCAGTCGAATCCACATACGTTTAACAAGTGGCTGTATTCTTTGATATGCTTCGGTGGACCACTTATCTCAGGGTTTACTCTTTTCTTCATCTCCACTCCAGCCCGCGGTCCCGTTTATGGAGAAACAACTGTAAGTTCCGAACTACCTTTAATTCTAGCGATAATGACTAATGCCAGGCTAGAGCTGGTGTTGGATTCGAGAATCATGGGCTAGCATACGCCTTTTTACTTCATACCTCTTTGTATGGATCTGTATCGCTACGTCTATCATTTTGAACACAATGGTTGGCTTCCGTCTATTTCGTGCAAGAAATGAAGCTCGAGGGATCTCGAACTCACGCATTCAGAACACAACTGTTGATCACCAGCTAGTACAACATCACTCTTTCTGGATTGGTAGTAAACTTGAGCTAACACATAATAGGTAACAGAGACGAATACGGAGACTTATTTCCAGGAATCCGAACATACATTCGTTACTGCCGTGTCTGTCTCTCATAAGTCAACACCTGATCCCACGAATTCGGAGCCAATTCCTTCGCACCCAAAGTCACGCACGTTAGGGTCGACTTCTGGTAGCACCAAGTCTAAGTTTTGGCTCAAGGACCCGATCAAACGTGCATATCTATTCACGACATTTATGTTCACGTTAAGCGTACTCGTGACATGGGTGCCAGCCAGTATCAACCGTATCCATAGTTTACTCAGCCGCGACGTTCCGTACTCGTACCAAGTTGCCATTGTGGCCGTTATGCCGCTACAAGGTCTATGGAACGCTTTAATCTTCTTCACAACTAGCCGTGCCGTTCTAAGGGATGTGTTTCGGGGAAAATGGGGTCTTTGGGTTTTGAAGTCTACAAAGATAGACGGTGACTTGGTAGAAAGGGAGGCTGCGCCAAGGACAAGGGTCAATGAGCATGCTGATCCCACGGATTCCGGAAGTGATGTTGAACTGCGTTATCTAGCGAGTTGACATTTGCCTTACTAAGAGAATAATTGGTATTAAGAAAAAGACACAACTTGATTTGAAGAATAATATGCCTTGCCGGGCCCACTTCCAACTTCTATTAACTAAAGTAACAGGAAAAGAGCTTACTATGCCGAAACCTATATTATACTAATACAGATATGTAAGTATCTTACGCAACATCCCAAAGCAATGAATCAAAATCATTTATAAAATTATTTCTCGAGTTACAATATAACTTTGAGATATTATTATGCTAATCTCTCCTTTTGATTTTCCCATTATGGTGCTTCGTAGATTCTAGGAGGGCTCCTAGGACGCTCCGAAGGGAGAACCACAGGCTCAGCGGGTAGCTCACTCTTCGGTCTTTCGGAGTAAGGCTGTTCTTGGTAGTTATTTCCAGGAAGCTCTGCCAGCACCGCATCATGTTTCCTCGTCGCCTGTCTTCTCCAAATCATCCATCCAATACCCCCGAGGATCAATAGACCTCCGATTGTGGCGCCGACTGCTACACCTGCAATTCCACCTTTGGATAATCTAGACTTCGGACTAGGCTGCGATATAGAACTTGCTTCTTTGCTCGAGGACGCCTCCGTCGTGCTTATAGTGGTCTCCGTGGTGAGAGTAGTCGATGCCATGGACGCAGTGACAGTTTTCGTTTCCTTGGCTTTCGGTGCGCTGACATTTACGTACTGAGATTCAGCTAGTTTCCCACCAGATTTTCTGTCTACTATCGAAAACCAATAAATGCAATCCTCGTTATTTTCATTCACGTTGAAAATATCGTACTGAGCCTTCCAACCATCCGGATCCGATTTACCATCGTCTAGGCAGGTCGATTAGCAAAACAACAAATATAGGGGACGAGTTTCTCCTACTTTCCAATAGAGCGCTCTTATCGTTTGCACCGGCTATGACTTGCCAAACATATAGGTCAATGTTCTCAATGTTCGTGTCAAACAGGATCGGGATGGTTTGTCCATCATCATAGTGGTTATTTCTCATCATGTCCTGGTCGGCTTCTTGATCTGGGTCCCACTCGGGGGGGCGTATGAATTTGGTGAAACATACCGCCCAGCTCGTGAATAGAGAAAGCATTAAGCCAAGTTTTGCGAGGAAAGACATCCTGTGAGGAACTAATCGCTTAGTTTGACCAAGCAAGATCTCCGATATCGGCTCCTCTACTCTCCGGGCTTGGCTTCAGTTATGGTGGACTCGGAATCTTAAGGTGAACACATCTGAGCGGAGAAGTTGTTACCTCCTAACAGGAGTGAATGCCATCGATATATGTATTCAATCATCCGGGTATCCGAGCCAACCTCGTCATAGATAACTAAATGAATCAGGACTGCATACCTAGTCGTCATGCAGTAGCAGTCCGTATAGAGTCTAGTTGCGGCCCGGTCGCAAATGATCATGCTAGGGTTGCGAACTCGTGATCCAGGTTTGTTCCCGAGATAAGAGTCGACCAGCACGTCTTCAAGCTTCTCCCACGAGCAGGAATGGTAATCAATAGGACTTAGACTGGCGGGCTCATGAATGATTGACACTTCAAGTTCAATCTTCACCTTAAAATCATCAATGAGAATTTTAAATCTGATCTCAGCTGCCTATCCGAACTATCAAAGCGCTTCCTAATTTGCCTAGTTGCATATAGAAGTGGGACAAAACATAACCAACAACACAACAACCAACAGAGCGTTACATTAGTAGAATCAATAGACCAAGCTCCGAAACCATATTTACGGGCGCACTTCCTGATTTGGGAAGTGGTTAGATGAAAGCTGAAAAAGCAAACGGGTCTTGGTAAGTTCCCTGCTCTGACCCAGGTGCCTTAGATACAGCTATCGAAAATATATGACTGGGAGAAAACACTGACGATCGCTCCATTACTCATAGGGTTTCTCTTCTTAGTACGATCCTTGGTGATCCTCCATCAATGTGCTTCGTAAAGTCCCGCGGGGCTTCTTGCGTAGTTGGAAACATGTGGTTCGTGATCGCCTGGTAACTCGACCTTAGGCTCTGACGATTGTGTCTGTTGTAGTTGAACATGGGGCCCATCAGACGCAGTGAGATCACTTTTGCTTCGTGACAGGGTTTTCCATAGTAAACATCTAACAAGTCCGAGGAGACCTCTAACCGTTGCACGGATAGCTGCGCCTGCAGTTAATTCCCAGAAGATCTGGATCTTATCCCCAACATTATAGAGTCCGTTTTTAAACACATCAAAATCATATTTTTGCCCACCATCGATTTCAGGAGGACGGATAAATCTGGTATCACATAAGCAAGTTCAAAACGATAGCCACGAGAAATAGCATATGAAAGAAGAGCTCCGGGATCGCCAAAAAATATTAATTCTTCTCGATCGCAGATTGGCCGGATTTCGCAGTTAGATCCCAGTCACCAGCTGCACTCTAGAACAAGTTTAGTTGTGGCACATGTCTCAAACTGTTGCTGGGTCAAGTGATGATCTGACTTGAAGGCCGGCCGCTGAATACAGATCACATAGTCAATTTTCTTCCTCGCAATCAATTCCATTAAAATACCCATAGGTACCACCTTGAGGAGTTTTCATCTTCTCAATTCAAAAGAACATGTTCAATTGGAAAGTGTGAGCCTGATCCCAGTCAGCTTTTCTTTTTCCCTTGATAGACCTGCATACAGAAGTGGGACTAGAGAGGACCAACAGCACAGCAACCAGCAGAAGGTCGTATCAAGCACAGTTAATCGACCAGGGGTTGAAACTCTAGATCGGCAATCTCCCGAGTTTGGAAGGTAGTCAAATGAAAGCTGAAAGGTAAAAAAGCAAATATTGTCATGTTTCTACTTTGAAAAGGAGCGTTGAAGATAAACGAACCCATAGAAAAGTAGTTTCCAAGACCGTTGTTCTTCTCTACAGAGCGCACCCTGAAAGACAACGAGGCCAATGCTATCGGATTGATTGTTGAGAGAATTTGTGGATACGATAGATGGCCCCACAAAAGGGGAGCTCTCGCGCTTGAATTATGAAAACCGCACACATAAAGCTTCTTACTGAAAATAACAGGGACTTTGTATTTCTCTGGCTTGCTCATTTGATATACATCCTCCATTATGGTCCGGTAGACCAAGGATGTCATTGTTGTGGATGCCTATCTATCTCACATATTCGGGATCTCTGTGAACTCCACCTCCTGCAACATTGACCACCAATTGGGGAAAGGGTCCAGCAGAGGAGGATTGGGATTGGTGCCTAGACCGGTTGGTAAATGAGATTGTCCAGTCATTGACAGCTCACTCTCATCATCTCGTCCAGATGAGTTGCGATCCGCGTGGCTGATCTGCTGCAAATGCTGATCCGATCTATCGACGATTCGATATTCATGGATTGACTGATGCAGAGTTTCAAAATCAGCTCTGGACCTCCCTCTATATCGCCCTGCGTCCTCGGTAGCTCTCTTGTATAGCAGAGACGAATTTTGAATAGTTTTGATCTTGCCCTGTCAGCACTTGATACCCAAAGTTATGAATGTATACTCACCCAACCACCAGCCAATTCCCAAGCATTCTGAAACTCTTCAAGATATTCCAACCCCCAGTTCATCAGCTGCTCAGCCCTTGAACTCCTACCGAGGTTCATCCTGGGAAATCGAAACACGTAAAGGTTCAAGAAACACGCTGTAAAAGCACAGAAACCGGAAAATGGTGTCATGAGAGGAATCCCGCATTCGGATGCCTCTTGAAGAAGACACGTGATCTGTTCTGCAGCGTGAAACAGTTCTTTAGCACTCTCATCCCACCAACCTGGCGGTGCCTCGGCTTCTAAGAGGGGAGGGTCGATAGGGCCGCGAGGTGTTGTGTCGGCGGTAGGTAAGAAGGGGAAGTACTCTCGATGAAGCATGATTGTACTGAACCTATTGTCAGCATAGCTCAGGAACGAATCAGCTGAAGACGATTTCTCACCTCAGATAGTACAACATGTTTAAGTAGATAAACGACTCCCCGTGCCCCAGAGTCATATGCACAATAACACTATGCCGTGGATAATGAAGTTTCTCATGTTGACTATTTCTCCATTCTTCCAATCTAGTTCGGCATTGCGACCAGGGCGATCCAGGGATCCAGGGACAGTTCTCGGGTGCACACATTCCAGGAGCGCAACGTCCGTTGTTGAAGACAAACGACATTGCTTGGGCGTAGATGTCGAACCCCAGTGCAATCGTGTCAAAACTTTGTGCAAGGCCAGATAGACCAGGCATGCAATTTTGATGAAGCGAAGCCACATCGGATCCGAAAACAAAGTCGGTGTAGTTGAGTGGCCGCGGGACTTTGAGCTTGTGCATTTCGGACATTGGAAGCATGCGCGGGTTATATGTTCCCGAGTTTATAGTGCAGTCCATGATGAAACAAGCCCAATAGGTTCTAGATTCAACTGCGACTGCAACATCGCCCACCTCATTGTTCTGAGATATGTCGAGAGGATGTGGACTGACGCGTGAGCTGTGCAGAGACTGCATGATGCGAATCGCCATTCCTGCATTATATTAGCTAATTCTTGTCGTGCCTCATATTAATGACTTACCGCAGTGCATCCAAGCTTTGTGATACTCTCGTACACCCCATTCGTACAGCGTCAAGATGAGCAAAGCCTGTACAACTTGGATCTTTGGCGGCTGTAGGATGGCGTCGGATAGGGTACTCCAAGCATACGATGCATAGCTCTCGCTACTGCGCAGGCTCCTGAGCCAGTCTCCGCTCACTATCGAAGACTGCTTTCGTGTAATGGCAAGGATTGTAGCTAGCAAAGCCTTGCTTTCTCTAGATCTCGTGGTTTGATAGTCTTTGATGAAAGTAGATGGCTGGAGTATCCTCAACTCAGGGAATTTGGCTGTGAAAATATTGAGAGCCTTGAGAATAACTCCAATTGGTAATCGCGCGAGATGATTGTCCACGGTTTCTCCCCCGTATGAGATGGTTGGTCTTGATGAGGCTGGACTTGGGATGGGCTGAAAGCCTGAAGTGCTCGTAACTACCGAGACATCGTCTCTTGGAGTCAAAGCCGACGATATTCTTTGAGTCCTTCTGGCAATTCTCTTGGCTGATCTGGCCTGGGGCCTTGTGAGCTCACAGCCAGAAATCCCCAATCTCTGACATCTTTGGCAAGGCGATGTTCCGGTGTGGACGCATTTGATCTTGGCTTTTCTAATAGCGCAAAACGTAATTAGTATCAGTCACTGCTATTAAATGTTCCGTCTTGGTAAGTATCTTACCTGCAGTACTCGCATGATAAGCTGGAGCGCATTATTCTGGATCTGGCGGGAAAGGTTGAGCGAGATGTCGGCTTTGGAGGAGAAAGGTTTGCCGGTCCCGAGATCCGAAAACCGGAGGTTTTTCACTTTTAGCCTGGGTCCAATTTAGTTGGGCCCACAGTTCGGAAATATTAAGATAACCGACTCCATCAAAATGAATCGCTGGGTCTCATTGTTGATCTGAATAGAATCGCCGAAAATAATAAACATCTATATATAGCTAAGGTTTTCTTTTAAAAAAGTTCAATGAGGACACGGTTCTAGAAAGTAGCGAATTGAAGGCAACTCGAAACTTGTATTGTACCGAATCTTCCCATGGATAGGTTAGATAGAGTATGTGATGTAAGAAAGGGACGCCATCTTAGTTGATATCCTCCTATAATAAACCTCACTGGCGTATGATATATGGACTCTTCTTAATCGTTGGAGGCCGGAAGGCAGAATTTGGCTATGCAGGGTGTGCTGAGCTGAGCACATATGAAATCTGCCTGCTATTGTAGCCACCACCTCTGGCTCAGCGATGGATCTTGTATACCAGCAACACAATAATACCAAAACCTCATCTCTCTCATGAAAGTGACAAGACTCTTCCCAAGATCTATGAATATTTTTTGCAGCTCAATATTCATCGCTCAGCCGTCTTCACCCCATTTCATAATTCTCACACGACCCTGACAGTCTCCCACCTTGTATAGCTTTTTCAATCTCCTCGTCTGACATCCGACCTTTATGCCTACTATTATGCCGAAGATGATGTCGCAAACATTGGCGATCGTGATAATGAAAGCGGTGTGTCTGCTTTGCGGCTTCCGAGCATTCACAACATCGATAGTAGACGTCCACAGCAAACGACTCCCACTTCTCGGTGGCTGCTCGCCGACGACGGATGTCCACGGCCTTTATGGCGATTGCTCTGATATCTGTCGTGACCTTTCCTTCCTCAAGGCACTCGGTGGTCGCCTTTCTAATGAGATCCAATGTTGTTGTGCCCGTCTTGGAAGGGCGCCAGTCATCAAGGACCAGTCTGGAGAGGACTCCTGTGGCGTTGAGCCTATAGGCGTTCTTTTGGATTCCAATTTCGCGGCACAGACTTAGCCATCCACGAGTCCCGCTCTCCCCCTCGCAGTCAGTCATGAAGTCTTTCCATCTACGTCCAATCTCGAGGAAACTCTTCAATTCCGGTGTCTGGATACCATCATCGTTTGAGGATGCTCTCCTAGGTTTGGCTGTCTTCGTTGCTTGTCCCTTAAGGCCAGTTCCGATGCTCACCAGGAGGTCTGGACGAACCTCTTTTAGCGTCAGCAGAGATGGATTGTTGGCCACCATTCCACCGTCGAGAAACCGCCTCTCACCAAGCTCGATAGGCTCGAAATAACCAGGTGCTGCTGTTTTTGCACGAGCCACTTGCCAAATCTGGGGACAGAGATCTCTGCTTATCAATATCCAATTATTGACAGAGCTTTTTGTCTGCAGAGTTAAGCTTCTTTCGTAATTTCTCCACAGAAAAGGCCTTCCTATGTCTCCGGATTTGTTAATACTGTAAGAGATGGCTATACTGCAGACAAGCGGATAGTTAGCTGGGTGGATAAGAAAGGCCTGACCAAGACAGTTTCATACACCCTTGTGCGATCTCCACTTGGATCGTTGTACTGGAATAGCTCCGACTTTGCTTGATGGAAGTCGGCAGTCTCCTCTTGCTTATGTTGGAGACTCTTATATATGATCCCTTGGAAAGCCCTACGCGTGTCGCGGGTTGAGACCTTTGCGGCGGGGGACCATAAGATGGATCGCGCGTGACTCCATCTAGGCTTACTAAAGACTGCATTGCCGAATTATTGGTATTGTTCCACTGCTTGGCCCACCGACATACGCAACATCCCCAACATGATGCTAGTGAGCCTACAAATAGTCCCAAGTTCAGATATGAGTATTAGAGTAGTAGTAGTGTGTTGACGCACCCGCCTGTAGACGTTCCAGACATGTAACCGAAGTAGTGTTAAGGAAGGTAATTGTGAAGTGGTGGTTGATATATTTCATTAGATTCAGGCTTTTCCCGCCCACCTACCATCCATGGGGAATGGGAGCTCGATAAGGCCTTACGTCTCCATTCCAGTTCTCGAATCTCAATCATGATCGCCTCTAGTATTAACAGGCTGGAGAAGCCACGCCGCCGTCTAGCAAGATCTCGTTAGGCAAGCAATACACTAAGAGGAAATGTATCTTACCAAACGACAACACGGTTTTACCCGCCCACGGTCCTTCTTCGTCTAGATCGTGTGCAAGGTCCCGAGTTGGAAGATCGACACACGGCTTGGAGTCGCTTGTACCAGATGTCAATCCAGAGGTGTCGCCGACTCCTTCTGGAGTGGACATGGTGTTACATACTGACTCAATGGAAAAGCCTTATATCCCAAACTTGGCCTTATAGTTTCCTAGATCTTGCCATCCTTGAGCGGGGCACCTCAGATGAAAAACCTTAGCATTCATAATAAATGAGTTTGGAAAATATTCAAGCGAGGCTCAACCAAGTAGAAATGAAGGGAGAACATGACACAAGGTTATGTTAACGAGAAGCTTTGACTGTGGAAAATTCCAACATTAAAGGCAGATCTGTTGCTAAAAGGTAAGCTCTTGATGTAATGTAGCAAGAGATGTGCAATTTATGTTATCAGACCAGCCTTGGCTGCTTGTTTGGCTGTTGCTTATAATGAAGTGCGGTAATACAACGAGCTTTCAACAAAGTATTCGATCGAGATTATTATAAATAAGCTTGATGTCAGTGGCTAAGACTTTATGCTGAAGCTGTTTAATACACGGTATATTAAGTAGATAAACACAATGACTTGTTCTTTCTCATTGGTATACAGCCAAGTCAGTAGTAACTTATCATCACAAATTTGTAGTATTTCATTTACTATATATCCAACTTAATACTGTACCGTAGTCGTTTGTTCTTACATAACAATCCCCACACAACATGTCAATGTCAGTTCTAGGGCGCAGACTGTGGAGCTTGGCGTAACCCGAGAGCCGATCATCGGAAAACTTTATTCACGGCTAGAAATAAAAGAACCTTCTTTCCAAGGAGGGGCTATCTCGAGCAGCATCAACTCCAGTGTCGCCATCATGAGCCAAACCTCAATTGAGCTTCGTCAAGAGAATGTCCGTGAAGAGGGCTATACCTCATCACAGGTCGAGGGCCTGGATCTTACGCCCAGCCATGAAGTCTCTTCTCTACCGCCGGTAGACGGCGGAAAAGATGCTTGGCTGTTCCTGGCAGCTTCGTTTATGGTTGAGGCTCTGACATGGGGTAAGTCTAATCCCAGGTTGTAACTGTCATTGATGTTAATTTTATCTCCAGGCTTCCCATTCGCTTTTGGTGTGTTCCAGGATTACTACAGTACTCAAGAGCCCTTCAAGGGATCGTCTGCTATTGCTGTGATTGGTACTTGTGCCATGGTATGTAATGCAATTGATTTACTCTGTTGCTTTACTAACCTTGTACCCAAGGGAATCATGTATCTTGGCCTCCCCTTTACCATGAGCCTTCAACGCCTCTACCCTAAGCAGAGCCGCTGGTCTCCGATCATCGGCCTATTCATTATGTGCATCGCGCTGGCTCTGAGTTCATTCTCCCAAAACACGACGCACCTCATCCTAACGCAAGGAGTGCTATATGCCATTGGAGGTTCAATCTCTTACTGTCCGTGTATTTTATACATGGATGAGTGGTTCGCCAAGCGCAAGGGTTTCGCGTTTGGCATCATGTGGTCCGGTACCGGTCTAGCTGGCTTCGCTCTACCACTGCTCTTTGAGAAGTTTCTACACCAATACGGCTTTCGCACCACGTTGAGGATCTGGTCGTTGTCCTTGTTTGTGCTAACTCTGCCATTGGCTTATTTTATCAGACCTCGTCTTCCACACTCGGCTACAAGGCATATCAACCCTTTCAAGCTGAGCTTCGCGCTGCGACGGAACTTTATGCTTCATCAGCTTGCCAATATTGCTCAGGCGCTGGGATTCTTCTTGCCTGGTATTTATCTCCCGTCGTATGCCCGAACTGCCCTTGGCGCTGGATCGTTTCCCTCGGCTCTTACAGTTTTGCTCATTAATGTCGCTTCGGTCTTTGGCTGCATTGCAATGGGTGCCCTTACGGACCGTCTGCATGTCACCGACTGTTTCATGATATCTGCAGTCGGCACGACTATTAGCACCTTTTTTCTCTGGGGCTTCTCGACGAATTTGCCTGTGCTGTACATCTTCTGCATTATCTACGGTGTGTTTGCTGGATCGTACACTTCTGCTTGGCCTGGCATCATGCGCATGGTTACTACAACACCAGCCGATGGTCGAAGAAATAGCATGAGCGGTACGTCATTTGATCCGGCCATGGTTTTGGGAGTCTTGTCAGCGGGTCGAGGCATCGGGAATATTGTATCCGGACCGCTGAGTGGAGCGCTGATCAAAGGAATGCCGTGGCAGGGCCAAGCTGCTGGTGGATATGGAACGGGATATGGAACACTGATTGTATTTACCGGCGCTACGGCACTGGCTAGCGGCGCGACTTTTCTGTTCAGAAGGGTCGGATGGCTGTGAATTGTGGATTTATATTGTCAGGATCATGTCGCAAGAACAGCGATGAAGAGATCATTAAACAAGAAAGGTCTTTTAGAAGACTCAAAAATACTAAAGTAATGATCCAAGACAAAATGACTCGAGGAATAGAATGACTCTAGGCAAGCGTGATAATGTCGACAGCATGCCGAACATTCAAGATCAGAACATGTCAGCATCACCTACAACCCTTGAGTAGTTTTGAGAATTCTAGGATTAATACCAATGACTAGGAATAAATCGCCTTATTCGTATCTGGCGCCAATCAAAGGGTCCTCATGACACTGCTGACACGAGGCTAAGACAGGTAGATGGCGGTGCGGGTTAGTAAAAGTGGAGCAGTGAAGTGCCAATGACACCATCATTATGTGAGTTTTTCGGTGAGACGTTCCAACCAAAAGCTTCTAGACTGCGGTCTTTCCGATGTGGTATTGGTGTTTCCAATGAGGATCAAATATGGTAGCATCTATATCTAATAAACAACTCATTTTCATCCATTTGAATATTTCTTGTCACTATCGTCTCCTTCTTTTGCCTATTCTCTTCTCTGGCACTGGCTGATCGTGCACGCACAATCACACCCACCACCGATTTCTACTCAAGCTGCGCTGCGTCGCGCTGCAAGATTCACCAACACAAGCAATGGCACAATTATCTGATGAGCTAAATCGCGCTCCTTCTCCTGTTGGCCCTCAAGACTTCGAGACTGAGAACGCTGAGCTCAGATCAAAGATCAGCAGCCTCCAAAACGAGGTCGAGTATATACAATCTCTCCTCGACGGCCACAAAAACTGCGCCATATACCACCAAAACACTTCTTTGGATTCCAAAAATGCGGAAACCTAATCTTTAGAGCGTCTAGCTTAAACAACTTATCACAACAACAATAATAACTATATAAGGGGGCAACCATTAAGGTCTGCTTTTAACTATAGCAAAAAACATAATATTTCCACTTTTAAAGCATAATATTTTATACTTACGCTATAACCTAATTTAAGCTTCTCCAAAGCTACTTCTTATACTATAACTTAAAGGTCCTTCTGCGATAATTATAAAAGCCTGCCTATTCTTCCTCCCGCGAGATAATCTATACCAATAATATTATATATATATATATATATACACATATATAAGATAATCGCAATAGCGGCATTAATCTATACTATTACCAGTAATATAGCTCACGCCGGCATATACTCTTATATCTACAATTTAGTTACTTTTAGCGACTTTAATTATATATAAAAAAAGCAGCTTAGCCTTAAAACTAGCTTTAAGAATCTTAATAAAGCTAATAACTAACTAATTAATTAACTAAATAACCTAGTCTTTACTAAACTAATAGACTTTAATTGCGATATTTTTTTTTATAAGTTTATATAAAAAGAGGCAGCTAAGAATTTTATATATCTAAAAAAAAATAAACCTAAAGGATCTTATTAATAAGAGGCATCCCCGGTAAAATAAGGTTATTACAAAATTAAAAAAAAAAACAGGGCTTAAATAGCGGTATTAATAGAGTTATGGCAGAAATTAAAGGACTAGACCGACTGCTAGGATAATAAGTCAAAGGGTGACTCACGGGGCTATATCTATATCGTTAGAAAGGTTAATCAAAGGTTTCGGGGGAATTCGCAAGGTTCGAGGGGGGATCATAAGTCACAAATACAGAAGGTTCATGACACGGTAGTTTGAACACAATGCAACAACAATAACAACAATAAAGACTCAGTTGTTTCGGCCTGGTGCTGACTGATTAGAGCAGTATCTAGCGGTAGAGCCCTGACCTGCTTCTGATAATCTAAATTTGAGTAGTGTTTTATCACTAAAATTGGAGATCGACAGATCGGCGATCAGTGGGATGGAGTTCAGGTTTGGGATATTCAGGATACCTTGGACTTTACAGTACTTGCATGATATTGGACTGGATAAGTAGAAATGCCGCACACAGGATATAGACTTACAATGAACACGATGTAGTTTTCTCTTCTGTTTTCGCGGCCACGCTTATACAGTCCTTTTGCGGAAACGGCAACATGTCACATGCAACTTTGCTCAGGACCCTGTGTCGGCTCCGAGGTACCGTAGATTCGGGGTGTAGAATCGGAGATTCAATGGCCATGTTACACTCCAACTGGGGTCAAAAGTTTCTTGGCACGTCTCAGTGGGACGAATTTCAACGGATCGGGGGTGTTTTGTAGTGTCGAGAGGATTAGACGTGAATTGCGTTGATTGTGCGTTTAATCAATGGACAAACTGGATTTTTGACCGAAGACTTTTCTTGACTGGTAGAAATGGGCGATGATTGATTTGTTCATTCCATTTGAGCGTGACTGAAGACTAGTAGCTCTGAATCGCATTGATCTACTGAGTCGGGGTCATTGACCCAGACGAGTGAAGGGTATTGCATGCAGGGTTCAACAACTACTCCAGATTCTATACTACAGTAGAAATTGCCCCAGATAACGGTCGCACTTTTCTGTACTGTATCATCGTAAACCTTAGCGGTCGTAACTAACGATACGATTCTCATGTTTTGCTATAGCCATGTGCGAGTCCGCTCCCCTGTCGATCACAAATACTGGCCTCAGATTTACATATCGCGACTTGATTTATTCCAAGATAGTAAAATACTACCGAACCCAATCCCTTATCAGATTTTCCGATCGCAAACGGAAATGGCGTCGCTCCCAAGCCATCGCCAACAGCAGCTAGCTCGACGCCACTCGATGGTCCAGACACGTCCATCCGACGGACTGGCCGCGTGTCTCGACAACATCAAAATCAGACTCCTCGCGTTGGTGATACACGGCGCGCTATAGCTTTTCGGGAATTCCGATGGTTGCACATGGACGTGTATTGGTGAAGTGCCGCTTGTACAACAACTCGAGAGCCGATAAAGGGATGCGGGAACTCCTCACTTCTGCGGAGCACACAAGAGTGATGACGATGGCATCGGCAACGAGAAATAAGATGGCTTCATCAGAGCCCCGTGAGGGACATCTGCAGCCTCGACTATCGCGATTGACAATGGTTGCCATGGCATTTGCAATTCTCAAGTAAGTGATCCCACTTCCGTCTACGAGATCCAATAGCTGACCATGGCCTAGCACGTGGATTGCCCTCGCTGGATCGATAGGCTACATTTTACCGTCTGGCGGTTCCGTGGCCCTCGTATATGGTTTTATATTCTGTGTACTATGCAACTTCGCCCTGACTGCGAGCTTGGGTGAGATGGCCGCTATCTGGCCGACAGCAGCTGGGCAATACCACTTTGTTTTCGCTCTTTGCTCAGATGAGTGGAAGCGAGTTATGGTAAAATCTTTTATCCAAATGCTTACTCAAAATGTTAACTGACCTGTTGTAGAGCTTCTGGGTTGGTTGGCTCAACATCGCTGGCTGGCTGGTCGTCGTCACTGTTCAGGGCTTCTTTGCTGGTAATTTTTTATCCCAATCACCGAGTGAAACACTTGGCTGACAGAACAAAAAAGCGCAGTTCATAGGTGCTGCTGCCGTTGTGGCCTCCAACGATAGTTTTGTTCCTGAGAAATGGAGCACGTACTTGATATTCCTGGCTATCCTGACCTTCACCACTATTACCAATATCTTTGGTAATAGGATCCTGGGGAGATGGAATGATGCAGCTTGTAAGTGACTCCCTAAATGCTGCTCGAGTTTAATCTAAGTCTCTGAATAGTATGCTGGTCTGTACTAGGCGTTGTGATCGTTGGCATTGTCCTCCTTACCATGTCCAAGAAAAGCGATGCATCCTTTGTTTTCACCAACTTCGACAACCAGACTGGCTGGCCTGACGGAATGGCGTGGATTCTTGGACTTCTTCAGTCTGCTCTGTCGCTAATTGGCTTTGATGTTATCCTGCATATGGCTGAGGAGATGCCGAATCCTGCGAGAGATGCACCCAGAGCTATGATTTTAGCCATCGCAGTTGGAGGAGTTACGTGAGTGCACAACCCTCTCAAACCCTGTTCATGAACCTGACTTTGAGTTTACTAACTTATCTAGCGGAGGAGCTTTTATTCTCATTATGCTATTCTGCTTCGCTGATCCTACCGCCATAGCCTCCTCAGCTACAGGCATGCCCATTGTTGAGATGATTCATCTAGCCACCAAAAGTCGAGCAGCCACAACGATTCTGACCCTGATGCTGGCCGTATGCTTTATTAACGGAGCCAATGCAAGCGTTACGAGTGCTAGTCGCCTCGTCTTTGCTATGGCCCGTGATAAAGGCATTGTTTTTCCCAAGTTCTTCTCTCACATCCAGCCTGGCCTCGATGTGCCTATTCGAGCAATTCTACTTTGCTACTTCTTCAACGTTGCGTTCGGTCTACTTTATCTGGGACCTAGTGTTGCTTTTGGCGCATATGTCTCTTCCTGTACTATCTTGTTAAATGTGTCGTATGCGTTTCCTGTCGTCACTTTACTCATCCGTGGTCGGCAAGTGTTGGAAGAGCACCAAACAGCCGATACTCCGTTCAAGCTGGGAAGATGGGGTTATGTGATCAACTACATTGCCTCAATATTCGTCGTTACTACATCGATCGTACGTTATTCTTCTTTGATTTAAGTGTGTTCTGCTGACATGGCCTAGTTTTTCTGCTTTCCAACGACAATACCCGTTACGGGAAACACAATGAGTAGGTTTCCTGGCCGGCTTTAAAGTTCATACGTTAACACATCGTAGATTATGTGTGCGTCGTTATTGGTATACTAGTTGTTCTGATTGCCCTCTATTGGGCATTTTATGGAAACCGCTTTAAGGGACCAGTAAGTGCGCGTTGCCTGAGTAGCCCTAAAACTGGTGGTGCTAATTGTGGGAAAGAAATTCGATGTGATTTTTGGGCAACAGCGAGAAACGGTGATTGTCAACTCGCAAATACCTCATGCACCATCAAATGACGAGGAAAAGGCTGATACCGAGAGTCCTGTTTGCAACCGAAAGCGTGTTGATGAAGAGATGACTCAAAATAAAAAGAGGTCGGGCTAGATAAGGATAACTATAAGACCAAATGATTCATTCTTTTAATATGCTTTTAAAAATGGAAGCTGGTCGTCTGCGCTTAGCTATTAAGCTGATATTTGACGAGAAACATGTGACTTGAAGTCTGCAACCAATACTAACCTGATTCGATCATCAGGAATGGGCTATATTAGTTGACGTAGCATGAAAATATATGTGTATAAGACGAATTACATGACAACGCATTTGACGGTCTCGGCCAATATGCTTCGGCGCGATCTCGACGTCCTCAACGACGAATTTCCCTTCGAACTTCCGGAGCTTTTTCGAGTGCTTCGGGTGCCACTTTTAGTTCTCCTATGCTTAGCTCTATTTCCGTTGCCGTGCCCCCGTCGTTTGCCGTTATCAAGCTTTAGAAACCCAGGGTCCCCGATCTCTGTCGTCATATCACCGTAGGAATCTCTTCTTCTTCTTCTTGGTGGTTCACTTTTTGCAAATTTCTCGAGCAGTTCGTACCCTTGACATCTTGGTGAACTAAGAGCTGACCGACCATCTAGTTCGTGGACTGGATTAGCACCATTGTCGAGTAGGAACTGTATGAGTGAAAGGTCGGCGTCGGTATGCAGAATGGCAGGACCGTTACCCCAATCCAAGAGAAGTCGGAAGTCGGAAGTTGCAGCAACAAGAAGCGACATTTTGGTCTTCTTCTTATGTACTAACGGTCCCTCTTCACCCTTCAACTTCTCTTCGAGATATCCCCGCATGCCACACATAGTCATCAAGTATAGGAACGAGGTCCCTGGGGTTGTGATAAAATGTGTGCTAGTCCAATGGCGTCGCTTCTCATTTGTGAAACCATAACGTTGCGTAAAAGTGATACTATCGGGGCCTGGAGAATTGGTCAAAGATGTAGCCGTCCTGTCAAGCTCGTCTAGTAGTTCCACCTGAACGCCTTGGCCGGCCAGTTCAGCCTCTTTGGCATAGTTGACACACCACAAAACATCCTCCCAGAAGCCTATCTCGCTGAGAGATTCTGGATGTTTTACTTTTAAGTGAAGTAGGAATGCTCGAGCTAAGGGTAATTGTGCGTTGAAAGGGCTTGTATTGAAAGAGAGAAGCCAGTCCCAGACTTCTGGCGTCTCGACAAAATCTTTCACCGTCCTGTGTAAATACTGCACCTTGTATCCACAAAGACCATTAGTCTGGCGTTTCTTCATGTGGAACTTTGAGAAACGAGCTGCCCCTCCGATTTCATTGTTTCCCTCTTCCAGAACTTGAGTATTTGGTGTGGCTTCTAACAGTCCTCGGCATTGGCTCGATAACTTGCGTCGCATATTCTTGCCGTAAGCATCCTTCTTCAATTCAGTCCATGGCTCGATGCGGGCAGACAATACATAGTCCGCGTCGTCTAAATCAGCAAACGCCATAGTCAACAACGTAGGCGAATCATGGGATGCCCTGACCAATTGGAATAACTGTGAAGCATGGTCTTTTTTGGCCGGCTCTAGGCCTGTCAGAATCTTGCGAAACAAGTCTTCCAAATCAGGAGGCAGCTCATTTAGCCGTTGCTGAAGTCTTCGAAGTCCGTCACCATCAGTAAAGCCATCGAGAAGTGACTTGACCACGAGATTAACCCACAAAAAGACTCCCTGAGCCTTTGTTGCGATCTCATCTCTGAGCTTTTTGGCGTACTCAGGCTCTCTCTCTTCTAGTTCATGAAACCCCTCGTTGGAGCTAAGGTTGGAGGCAATGTATCTTGCGATGTCTCCCTTCGTAAGATCTTGGAGTAGTAGATGAGGGTGTCTTTTAAATGAGTCCTCGAACTGAGCCCACGGACGACTCGCCACACACATCTTGACACGGCTGCTAGACTCGCACAAACCAAGAGTAAAGGTGATTAGGGAGTCCAGGTTTCCGTTGCATTCATCGAGTCCGTCAACAAAGATGAAAAATTTGGCATCTAGATGTTTGTCCACTATCAAAGACCGAAAAGCATCTTGTAGCTCTTCCAATCGCCACGGACTGTGCTTTCCGAAGAGCTTGAAGAGTTCCCAGCGCTCAGGAAAAACTATTGGTATGGCGGAAGGGAGTTGCTTGAGACATTCGTATAGCAATGTTTGTAGAAGGCCAGTGACAGACATCTGAATGTTTGATCCGCTATTCCAGAAATAGAAGCTTGCTGTGACTAGTTTATGCTTCTCGTGCCAAACTCGAAGGTGCTCCATGGTATCGGGGTTCTGATATATGTATTTCATCAGCGTTGACTTTCCTGAGCCAGGCTTTCCTGTGACCCAATAGAGTCTGTCCCGGTTGTTTTGAAGAAAGCTCCGGAAACTAACTTCTGGCTTCAGTGTCGAACTATTGTCTTCTGTATCGCAAAAGATCCATTTGAAGGTCTCGGTATGTGCCTTTGGGATTCGAAGTTGCCGGTCCATCATGTCTTTGAACTTGAGCCGCTGCAAGAACAAATCCTCAAAACTGGTCTCTCCCTCTTGGTTGCTGGGTGAATCAGGGTTGTAGGGTCGTCTCATAGGTTGCGATTGCCAAGATCTTGCAAGAATTGCTTCCACAAAGTCGGAACTCCAGCGTTCTCTGCTTTCGGCGCTGATCTGTTCTAGAAAGTTGATACCGAGAAATTTCTCCTCATCAGGGATGGGGGTCGGAGAGGATGACCTATGCTGAGATAGAGCCTGATCAAGCTGTAGCGACATCTTTTCAGATTGGAACCTAAAAGTAAGAAACAGGCGTCAGAGTCCTGGTACCCAAAGACACGCAGAAGTGTAAAGTGGATGACAAAACAATTGTAGCTAAAATCACGAGACTGGCATGTCTGACTCACCAAAGAGATGATAGCACGTTTGTGGTCATTTGCTGTCGGTAACGATCCAGTCGGTGTTCCAGGCCTTGAATCTTTTCGTCGTTCCAAGCCGAAGCCAGGGCTTGGCGGAACGACTTCCATGGTGATCTTGGCCCTTCATATCTCAACCCTTGCAGGGTCTCGAGGAGTTCGTTTGCGATACTTTGGCATCGCCGACCGATATCCTCCTGTTCCCTTTCGAGAGCTGTAAGACTGCGACTTCCACTTTCATTGTCCAGGCGTCGCCTTAACCGTCTAACGTCTCTTGCCATGGATAACGTAGTTTCCTCCAATTCGCGACGCTCAACAACTTGGCCATCTTGAGATTTATGAATTTCGATACTGCTAGAGATGACGCAGCTAGAAACATCGATGACTTGGATAATACTTGCAGCCACAGACAGGCCTTCCATTGTCAAAAATTGATGATTTGTTATATGGCTGTGAGAAGATGAGAGGGGGAAATATTTCTGACATCAACATCAGGCTACAGCCTTCATATGTACCTAGTCAGCTGCTCATTAGGGCATATCGTAATTTCAAGGTTGAACTTTAAAGGAACGCTGTGATTTGCTGAGAAGTGCGTCAGAGGTGGTGGCTGTAACCTGCAGGCAGATTTCAGAAGGTGCCCAGCCAACCTTGCACAGCCTGATCTCCCCATCAGGCTCTAATGATTAAGACGAAATCAAGCAGCTGACGCTACGAATGAGGATCATTAGGGTGATAGCATATTTCCATGCAAAAGGCTATGTCTATCTTGTCGGAAAGAGAATGCGAGGTGATATGTCTTGACAATGCATAGGAGTTGCTCTGAGTTCGCTGCTTCCTAGGGCCTGGATAGAAACCTTGACCTCTTCAAATGAGTAGAGCTTGGTTATGATTAAGGTGCGCAATATCCCTGACGGCTTTATTCAAGATAATTACGAGACCCTGAGACTCACTATATTTCACTATCTAATGGGGCTGACTTTGATGGATATGCTTATACGGTGACTTCGGTAAAGAGCATTATCTTTCAGGTCCATCAAGGATAGAGCCGTCGTCACTCACAAGCTGCAAGGAAAGTGAACAATAACCATTTTGAAGGTCGTGAAGGGCTTCGATAACACCTTGGGCACAGTCCTCAGGCATAGGCACCAAGTGACAGATGATCAGATTGAATAAGCTATACAGGCCGGAAGAATTCCGAGGTGAAGGAGTTATGACACTGAGTAAAGTCGGTCTTGGGACAGATACTTCGCGACGGAAAATATATAGAAAGGTAGAAATGCCTAAGACAGTGTAGTTTATACAGCAATAGAGTTTGTTTCAGGTGATTCACGAGTCATCTTGGGATTATTCAAGCTATCGTGCTGCTGAACGCTGGTAAGCCTGGCGGGCGGATAGTGAATGAGTACAGAGATAAGTACAACATTCTTTTGTAAAAACGATACAACAGCCCGAAGCCAGCATGTTCATCGTCTCATAGTTGATTCATTCTATGCACATCAACCAACTCATGTTGATGAAGAATAGTGAGTGAGTAAATGAATGAGTGATCATCTCACCGCGCCAAGCCTACTCCGCTTGCGTCATCAGCCACCCACTATCAAGAAACCACACCCCAGCATCTTCAGCCCCCATCGCTTCAACGACATCATCGCCCACGCTAGTTCCATCTCCATCAACAACAACTTATAAAACATCCTCTCCTACCAAATAATGTCCCCATCCCAACATTCAATAGACCTTGAATTAAATCCCCTAGGCTCCGACACCGAAGACGACATCTCGGATCCGGACCTTCCGCTGCCACTCACAATGGCCGACGCAGCATCACCTCCGGCGCCAAAACCACGATGGCTCGATCCTAGGCCATCTACGTGGTGGTCCCGCCTCACATCCTCGCGCTTCATCCAGTGGTTCAAGCGCCTTTTACGGCCTCGTCTGACATGGCGCTATGTCTTGTGCTCTGTTATCGGTGTCTATGTGCTCTACTGCTTCGTCACATGGCAACCCTTGTTCTCATCCAGACTACCGGCGTACTCGGGTCCTCATGAAGTCGGCGCTATAGACTTGGAAATTCCCCTGGAAAAGCCAAAGCGCATTTCAGATACTGTACTAAAAGAAACGAAAGGGTATGCTTTTGAGGTGGAGAGTGTGCTTTTCACTGTGTATTACCCGGCTATCAAGGGCGCTTCGTCGCGCGGTCCTTTACATCCTTGGGTTCCTAAGCCTCTGAGCCTCACAGCAGAAGGCTATGCTCGCGCCGCTGGCGTGAATAATTTCATTATGCGACCCATCTTCACATTCGCCCTATGGCTCTTTGTCGGGAGCATCAAGATCCCCGCCAAGGTCGACGTACCCATCCTTGGCTCCGACGAAAAAGAAGGCGCCAAGTTCCCCGTCATGGTCTTCTCCCACGGTGCCGTCAGCTCAAGGACCGACTATACCCATTATCTCGGCGAGCTCGCCAGCCGAGGCCACGTCATCGCCGCTCTGGAGCATCGCGACGGTAGCTGCCCTGGTACCATGGTCCAGATCAAGGATAAGAAGGACCGTCGTGTCACCCTCATCAAGCAAAGCGACCTCATTTCCAGTCCGCCCATGAACGACACCATTCTCAAGAGAGAGCAACTCGCGGTCCGAACAGAGGAAATCCTCCAGACCATCCGCGTGCTCCAAGACGTCAACGAGGGCAAAGGCTCAGACGTCTTTAACTCAAGCTCCCGCCACGAAGGCAAGTCCCTCCCTGCGTGGGCAAACCGTCTGGACTTTGATCACCTCATCATCAACGGCCACTCATACGGCGCAACCGGCGCCCTCCAAGCCCTCAAGACAGCAAACTCCTCAGCCGCCAACCCAGCCATCGGTGGCATCGCTCTCGACCCCGGCAAGTCAAGCGGCCAACTCAACACCGAAGTCCCTGTCCCTCTCCTCGTCGTCCACTCCAACTCCTGGTCCAAAACGCACAGCATCTTCTTCGGCCGACCGCACTTTGACACAGTCGCCGATCTCGTCCGAGGCGTACGCGACAAAGTCGGCGCAGCCTGGTTCCTGACCAGCATCGGCACAGCGCATCCCAGCGTTACAGATGCGCCTCTTCTACAGCCTTTGCTCCTCAATTTTGCCACGGGAGCTACTGCGGATGTCCGCAAGGCTCTTGGGGAGTATGTCAAGGTGACATTAGACTTTCTCGACTTTGTGAAGACGGGCAAGAGAAATGGCGTGCTCAATGAGGCGGTAACGCATGAGAAGTATGGGGAGTGGGTGAGTGAAGAGAGGAAGAAGACTTTCCCCAAGGAGTATGCGGAGTACTGGGAGGTACACGTGTGTCCAGCCGATCAGGACGAGTAGATAATTGTAATAATTTATATCATGTTTTCTTGTGCTCAACAAATAAGTTCCTTGTCGCAAACTCCGCGCTGCATGTCTTCGTCGCATCTTCAAGGACTCATTGAACCTGTGTCCAATGATCTACCGTCCTCTACGCTACCGCAAAACGTTTGGCACTTAGTCTGTAGTGTAATTCCTCGTACTTTATTCAGTATCTCATATTCGTGTCTCATTACGGGAGTTGCTCCTCTTCAACTAAGATATAAACAAGGGCACAGACAGTACCTCTGTGGCATTACTCTCATAACCTAATCATTGCTCTTTCTCCTATTAGTATAAACACTCCAACCCAATGCCTCGATTCCGTAATAAGTTAGAGAAACGCCGCTGGCGAACTGCCGAATCCACTGCTTCCACCATCTCCCCGACTACGACGGCTGCTCAAAAACATGTCCACCATAGTCTTGCTACCCATCGCTTGAGCGTCCATCTCTGGTCCCTTCATCGCTTCCCCTGGCTTGCCCACCTTCCCTCTAACTACATGTGGCCTAGGTGTAGAGTAGCTTGAGCTGTATCCTCCTCTCGGCACAGGTGAGCCATTTGTTGGTCTGCGAGGATGTACTTCCGCAAGAGCACCAACTCCAGGGCTCGACTTGGTAGGTGAGCCTTGCCAACCAGTGAGACGTGCTCGGGAACGGCGTTTGGCAATAGCTTCCTCTGGAGTTGAGTTGAGGCGACCTATCGTGTTGAGAGACCGCATGCGATGCATCTCCTTGGCTGAATTAGAGCCGAGTATGTTGTTCCTTGAGCCGACTATTGGGAGAGAAGGAACCGCCCGCAACGTGCTCCTAGGTGGGATAGATGGAGGTTGCTCTTTAACGTAGACATCAGTTGAGTAGCTCGGTGATGCATTCTCATCGTACCCCATGACAGCTTTGTGCATTGGCCTCATCGGGCTATGATTGTCTTGGAAAATCTGAGCGTTACCCTTTACCCTGCTCAAAGGGCTACGGTTCGCCTCGCCATCGGTGTTTGGTGCAAAAATCTCAGGAGTTGAGCCCATTGAAGCATGTTCTCTGACATGTCCCAGGGGTGGGAGGATACCAGTAGCTTGCCAGCCATTGTCCTTTTTGGTGGGAGTCTGAGGTGCCTCGAGCTTTGAGACTTTCGAACTGAGCCAAGTCTTCCATTCCACCGAACTGGCGGTGGAGGTATCACGTTGGTGTTGATGATCTGACCTATAATTGGAAAAATCGGACGGCAATGCAGAACCACTATGGTTATAGGCCGTAGATTGTCCCAAGTGTGTTGGGTTTATTGCCCTGGGCGACGACTTGCCATCGTCTGGAGCACAAGAATAAACGCTTTCTGTGTCCCCGGCCTGGAAATCCTTCTCTGAGCAAGAGTTACTGTTTTGGCGAACTGGAAGACTCAACGCTGACAAAGAATGAAGATATTGAGATCCTGGTATACCTTCATTTCTGTGTTCAGCAGATGTCATCACACTAGCTTGTAGTGCCCGACGGTAGGGACTCGGCGACCGAAAGGAATGGCAAGACGGGCTCGCAAAAAAGGCAGAACTTCTCTGACTGAGAGCCTTCGGTGGTTCAAGCCCACTGATGACACTGACACGCTCGTTCTCGGAATTTGCCCTATTATTGCTCCAGTCTAAACCAGTTGTATGCTCATGTGCGGGTGCGGTAGCGGTCTGGGGCAGATGGTTGAAGTCAGCAGTCGGAACCTCGGTGGCTGAGCTCGAGCTTCGCGAAGAGTAGTCTCCAGCATCCCTGAAGATGTCGTCGTCTGGTCGAACGCATCGAATGGTGGAGCAGTCCCATTGTCTCGTCGTGGATTGGCAGCTCTCACTACCTTGCTCGGAGCTTGTTTTCTTTGCTTTGTCCGGGCGTATATGGGCTTGCGCGGTTATTTCCCCAGGACTTTTCTGTGCAAGTCGCTCCATAAGGGCAGAGTAAACACGCTCACTGTCGATTGACATGTCGGCTATGAGGTCCCGAGTCTCTTGTTCCAGTGGCTCAATCGAGCGCAAGGACGAAGGGACGTGTGTCCCGTTCTCTTTTATGACAGAGAGACGCTGCCTCTCCCAATCTCCAAGCGTTCCAGTGCTTGTCACTGTGTTTGTAAGTGAGTTTGTCCAGCTGGTGACACGGGACTTGTCGTCAGCAATATGTCGCTCGCCATCGCCAAAACTTTCGACACTGCCTTTGCGAGACCTGAGCTGCTGGCTTGATGGTACGTCGTGCAATGAAGGAATATGCGATGTGACTTGAAACATGGAGGCTTCTTCGGTTGCCTCATCATCCCCAAAATGTGAGCAGCTGTCCCCATCTGATTCATTTTCTCCAGTACATCGATCCTCCTCTTGGTGCTCAGAGCCTTCGACACTCTTTCCTCTACCAAAAAGCCCCCGCAGCTTTGATTTTAGACCATGAGACACCTTGCGCGCTGTTTTTCGGATTCCTCCTTGCTTGGGAACAGAGATGCTGTTGGTAGAAAAGGCCGAGGATAAAGCCGTGCTATTGTTGCTGCTGTTGCGTAGAGACTTGCGAAAACCTGTAGAACCTTCGCTCTGTCTGTTGCTTGAACGAAACAAGGTAGCTACTTGACTCTCTTGCCTCTGTTGTTCTTGGATTTGCCGGAATCTCTCCCTAGCAAGCTGAATTGCAAGGTCATTGTCATCGGCGCGGCTGCTTGAACGCGACGCCGCCATTCTTCGCCGGCTTTTGAGGAAACTCATTGATGTCGAGGCTCTAGGGCCGGCACTTGGAGAAATTGTGTCTTTCAAATGTGCATTCTCGCTATTTGTAGGTGAGATGAACGAGGCGGCAGGTGTCAGGCGATTCTTTGCGGGCCAGTTCTTGTTGGAAACTGTCCCTGCCATAGGATGCGACGAAGTCGTCATCGAGCGGGACTTTCTGACCTTTTTAAAGGTTGAAGGAATAGAAACAGCATCGTCTTCGGGGTTGTAGCACGCGTCGGGTGGCTGCAGAGATTCGAGGTAACGTCGTGTAAGGGAGTAGTTGTCTGGCCGTTCGCTACGAAACGACAGTGTGGAGGACGGTCTGGTGTTTGCATTCCCAAATGCATGAATCGTCGAAGTTGCTTTTGTGGGCGAATCTCGACCTCCATTCGCTCTCGATGCCAGGTTTCTGCGTGGGCAAGCCGATGGCCCAGCAAAGCGAACACTTTTTTGTCGGACGATGGTAGAAGTGCCATGGCGGCTCAAGGCACTGTCATTCTGCTCCAAGCTCTGCCTGACGACGCTGCCAGTGTCATCGCTTTTGTCAGGGTAGAAGCTCGCTGGGTCTCGCGGTATGGACATTCTTTCACTGGTAGGTCTATCTTTGGCTCGATGATAGGATAACACGGCCGCGATATTTGCGTCCCTTTCAGCCTCTGCGGGATCGATGGACTCAAGGTTGCGGATGGGGCTGCGAACCACAGAGTTGGTTGATTTGCTTCGATTCAATGAACGACGGTCCTTCTTTCGAGAGCTGTTACGTCGAAGCATCTCTCATTTGCGGATCAAACCTGCCTTGCAATAGTAAGAGTTGATAGTAATGGAAGTTGAACGTAGACTTGGAAACAACGGTATCAAGAACAGATAAATGCCAAGTTGGTGATGGCACCAGACCAGAAGAAATGAAAAGGCAGACATGGTAAGCTCGAGGTCGACTGGCTCGACAAGTTCAACTTGATCAACTCCAAGAAGGAACAACGGTGAAGATGTTCAAGCTGGGAAGGAACTGGTTACAAGTCAGCGGTGGGGCAGCAGCAGAACCGTGACAGTTCAGCATGTGCATGTCGCCAGAACGACAACAGTAGACATAAGTAAAAACAGGAAGACAGCACATTTATTACAATGGAGTGGACAAGAACATCACATGGATCAAATTCTCATACAATAAGGAGATGTATTGTAAAATGAGCTAAGCCTAAATGCAGCCGCTCTCATGGAACTAATCCATATAATCAAGCACGCAAGACGACAACTGGTCATCAAAGAGCAGCAAGCGCCCTAGTCAATATCATGTAACCCAAACCAAAAAGACCCATACCCATCCGTAATCCCAACAAAAAAAGTGTACCCAATGCACCAGATGCTAAGATTATAGATCTTACAGGTTAAGCTCCTTGATGAACTGCTCGAGCTCCTCATCGACGAGCTCGTGGATCTTCTTGGAGAACTTCTCAGCCTTGGAGCCGAGCTGCTTGGCGCCGGTGGTCAGCTTGCCAGAGACAACATCGATTTCCTCCTCGACGGCGTGCTTAAGCTCCTGGACAGGAGAGGGAGAAGCAGCCTTGACCTTGTAGCTACCGGCCTCAACGATCTTCTTGTAGTCGCTGCAGCCACCACCGTTCCAGGCGAGCAGGTTGGGGGTGTCGGAAGGAATGTCGCTGAGAGCGTTCTCAGTGGCAACGGCGATGAGGTTCTCCTTGAGCTTCTTGGGGGTGATGGAAGCAACGGAGTACTCAGAGTCCTCAGCGGGCTGAAGAGAGAGGTAGTAGGCCAGGAGACCAGCAATGTGGGGAGAGGCCATGGAGGTACCAGAGATGGTGTTGACGGCGTACTTGGAGCCGATCCAGGTGGACTGAATGTTCAGACCGGGGGCGAAGATATCAGTGCACTTTCCGTAGTTGGAGAAGTAAGCACGGTCGTCTTGAAGAGCAGAGGCACCGACGGTAACGGGCTCAGAGGCGGCAGCGGGGGAGTAGTTGCAGGCATCAGCGTTGTCGTTGCCAGCGGCGACGGCAAAGTGAATACCAGTGCGGACAGCAGCGTTGACAGCAGCATCGAGAGCCTGGGTCTTGCCACCACCAAGAGACATGTTGGCGACGGAACCCTTGAAGCCCTTTCGCTTACCGTCCTTGGCCTTCTTCTTCTGCTCGAGATGGCTGGTAGCAGCGAACTCAACACCCTTGACAACGTCGGACATGGATCCAGAGCCGTTAGATCGGAGGACCTTGACAGCGTAGACGTTGGCCTTCTTGGCAACACCGTACTTCTTACCAGCGACGGTACCAGAGCAGTGAGTGCCGTGGCCGTTGCCATCCTCATCAGCGTCGCCAGAGGGGATGGTCTTACCCCAGTGGGCACGACCCTCGAAATCGACGTGGTCGACGTTGGTACCAGTGTCAACGATGTAAGCGTCAACACCCTCGCCACCATCGGAGGCATAGAGGTATCTGTTGAAGGTACCGAAGTTGAGACGGTCGCGGTGGGAGATACGGGCAAGACCCCATGGAGCCTGCCTCTCAGTCTCGCCGTCACACTTGTCCTCTGTGATCATGTCCTTGTTCGAGACAGGAATCATGGTGTGGACAAGAGTGTCTCGCTCAATGAACTCGACCTGGAAGGATGATAGTTAGCGACAGATGATTCATGAGGTATAAACACGAATGGTACTTACGTCAGGGTGGTTTCGGATCTTCTCGATCATGGACTCATCGAAGTGGCCGGCGTAGCCCTTGAAAGCATCGCCAATGTCGAAGCTGTGCTTCAGGCCAGAGAAGGTCTTGTCTGAGAAGGGAAGAGAGCGCTTTCGCAGCTCGAGGCGATCAGTCTCGCCCTGCTGGTGGGCGTCTTGGACCCAGAGATGATGGTCGTTGGCACTGGCGGCATCAACGTGATCCTTAAACTTGATGATGTACGAGTCTGGGATGGTCTCGGCATCGATGGAGCTGAGGATGGGAGCGGCCTTCTCGTGGATGGTACCGACGCTGAAGGAGGCAGCGCTGGCAACAGCCGCCATGGAGAGAGTGAGAGCGGACTTCATGATGACGAAGCGCGCAAAGGATGAAGCGGCAAAGCTCGGAGTTGGTCTACCTGCGACACGAAAAGAGAAAACAAATGGACAAAGTGTTGCCCTCGACCGTCTGAATTGATGGAGTCAGACGGGATCGATACTGCAAAGGATGGAGAGAGAGATGATGGGTATGGAGGAGGATGATGAAAGGAAGAAGAAGCGATGGCGGCAGGACCTGGGGTAGATAAGCAAGCGCGGCAGCGTGCGACAGCTCCAGTGTTGCCTCAGCGGGCCTAGGACGAGCAAGAGGGTGTGACGCATCCATCGCTAGGATGGGCGATAACACAGTGGCTGAGCCCCTTATTCGGCTTAGCGCATGTTTGAGTTGGCCAATGGCCGTCACCGAGGCAATGCGATAACGGTACGTGTTTGAGCAAAGGTACATGTGAGCACTCATGACAGTCCGTGCGAGACTTTGTCAAATGCACGGAGGGAGAGAAGGCCGAGGCGGGCTACAATTCAGCCGTGTCGACCCGAGGAATGGTCATGATGAAGTTGAAGCATTGGCTCAGGTTATTCTATTGAGACAACAGGATGTGCAGTGATTATCCGAGCATCTGTTTCACCGCTTGGTGATGATACAGAAGCAAACTGGCGGCGAGTGATTGCCTCATCTTCATGACTGTTGACAACCCGGTCGTCATTGTCCGCCTCGCCTCGAGTCATGGCTCATGGGATGGATGCTCGGTACAAGGGAGCAAGTACGGCATCACTACGGTGCTGAGCTTAATAGTACTGTTTTTAACATGTTTTCTCAGCACATCAGGTCACCAAGATAGCTTCCCACTGTCTTTGTAATACTTGCATAGCCAGCAAGGCACTGGCTCTCCAGCCGATCCATTACAGTCTCTCTCAGCCGTACAGTCTGTGATGCAGGCACAGTACATCATGGCTTCGCAAGCTCAACAACACTGTGCCCTGACCAGCCGACCAAAGTATCGACCAAAGTATCGACCAAAGTATCCTGCTCGCGCCGAAACCAAGCTCCACCCAGACAAGGCGAGCTCCAACAAGGTAAGGTACCTTCCGGTTTGCGGTGCCTGCAGCCAAAAACAGGTGTCTCTTTACCCAGTGCCAGAAGCCAGAATGCGGGGAGTGCCTTGGCTCCGATTGGCCCCCACTGACCTAATCCGCCTGATCCATCGAGTCAGACGACGTCCCTGGCACGTGCCCTGAATTGCATGCCCATGTCTCAAGCGCAAACCGACCGACCTAGCAGCGCCTCATCATCCCAGTCCGTTCCCGGGGTTAAAGTGCCCTTTTGACTCGAGGATACGATTCCTTGGAAAGACAATACGCCTCAAGTAAGACGTCATGATTCACTATGCGAGTTGATAAGGCATTTCGCGCAATGATCCAGGCATCCAAAGCCAAAGCATCCGGGGCTTGGCTTATGGAGAACGCGTTGGACAGTGCACTCTGCCTGTCAATGCACGCAGGAAGCTCAAAGCTCTCGGCAGGGTGAGGTACCTAGCGCGTCTGCACGCTGCCGTAAGGTAGCTCCGTAGAGCTAGCTCTCCACTTTTGAGCAACTCAGAAGCCATGGTTATCTCGTCAGATAACGCCATCAATGAGCACTTGTAGCTCATTCCAGGCATCGGAGTTTCGAGCTATCCTCAACAGATTGCTTGTTTATCAATTCGTATTCCTTAGATAAGCCAGATACCTACCTATTCGAGATAACGATAAGCAGATCTCGGAGCATTGTCTTGAGTATCCACGTCACCACATTGGATAACGCGAGGCGGGTCGGTAAATAATCAACACTCTGCCTAACTTTAGGATGAGCTGCTATAATAATTGAAGCATGTATTAGTCTAAAGGTCCCCTAAAGTACTAGTATTATTTTATCAACCCTTGCCTAAAGTTAGGCAGAGTGTTAATTATTTAGGGGACTGGCTGAACGCCAGAGCTTTAATGCCATAATGGTGAGATGAGATATTAGCTGAGATTGGTCCGTTATAGGCCAACTTTGATGTTTACTTATAGCTCAGAAATAGCAACCTGTCCTCATGATTATAGTTTGAAGCTGTAGGGGAAATTTTGATGTATTTTACGGTTGATGCTAAACCATCATTCCGGGGTCTTTTTAACATTAGTGTGCCGCGTCTAACTCGGAACTGAGTTGCGCGACTTCAAGTGTTGGGGTCCGACGTCGCAGCCCTTCAACGGCTCATAACCCGAGTCCTACAAAAACAATTAAAAGGCTACTCAGCAAAGCATGGGTCTTTCGTGTATGAATAACGTCCGTAAGAGTTGGGCGTGTTCGGCCAAATTAACCTCGCATCATGAGCAATATTTAGAAGGCTGTTTTGATGGTGAATGACGTGTATGATGCGAGACAGTATTCAAGTCGTGCCAAACTCCAGTCGATATTGTAGTAATTGCAAACACTTCTCACGAACCAGTCGATATCTGATACCATATTGATTGAATCAACCATATTAAGTACAGTTATTTGTGCAGCCAGGCATTTTATAGTGAGCGTTCTGTTGTAGGCCATACGAATGCTCAATCTACCCTGGACAAGAGCCTCGGTAGCCGACGTCATTGAGACACGGCGCTTTCACTTAAGACATGCGTGTCTCTGAATTATATGACTTTTCGAATCTCATAATCGCGATCATCCAAGTCATGTTACTGTCTTTCCCCAATGCCCCCCATTGAATCCTCCCTCTTAACGCGGGTGTGGAGGGTTCAATCAGGTGCACGCGTACATGTCACTCCAACTGCGTTACTCGAGCTTCGTCAGCTCGGGAGGGGCCACCTTCGCCACACTCCATCCAGCCAAGCCACACCTCCAAGGCTGACCCCGAGTTACAGTATTGAGCACAGGTAGCGTAGGCTCCAGTGATAACCGGTTGTTTCGAGACACCTTCGCTAATTGTCAGCTTCAAGTATCTGTTTCCCAGTTCCGATACCTCCTCTCGATACCCCCTAGAGCCAGCCCGTGACCGTGTTGTGTGCGCTGTTCTTCCAGCCCGAGAGCTTCATGCGCCCCGCGCCGGTAGCTCCATCAAGTTCCAAATCTTACCCTTCGATGCCGACGACGACTGATAACGGCCTGGACCCTTGAAGGGCTCAGGGGAGGCGGTTCCTGGAATGAACTTGTGATTTAAACGATCGTTACAATGGCCTCAATACCAAGAAGATACCGGTCGTCCACTTCGGCCTCAAACCCACCAACCACAAAGTCCTTCGAAATCCTCAAAGGCTTGCTCGAAGCCCTTAGCCTTGATACCACCCTCCACCAAGAAAACGGGTTCCCCCAAATACCGCAATTGTTGAGAAAGCTTCGACATATCACTCAACACATCACTGCGACAGGCTCGCCCGTTCACCAGGATGATTTCCGACACGCCGATGGCTTTCAACATATACTCAACGTCCTGCGAGCCTTCTCAGGCTATTACAACCCCGATAAACGAAGCGATGCGGACATGCTTTCCTTGTTTAAGCTGCTAGGAGACTGTCTGAACCTCTTTTCGGCGGCCCTACGCGGTCATTCAGGAAATAGACGATATTTTCGATATAGAGTCGAGGGAGGCGGATGGGAGGCCTTGGAGCAGGTCATTGCAAGCATAGGACTCGGCGGGGCCGAACCTGATGCCTGGATAAGCTCTCATCTGTTTGGAAAGCTACTTGCTTTTTCCCTCGACGACGATGCACTCGATCTCCTGTGCCAGTCTATTGCAAAATCCCTACGACCCGACGACGAAAACTCGCCCAAAGACGAAGATGACGATAGTGCCGAAGAGCAGTGGGATCTGGTGCTGGCTAAGTCTGCCGAGAATATTACGCCTGGCGTGCGGGAGGTTGTGAATGCCAAGACCATAATACGGCATCCTGAGATTCTGAGAGCAGTTGTTAGCTTTTGGACGGCAATTCCTCGAATGAAGGATGGCCTTGCAAACCCCGCCTCTTTACTGGTTCTAGAGACAATTCACAGTATTGTCGCTGTTTCTATATACAACCGGGCTGCCGTTCATTCGACTGGCGCCTTATCGCAATTCCTCCGAGTCGCTTTCAATGCCGATTCAGTCCTTAGCCCACCTGAACGGGAGAAGGTACTGGCTATTTGCAAAATGCTCATGTTCTTGGGTGTAAACGAGCCGGCCGACACACAATTCTTACTATCCGCACCCGGTTCTGAAGCTTCCGAGTTCTGCTTACAGATGACATCGAAACATTCTGGTCCTCCGTTCTTTCAGTTCGACCTGTCATTACATGGCCACTCATCACTCGAGTTGTCTAGTCTTGGGCGTTCATTTCCACCGCAGTCTAGCGCAGGATATACTTTCACAGCTTGGATTCGAGTAGACAGCTTCGACCCTACTGCACATACAACAATATTCGGTGTCTTTGATTCCACACAATCATGTTTCCTGCTCATGTATCTTGAGAGAGACACCCACAACTTTATCCTTCAGACATCTGTTACTTCTAACAAGCCTAGCGTGCGCTTCAAGTCTGTTTCGTTCAAGGAAAAGAGATGGTACCACATCGCCATTGTGCACCGCCGACCAAAGACTATGGTCGGTAGTAAGGCGTCGCTGTACGTCAATGGTGAATTTTCAGAACAGATTCGCTGTAACTATCCTCATCTACCGCCTCTATCAACTGGTGCACACGAGAGCTTTGCCTCGTTCAATTCAAACCAGAACAAGACCAACCCTGTGCAAGCTTTCATCGGTACACCCAAAGACCTCTCCAACCAAGTAGGATCTGGCCTTGTTTTTTCGCGATGGTCGCTTGCTTCTGCACATTTGTTTGAGGACGCTCTGAGTGACGACTTTTTGGCAGTTCACTATGGCCTCGGACCGCGATACCAGGGCAACTTCCAAGACAGCTTGGGAGGCTTCCAGACCTACGAGGCATCAGCTACTCTGGGCCTCCGGAATGAGATTGCGCATCCCGGAAAAGGCGAGACGTCGGACATCATCAGAGCAGTTCGTGAAAAAGCCGGTTCGCTGCTCCCAGAGTCCAAAATTCTGCTTAGCATCTTACCTTCGGCCACGTTCCCAGAAAATGTACAATTTTATGATACAGGACTGTTGCGGTCGCTTCCAAGAAACTGCGCTCGCAATCTTTTCCGAGCATCAAATCAAGAGGGTGCACCTCTGGCCATCAACTGTGCTGTCCCAAGTCTTCCAGACTCTCTGTTTAGAGTCCAAGGCCTTTTGTCATTCCGAGGTAATCCCATCGTCGCTGTGCCGTCGTATTTGGATGAGAATCTATGGCGCCTTGCTGGTTTCACACCTTTGGCTCTGAAGCTTTTCGAGAGAGCATCGTCAATCGAAGAGACGGTGAGAGCCGCGGAAATGCTGTTCTATTGTATCCGCCAGAGTTGGAGAAACAGTGAGGCCATTGAGAAAGACAACGGATACGGCATTCTGGCTATGATTCTGCGCGTGAAACTGGGGTACGACCGTGGCAGCAGCGATTCCACCGTGACCCGACTCCAAGTTCCGAACGAGGATCGCGATCGCCTGGCCTTCCAACTTCTTAGTCTGATACTTGGTTTTGTTGGATATAACCACACAGAACCCATGGAGTCATTTATCATCAATCCCCTTGCTTATCGTATCTTGCTTATCGACCTAGACATCTGGCGTAAGTCAGCACCTCGAATTCAAGAGCTTTACTATAAACAGTTTGTGACTTTCGCCGTCAAGAGCAAGTACCACGAGTTCAACAGTCGAAGGTTGATCAGGATGAGTAAGTCACAAAACTGGCGAGCTTCACGGGCTACTCTAACACGTTTCAGGAATCGTTAAGAGGCTACTAGATGCTATGAAAGGAGAAGTCGTGTCAGAAGATACGATATCTCACTTCATGGGTGCCTTCGAAGTCCTCGTATCGTCCAACTTTAGTCAAGAGGTCATGAGGTCTTTGTCGCTTTTCATCACATATGCATTCCACTCTTCGCCTTCATCATTACCACGAAGCCCACGACCTCTTTCAATTGTGTCTAGATCCAGCACCCCCGTTCCACGACGAAGGGGAACACCAACCGATCCCACTGCAGCTGCAATCGCGTCTGGTTTGAAGTTCATGACCAAGAAGCAGCTTGGTGTCAAGGTTCTGAGCATGTACTCACGCATTTTGTGCGAGAAGGGCAACACAACTCACATTAAAAAGTTTGCTCGAACTGTGACAAATAAGGTGAGAGAGGTTTCTTGCTTGTCCTTCGCGTTGACTAATGGTAGTAGTGGCTTTTATATCTATTGGCTGAGGATGACCCTGAAGTCGTTGTTCATGGCTGCAAGATCCTGGCACGTCTGCTTGTCACGCATGGCACCAACTACACCTCCAAATTTGCCGGAAAGTCTGGAGGCTTCGTCATTATGTCAAACAGATTGAAGCGGTTTTGGGATATGCCAACCCTGTGGCCAATTTGCTTCAGCATTTTGTTCGGCTACGACGTCGCCGAGATCAATTTTGACAGAAACTTTGACTTCTTCAGTCTCTTGGAGACGTTTGGCAAGCGCAAAGTTATTTACCCCGACTCTCTGTCTGTCATTACAGCAATGCTGCAGCATGGCCTGAAGGATGTGATGAGACATCAAGATGATCCAGACTCTCCTGCGACACATATCGATCCCTCACAAGCTCCTAAGAAGCCCGCATCTTCCAAGGAATCTCGCCCGCGAGCAAATTCCATGAACCTGGCCGCTGCTCTTGAAAATCGACTGAACTTCTCGCGAGAGAGTGAGCGAGTCGTGAGCTATGCTGGCGTTCTTCACACCGTGATACGTTTCCTTTTGGATCTTCATGAGCGCTCAACAGAATTCAGAGACTTTGCCTTGAACTCAGAATGGGTGCGACTATTGCTCTCAGCACTCTATCCAGTCATTGTTAGCACCGATGCGGTTACAGCCGAAACCGAGTTGAACTCTGGCGATACGCCTCTGACGTTTGAAGGAACAGATGTGATTATCCGCCCTATTGGTGGCAGTGGTTCTCATGCTACACCTATTGTGCGAACAACGAGCGTGGACCCAGTCCCATCGCCTCAGTCTACACCACCCAAGGGCACGCCGCTAAGAAGAGCATCGTCGTTCATTCTTCTTACCCAGCAGAAGTCACCCGTGGGCCCCAGCCCAGCTCGCTTGAATCCTACTCTAGCGCCACCAAGATCAACACCCACCAAGAAGCCGAGCAGCGATATACTGGATGGACTTTTGGAGCTGGTAGTCAATGTCTTCATGGATCAATTGTTGTCGAGAAAGGACTTTCCAGGATTTGGTCTGTTCATCAAGGTTCCTCCTGGCTTCCGTGAACACCAAGCCTACTTTGAGTCTTATATCTTGAAGCATGTTATTGCTCAACTGACCAACAATATCCAACTCAACCAGAAGGCAATTTGCGAACCTCGAGTCTTGACCAACCTCTCGCGATTCTGCGCTCATATGTCGGAAGCCATCTTTGAGGGATGGTTCCTGAACGGAGCTGAAGTCATGATCGATTTTGTTGGCATGCTGTTGGAGTTTCTGCAACGTCCCGACATCTCTAACCTCAAGAGTGTGCGGCTTTGCAGCCAGGCTGTTGCCACGGTTCGAAGCTGTCTACTAAGGATCATTCTCTTGAGATTGTCAGATCTCGATAGCCCGGAGACCACGTTGGTTGAGGCTAAGAAGTTTATGGAAAAGATGGCATACTGGCAAATGTCAATCCTTGGCTGCTTCACTAGTGATGATGAGTTCCTCAAACTCTTCTGGTATCAACTCTACACAAAGCTTATCGGCGACAAGATGCCCCTTCGGGTTGCGGCAGCCAACTTTTTACGCATCATTTTGGTTCAGAAGCCAGGAGAATCTGCTACTCTCATCCGCTCATGCATGACGCCTGACCAGAAGCAGCTTTCCAAGGACTTCCAACAGCTGACGGGCGTGGATGACGAAACGTTTGTTGATTGGGTTGACAAACATCGTCCATCTTTGGACGTCTTGTTCTTTGGCGGAATGTCTAAAACATGGGAAGACTTTGTCAGTGCGGAGAATGTTCGTACTGCTGAGACAGCGAGAAGTCGCCTAGCCAAACGTAAAGACAAGCTCAGATCATGGCATGCTGAGAGCATCAACACCGAGAAGATTCTCCTCAGTCATGACATCGGTAACAGCGCTTGGATGAAGAGTATCTACAACTCGGAGTACTTCAAGTACCAGCGAATCATGCAAGACCAGCAGGATGACCACGTGTTCCTGAGCGCAGCCTACAAAAAGATGGAACGAGACCTCATGCGACCTGGTGCGGTGTTCAGCGAAGCAGCATCTCCTAAGTGGAAGCTTGACCGAACAGAAGGACGAAACCGGATGAGACTCAGGGTTCTCCCAGATTTCACAATAAGCAAGGACGAATACCAGCCCAAGAGGAAAGCCAGCGAGGTGTTGCAGACCCTCCGCATAAACACATCGGCCAGTCCAGCGCCTTCAATTTCGACATCTGCTGTGACGCCAACTCGATCAGCCCCCAATACAGCAATAGAAGGTACCAATGAACCGCCCCAGTTCACGGAGGAACCAGAGTCCGCAGAGCAAGCGGAACAACCTAACTCTGGCGTGGCCCCCGAGGATGATTTTGAGCTTGTGGATGATCCCAACGACCCCAATGAGGGAGACGAGGGCTTCGAGGATAAGAACCGTAAGGTGATGCGACGACTAGAGCGCGGTGACCAGGTCCAGTCTGCATACAACGTCTCTCGCATTATCGGCCTGGAAGCATGCGAAGGTATCCTCATCATAGGCAAGGATGCTCTGTACATAATGGACAATGTGTTCCAATGTGCTAACGGCGACATTGTTAATGTCTGGCAAGCTCCTCCTGAAGAGCGTGATCCGTTCTCTCAGATCGTCACCGACGCCAAAACGTCCGAGAAGCGACAGAACAACAAGGAGCAAGAGTCGAGACACTGGCGATGGCACGATGTTATCAGCATCTCCAAACGTCGGTTCCTTTTCCGAGACGTTGCGATTGAAGTATTCTTTACCGATGGCCGCAGCTATCTCTTGACTACAATCAATCCAGTGGTCCGAGATAACCTATTCATCAAGATGCTCAGCAAAGCTCCTCACACAAGCGGCGCCAACACTCTTCCCAACCCCGAGGATGCCTGGCGCTTGGAGTCTCTCAAGGTCGTTGATGAATCGCCCCAAGGATTTGGTTCCAAGTTTGGCACCTTCTTCAACACGTCGCCTTGGAATCCTACCCTCAAGAAATGGCAAAAGGGCGAGATCTCAAACTTCCACTATCTTATGATGGTCAATACCATGGCTGGCAGGACCTTCAATGATTTGACCCAGTACCCCGTATTCCCTTGGGTTCTGGCAGATTATACTAGTGAGGACCTGGATCTCGACGACCCCAATACTTTCCGAGATCTGTCCAAGCCAATGGGTGCTCAAACACCACACAGAGTTGGAGGCTTTGTCGAGAGCTACAACGCCCTAGCAGAGATTGGAGAAATTCCTTTCCACTATGGCACCCACTACTCTTCTGCCATGATTGTGTCATCGTACTTGATCCGTCTACCACCTTTCGTTCAATCATACATTCTACTTCAGGGAGGAAGCTTCGATCACGCCGACCGACTGTTCCAGTCCATCCCAGAAGCATGGAAATCGGCCTCTTGCAGGAACAAGGCTGATGTGAGAGAACTTATTCCCGAGTTCTACTGCTTACCCGAGTTCCTGACCAACGTCAACGGCTACAACTTTGGCAATCGTGAGAGCAACGGCGTCAAGGTTGACCATGTGGAGCTTCCACCGTGGGCAAAGGGGGATCCAAGGATCTTCATCGCCAAGCACCGCGAGGCGTTGGAAAGCCCATATGTGAGCGAGAACCTACATCAGTGGATCGATCTCGTCTTTGGTTTCAAGCAGCGAGGCGAAGCAGCTGTAGAGAACCTCAATGTGTTCCACCATCTGTCGTACCGTGGTGCGACGGACTTGGATAGCATCACGGATGCAAAGGAGAGAGCCATTCTTGCTGGTGTGATTCATAACTTTGGACAGACGCCGCATCAAGTGTTTATGAAGTCGCATCCTGCTCGAGAGCATGTGAGATGTCCAATTCGTCGCTTGGACACGAGCGTGTTTTCGTTGGGATGTCTTCCCCACCCCCTCCTTGGTAAGGAATTTTGTAACCGTGACCTCCGACCTCAATTGACTAACTCTTCAACAGAAAGCCATGAGCGTGTAGCTTCCCTCATTTATGCCTCCAAATTGGACCGCTTACTGTGTGCTTCACCATTCCGCCTTAACTTCCCACCATACGACAAGTTCCTCGAATGGGGATACGCTGATAACAGCATCCGGTTTTTCTTCAGCGACAACCGCAAGGTAACGTGCAGCCGTATCCCTAACAATGGCCACCCTGCTAACTCATTTAAGCCCGCCGGTCTGTTCGAGAACCTCCACATCGGCCAAATCTCATGTGCCTGCTTTGCCGACTCGAAAACTCTCATCACGGCTGGTGAGGACTGTGTGGTGTCAGTCTATGCGCTCCAGACCACACCCGGAAAGCCAGTTGAATTGCTGCCAAGGTCCAGCCTCTTTGGACACAAGTCGCCAGTTACAACGATTGCGGTCAGCAAGGCCTTCAGTACACTTTTGACTGTATCTGCAGACGGACAGGCATTCTTGTGGGATCTCAACCGACTTTCGTTCATTCGAAAGTTGCCTTTAGTGCGCCCTGTCGAATCTGCCCGCATCAACGACATCTCGGGCGAGATTCTCCTTTGCTCTGGACCCAATGTGCTACTATACACACTCAACGGCACGCTGCTTCTAGACCAGAACGTCTGTTTTGATCAGGATGACTACATCCACTCATGCGCCTTTTACGAGGGTGCTGGAAATGAATGGCTTGACAATTACTTGATCTTTACGGGCCACAAGCGCGGCAGAGTTAACATCTGGCGACGCAGTATCGTGGGTAGCCGCTGGACGCTAGAGCTCCTCCGTAAGCTTGATCATGCGGACTACAAGAAAGACAAGGGCGAGAACACAGACGCGGGCATAACGTGCATCAGTCCAATGCCAACATGTGTCTACACAGGCGATGACGACGGCCGAGTTGTAAGTACCCCGACTTCTCAAAACATTTCAAGACTGACCACTGTCTAGTACGAATGGAACCTGTTGAGCAGGGAAAGATAGAGTCTAGCCCTCCCAAACCGGACATCAGTGCGACATCACCACCGCAAAAGCTTCGTATGATTTAAAAGAGAGAGGATACTATGTTTTGTTTCTTGCACATCGCCCACGGCGTTTCCTGTCCGACCTTAACCCGAATGTTAGAAAACCAGACTCGCGCAAGTGGGCGTACATCCACATATATAAACATGTATCGAAAGCGTGTAGACAGCCGGTGGATTGATTGATCAAATGTAGAAAATCGAATTGGAGCGTCAATTGCTGCTGAATTTGGACCTTGACTCGTCCCTTGATTCCTCTATGATATCCTTCCCCTCCGTTTCACGCTGTCTTGGGAAACGCCGTAGTTTATACAAGGTTATTTGCTCTTTCTTTACGAGCCGTGATATTTCCTTTGCCTTAAATTCGAGATCTTAATCGTCGTAGCCGGTGAGCTGTTTCCTGGGACCAGAGGGAACTGTGTCGGGTTAGTATAACTGCCTTAGTTGGTGACTAGGATAGAGGTAACGCACCAGGGTAGGTCACGGGAACCGGGGGAGCGTCAATGTCGCCAAAGTAGTGTCGGATCGGAGGAACAATGGGCATGGCGACAGGACCAGCGGCGCCGATAATGACGGACCAGAAGAGGGCGGGACGCTCGCGGGCTGCCCAGCGGCAGTACTTGAGGGGGGTTTGCCAGAAGAAGGGCGCGGCAGACATCTTGACTAGACGAGAGAATGTTAGCGAGAGATGTCGAGGTGGGGAGCAGTCGGTTCGTACTCAATTGACGAGGATCGTGAGGTTGTTGTCGTCGGGACCAGATGGTGATGATGGGCTTTGGAGTATGGAGGTCGACGGTCCAATCGCAGGAGCGGAAAAACCAAGCCGTGGGAGTCGGATTATTCTAGGAAAAGACAGTGGGGCTAAACCCATGAGAGATAAATGTCGAAAAGTCTTACCCTATAAAGTCTAGCGCATCATGTTTCACCTCGTCCCCCCACTGAAGGCTACGTATCCCAAAACGCAAGCTCGGGCAAGGTACCTGCCATTGGGAAGCTCTCGTGTCTGAAAGCGCAAGCTGTCCACGTCCTTCTCGAAACTTACATCTCGAGACGAGCGAGACCACCACCAAGAAATTCCCAACCACATTCCCACAACTTCTTTTCACAGAGAAAAGCAAGAATGCGGTCGCTTTTGAGTCTCGTGCTCTTTCTCTTTGCGGCGCTGGTTTCGGCCGCGAGCACAGCTGGTAATCGCTTGCTGGTGGTGCTGGATGGCGCCGAGGACAAGGAGGCCTACACTACCTTTTTCCGCGACTTGACTGGTATATCATCTCTCAATGATAATTGGTAATGATCTTGAAGCTTACAATTTTCAGAGCGAGGATACGACATCACGTATGAATCACCCAAGAGTGAAGCCCTGAGCTTGTTCCGTCACGGCGAAAGGACCTATGATCACCTCGTCTTCCTCCCCACCAAGATCAAGGGTCGGTCCTATCTTCTAATTCTATACAATACGATCATACTTACTCTTGCGCAGGTCTGGGACCCAATCTGACCCCCAATGTCATCCTCGACTTCGTCAACGCTGGCGGAAACATCCTCCTGACCATGTCCTCCACCCACGCCGTCCCTACCTCTCTCGTCTCCGTTCTCTCCGAAATCGACGTTTCCCTCCCCACTGAGCGCACCGGCAAGGTTGTCGACCACTTCGCCTACGACGCTGTTTCCGCTGCTGAGACCCACGATGTCCTCGTCCTCGAAGCTCCCCGCAATGTGCGCCCCGGCCTGAAGGACTACTTCGAGATTCCCGGCGCATTCATCTCCGTCCCTCACGCCGTCGGCCACACTCTTGGCTCTGGTCCTCTGCTTACTCCCATCCTTCGAGCTCCTCCCACCGCGTACAGCTACAACCCCAAGGAGCAGACCGATACTATCGATGCCGACGACCTGTTCGCCGCTGGCAAGCAGCTTGGCCTCGTCTCTGTCTTCCAGGCTCGCAACTCTGCGCGTTTCACCATCATTGGTTCTGCCGAGATGCTCCAGGACAAGGCTTATGAGACAAAGGTCACCCGGCAGGGCGGCAAGGCTCTTTTCCCTGCCAACCGGGAGTTCGTCAACAGCTTGTCCGCCTGGACGTTTAAGGAACTGGGTGTGCTGCGAGTTAACAAGATTGAGCACCGCCTGCAGGGCGACAATGAGACTAACCCTGGCCTCTACCGCATCAAGAACGATGTTGTATGTTGAAATCTGTGCCTCACAACTTATAGTATGTGCTAACATTCAGTAGACCTACACCATCTCCATCTCCGAGTACGCCTGGAGCAACTGGCAACCCTTCCGCCTACCTGAAGGCGACTCTCTCCAGCTCGAATTCTCCATGCTGTCTCCCTTCCACCGCATCAAGCTGAACCCTGTGCAAGAGAACGAGCACGAGACCGTCTTCTCCACCGATTTTGTCTTGCCCGACCAGCACGGCATCTTCAACTTCAAGGTCAACTACAAGCGACCTTTCCTGACCAACGTCGAGGAGAAGAACACAGTCAGCGTGCGACACCTGGCTCACGACGAGTTCCCTCGAAGCTACGTCATCAACGGCGCTTGGCCCGGACTTGCTGGTATCGGGGCCACCATCGTTGGATTCCTGGCATTCAGCATCGTGTGGATGTACAGCCAGCCCGTTAAGACACCTACTGGAGCTAAGAAGACCCAATAGAGGAATAGAGAAGCGGGATTCTAATGTACAACGTTTCTTTTTTCACAACGTCACGACGAGGGATCGTGAGTCTGTTGTGTCTGTAGAGTAGGATCAAAAGTGAAATATAGAATGCGCATTTGTGTTGTCTGCAGGTACAAGCTACCTAACTATCCACCCCCTGTGCAAAAATGACTGGAAACTCATGAGATACAAATATGTGATGACCCTCAGATTAGCTCTCTTAGGTTCTCAATGACAACTCGCGGCAGTGGACAAGTAAATGCCCTCGCCCCATCCTTGATGAGAAGCCCACCGCTGCTGCCTGCAAATTTGGCTTTTTGGTCGTTTGATCATCACCGGGCAACATAATTGTATCTCAAAGATCCCACCCCATCCTCCAAAATATCCTTCCTAGCTCTACAGGCCAAGCCTGCTCCGATTGAAAACTATATCGTGCGAATCACGAGCGCCTCTGATTCCCCTACTAACTCCAAAGGGTTTGCCTGGGGAGAGAACAGCTTCTCGATGGAAGGTAAGATGTCGGTCATTGCGGCTACAATAGGCACTGCAAAGAGAAGAAACATGATCAAGATGAAGGGAATGCTTTGCGAAGGTCTGCTCAGATCTCTGTTCTTGTTTGAGGAACATACTCCGACACAGGTGGGTTTCCACTGGGAACCGCGCCAGATGTGAGGGAATCACCTTAAGCTCTTGTGTGAACATTCTCATCACCGCAGACCTCGGAGTACAGGGAAACAAAAAGCAAAGAAAAGCAAAAACGCCGAACACCGTACGCCTCAAAAATACCCTGAAAAGCAAGTCTATACCCAGTCTATGATCCAAGAAAGTCTAGAACCAAGAAAGTCTATGGTCCAAAAAATCGGTTCCAAAAACGGAGGGCAAAATGCAGAGGCAGAGCAGGAGGGAGGGGGATAGAGCAAACATACCGAACAGTCACTTGACTGTGAGAGAAAGGGGCCGAGGGAAGACATGGTGATGCGAGGTGAGATGAAGCATGGTGTTGAATGTTAACGGTGCAGTGAGGGAAAGGCAAAGGGCGAGTGATCGTTGGTGAAAGGTGCAGAGGTTGAGCAGGTGATGTGGAAAGAAAGGAAAAGAGAAGAAGCAAAGGAAAGAGGAAGCTGTTGTGGAAGCAGTAAGTGTCGTAGCAATCGTGGTGTAGCAAATTCGAGGTCGAGGTCAAAGTCGAGAATAAGAATGATGAAGAGGAAAGGTCGAGGGAGCGAGATGGCGGGGGGAAAGACCTCTATTTATAATTCTCCAGAGTGAGGAGTGATCTCGCATCTCTCTCCCATTGTTCTCGATCTTGTCGGGCGTTGACAGTTGCTGCCGGCTGTTGGCAGCTGTCAGGAATTCTGAAGTTGGAGCAGAGTAAAGTCGCGTTGCGGCGCGCGTTTGAGATAAGGCTGTGCCAAGCTCAAATGTGGCGCTAGCAGTTGCTGTGGCTCAAGCGGGGCTTCTCACTGGCCCTCCAACGAGGCTGGGAAAACTTCCATGCGTTGGGCGTAACAACACCTTTAACTTTGGCTCTCTGTGCCACGAGACGCTGCTTCCGTCTACTCAATCTACCTACACACAGCAGATCTGTCAAAATGGTATGTCTCAATCTCAATTCACTCAGCCAGTGTTACCAAGCTAACAATGACAGGCGCGAAACTCAGAAAAAGCCCAGTCTATGCTGTTTCGCTTCCGCGAAGCCCAAGCAGCAGACCTAGGCATCATCGACGCCGGCCGCACACGTCGCCCCAAGCTCATCACCGAAGTCGCCGCCATCCCCGCCTGCGAGAAATGGCGCGGCCAGGTCCTCAAGGAGATATCGCGCAAGATGTCGCGCATCCAAGACCCCATCCTCAGCGACTACCAGATCCGCGACCTCAACGACGAGATCAACAAGCTCATGCGCGAGAAGCACATGTGGGAGATCCAGATACGCAATCTAGGCGGCCCGAACTACATGCGCGGCGGTGGAAAGATCTACGATGAGCAAGGGCGTGAGATTCCTGGTGGTGGGAAAGGATACAAGTACTTTGGTCGGGCGCGGGAATTACCCGGTGTGAAAGAGCTTTTCGAGGCGGCGAGGAGTAAAGGACAGGATGAGAAGCCGCTTGAGGAGAGGCATGATATGAGGAGGAATGTGGACGCGGCGTACTATGGTTATGCGCCGGATGAAGAGGACGATGAGATGTTGGAGTATGAGGCTGAGAAGGAGAGGCAAGCTGTGGAGCATATGCTCAAGACGGGGTCTAAGGATGCGCCCGAGGGATGGGAACCTCTGCCGGGTGATAGTGGTGATGGAATTACGTGGGAGTTGCCGACGCTGGAGGAGGTGCAAGAAGAGCTGATTGATCGGAGGAGAAGGAAGTTGTTGGACCAGCTATGATGTGCGCCTCTTGAGGTATGACTTTCTACGACAGGCGCTAACTCTACGCCGGTTGGACTTGAAGGAGAGCATATTGGGCTTACATCAACTTGTGGTTGGTACTGAGGATGAGGTTGATGGTCACATTTATGGCGTTTGGGACGGTTATCACTGTATTTGCAGGCGTATTGGTTTATGGATGGCGAGACTTGTAGTCAAAATGGATTTTGGTTAACGGTGTAGACATGTAAGCTGAATCAATACTGAGCACTCTTAGCCTTGATCTAGCTTCGTCGTGTCTCGAGATGCAGCCGAAGCTTCCTTTCCTGCATGCATTTTCAATAATGGGATCGAGTAGCACTTATAATTCTGACTAGAAGGGTGTTACGTATATACTAGACATCCAGACATGTCGCCATTCCGGATAGTTGTCACGCCGGGGATAACACGGAGGAATATATCTAGGATTCTCATTATTATGTATGCCTGAGCGCTACATGAATCGAAGACATTGCATGAACTGCCAAGGGTCTTTTAAACCCGTTCCCATTACCTGTTTCGTTTCACCCGTGTACCCAAGCTCTGAACTCTAATGTCCATCTTTTCACAAGCGAAATAATCCAGTCTATGCTGTTTCGCGTATAGACACAGTCAGCAGTGAGACCGATCGTCATTGGTGCCCCTGACGACAAAAGTCTTTTGGAAAAGGGAGTGAACGATTCTGGAAAGACCCCTGCTTTGATGCTGGACCCCTGAAAGGTTTTCCTACGCTGACGGTGATTATGGATCCTGGGTACTATGACGAACGCCACTTAGGTGGTTGTAAGGGTGATTTCTTTGCTTATAGTTTGGCAGCTCTACTAGAGACATATGAAAAGTTTAGATATCTCAGAGATGGTGATGTAGTTGCAGCTCGTGAAAGAATAGGGGCAATTGAGATATCGTCTTTCAGAAATCGAATTCTTGGGTGATCCATAATTCCCATTACATGGATGCATTGACGTGACTGGGGTGTGCAACGCTGTTTCATTTCTCTCACCAAAAGGATCGACACTTGCTGCCGTGTCTTGTGTTGCCGTGTCTCTCCTTGTCCAACGTCTTTGATCTTTTCTTGTCTCGGGTGTTTTCTCATCTGTTTCTAATCCTCTTCCTTACCTATCCTACCATTTTCGTTCCTTTGTTTGGGTTTGGGAGAAAAAGACAAGAGAAGAGGCGCAGCCGGTTCACTCCTTTCAGCTCTGTGCCTCTCGTCTCACCCCAGGATTTGACGATCCCCCAAAGCAGTGAGCGACTAAATCAAGTTGAGCTTACAGCCTGGTCTGTCTTTGTTGATCAATTGAAGCTTTCAAGCTGTCTGTGGCAGTGTTGTATTCTTCCTACTCTACTCTCTTATTCATCTGTAAAGCCAGTCCTTTCTAGAGTTCATCTATTCTTGGCTCTCCCCTATTTCAAGCACGAAACGAAAATCACCCCGCGACCGACAGCGCCAAAAATCGAGCCCCTGAGCTGGTAGCCAATTGTTCTTTAGCTCGACCTGCAAGCTCCATCACGGTTCTTTAGCTCTTAAGCTTGCATAGACTAAGATCAGCGCCAACGACGAGAAGAGGAAGAGCTTTTCTGCATACCCATAACGCTATACGCCCCTTTTACGATTCGAATCTCTTGAAGAGAATCAAACAGCAATGATCATCACCTGAGATACCCTATCCTGTTCTACTCTGCTTCTATTCTCCTGGTTATTTGCTTCTTTGAAGGACGCCATCAACGGGTTCTTGTCTAAAATTGGACATTTCATCAACCCACTTGGTCCCTTTGCGCCTCGTGCGCCCCCCCGTTGACTTTGAGCGGGACCCCTGGGCTCTATTCCTTTTAGGTGAACCTCCACTATTGTACCTCACGGTAAGTGCCCCATCTCTCCTCCTTCTGGGCCTCGACCTTCTAGAAATATGCACAGAAAGACAATGACCCTTAACTTTACATCATCTCATTTTTAACTTTCAAGATCGCATGCTCATGATAAATCCAACAGAAAACCTTCTTGTTTCCTTTCCATTCTCAGTTCTTTCGAGATGGTTTCCTTCTTCGGCCTCAAGCTTGGAGGCGATAGGAAAAAGTCACAGTAAGCAATCATCTCATCTCCTTTCCCCCGAGACTTTGCTCACATTCACCAGGGACAAGCAAAAGTTAGCTACAAGACAAATACAGCACTTACATCGCAACGAAGATGACGAATCAAGCACCCCCAAAGACGTCCGTCGACTTACAAAGAGTAACTTCTCCCGCCCAAATCTCGCTCGTCCAGGTACATCGAGCTCGACACTCGAACCACCGTCACGCACTCTTTACATGGGCGGTTCAGGAGGCGCCTCATCCATGGTTGATCTCGGCGCGCCACGAGCGCCAGGAATGGGTAACCAGCGATTTCACTCTTCGGACGTGAACCTCAACACTCGCTTCGGCAATGGAAGTTCTACAAGCTTGGCTGCGCCAGGACCCATCAGCGCCAACAGACCGGGTACACCTACGCGACCTGGAACCGCTGTCTCGACAAGAGAGCCCGAGAACCCGTTCAACATTCACTTTGGAAAAGACTCCGTCAGCAGCATACCATCAACACCCATGGACGAGCCCATTGGTCACGAACAATTCGAATTCAAGCGCGGGGAGGACAGCACCAAAGACATCAGAACCAAAAGCCCAATCCCTCCAGCCAACAATGGGTATCCCTCTCCGCCACCTTCAATTCTAAATGCTGAACGATCCTTGTCGCCTGACAATCGACCCTCAAGCAGCCGTCAGAACGCACCCAGCGCACCTAGTCTTCGCAACCCCAGTACTGCAGGTGGTCCCATGTCTCTTCCTAGTCCCGCTGTCTCAGTCGCCCGTAGTGAAGATACTTGGGACGCTCCTGTTATTCGCAATGTTACAGCAAAGCGCGACACCTTTACATTTCACACACCTCGACGTCAAAGCTTCGCCATGGAGATGGACGAGCCTCGGGCGGCTAAACCGATGGTGGAAGGCCTTGCTGGAAACTTTGCGGGATTCGACTTTGGCGACACTGTGAGGAAAGGCAGTATCGGAAGCAAGAGTGTGGATACTTCAACAACAGATGGTGGAATGAGCCCCACGGATACCAATGTGAAGCCGAGAGCTTTGGGAACGGCCAGGACAGCCAGTCCTTTGAGAACTATGCAGTCAAGCCCGAGCCTGAGCCTGACCATGAGTGACTCGGGATCGACGCGAGCTCGAAACTTGAGTGATGCAATGTCGCCTTTGTCGTTGGTAGCGTCAGCAGAGAGTATTCCTCGCATACAGACTCCTCAGCCTTCTCAGCAGACCAAGGCGTCTCAACAGCTCCCCAAGATACTTCAGCCTGGCCAACTCTCAGAGCCTTCGCAAAACGTCAGGCCCGTTTCGCCTTCACGATCTCCTCAACCCTCTCCTCTTTCGCAACCCCCTCAGCAACAGTCTCCTCAACCGTCGCCTATCCTCTCGCAATTCCCCGGCCGAGAGCCATCCCCACCACCTGAGCTTCACTTTCCTCGATCACCACCTCGATCATTCGGCCAAAGTCTTCAACCATCCCCTCAACAGCCTCCCAGACAGTACAAGGCCTACCAACCTCCGAACTCTTCTCCGCCTACTCGACCTCTCCCATCGCCATATAGGTCACCTACGGCTCCTCTCCCTCCTATACCACCACCTCGACTGAACCCTGGCAAGAACAGCCGTTCAAACACACCTGATAGTGGCAACCCAGGATACATGGCACGACCTCTCGATCCTCCACCGCGCGGCTTCAGACCCAGGACCGACTCCGATCCACAACTCAGCCGACCTCTTCGAGTTCCGGCCCCTCATGTCGACCGCTCAGCGACCATTCCTCTTGTTGGAGCCGACTTGCGAGGTGCCATTAGCCCAGGATTCGATGAGAGAAACTACATGTTTGCTGATCGTGTAACTGTAACCCCCGAACCACCACGCACGGCAAGCCCATTCTCTCAACGGAGCCCTATGGAAGGCGAATTTCCCGTACAGAAGGGCCTGCCTCGAGGTCGCAAGCCTCCCAACGCCGAGGTCAGCAGCCCTGAGAGGGACTTTGGTCTGGAGCCAAGGAAGCAGCGTCGTCAACCTCCTACGTATCCTCCACCCAGGAACTTGGCATCGCCTGTACCCGGCTTGCAGCAGAAGGATTCTTTGGATCAACCTGGTACTCCCAACTGGAACGATTTCGACCGCGCCGAAGCGCACCGCTCCGCTATCCCTGCCGCTCTCTCACCCTTCCGTGCCGAGTTTCCTCTTTGTTCTCCTACGCAGGCCACTGACGACTCATTGAGCCCGCGCCTCGCCCAATACGCATCCTCGCCCATTTCGGACACACCGCCCAGCCTGCCTTCACCATCGTTTCCCTCGCTGCAGAAGTCAATCTCCAACTCGAGTGAGAATCTCGCGCGGAGCTTCGACATGACTGTAGATGGATACTATGATCAGCAACGCGAACAACGCGAACAACAACAGGCTAGGCCCCTAATTTCGCCCGTCATGGCTGATTTCGTGCCCCCGAGAGATCGCAGCGCGACTCGCGTTGAGGCCAAGAGAGCTCCTCCTCGACCTTCTCCCATCACCGTCCCACGTGCATTGGGCGCGGGTCCCGAGACAGGAAGAGTCAGGACCCCTAATCCTGTGGTGGATGCCTTCAACCCAGGTTTCATCTAATCAAGCCAACTTTTTTTTTTAAAAATACTATTATATCAAAGCGACCGTTGGATTAAAAGAGGCAGAATACCCTCATGACTTTTTGCATATTATCAGTCGCTTATTCCCTATCCCTTGACCATTGTTTTTGGAACATAGCGTCTTTCGTTCATAGAGTTAACTTACATACCCGTCCCTCGTTGTCATTTTTCTTGAGTTTATGTATATAGTTGTCATCGTCGGGACATGATTAGTGGATAATGTCTAAGGAATAGATATCCGGAGCTTTGAGCCTGGGGTTTACATGACTACATGCTGTTTGCTTTGGATAACGTGAAGTGCAAGTGATGATTTGAGCGGTATTCTTGACATTCTTATTATTAACACCGAGCGCCAGTTTTACATTATATAAAGATACAGAAGTCTATCTAGCCGAGGAACATACGCAGATTGTTGCCGATATACTTGAGATCCAGCAAGAATGTATCATGACCAAACATACTCATCTCCTCACTCAACTCAACATGCGTCACGTTCCTGTTTCCAGCCAAACGCACCGCCTCAGCTACCTCACGCTGCTGCCAAGCAGGGAACAGGATGTCGCTCGCAACGCCCATGACCAGGGTAGGGGTATCGCGCAGCGGCGCAAGTCCATGGATCAAATCCTCAGGAGGTCGAGAACCTGTCACGGCGTTCACATCTGAGGGATCTGGGTGAGAGCCGGGCTGTTCCTCGTAGGGTTTGTTGGGAAGGGTGAGACTGCATGCTGCGTCAGAAGGTAGAGAGGATGTTTCGCCTGAGGCGAGCTTCTCCTCGCGGTCTTGACGGCGGGCGCGTGTTGCTCGCTGATGCTCAATGCCGAGGTCGAAGAGATCCATGGCCTTGCTAACGTAGAGAAGACTGTTGGGGTCGTAGTTGAGACACCACTTCTCGCCGGCGTGGTCCAGGTATGTCTCAATGAGAAAGTCCGGACACAACGCAGGGGGTTTGCTCGAATCTGCACGACGTCGACCGAAACGCTGTTCCCACTCTGGTCCGGATCGGTATGTAACCGTCGCAATCTCTCGGGCGAGCTTCATGCCCGCGTGAGGAGGAACCTTGCCGTAGTAGAAGCCGCGATTCCAGTTGGGGTCCATCATGAGAACCTGACGCTGGGTGTGTCGCATGGCGATGCTGTAGGGATGGGAGCGGGCGCAGCCGCTGATAGAAACGATGCGGCCTACGCGCGATGGGAAGAGAACTCCTGCGGCAAGGGATTGCATGCCGCCCATGGAGGAGCCGACGGAGGCGTAGAGCTTGTCGATGCCGAGGTGGTCGAGAAGACGGAACTGGGCGCGGACCATGTCGTCCATTGTCAGGATGGGGAAGTGGGTTGCGTAGCGTTCTCCATTGCCCGGGTCGACGCTGCTGGGTCCTGTAGAGCCGTTGCAACCGCCGATGACATTTGTGCAGATAATGTGGTACTTGTTGGTGTCGAGAGGACCGCCAGGGCCGATGAACTTTTCCCACCAGCCAGGCTTGGGGTTGGTCTCTGTAGAGTGCGCATGGGATGAAGCGGACAGACCGGTGTGGAGGAGAATAGCGTTGGACTTGTCGGCGTTGAGCTCACCCCATGTCTCGTAGGCGATGTTGAACTCGGGCAGGATACCACCCCAGTCGAGCAAGAAGGGTTCTTTGCAGAGGTAATTAAGTGTATCGCCGGATGTATACGAAGGTTCGGTGTCGTCGTCGGTGAGCTTAGCAGAGCGAGACTCTAGAGCGTCGAGGCAAGGGAATGACATAGCCGGATTCGAAGCAGCGCCCGACTTCCGGATCGTGGAGCAGTGAAGCTGGCGAGATCCGAAGACTCGAGGAAGGCATGATGCAGCTGCTGGGCGTATAAATGAAGAAGAGCCATTGGGAGCAGCCAAGGCGGTTCTAAGCTGGCGACTCGACGCAGCGAGGGACCGTGAGGATCTCATGGTGGGATATGAGTGTGTAAGAGGAGAATTGTCGTCTGGGGGAGCTTCATGGGAGAGGTTTGTAATCGACGTCTCGACGTGGGACGCTTTTTTAGGTGATGGAGCCCACTTGCTCCGATGCGCGGGGACGGAGGGACGGGATCGGACGCCGTTGGAGAATGACGCGATTGCACGTGCGATAGACGAGATAAGATAAGAGCTAGAGCTGATAAGATTAGCACGTGTACATCTTCTGACGTCAAGTTCGTCGCCTCTGCGAAAGGAAGGGTGATAAGCTGTTGCCTCTTGTTTGTAGCTCGAAACGCGTCACCTTTCGGGGAAATATAAAATCTACTTTACAAGCCTACACCCTCTTTTTTCTGCTCGTTCTGCGGATACCGACCTAGAAATTTACATGTTGGAATTTATCGTCACCTTCATCCTTGTCTACATCATCATGGCTCAAAGTATCCCTCAAAACGTTATTCACGGCCTACGGACTATGCTCTCAATGGGTGAGAGTCAAGACGGTGAAAATGACAAGAAGAGCGGCTCGGGGGGCGATGACTTGAGTCCCATGGATATCATGATCACTCGTATCTTGCTCACAAAAGGCAAGAAGCTTCCCGCGGGAGTAGTCGATGTCATCTTTGACTTTGCAGAGTACTGGGGGCATTCAAGCAATGAGATTGATTTCCAGGCTGAGCATTCGAGTCCCCTACGAGTTAACGGTCAAAGCCCCTCAGAGAACAAGTTCCTTGTGAGTTGGCCCAACATTAGATTAGACTTGGGTTTTGTACTAACACCATGTAGCTTCGATCGTTCCCTGTGGGTCTAACAGGCATTCAAGGCAAGAAGGCACTTGCAGAGGTATTGGCGTACGATCTGAACGAAGCCAAGCCGAGACCATTGAATAAGGAGCATGATCCTTCGTATTTTGCCAAACTACCTGATTACCCTACGCCAAAGCTACTCCATCCTGTTCGCAAGGTGGTCTTTTCGATACGCAGCAAGGATCAAGGTTGGGGAGGTGAGCCAGGCAATCGACACACGTATAATGGAGCATGGACATGGTTTGAAGCCGGTCTGGAGAAGTTTGATGCGGACCAAGAATGTGAGTCTTACAGAGATGCGTGCAATTTGCGATGCTAATGAATCTAGGCGATCCGGCGTGCACATACGACGTTCGCTTCAAATCAGCATCTTCCAAAGCATCACCCCTCCCAGTCTGCGGTCTCCGCCCTCTCTATCCCTCCGTCATTCCCAGAGGCCGATCCAGTGAAAAATTCGAGTACTCGCACCCTCTCTCTCACCAAGAGAAATGGACCATTGTGCGCAACAAGACGGCCCATCGCGCATGGCAGGATCATGTAATTACGTGGTCGTACCTAGACGACATCCAGCCAGAATCAGAAGCGGCAGTTAAGCTGAGCTCTGAGGAGGGTAGAGGTGAAGAGACAGGTGATGGGTGGTTTGTGAGGGACTTGAAGCTGGGTGATGTGATTACTGTGTGGGCTAAGGCGCGGTTCGGAGGGTGGGTGAATCATATTGAGAAGGTCAAGATTGATGTTTACTGGGCTGTTTAGCGGGTTGTTTATACACGATGGATTGGGATTCGAGGGCTACGGAACAAGAGAAATGCCATTGAGTATGAGTTATGATTAGTCTTTGTTCAATCCTGTCTTCCCTTTGCTCATGGGGTCCTCTAAGAGTCTTGAGAGTTACATAATTAGACCTTTACTCAAGCTTCTTTAATCAATACTATTATTACGAGATGTGTACCAGATTATATTGAATGTCGTACCCATTTCTTGGTGGTGTCTCGGTCCCCTCTGGGAATGCGTTATCGTGGGGTCAAGTACAATCAAGTGCTACGTCACCTCCACCAAAACCCTCCCTCGACAACCATCTCTCAACCTAAAGCTTAACAAACATCAACGCTAAATAATCTTTAGCTGCAAAGATCCCCGAGAGATGAGGTTCATTTCCGACGTCTGCAAAAACCCAAGATTTCTATTCACAACCAGTTGTCTTATTCACCAAAAAGAACCGGTTTCTCTGCAATTCATGCGCACCATGTCTACCACACTGAAGAGCCACAACATTCCTCTCAGTCTACCTGAGGGACTCTCGCAGGACCAGCTGGTCTCATTTAAACCTTTTACTGTTCGTTGATATCTTTACGCTCGTCTAAGAGGCCATTGCTAATGTGTCTCAGAATTGGGTCGATACCTTGTCAAACTCACTACGTCTCCAATCCGACGAATCTCATCCCTTCCACAAGGATCCATATGCCCTCCGCTCTGTCACGATCCAATCCTTTGATAAATTCGGTGGCGGGCGTCTCGGCTTCGTCAAACTCACAGCTACTGTCTCCAATGACGCAGGCGAAACATTACCCGCAGCAGCGCTACTTCGCGGCCCCAGCGTGGCCATGCTTTTCATGCTCATCCCCGACGACGTTCCTGCCGAGTCTGACGAGCGCTATGTCGTTCTCACAGTGCAACCTCGCGTGCCAGTTGGAAGTTTGAGCTTCGTGGAACTACCAGCAGGAATGGTTGACGACGCAGGAAGTTTCAAGGGTGCTGCAGCGCAAGAGATCCAAGAAGAGCTCGGTGTAACAATTCACGAAGACGAGCTCACGAACCTTAGTGAACTTGCTGTTCCCACGGACAATGGCAGTGAAGGACTAGCGAATGCCATGTTTCCCAGCGCGGGAGGCTGCGATGAGCACATCACTATTTTCAGTCATGAGAAGCGCCTACCGAGAGATCAGATCAAGGAGTGGAGTGGACGGTTGACGGGATTGAGGTCGCATGGGGAGAAGATCACGCTTAAGGTCGTGCCAATGAAGGATGCTTGGAGGGAGGGAGCGAGGGATGCGAAGTGTTTGGCTGCGCTGGCACTTTGGCAGGGTCTAAAGGAGGAAAAGAGGGTATCATCGAGTCTGTAATGAGAGAAGCTTGTATGATTAACACCACATACCATTTTGCCCTTCGACGCGGATTTATGTGTTGTGTTTAAGGATGACAGAAAATGTTTGGGCAAGGGACCGCCGCGGGCAGAGATTATTGAGAGCTTGACCACCAAATAGTAGATACAGTGCTAAGGCCCCGAGTATTTCAACCATGATCAATTAATTAATAAATTCATCTCATCACCAAACAGTACAATTTATCATATAAGAGGGTTTATAAGCTGCCAAAACAGCCAGCTTGTAAAAGTCGACCGTTCGCTTCAGGGTAAGCTGCGTGACGTAGCTCCTGCCCTCACCGACTTCGGCGGGGCACTTTCCATGACAGTCAACTCATCATGACTTTCCGAAACACAAACAACACAGACAAAACATAACAAAAATGTCTGTTTTCGACGCAAAAGTGACTTCAACAGGGCCTCTGGCAAGTCTATCTCACTATATTCACACTATCAAACTGCTAACCAACCCAGTCCGAGGAAGATGCCCGTTGGATCAAGCTCTCCAAGTATGCCGCTCTCATGCCACGCATACGACCACACTCACTAACTCCTCTAGAATCACATACCAAGACCCCAAAGGCTCTTCACGATCATGGGAGTCGGCTGAACGCCGCACACGTCCTAAAGACGCAGACATAGACGGCGTCGGAATCGTCGCCATTCTCGAAAAGGACTCTGGCAATGAACTCATTCTCCAGAAGCAATACCGTCCCCCAATCGACAAAGTCACCATCGAAGTTCCCGCCGGTTTAATCGACGAGGGCGAAACAGCCGAAGAATGCGCTGTGCGAGAACTGCGAGAAGAGACGGGCTACGTCGGCAAAGCGATGGAGACATCACCCATGATGTTTAATGACCCCGGGTTCTGTAATACGAATTTGAGGATGGTACATGTTGGTATTGACATGGACTTGAAAGAGAACCAGGATTTGAAACCGCAGTTGGAGGAGAGTGAGTTTATTGAGGTGTTCACAGTCAAGTTGGCGGATCTGTGGGAGGAGTGTAAGAGGCTTGAGGCTGAGGGATGTGCCATTGATGCGAGGGTTGGGACTTTGGCGGAAGGCATTCTTCTGGCTCAGAGGTTTAAACTATAGAGACACAGTAGACATAGATCAAGAAAGAAATAGATCGTGCAGGATGCGCGAGGGAGCTTTTATTTGTCTGCTGACACATAAGCATATGGTTCATTAATTCATAAAGCTGCTTCAAGTCTGGAAACACAAGATATGCCCTTCGTTTCGCAGGTCATTAACCCAGTAATATCCACGAAGCCCGAACCCGCGACGCATCCCAGAGAGATACGCGCAGGTCCCTTCCTGGGTGTTACTGGGTTAATGACTTGTGAAATGAAAGCCCCTCCTGTGCCTTCCGACGCTTGACACGAAGCAGCAGGTATGCCCTCTATATACAAGACGTTCAAAAATATACATGAAAGTTGAATCTGGCATCACTGGTGAGTAGGCAGTCTTCTAAACCTGCTCAAGCTCACCAGGCTCGCCATCAACACTGCAAACCCGCGAACAAGAATCGGCATCGGTTCGGCCGTGCAGGATCTCGATCCACTGGATCTGCTGGTACGCAGCACCGCCCACAGGCAACGTACCAGTCCAGTCTTTGCCATCACTCCAGGCGTTGAAGCTCAGCTGGGCAGGGTCGCGAGGAACCTGGAAGCTGTTGCGCCAGTTCTCCTTGTCGTTGACTCTCCAGATGGTAGCATCGGGGGTCCAGTCGATGGTGTGCTTGGCCCAGTCGGACCACGTGAGGCCATCCGGAAGGTCAGCGTCGAGGTGGGCACCCTCGACTGTACCACCCTCGTCGGTGTAGGAGGGCTGGTTGGTGTAGTGGACGATGATAGGATCATCCTTGGTGAGAATCTCAATGTCGGCCTCTTGGACCTCCGCGAGGGTGTTACCCTTGAGGTAAGTGAACATAGCAGTGCAAGCGCCGGGAGAACCCTTGGTACGAGCATACATGCGCATCGAGACGTGCTGGTACTTGAGAATAGACTCAAACTCAGAAGCGGTCTGGAAACCGTTGTGACGAGCAGTTCGCATGGTCAACCATGTGTCGCTGGAAGGAGAAGCGTCGTTGTTGTCCTCGATGTACAAGTTGTTGTAGGTATTCTGCATGGGGAACTCCTCATTCTCGTTCCACCAGTTCTGAGGGCCCCAAAACTGGCGAAATTGAGAGTTCTCGTTGCTGAAGAAGGCTGAGGTGTAGCCAGCTTGTGCGTTGCCCTCAAGGGTGTCGATCAGACCAGGCACACCGGCATACTGGGACAAAGACCGGAAGTCAAAGAACGAGTGGCCGGTGAAGTACTGAGGGCCGTCAGCCTCAGTCACATAGCAATCGCAGTCCTGGGCGATAGCCAAAGGAGCGATGGCCAGAAGGGAAGCGAAAAGAGTCCTGGTGGAGGACATGATGAAGGCGTGTTGATGTCTGGATGTCTGGATAATGGACTTACTGGCTAGACGGGACTATCAGCCTTATATATCCTCATTTCCACCGCCCTTTCCCTCTATCTCGTGTGCAGATTTGTAAGATACCGCATGATGGCTGCTCTCGCCAATGTGATTGAACCATATACGTCGTTCGTTTTTCGAGTGCTGCGGACGGGAGGTCCGAGGTCACAAAAACCACAAAATAAGCTGACCAGGACCACACGAGGAGCCTAGGACTTCATGTGATAGGTGCGATCTGGAAATGTTGGACTCGAGGATCTCATACCTTGTCGGGTATCGCCTTATGAGATTAGGCTCAGAAGCGGGAGGACCCACGAGCTTTAAAAATACCGGCATTGTAAGGTTAGTCAGGGGTGATAGCCATGCATATTGGGCAAAGACGCCTGAGAGCCAAGACTCGATCTCCATATTGGACTAGTTTAGAATGTAACGGTGACGGGCGGATCGGACAACTCCTCGCATTGAGCAGCTTCTTATCCATAAAATTCTTCCGCTCATAGAAGGTGGTATTGTGTGGCAAAACTTGGATGATGTACTGGAAAGTTTTTTGAGCTGAACCCAAATGAGTTGAGATGAGGGAATCGCAAACATCCGTCTTCGACAGGATCAAAGACTGGAATCAAGTATCAAAGCCTGGTTCGTGATATACCGAGTGTTGCTCGAATGTATACTCTCACTGCTATTCCCAACCCTTGCGACCGAAGACTATTTAGTCAGCTGCTCAAATAGTAAAAAGTCAGTTCTGTGAGGCATTTTACCTTGGGACCCTGATGCCAAGACTTCTTCCAATGCCATCCTCGTATATGTATCCCTGAACTCATCGCATGCGCCTTCGGTTCGTTCCCCATCGGGTGCGCTGTAGATTCAAGATGGAGCCGAACACTCCGGACGATTCATGATGATGGAGTCCACATAAAGGCAGTGCATCTCACTATTTGGGGGCCGCTCATGATTGAACTAGAACAATGATCTGACTATGGATGAGGTTCGAGTTTGGCTCCGGAGAGGTCATCTCGCACCAGGGCCGGCCCCGCCCAGGAAACCCGGGCAGAAGATTGTCCCACACCACTCAAGCATTGGGAATTCCAAAATTCAAGACAGAGATATCCAATAGTCTCATACAGAGTTCGTTCTTCTCAAATTGCTATCATTTGTGCTTGCTCTTCTTCTTAGCAAGCTATAAATGAGAAAAATCTCAACCCTCTGCCATTGGCGGCTGATCCATGATGCCACAGAGGAAAGTATCGAACAGACAAGAAAGTACGGGATATACCACTCTGAAGGTACAACTTCTTGTCTCAATGGGCGGTAGCTGTCGAACCCTTTTCCTTTCTGCATCCAATCATCGTCATGGCTGTCATGCATGCGCCGGACGATGGGCTTCTTGACGCCGTGGTAGGCCTTGGAACAGATCGAAGTCATGTTCCTCAGATTAGCCACAACAATAAAGGTCGCCGCAGCCACGAGAACAGAAGTCACCACCAGCATCGGCCTACCATAGTTCTCGTTTGTACTCCAAAGTGCAACGCAGAAACTAAGCGGGGGGTAAAAGATGCTGACATATGTAAGAAGCTTGATGTTTTCCCCAAGGCGTGTAGAGACTCTGATCTCAATGACACCACTGACGCTGAACAACTTGGTTATATGAGTTAGCCTATAGAGATATAAGTCATGCGAAAAATCACTTACGCCTTCCCTAAGAGCCTTCGTCCTTTCACTACTAGACTTGAAGCTCGCGGATATATCCTTTAGTCGATCGACCTGAGCGTTTATGTTCTCCAATACCTCTTCTTTCAGCTCTTCCGGTGATTGATCATGCTTGAAAGTGTGCAAATTAATGCTCATCCTCATATCTGGCCAATCCTTATGGAAACTTTCCCATTCTTCTATAGTATCGTTGATGTGAGCTTGAAAAGACTCTAGACAACTGACGATCAAGAAGTACTCGCGTGATCTTGAGAAGGTATCATCATCGAATAAAGGGTTACCATGCTCCTCAGGATCAAGAAATTGAGGCTCGGGGTCGATAATGGAACCGAGAGCCGCTCTCACGCCGTCCCAGGCCTTTGCAGCCTTTGTCAAACTATCTCGAATTGTAGCGAACATGAAATCTTCGGCCCGATACTCAAGACCTTCTATAGGCTGAAATTGGTGGTATCTTGAACTACTGAATGGCCAGTCCAGAACCAGCAGCGTCCAGAAGCATTTTGGTGTATCCTCCGTCCCAACGAGATTGGTCTTTTCGACACTGTGGCTGGCGAAATAAGCTATAGTGAACGCCCTTTGCTCGATGAAACGATCTCTGGATCCATAGAGGCGCCCGCTTCCCCAGGTGGATTTTGGCTCAGTCTCGTTAAATGCTTTCGGGCGCAACTGGTTCCAGGAGAGATGGAATCCTTTGAAAACCTCGTTGTTTAAAGTGCGTAAACCCCTGGCAGACGGCCGACAGAACAAATGCCTGTCCATTATCTCTAGGAGGGCTTTTGACGTAGGATTGCTATTTGTGTTGAAGAGAAGGCCCCAAACATCCTTTGCATTAGCATTCGTGATATCTCCTTGGATCTTGCCAGCAACGGCGATAGCTAGACCATCCAACTTTATGACCCGACACCATCGGCCTTCCTCATACAGTGGGTCAAACCGACGACACGATATGAAGGATGGCTGAGCCACCAAGCCAAATCCCTCTTTTTGAAGCGCAGGCTGCACCATTGTCCAATACGTTGGACCTTCAGACTGGAGAGAAAGGGCGCCACGGCATCTCTTGTACACAGCATTCTGAGTTCCGCCACGGGCAGCGATATCGACAATAACAAACTGAAAGAGTTCATTGAGTAGGGACTGTGTGTGTTCAAGACATGTTTTGAGACACTGATCCGTGTCATCATCGGCAGCACGCTGTCAATGTTTTAGACGAAGCTCGCTTGTGTGAAACGCCAATGAGACTCTGCCATCCTGAGGTACTGCATAAAGATCGCCGAGTGACTGACGTATGTTCTCTCGCTCTGACTTATTGAGTCCAGATTTAGGCAAGTCATGATCTTTGATATAACGGTCCTCTCGTCTGAAAAGCTCACGAAATATGAACCGCACGCCAGGAAGAAAAGAGTAAGGAACCTCGACAACGTAATGTGTGGTGCCTGAAAGCCTGAACGAGCTACGTCCTATTCTATGAGATACACCATACTTAGCGACGTCCGTATAGGAATCAACATCGTTTAAATTGCTACCCTGGGACGTCTCGCGCCATGGTATGGGGTGCTCGTGGCTTCTGTCATCGATATGATACCAGCTTTGCCCCGGTCCACGAGTAAATTGCCACCAGGGCATAAAGTCTGGGACAGGGCTGATGCCGGTGCTCGTTTGTGTCTTGGTATCCCGATTTGTAGGATACCCTGTTCGATATTATAGTCAGCAAAGGAACGGACCTGCGAGTCTTTCTACCTACAGTACTTCCAAGAGTCCACAAGACAAGCAATCGACTTTCTATCTTCTGGTATACGTGGAGAGAAATTTGACTGTAGAGGAACATTTTCCCCACCGACATCTAGCAAAGAGCCAGTTGAAGTTGTGTCGATGGTGGGTATCGGCAAAGCATCATCTGGAATGGAAAACAAACAGAGTCTCTTTGTATAAGAGTCGGGCATGAACTGACGGATTCTCGCTAGGCAGGGGTCTTGTTTGGCTACTGTAATCGCGCTCGCTTCTATATTGGAGTCGGAGTCGGATTCTTCATCATTCGATTTGGCCTCACTTTTTTGTGCCGCGACGTTGCTGTTACACATGCTGTTAGAACTCGTCTCTTTGACTTTCTTCACAGGCTCTGGTTCGACTGTTGGACCTGCCATGAGGGATACTAGTCGCCCAAGAAGATCGTTTTGCTTTTCATCAGCGCTCTTTATCCCACGGAGAAGGTCAAGGCACTGTGCCTGGATGTCCGGGTCAATGGGAGCCATCGTAGATTTAGTAGATGGTCTAAACGCTAGAGTAATTCTGATCGAGTTGAATGGAAGCGCAAGCGATGTCAGAAAAGATGAGGTCAAAAAAGCGTAGCCCTTTTCACTTTTCACCTCGAAAGATAGACAGTGCAGGCGTTGTGTACTTACCAGAGTCGAGGCTACTGCCCCATCAGTCAATGCAGTGTAGCCTCATTGACGAGATTTCAGCATGACCTAACGCGCTTCGTAAGAATGATTGGCCATCGATCCAATCTACATAGCACATATTGAACTACATGACGATTCGTTGTAGCCATAGAAGCAACGCGACAGACCACTGGTGCAGCATGATAACAATCCAAGCATTTAGTCGCCCCAACTTATCATCTGAGGTGCACACAGCCCTACGAGGCTGATCTCTAGGTTCGCCGGCCGAGTCGGGCGGATCAGGATAGCCCATGGCTCCGCTCCGGAACCGAAAAAACGGACCGTTTTGCTAGATCGTCGATTTAAAGTTCCGGAATGCCATTTATGATGAATGTTAATCAGGTTGGTTCCTTGCACTAACCATCGAATTGGCTAGCTCTGGAAAGACGCTGACGGGGTACACAATCGTGGGGCCTACGTTGGCAAGCATCAAAGTCGTCGCCAGCACCTTGATAAACTCGAAGGCGAAAAACAGACCTTCCTGATAAGAGAACTTCAGGCTAACCTAACGAGTGAAAGGTGATTCGCTTGCAAATAACGTCGTCAGCACGTCGTGATCAAGTGCGTGGTGTAGATTGCGTGTCTACCTCAAAGAAGACAAGATCTCGTTTGTCTCGTAAAAGATAAGATCCAATTGGCCCAAGTGTCAACTCCCAGCGATAACGCGGAGGAATTTCTCCCAGTAAGCAAGACGTCACCTCGGGCCTCGACCAACCAAGATACAAGGATCCTGTCGCAAAAGTTCCATCCAAACAACCAACAAAGACGTTTTTCTGCGACGGCCATGCATCTTTCTTCTACCTCTCTGATGGTATCGGTCATTCTTAAGATGTTTTAATACTGTATTTTGACCTCGCGATCTTAGTTGTCGCGACAAGACATTCATTTTTTGTCATTATACTATTTATTCATTTTATTTTTCACGCGTCGTGAGCCATGGATAACCAAATAAAGCCATCGGGCGATAACGTCCATGTTCCAGATGCCGATCTTGAAAGCAATCATGGAAGTGAAAGAGAAGAAACTCCGTCAGAAGAGTCGCCCCTTCTACCGCGCGACCTCCCCGATGATGGGGAACCTTCAAAGGCGTTTCAACGACGCGCCCTACTCATGGGCCTGATAGCCCTCCTCCTGGTTGAGATAGCCACTTTCATTATGAGCCCGCCAATCAAGAAGATCTTGGAGGACATCATTTGCCAGCGATACTACCCGGATCATGATCTCAAGTCACCTCAACTAGAGGACTATCGCTGCAAGGATACCAGCGTTCAAAAGACCCTGGCTATGGTCCAGGGATGGAATCAGGCCTTCGAGATGGGCGTTCGTACGTAAACCGACTTCTGCTTGAAGACAACCGCTTACATATATCAGCGATCTTGACGCAGTTTCCTTACGGTATCGTAGCTGATAAGTACGGAAGACGACTCGTCTTGTTTTTATCGGTGCTTGGCTGCTTCCTCCAGACATTCTGGATTATGATGGTTTGTAAGTGTTCGATCAAACCACAACACCCTGCTGTAGCTTACGCAACTTCTAGTGTTCTTCCCAAACATCTTCTCTGTTTGGGCCGTTCTCGCTGGAAGTGTATTCTTCCTCATCGGCGGCGGAAGTACTATGGCAGTTGCCATGGTTTACACCATCGTCGCCGACGTTGTACCTGTCTCTGAACGAACAGACATGTATTTCCGTCTTGTTGCCATCGTCCTGATATTCAACGTCATATTTAATCCAATCTCTGCTTGGCTGCTCCAGTTCGACCCCTGGGTGTCGATGTGGATTGGCTTTGCCATTATGGGCATTGGAACGCTGTCTATTCTTCTCATTCCAGAAACGATGCATCTCCGGCGCAAGGACGATAAGCGACACCAGGAAGAGCATGAGAATGACGAAGCGCAGGATCAAGAGTTTTCTTTGAGCAAGCATGCTATCTTGAGGCAGGCCTGGTTCAGCATCCAGAACGACATGCAGCATGTTTGGCGGTTCATCTTTGCGTCCAAGAGCATCATGTTACTTATGCTTGCAATGGCGCTCTTATACCCAGTCAGGATTGCAATGGCAGGAGTACTTCTGCAGTATATGGCTAAACGCTTTGACTGGTCATGGTCGAAAGTAAGTAATAACCTACTCAAGTTCCGAGTTGATCTTCTAACCTGCTACTAGGCTACGTACGTCTCGACCATCGGCGTCATCGCGACTGTAGTATGCTACATCGTCATTCTACCTGTCGCATCCAAATACCTTGACCAGACTCCCCGCTTCAAAGGACGCCCAGTTGCCAGAGATTTGCTCCTTGCCCGCATTGCGTCAACAGTCATGATAGTAGGGTGTTTCCTGATGGCCATAGCTGGAGCGCCCTGGCTCTTCATTATTTCTCTCATTGCCGTGAACATTGGAAACTCTTTTGTCGCTCTTAGTAGAGCCTTGGTCACCGCGGTGGTTGAGCCGCATACAGTTGCCACGCTGAACACCACCATCGCGCTTACTGAGGTGATAATGGGCCTAACCGCGCCCGCCATGAGCTGGTTCTTGGCTCGGGGTATTGAGTTGGGAGGCTCTTGGATAGGGTTGCCATTTTTGGTAGCCACCATTCTGGCTCTAGGAACAGCCACTATGATGTTTGTATTGAGGCTACCAGAAGGTGTTGCTCAAGCTCACGGTGGTTGAGGTGGTTGAGGTGAAAGATGAACGAACATCATAGTCATTGCTGGAGCTCTTGAATCTTTGGCCAGATATTATTCTGTACACGAAATACACATTCAAAAATCTATTGAGAATCGCCCTCTACTTTCCTTACGAGTAGGTAGTTACTATTATCAAGGCCTCTGTCGACATGTGGACTTCAAGCTACCTAGGTAGGTAATGTTGCGCTTGAGCTTCGCTTATCGATAAGGCCCACCCCACCCCGCGGTTGCCTACCTGCTCCACCTCAGCTTCTCCAGTCTACAACCAACAATCATCATCAATCACTTATCAACTTCCTTTGTTCCGCCATAATACGAACTTGCCGGTCGAGACATTATTTGTTCAACCTTACCTACTATATCATCCACCCTTTGATCGCCGCACAAGGCTTCCTTCACCATGTCCGACGACGAGGATTTCATGCAGGAGTCGGATGAGGAGCAGTACGCAACACTAGCAGCGCAAGCGCAGTGCATCACTAACTGCGATTAGGTACGATTTCGAGTACGAAGAAGACGATGATGAAGAGGCCGGCGATGTCGATATCGAAAACAAGTACTACAACGCTAAGCAGCTCAAGCTGTCAGACCCCGAGGATGCCATCGCCGAATTCCTAGGCATCCCGCCACTCGAAGAGGAGAAGGGAGAATGGGGTTTCAAAGGCACAAAACAGGCCATCAAGCTAGAGTTCAAGTTGGGTCAATATGACAAGGTTAGTTTTTCGCCGTTTCGAATGGTGGCATACGCTTACAGCAATAGGCTGCTGAACACTATGCCGAGCTCCTCACCTACGTCAAGTCTGCCGTCACGCGCAACTACTCCGAGAAGTCCATCAACAACATGCTCGATTACATCGAAAAGGGCGCCGACGGAGCCGATGCCGTGAAATGCATGGAGCAATTCTACTCCCTTACCCTCCAGAGCTTCCAGAGTACCAACAACGAGCGGTTATGGCTCAAGACCAACATCAAACTCGCCAAGCTGCTACTCGACCGAAAAGAATACACCGCCGTATCCAAGAAGCTTCGGGAGCTACACAAGAGCTGTCAACGAGAGGACGGAACCGACGATCCCAGCAAAGGCACCTACTCGCTTGAGATTTACGCCCTGGAGATCCAAATGTTTGCCGAGACCAAGAACAACAAGCAGTTGAAGGCCTTATATCAGAGAGCTCTGAAGGTTAAATCCGCTGTACCACATCCGCGAATCATGGGTATCATTCGAGAGTGTGGTGGAAAGATGCACATGAGCGAGGAGAATTGGAAGGAAGCTCAGAGTGACTTCTTCGAATCGTTCCGAAACTACGACGAAGCGGGTTCTCTCCAGAGAATCCAAGTTCTCAAATATCTATTACTGACAACCATGTTGATGAAGTCCAACATCAACCCTTTTGACTCCCAGGAGACCAAGCCCTACAAAACCGACCCCCGGATTTCCGCCATGACTGAGTTGGTGGACGCTTATCAACGGGACGATGTTCACACGTACGAAAAGGTCCTGCAGCGTAACCAGGACATTTTGGACGACACATTTATCGCGGAGAACATTGATGAGGTCACGCGGAACATGCGGACCAAGGGCGTGGTTAAGCTCATTGCACCCTACACCCGCATGAAGCTGACTTGGATCGCCAAGCAACTCAAGATCTCCGAACCTGAGGTGCAGGATATCCTCGGTTTCCTCATAATTGATGGCAAGATCAACGGACGAGTGAACCAGCAAGAAGGCCTCCTTGAGATCACCTCCGATGCCGATTCAGAGCGGATTGCCGCTCTTCAGGGGCTTACAACGTCCATCTCTGAACTTTTTGGTGCCATCTTCAGAGACAGCGACGGCTTCCGCAATGTTGAGCATTCGGCTACGGACGAGCAGCGTATAGACGTCCAAGGCATGCCCCTTGGAAAAGGAGGTAACAAAGCTGGCGGTCCGCATCGGGGCAAGAAGGGCAAGGCGGCCGCAGCATGGGCCTGAGGCCCATTGCTAGACAAGCAATAAATTTACTGTATCGCCATGGACAGGAACCGTTAATATCCATAATCCAGGAAAACTCTGATAATTTCTCATCCTTGTTTGTCGGGTTCTCAGGATTAACCCTGCCTTGCTGGATCGAGAACTAGATTCTGATGCGGTCTCCTGTGGGTGCATCCATGTTGGGGGTGCGTCGACGGAATCTCGCATAGTACGGGGCATTGGCAACGGCGCAATGTGTTCGTTCCCGGTCGCCACCGGCTAGCAGCATCAACGACGGACCAGTTGTTTCTGAGAAAACACGACGGAAGCAGAGAGTGTGCAAAGAGACCAGGGCCGAAGTGACGCCGTATTCGGACTTGATCCCATGTCTCGTGTAGCAGAGCGAGCCTTTAGAGTGACGAGTAATGTGTCCAGTATATACAAGAATCCATAGAGCCTAATACATTGGTGTTTGGCAACAGGGCGGGTCTTTGAAAGGTTGTATAATCCAAATTGTATGGCTGTGACCAGTACCAACACAAGCCAGGTTTTGCAACCGCTGATCTATCCAAACCTAGCCCGTAATGCAGCCAGAATAAGATCGCTGACCAGAACAGTCCAAGCAATGCAACGTTATCTGGTTACACAAGACGGGACTTGACCTGCGAGGGGGAAAGCGGCGTACATATGAGAGTCTGAAGATGCGGCTGATGTCTTAGCCCGGCGGACTGTTTGCTTTTACACTTTGTAGTTTCGGATGCAGGTGAAGCTGGTGATCAACGGCCCGTTAGATTGAGAGAAAGACAACCGGCGTGGAGAAGAGAAAGCGAAAGAGGGGCGAGTTACTGCAAGGGCTGGACAGGAATAACATGTGCTGGGTTAGGTTGGGCTGTGAGTTGAGGGCGTCGGCGTGGTGTTGAAGGATGAAAACAAGCAAATATAATGCTGGATCGTCACGGGAGGCTGCACCAACGCAACGGCGAGGCTACGAGGAGGCTGGATTGTGTACCTTCCCGATTTACATGTGTGTGTATCTAGATTGGGAGTTGTGATGTACATTATCCTGGATGTCTATCAACCCCATGCCGGCAGATGTGGTCTGTTCCACGTTTCATGACCGACTCATAGGATATCAACGGCTCGCATTTAAGATACGAGATTATCAGAATACGTCACAAGTCAACTCGCACAAGAACAGCAAACCTGGGGGAACACAAGAGCTAGATGCGGCGGGCTAAGACCAAGTACCAGAGCGGATTACACGGAGCGTTGGTGACATGTCATTTTGCGATGCATTGATGTGTTGCTCTGCGGAGGGGAAGATGCGATGTGAGGCACCAGATGCTGGACATGGGCTTCGGCGTCGGACCATTGCCTCCTGGGTGGGAATTTGGTCGAAATCTTGCCGGAGGTACATGTTTGCAAGAGAAATATCCAATGCAAGGAGATCAAGATGACCTGTATTCTACATTATATCATGTAGCTAAAGCAAGTCAAGAGAAACACGTTAATTGTGCGTTTGCTCTCGTTGCAGAAATCCCAAGGTTGAATCAGCCGGATGAAAGATCAGCTCAGCCAAGAGGGCGTGTCTCGGCGGCGCGTGTTGCTGGCAAGCAAAGTGCCCAATCACGGGTGGTGAGTATACAGTGTGCATATGTAAAAGACGTGCCATCGTCAATGCATCGCTGTTTTCTTTTTTGATCTGTTATAACGTGTCGGATCCTGAATGCTGATCCTTCGGTGCGGTATAGAGTACCCGCGGACCCGGAAAGCTTTGGGGGTTGAAACATGATCCTCGGGAAGGGTTTGTATTTGCTTTTTCTTTTATCCTGTTAGTTTTTCTGCCAGCCTGCATCTTGCATCTTGCATGTTGTCAGTTTCGTTCTTTGAGTGACCCTGTGGGCCACGAGCATGTAAGGTTGGAATTAGACTATGACTGGATGTATCAGTCAGATCGTGGCTTTTGATCGCAGGAAAGTGAGCTGAGCTAAGAAAGTAAATGTATGTGATACTGTGGAGTTTCTTATTGAATCTAGTCCCTTTCCGAGAAGATTGGGGGTTGCTTAAACGCTCACTCATCGATACTTCATGCCATCGGAATCCAATCCCGGTGCCTGTTTGACTGTGGTTGCTATATGATACTAGGTACTTGGATCTTGCCTGTCTATGAGCCTTCTCTCCAAGCTCTCTCCATGTACCGTTATCGCATGATTCCATTGCCGATGTGGCATTGGTTACAAACATGGTTGGTTCATACGAAGTTTGGCCTGTATCAAATGCAACCATCAACGCAGCATCCTTCTCAAAGATCCGCCCAAGGAACCCCTAACCCAGAGCAAATGCGGCACAGTAAGGCACATACTGCAGAGTAATCTTCCATTCCATTTCAGCGTCGTGTTGGTGATTACATGGATCTATCAGAGTCTATATCACACCCTCCCACTCCTCATCTGCCCTCGTCCATCCACGTTGCTTCGGATCGCCTTCTTCCAATAATCGATCATCTGGTTGGGGTGACACAACAGTAGAGTAAAAAAACGATGGACCCGTTCAGACCAATTAGCTGAGAGTAATACTGCCATGGCGGAAGATGACTGGGAGTCCCCTGGTGGAACAACGTTTGGCGTTGGAGGAGCTTGCAGATTCGAGGGACGTGCGCACCACCATCACCGCTTGACGGGTGAATCCCAAGGAACCTGGACCTGGCGATTTAGAACCAACTGAGTTCAGAACAAAGGGACCTGGCACGCGGTCGTAATGAAATGTGGCACACAACAGAAGCCATAAATTAAGACCATAATATGTCAGTCTTGACTAAACTAAAAAAAAAGTACAATAAACTTAGGAAGCCTAAGCTTTGGATAATTTCTAAGCTTATATTACTTCTGCCTTCTTTACAACTGAGAAGACCAGGATCAAAAGGGTAGGGTCTGTCGTACTGCCTATAGATTGTATACAAAGCTGGGGCTTAAGGTCCAACTGTAAGACCACATCACAGGCCGAGGACCATGATATGGCCCTGGCTTCTAGTCAAGTCGCCCACACGCCATGCCAAGCCCGTTTGTCAAATGGAAACAGGGGGTCCAGGCACCATCATTGCTAGCGAGCGATTGCCACCTGACAAGAGGGCGAGAGAAAAACTCTGTAGCAAGTTCCATGCAGACGAGTTGCATTAAACTCAGCCGACAAACATAGGGTGCCTCATTTTGACTTTTTCCCTCGCTGTTCCAGCGAGTCACGTCCAAGCAAAGAGAGTCGCAAACACGCAATCCCGTCTGACGGAGGATTTACCATAAGCTCCCGTCACGGCCCGTCTTCCGCTCGTCTTGTTGAGGTTTCATCTAAGATGGATTTACCATCACTGTTGGCCTATGAGATATATATGTACGCATGTTTGACAGCTCGGCACAGGATGGACTTGTATGATCCTCGGCGGGCCGTTCTCGTATCATGTTTTTTCTCAACGGCAATGCACTAGTGACTATGATGTTACAGTCTCTCTCCACGATGTGGCCCCGGGGAGAGACGGGTATAATCACCAGACGTCTTGGCTTCGTTAGTTGCTTTGTACCGGTATTGATCTACCTTGATCCCCCACATGATGGGATGGGGACTGGCCCTGGGCCCATTATGGTGTAGAAAAGGTTCTTGACATTGTATCACATGGAATAGAAGATGAAAAGAAGACGTACTAGAAGAAAATGAGAAAATAGGTAGGTACTATGGTAGTTCATCCAATTTCTCTTGGGCCTGGTAATTTCTCTGCTGTACATAAACGACGGGAGCGTGAGGCACGGATAGGCACAGAGACCAATCAATTCCCCTTGGAAAGCGGCACCTCACCTCACCTCACCATCCGGCCTGGGTCCTTCCCTATGTCATCTTGGCTCGCTTCGTACCTCGCCGTATTAACATCCAGCTTTTGCCCTCTCGTTTCAGATGAGATCTTTTGCAGCTCCATTTTCTTTTTCTCATCAATTTTCCTCTTTTACATTGGTTGCGCTACGATCCAAAGCAGTTATCTACCAACACCAAAACATCATCACGACATTCCGGTTCGCCCACCTGCAGTGCATCACCCGACCACGAATCGATCGTGGTTCTCTACCTCCACTACCTTATCTCAAGACTCCCGCAACAAGCGCTATTGCCGTCACAGCCACAAGCAAATCATTCTTACACGACCGTGCCGCAACAGACTACGCATCATAGTTGCAGCTCAAGCTTGCCCGATCAAATCGATAATCGCGTTGTAGCGACAGGGCATCGTCAGCGGGAGATCGTCATCGCTCCTCCAGCTTGCAATCCTCCACCAATCCCTGTTACGTGCCCTGGACTCCCAGATGCTCATCGTGAGTGGAGTCGTGAGCTAAAGAGCCTATCTTATACCCAGTCAACGCATCCTGAGTGTGTTTGCATTGCGCTGTGCCCTGCCCTGTATTGCCACGAGGTCGAAACACACTGCGACCTTGGAGAACGTTTGCTTGCGTTCCTCTCGGATGTGTAAACAGAGTAAGGGCTTCTTCATGACCGAAGCAACATTGGAGCTGATTCACAATTAGTCCGTAGGTGTTATTATTAGCTCAAAGTTCCCCTCCCTTCAACCGACAGCAACTTTACGACTACTCAAGATCAAGACGCTTCGTCAAGCTCACACGTCAGGCTCCAGCCAAACATTCTAGCTCCAGCAGTTAAAGACGCTCCCTCTTGTACCACCTTGGTTACCTTCATCATCGTGCTTACAATTCTTGGTCTGCTTTTCCTCCCGCACGTACAAACTAGCCTCGTCTTGTATCACCCACCATCTTACACGTCCCGCCATTAGCCATCTTCGCTAGCCGCCGCCTCTTCTTGAGACCTGAGCTTGAGGCTTTCGGAGCTTGATGCGTACTGCATTCGCCAGGTTGCATTGGCAAAATAGACTCCCGGGGATTTTCTCTTAGCGCTGTCTTGCTTTCTTTTTTCCCCTCGGAGGACCATCTTCAGAGATCCGGGCATCTTGCCGACATCACCTCAATATCTTCATGGTCGTTTCGGGTGTCTTTTCCCACCGTGCCGCAAGCCCCGCCGTCTTTCGCCGCAAGCCCCTCTCGTCAGAAAGAGCTCAGGGATTCTGATTCAACTGCTAGGGTACTGTTCCCGCTAGCTCCCACGCGCTCAGAGCTCACTGAAGCTCATGCGCCGTTAAAGTCCACACGCTAGGTCATCGCACCCGCTGGCCACCCGCTGCCCGTCGTCTCCGTGCTTTGTCCTAAATCCCTAGCCCCTGCGACAACCCCTGTCTCAATCCCTGCAGTGACCCCGGGCCCCCCATCCAAGAGGATCATTGAGCGCGGCCAGCACCCGAGGGACGTCGGTGTCCGTCTACTGATCCACAGGTCGTGACAGGGCACTGACAGCGCAAGATAGCACCGGGCCAGGGCCTCTGGTCAAGCATTATCAGTATCCGACGGGTGGCTTGCCCGCCATTACCTGGGATTTTTAGCACCTAAAACGCCTCTTCCTCCCATTCTCTCTTGAGTGAGTGACAAGTGAGAGAGGTCTGGTTTCTTGCTGGACACTTTCCACAATTCTTGTTCGTCCTCGTCCACCTCCGATCGTCTCTTGCCTTGATTTCGCTCTCTTCTTCCGCCCTCTCTTCTTCCTCCTCCTCCTCCCTCCTCCTCCTCCTCTTCACTCTCAACGAGGCATGTTCCAGCCTCAACCCACGCCCTTCGCCTCCTCCAGCTTCGCGTCCTATGGCCTAGCTCCCGACTTGGACTTTGCCTTTCCCGTGTCTGCTGGAGGTGGAGGTGCTGGATTCTACAACTCACCAGCACCACAACTGCCCCAGTCGCATTCGCAGCCGCAGCCGCAGTCGCATCTTCTCCAGCAGCAGATCCCTCGACAGCAGCTTTCATCCTCAGCCGCACCGTCCGTATCGCCGCCATATTCCTCTTCACAATCTTCCAACTCCAAACCATCACCCCCACCAAGTTTCGCACAACGCCAAAACCACCAAAGGCTCCATCACCAACAGCTCCAACTTCTACATCGTCAACAACACCCACGGCAACAACCGCAATACCCAGCCCAATCTGCCGTTGTAGTTCCCAAGATGGAAGACCAAGGCCAACATGATATGGCCGCCCAGCAAGCTGCTGCTGAGGAATATCAACCCGTCCTCGAGGCAAGTCGCATCTCTTTGGAGCTCTCGTGGTAGCTCCCGCCCTGCGCGCCATTTGCTTTGTCGCTAACCTCCGTTCTCGCAGGGTCTCCAAGTCGGAAACAAAATCTCAAGCGATGCTATTACCCACGAGTATGCCAAAGCCGACCCGGTGTACGTTGAAAAGACAATCGTACGTTGGCTTGAAACTTCGTTGCTTTTGTCACTTGAAACTAATGCCGCATGACTTCAGGCCCTTCCCCAGACGTACACTCACTACCGCCCTATCCAGGGCGACGGCAACTGTGGCTGGCGAGGTAAGTCAATAAATCCCCGCTTCTTGTTTCACGGCCCATTGCCGCTTTAAAACATGTTTGACATTGCATTCGTTCATTGCTTTGCCTGTCTTGCTGCTCAAGTCTCGGCACCCATTTGTGACATGTCGAACTTGTGCTAATAATCTCGCCAATAGCAATTGGCTTCAGCTATTTCGAGAAACTCGTTGAGTCGGGCGACCAGGCCAAGATCGAGGGCGAGGTAGCCCGGCTCATCAGTATGAACCAACTACTGGGCACCGTTGGAGGCTACGCATACTACGAGGATTGGGCAGATGAGATGCTTGACCTCTTGCGCGAAGTCGCCCAGAACGTCAACAACCCCCAACTAGCACACATGTTGATTCAAGAGAAGTGGAACGACCCCAGTGTTGCGGGTAGCATCATCTACTACCTTCGACTGCTTGCAGCTACGCACCTTAAGAGTAATGCGGCCACGTACGACGCTTTTGTAACAGACGGCACCGGTGTTTCCGCATACTGCAGCCAATGTGTCGAGATCCCCAACCGCGAGATCGAGCACCTCGGCATTATTGCTCTCGTTCGTGTTCTTCTCGAGCCCGTAAACTGTGTGCTTGAGATTGCCTACCTCGATCGCAGCCCAGGTGCTCAGGTTAACCGATATCGTTTCCCCGACGAAGCCAATGGTCAAGATGTCAACAACCTGGGACCTATCATCTACTTGCTCTATCGACCCGACCACTACGACATTTTGTACAAATCAGCCTCGATGCAGGTGCTTCGCGTCAGCGGCTTTACGCACAATACTAACATCACGACCGATCAAGCGGATCTTGGTCAATACTCAACTATGAACTTTGATGCTTTGTCCATAATTCCAGGCTTCGGCTCTAATGGTGCCATGGGAGGGCTCGCACAGCTTGCGCCGCCTCCAGCCAGCTCGGCACCAGAATCCTTCTCGCCTGTTCAACAAAGCCCTTGGATGCCATCATTCTCAGAGTCCCTGCCCACATCAACGCCTCATGTAGCGCCTTCGCAGCCACCTCCGATCATGGCGTCTCCTCAGCCCCCAACGCCGCCCGCTTCGATTTCCGGTAGCTCCGCGATGGCTCCTAGTCCTGCGATGGTTGCGACGTCTGGCTTAGGACCTCAGAACTCCCTTGTGCCACCGCCGATGCGAGCCGCTTCGAACTACCACATCCGGTTCAGTCCAGTTCAGCTGGATTACGAAGAGAGCAAGAACAATTTTCCAGAACCGACATTCCAAGTAACAACCAACACTTTCAAGAACAGCGTTTGGAATAGAGCCCACTACAACAACCCGGACTTTCACCCAGAAGAATGGAGTCCCGACGACGAGCATACGGATGGGAGAGTTGGTGGCAAGAACAAGTTGAAGAAGGAATCTTCCTAACGAACGGACGCAGGCTTCACTATGAAGCACGACGCACTTCAACACTACGACTTGGAGCAGACGTGAAGGGGCCGGCTTTGTCAGAAACCGACGCTCCAGGAATATGATTCGACGACCACAATTTTTCGGCGAGCAACTTGTAGACTGAACATCTATTCGACAAAACCGAGTTGGATGATGCAGGGCAGACATGGGGATCGAAAATACATTTGTTTATCCCCGGGAGTTTGCAGGGTTGTATCGGATTATTCACGGGATGGTTGGGCAGGCTAACGATGCTTAGTGAAAATCATTGTTTTTCTTTCTGCATTGGTTAATGGTCCAGGCAAGATGGACGGCGGCGAGTTTGTTTTGTATGCATGTGTCTTGTGCTGATGGAGAAATGAGTACAGGGTGGACAGGTGGACAATCATCCTGGATGAATTCAAGGTCTCTGATGACGGGATATTACGAAGCGTCATGACGTTTACGCAAGAGAAGGATTACTCGGAAGTAATGGATGGGCCAGGTTTGCATTTGGTTAGGGAACGGGCGGCGATTGTGGGCTCTTCTGAGCCAAAGTTTCAAGACGGGCAACATAAAAGGCATGCGTTCAAGAGGGGAACAAGGCCTCGGATAGCGGTCATGGACCGGGTTTCCGAGGGGCTGATACTTATCAGAGCTATCGTGCTGTCGATCGACATGATCATGTCGACGATTCCTTCAGTTGAGCCCTCATTTATTGGCCTTGGTCGCGTCATAGCATCGGCGTTCTCCTTCATGTCACTTTACTTTGCCTTACTTCACTTCATTTGGCAGCTTTTATCATAGGTTTCTAGTGTGGAATAGCATAAATGCTTGGTCTCGATTGGCTGCAGGTAGACTCTGTCGCAACGTCTGGGCGTTGTTCAGTCGGTATTGTGTTCAAGATCGAGCGACAATTGAGTGCAACGTCATGCAGCTTGCATTGTCTCATCGTCTCTCGATCAAAAACATCACATATCTCTGGACTTGACAGGTCATTAGCTTAATCATGGCACATGATCGATCCTTCGAGCCGTGCCGCTGTGCCGCAGCAAGGCATGTTTCAAATGATATGTAACTAAGGCAACTTAATCGTGATTGGTATTGTAAGTAATCAGGAAACAGCATGCATGACACCTTCAGAGTTAGGCTTGTCTTAAATTGATGTTGCTGTTGCTGTTGTGTGAAGTTCATGTCCATATCCCTTCTATCCAATAGGATGTCTTAGCGAAATGATGAATACTGCACGAATCATGGGCAAGCCAACATCCTTAATAACTTAGTCAAGACTGGGTTTACCCATGGAGAATAGATTAAATGGCTCGATATCGATATTTGGAATTGGCAGCCACAATGTGTACAATTACGTCGGTGCCTTGTTCAGCAAGCAACTACCCTGAGATTTATGGGGGGTCTAGAACATTTCCTCCTAAGCCTCTTACCGGGGGGCCACGCTGCGGACGAGGATGAGGGTTCCACTCGGGGAACAGGGTCTAATAGATACGTACGGCCGGCCAGTCGATGAAGATATTCCGAGGGTTTGAGATCCGCAATGAGGTGCGTTGGATCCATTCATCGGATGTTGCGACATGGGCTGTAGTGTTGGTGTTACATCGGGAAGCGATTGCGCGAAATAAATAGGCGAGGCCACGTTTTTGAGGCGAGACATGTGTTGAGATATTGAAGGGTTCAACTACCGGGCCTCGTGGGAACAGGGCGGAAGAAACAGCCCTGGCAGGGTCATGGTCATGGATATGGATGGTGATGATAATTACAGGAGAGGTACAGTAGGTGGTGGTTCCAAGCTGGAATGAACCTGTGAAATGAGACTTCGCTTAATGGCAAGTCTAGACGAATCCAAGATGGCAATTAGAATAATTGTCTTTTTTTATCAAGGTGCATTTAACAAGTATGGATATCTTGTAAAGCTGCGTCATCTCTACTTGCAGATGCAGATGTTGTTAGACAAGGGCTGTGACTTGAATGCTTGCAAGCGCCCGCCTCTACCAATCCCACCTAAGCTCATTCGAAACTCCAAATTAAAAAGGACCCTGGACCAATAGTTGATTAAAACAACACGGTAATTATAATCGTCACTTAAAGCCACAGGCCGTGTCAGGTAGCAATTGACCGAGATCGCTTAACCCTTTTCCCCAGACTCGTTCACGTTTGTTTTGATAAGGAAGCGGAAGGGAAAAAGCAAAAGTGTTGAAGAAATCGGCGCTTGTCAAGAGCGGAGTAATTAGGCGACTAAATTGGGGCTTGTCGATTTCCCCGAATCTAAGGTACCTAAGTTAGGCGTTGGCTTTCGCGGAGTCGGCGAGAGCGATGGGCTTTCATTCTTTATCTATGCTTGGCTTACCTTGGTTCAATGCTACTATGTCATGATAATCAACAAATGCATTCATGAGCAAGAGCAACCAACAATGTTTACCAGGATCAGCAAGGTACGGTCCAGCTCTGTACCTTCCGCCTCCCGATGTGGAGATGGACATATCCTGGACCCTGCTTTCCTGACTTTTGACCTGCAAACCTCCTCCACACCTGGCACCTTCCTCCACTTTCCAAGGTAACTCACTACTGTAACTCGACTTATTGTGTCGTCGTCTCATCTTTCTTTGCTGTCTTCTCTTTTCTCCTCCTCATCCCCTCCTTCTTAATCCCTCTCTTCCTCTTATTCTCTTCTCATTCTTTCTTGTCGTCTTTCGCTTGGCCATGGATGCTGCGAGTCGTCGTCGGCAACTATTTACTCTCGATCCTTTGCGTGTTCTGAATAGCTTCTCTATTCTTTCTACATTATTCCGATTATAATACGTTATCACGACTTTTCTTTCAGTATATACAACTTTCGCAAAGACCCACTACAACCAAGACTCGCTTCCATCGCGCTTTGATACCCCTTGTCGATCTTTCTACACAGACTCGAAACAATGGCCCGCTACGCTTCGGAACATCCTCCTATAACAGCATCATCTGCGACTCCAGGTAGCGACATGCCCAAGCCCAGCGACAAGTGGCCAAGGACCGATCGACTCCACGTAGACGACGATGTGAGCCCCGCCGAAGACGATTCCGACTTTAGCGATACCACTTCCAATTACTCGACCATCTCCGAAGACGCGCTTCCCCTGATCCACGCATACGGTCACACATATCATGGCTCCGGCAAACTCGTCACACCCAACGACGCCTCCGAAGCCCATCGTCAAGCCGTTCAGCATGAGCTCTACCAGCTGTGCCTCGACGGTAGTCTTGTCAACGCCAAGCTACCACTCGATGAATACACACCCGAAGACCCCTTCGAGATACTAGATATTGGCGCTGGTAGCGGTCTATGGGCTTGCGACATGGCCAAGCGATATCCTCAGGTGAATTTACTCGGAATTGACCTGAGTAGCGCTCTACTACCCGAGGATGTGCCTCCCAATGTCACCTTCGAGATCGCCGACGCTACAGATCCCTGGCCCGCGCGCACATATGACTTTATCCATATGCGGAATCTTACCGGTGGTGGTGTTCGCGACTGGAGTGCTTTACTTACCGAGGCCTATACACACCTTAACCCTGGAGGTCAGCTTGAATTTACGGAAATCCGGCCATACTTTTTCGACGTCGACCCTGAACAAGCAGATTTATCAAACTCAAAGCCCGAAATCGGTACCGCATGTGTTGAATATGAGACGATTTTTGAAGAGCTGTGCAAAAAGTTCAATATCGACTACGACCCTATACCCAAGGTGCCTGGATGGCTGCTTGGCTTAGGGGCTGATATAACTCGGGAACGCGTGGACTGGCTGCCAATACAGAACTGGGGAAGTGATCCAGTCACTCAACAAAAGCGCAAGGCGTTAGCGGAAATGATCGAGTGTGGTAGGTTTAATGTTGTCTGAAACATGGAGAACCGCGCTAATCGTCACTGAACAGGGATAGAGAATTGGACATTGATGCTATTTGGCTGGGGTGGATGGGAAGAAAAAACTACCAGGGCGTTGCTTGATCGCGTCAAAGGGGAGATGCAAGATCCCATGCTACGCAGTCTGGCTAAAGTGTAGGTTCTTCCGACCCAGACTTGGAATCTCGTTACTGACTTGTCCAACTAGAACGTTCGTTACTGCTCGAAAACCGATGGGCAACAGTAAACAGGTTTGATACATATAGAGTCGTGCATATACAGGAGTTTGGGTCATCACGGCGTCGAGGCATTGTGTCGTGTCTAGATGGACGATAAGGCGGGTAATAAGGAAAAGCAGATTGGATCGTTCAGGCGGTATACCTGGGTAGGATGTCATAGAATACTTGGAATCATGAGATCATGGATTGGGTATATATGGAAGGGACAAGGAGGATATACGGCATCCATGGTGATTTAACCTGCCATGCGGAACATATCTGGCACACGTGGAAATGGCGCGGACCGCTGGGCGGAGACAGAGTTGGATACCCATTTTTGGAGTCTTTGAATATACATTACATCGAGGCAGGCGAGTGAACTACCTCGGCAAAGTTGCATGGTACCATTTCAGCACATCAACACATCTCAAGGACGAGATGAAAGTTCATGAAGCAGTCAAAAGGCGGTCAGAGGATGCTAAGCAACTGATCAGAGGTATCTTCCCGTCAGGATGACTCCCGACACTTGATTTCGTATTCATTCGGTTCATGCATATCTTATGCTACAAGATGCCCGCAAGTACGCCCTGTGTACCCGTACATGTTATCATAAATAAACAAAATTAAATTTCAACTCCAATTATTCAAAATCAAACGGTTTCGATATATCGCTTCATTTCCCTGGAACATGGTTAGTCAATTGCATCAATAACCCAGGAGTCGATACGTACCAGTCAGTTACGGCCTCGTCATATAAGCGAACCTCATGCTCTCTTGTTCCACCAAAGTGCTCTACAAAGTCATCACCAAACACTTCTCGCGCAATGCTACCCTTTGCCATGAATCGCGCCGTAGCCTCCTTAAGGCTCTTGGCCAATCTCTCGCCCTGGTCGGCGTCACCACCAACGTCCTGGCCCATGGCGAGCGGAGGGGTAGGGATCTCAAGCTTCTTCTCCACACCGCGCCAGCCACAGCCGAGAATGGCGGCGAGGACAAAGTGAGGGTTTGTGTCTGCGCCGGGGACGCGGACTTCGAAGCGAGTGGCTGAGGGCTTGGAAACGGGAGGGGTGATGAGTCGGATTGAGGCGGCGCGGTGCTCGAGACCCCATGAGACGGTTACGGGAGCCCAGAAGTTTTCGACGAGGCGCTTGTAAGAGTTGATGGTTGGGGCGAGGAGAGGCATGATGTCCGGAAGACCGACAAGGAGGCCAGCCAGGAAGTGACGGCCAAGATCGGATAGGCCGGCGATGTCCTTCCATTTGGGGTTCTCGTCGAGGGTGTCGCGCGCAAAGAGGTTCTTGCCATCCTTGTCCACAATGGAGACATGCATATGGCCACTGTTTCCAGGAAGACCTTGCTTGGGCTTGGCCATGAAACACGGTGTGATGCCGTACTTTGTACTGACGCTCTTAACGACGTACTTGAACAGCGCGGCGCGATCGGCCATCTGAGCAATTTCACCAAACTCGAGAGCGGCCTCGAAGACGCCGGGGCCGGACTCGGTGTGCCATCCTTCAATGTCGCATGAGAACTGGGCGCATGTCTTAAAGACGTCGTAGTAGTAATCCTGGTTATGCACGGGTCGAGTGAGGGAATAGCCGAACATGCCCTCTGTTAGAGAGGGGAGCTGATGAGGAGGGTTTTGTTGGAGATAAGCGGCGGGAGAGGATGTTGAGGGATCGGGGTTCTTGAATTGGTAGAACTCGTATTCAGCTGGGAAAGTTAGTCAATGATGCGCGAGTTGAGCAAGGGATACATACCACCAGCCATTGCACCGTAGCCATGCTCCTTCAGCTTGCCGAGTTGTGTCTTGACCAAGCCACGAGGACACGCGCAAATGGGCTTCTTGGTGTCAGGGTCTAGAAATTCGACGAGGAACAAGGGTACATTGTCCTCCCAAGGAATGCGCCTGAAGGTTGAGAGGTCCGGAATGGCGAGCAAATCGTGGTAACCGTTCTCAGCATTTGAGATCTTGAGCTCGCGGATATAGGTCCGATCATGCATGTCCCAGCCAAAAATGACGGAGCAGAAGCCAAAGCCATCTGCAGCGATTGAGAGGAACTTCTTCTTGGAAACCAGTTTTCCGCGGAGGATACCGTCGACGTCAACACCCGCAAGCTTGACCATTGAGTCATTCTCGAGGAGCTTGGGTAGAGACTCGGCGGTGATGGATTTGGGGTCTTGTGAGGCCATTTTCGGTAGTATATGTGAGCTATTGAAGCTCTAAGGATTTGTAGAGAATGGAGTAAGAGATAAGGATCGAGGAGGAGAAGGGAGAATGAGGTTAAGAGAAGGAAGTTGTCGCTAGGACGACAATGAGGAATGAAGCAGTCTTGAAGAGTCGCCAATGATGCGCGGTAAAAAGGCAAGTGAGTACAGTCTGAGATATTTACGGCGGTCTTGAGAAGAGCTTCGTGGAGTCGTCAAGCTTGAAGTCGTCTCGATGCGATGCGCGCTCGCGGTTGGTGAATGCGGGGAGCAAGGTAAAGCAAACGATGGAAAATCTACCGCGACTAACTATGACAAGTATAAGATCCCAAGAGGAGCAAAAAAAGAGGGGAAATAGATACAGGTTCAAAGCGAGACAGCGGAGATAATCAGGTTTGTTGATGAGGGAGAGGTCAGCGCGGCTACGATAAGAGATATCCCACGATAAGGCTTCAGTGACGTAGATGCGGGAAAGTGGGGAGGGCTTGAAGCATGGAAACGGCTGCTCGGTGCGCGTGCCGCTCTAGAGCCAATTGAGTTTGGCCAGACGACAGCCGAGGCATCCACTTTAAGATGAGGTGAGTGAGGCTTACCGATCTCTCAACAAAGCATGTCGAGGACATTTGAATAGCTTCACCTAGCATTGCCGCGCTTGACCAGCTGACATTGAGATAGCGTCAATGCTTCTTGCTTTCCCCGCAATCTACGTTGAATCTCGAAGCTCTGACCAACACGATACGGGGTAGTCCTGATCCTAGACATAGCTCGTGTTGATGCATTGCCGTATCGAGCACTGCGCATATTTGATCGAGCCGCCATTGGATCTCGTTCTTAAAGGGGTAATTTCATCTCATCTTCTTTCAACTACAATCGTCCATATCATCTGTAGCCGCGCGCTGTTATCGCGAGGGTTGATGATTTAGATAGCCGCGAATGGTTGACTCGGTCAGCGTAGCTGAGATGCTCACCTCGTGACTACAGCCGACATCGCTTTCGACAGGGGTGTTGCATGGCACAGCTGCAAGCTCGAGATCTGACGTCCGAAAAAGGACCCTGAATCTGACGGCATTTATAGATAAGTGAGATAATGTTGAGCCAGCACCGGCAGATTCGGGTGAGATATTGTGGCTCTCGTCAGAATATTGGAACACCAGGTATCTCATTTAACTATATCAACAGATTGTCTCAATGCTTTAGTTATCAATTCGCCATCTGGATGTGCCTCTGTCGTACAGCGCATGCATATCCATTCCAAGCCATCATAACCCAAAACCCCGCCAACTGATAAGCTCCCGAGACGGACCAGGACCCAGGTCCTCTCATGATGATCCATACAGTAACTAGAGCCGCTAAACTACTGTATTCTATTTAATAATAGCCGCGATGACAGCAGCCAACTAGAAGCTTCATTGCCCACGAGCCGCCTACCGCCCTCCGGGATCGGGTTCTGTTCCGTGAAACTGAAAACACAACAGACCCATCATGGTCCGTTTTCTTGACTCATTGGCGCACAGCACATCAGACGACCTTTGCCGCCTCCCCTGGTACATACCTATTTTAACTCTTATCCGAGCTTCCAGATCCCTTCGATAAGAAAGCTAAAGCAGAGCACCCCTCCCTCACCGCGTCTGCCCCTCCTTTCGTCACTTGCTGTTGTATCACCAACGCAAACCTATATAATTTTCTTTGATACCCACCTCTTTCTTTTTTTTTTCTTCCTTCTTCTCATACTCACACTCTATCACACAAAATGTCTTCCTCTCAACAACCTCGTGGCCGTCTGGCTGGCAAGAACGCCGTCATCACCGGAGCTGGCGGGTAAGTCGTCGCATCCCACCACAATGCGCCACGTCAAGCTGACAATCCCCAGTGGCATTGGTCTTGAGACCTCCATTCTCTTCGCTAAGGAGGGGGCTTCGATCCTCATGTCCGATGTTTCCCAGCCCGCTCTCGAGAAGGCCGCCGCAAAGGTGAAGCAGCTCGTTCCCAATGCTCCCCGCGTTGAGACCCTGGTACGCCCACCACCCACCATGCACACACATCGATCGCCATATTGACTCGTTTATAGAAAGTCGACGTCTCCAAAGAAGCCGAGGTCCAGGCCATGATCGAGTCCGTCGACTCCTGGGGCGGAATCGACGTCCTCTTCAACAACGCCGGTATCATGCACGCTCAAGATGACGATGCTGTCAACACTCCCGAGAACATCTGGGATCTTACCCAGAACATCAACGTCAAGGGTGTTTGGTTCGGCTGCAAGCACGCCGTTCTCTCTCTGCGACGCAACAAGAAGTCCAAGGCTTCTATCATCAACACCGCCTCTGTCGTCGCTCTTGTCGGTGCTGCTACTCCTCAGCTCGCCTACACCGCTAGCAAGGGCGCTGTCCTTGCTCTTACCCGTGAGCTTGCCATGGTTCATGCCCGCGAGGGCTTCCGATTCAACAACTTGTGCCCTGCACCTTTGAACACACCCCTCCTGCAGGATTGGCTTGGTGATGACAAGGAAAAGCGTCACAGGCGTGAGGTGCACTTCCCTATGGGACGTTTCGGCGAGGCTATTGAGCAGGCGCATGCTGTTGTCTTCTTGGCTAGCGATGAGTCCAGCTTTGTCAACGGACATGACTTTGCTATTGATGGTGGTATGACCAAGGGTTATGTCACTGCTGAGGGTCCGGCGTCCGCTCCTCCTCAGAACAATGCAAGCAAGGATTCTTTGTAAGAGATGAGAATATCTGTAGTAACGATTAATATGAACCCAAATAATGAAAGAAATTTGTCAACCATGTCATCACCAGTGCGATTCACGTTGCGAGGATACACCTGGCTGGTCATATACTGAATGTCATTTGTAAGGTATTGGTAGAATATACACAAAGATTCCCAAACTCCGTCGCATGCTTTTCCATCTCTTTGTCCACGGTCCACCACATCGCTCTAATGGAACTGACCCTCGGTGTTGCCCTCGCCCATACTCTTACTGCTTGAGCTTCCACTCTGAATAGCACCCAGAATACCATCAATGTAGCTGGCGCCACTCCACTTCTGATGTGTTAGAACGTCACACTTCAAGTCCTTCTCTCGGCGCTGAACGATGTCAACATACGCCTTCATACCATCCGTCTTGAATTCGCGCGACAGTTCTGTTGTGATTGTCGCATTGGAGTGTAGACCAGCTAGTGAAATGAGTTGAAGAACGAATCCCTCACGCGCAATGTCCCAGATGAAGGACTTCAGCGTCTCATCGTTGAAGCCGTGGGCCATCCAGTTGAATGAGGGGGAGAGGTTGTATACGAGACCCTTGCCGGGGTTAACCTCGCGGACAGCGCGGCCCAGCTTAGAAGCTACCTCGACGTTGGGATCGCCTGTCTCAACCCAGAGGAGGTCTGCGTAGGGACCGAACGCAAGAGCGCGCTTAGTAGCCGCTGGCATACCAGCACGGTAGTGGTAGAAGCCTTCTCGGGTACGTGGGACATCCCAGTTGAAGTAGACAGGCTCCTTGGTGTACTGGTTTGCAAGGCTGCGACGGCGTGAGATGCCCATATCACGGTCCTTGTCCGTCTCAGCGAGGTACTCATCGATCTTGGCTTGTGCGACACCCTCCTTTTGCATATGCGCGACGGCAGCCTCGTCAAAGCTGACGAGCTTGGTGTTCTTGACCCACTGAGCCTCAAAAGCGTCGATCTCAGCACCGACGGCACCCTTGGCCTCCATGGCCTGGATGGTCTCGGCGAGGGGCTCGATTGAGGGGTCTGCGACACCGAGGATAAACTCGTGATCGCGCACGTCGATGGCCGATGAAAGAAGCTTTCCGGACTCAGAGTCTGTTCGGGCGATAACGAGGTTTTCGCAGCCCATGACGTCCCACTGGAATCGCGTAGCAACCAGACGGTTTATGTGCTCGCCGATGGGGACGAGAACCTTTCCTGCGAGATGACCGCACTTCTTGCCGCCGTGGAGCTGGTCTTCGAAGTGAACAGCCGCGGCGCCATTCTCAGCAAAGAGCTTGGCGAGCTTGAGGACAGCCGACAAACCACCGTGGCCGGTATCACCGTCCGCAATAATAGGTCGTAGGTAGTCGGTGTAAGGAGTCTTTGCGCGCTCCTCGACGGACATTTTGCGACGAAGGTCCCATTGCTTGCGGTCGTGCATGTTCTGCGCCTTGGCCAGGCGTTGAACCTGGTTGGGGACGGTGTTATATGGGTAATCGCCAAAATCGGGGGAGACCTCGTTGGTAGAGGTGAGGAGGGAGGAGCAGGCCCAGCCTGAAATGTAGAGGACTTCTTGGTGAGGAGCTTGTTGGGTCATCTGGACGGGGTCAATTGCACCCACTGGGTGGTGTTAGCTGGGTATTTTGAGAGAGTATTTGTGGAAAGACGTACTGGTGTGGATAGGCTCGCCCTTGGCCTCGCGCTCACGGATGAGGTTGAAGAGCTTCTGGGCCATGACAGAGCTGGGATACTGGATCTTCTGGGTTCCGCGCTTAGAAGCCACATCCTCAGCGCTGTAAGGACGCTTGATGCCTGCATACCGAGGCGATGCCCACCAGGCCTCGATTTCCTTCACAGTAGCTTCATAGAGTTGATCCTCAGCCTCTCCGGGCTTTTGCGACTCGGGAAGAAGCTGGAAAGCGTCGGCGGGCTGTGTCGCGTGTGTGCTGAGAGCGGACATCCTCACGGCGGATGAGGTGGATAGCGCTCGAACAGCGAGGAAGGGTGCGCAGCTTCGAGGCTTGGGAGCGGCAGAAAGCAGTCGCTGGGGAACTCTCGTCGATAATCTGCGCATCATTTTGAGGGTATGTGATTGTGGCCAAGGAAAGAAAGTAGAGGACAAGAGAAGGTGGTGGTGCAGAGGTTAAGAGGACAAGGATGGATTGGACTGGGGTTAGTGATGGCGCTCGGTTGAAGGTGGATGAATAATTAAGTCAAGCACGCCCGGACACTGATCTGTGGCCCGTGATAGCTCCAACTTGCCACTGGGTGAAGATGATATCGTTGGAATAACAGGAATAAAAATCTATCCATCTATCATAGTTAACTTTTAAGTTTCTAATTATTTCTTTCTTTAATATTCGGTTCTGTCAAATGCTCATCCAACGCCCTCGGTTACAGCAGCATCATCATGGTGAGGAAAGTGAACCATCAAGTCCAGATCCAGACTCGATGACCGAGCGGAATCCGAAGATGAGCTCTGCAGCCGAGAAAATAATACTACTTTTTGTATTACTAACATCATATGTCGTCTCCAACAGCTTGACAAAAACAGCCTGAGACTTGGGCATTCATTGCTCAACAATTTCATGTAAGCAAAGCCTTGGTTAAAAGCTGCATTACCGACGAATTGGCCAATGAATGAGCTCGTACGGCAAAAAATGAGGGTTCTTATTGGTCTATAGCCGTGTTTGAGCCGTGGCATTAAGCAACCGGTTCATGGCGGGTTTCCTCGGTTGTCACCGCAATACCCGTGGATGATGAAGTTACCTTTATGGCTGCAGTTTTTTGGTTAGATATGTAGTAGGTGAGTAGATACTCCCAAGTAATTCTAGAAGAGAATCACGCTTGATTTACCGGATGATGATAAATATATGGTCTATTAACTTGATTATTTTCCTCAGTCTTGTCGGCTAAGTCAAGTCTTCTCCGCACCAGCCAATTCACCAGTGCGTCATGTTCTTCCCTGATCCTAACCCCGCCTGACAAAATAATCCAGCAAACCAGAATCAGAAGCTCCCCGTTGGTTCCCCCGCTCCCCCGGCTGTTACCCCAGATTGCTCGGACCCCCACCTGCCGCTTCTGCTCGTTTACAGCAGGGAAGCCGCGGCCCAACTCGCATATCTTACTTACTTGACCTCCCTCGTCTTTTTGTTTTTGTTTCTCTCCTTAGTTCACTCTATTTCCAACTCACACATCACAATGGCTCTCAACTTGATGTCTTCTCGCCGGGCTTTGGGCTCGATCAAGGTACGCCTCCGCAAACTGACTTACATGTGACGATTGAACACCACGAGCTTACACTACGCCCCCAAACAGCCCCTCACCCGTGCCGCTTTCTCGGGCGCCCGCGGTTATGCTACTGCTGAGCCCGACCTCAAGGCTACGCTTCGTGAGGCCATTCCCGCCAAGCGAGAGCTTCTCAAGAAGGTCAAGGCTCATTCCAACAAGGTTCTCGGCGAGGTCAAGGTTGAGAACACTCTTGGTGGCATGCGAGGTCTCAAGGCCATGGTCTGGGAGGGCTCTGTCCTTGATGCCAACGAGGGCATTCGATTCCACGGCCGCACTATCAAGGACTGCCAGAAGGAGCTTCCCAAGGGCAAGACTGGCACAGAGATGCTTCCCGAGGCCATGTTCTGGCTGCTCCTCACAGGCCAGGTTCCCTCCGTGAACCAAGTCCGCGGATTCTCTCGCGAACTTGCTGAGAAGGCTCAAATCCCTGAATTTGTCTCCAAGATGCTCGACAACTTTCCCAAGGATCTCCACCCCATGACTCAGTTTGCCATTGCCGTGGCGTCTCTCAACTACGAGTCCAAGTTCGCAAAGGCTTATGAGCAGGGTCTCAACAAGGCTGACTACTGGGAGCCTACCTTTGACGACTGCATCTCTCTTCTGGCCAAGCTGCCTACCATTGCCGCCAAGATCTACCAGAACTCTTACCGTGGTGGTGGTGCTCTGCCCGCTGAGGTTGATCTTGAGCAAGATTGGTCTTACAACTTTGCTGCCATGCTTGGCAAGGGCGGCAAGGAGAACGAGAACTTCCAGGATCTCCTCCGTCTCTACCTCGCTCTTCACGGTGACCACGAGGGTGGCAATGTCTCTGCTCATACCACTCACCTGGTCGGCAGCGCTCTTTCTGACCCGTTCCTGTCTTACAGTGCTGGTCTCCAGGGTCTTGCTGGACCTCTGCACGGGTAAGTGTTGGCCTCGTTTGATTCGCGATCCGATACTAACATTATTTTAGTCTTGCCGCCCAGGAGGTGCTCCGATGGATCATCCAAATGAAGGAGTCCATTCCTTCCAACTACACCGAGCAGGATGTGAACGACTACCTCTGGTCCACACTCAACTCTGGTCGCGTCGTTCCCGGCTACGGACACGCTGTTCTCCGAAAGCCCGATCCTCGATTCGAAGCTCTTATGGACTATGCCGCCGCTCGTCCCGAGATCGCCAACGACCCTGTCTTCCAATTGGTCCAGAAGAACAGCCAGATTGCGCCTGAAGTGCTTAAGAAGCACGGCAAGACCAAGAATCCCTACCCCAACGTGGACAGCAGCTCTGGAGTCTTATTCCACCACTATGGATTCCACGAGACTCTCTATTACACTGCCACATTCGGTGTGTCGCGTGGTCTCGGCCCTCTTGCCCAGCTGGTCTGGGACCGAGCTCTGGGTCTGCCTATTGAGCGACCCAAGAGCATCAACCTCGAGGGCATTCTCAAGCAGGTTGAGGGTCAATAAGCTAGCCAGAGATACCCATTCAAAAGTTGGAAAGAAGCGATCAGATTACGAGGTCTATTTGAACATGTACATAGCGTCGCAACAGACAAGATAGCCTATGATGACTGACGATTTGTTACTTGAACGGGGTGAAAATGAATGCGTGAATGTATTGGTGATTTTTCAACGTCGCCAAGTCTAGATTGTTCATTCGTCTAGGTGTTGTCCAACTCTCACCATCAAGGTATATATCTAGTCTACCATAACTCCAGTAAATCAAATTCGTAACCTCAAGCCAACACCTTTTCCAAATGATCAAAGTACAAATCATCCCTCAACGCCTTGCCATTGACAAGCTCTGCATACGGGAAGGGGCTCTTCTCGCCTGTGCGACTATATCCCCTTCGAACGTACCAATCAATCAATTCTGCACGGGTCCAGATGACGTGCATAGTCATGACTTTTGTTCCCCATTGCTTCTTCGCATAATCCTCCGCACGTTGGAGAACCTGTCGTCCAATTCCACCAGCTTGCAGCTTAGGCGACACAGCAAAGAGACCAAAGTAGGCGCGATCATCGCTCTTCCGGACAATCTCGCAGCATGCGACAAGTCGGGGGTCGCTATCGATGTCTACTTCATATTCTGGCGTGGAAGTGCCGGTTGATGGGGGAGTAGAGGTGAAAGCGAGAAGAACGATGCCTGAAGGGTCTGTGATTTTGGAGTGCAGGGTTTCGGCGGATATCCGCTCGTCGGCGAGGAGGTCGGCCTCGGTGGTCCAGCCGGCGCGGGAGGATTCGCCACGGTAGGCGGAGACGACGAGAGAGCGTAACGGGGTGGTGTCGGCCGGTGTTGCGGGGCGGAAAGTGAGAGACATGGTGAGATTGGGTTCTTAGGTGAGATGAGATATGGTTGTGAGTGAGATTGGGAGCGTGTAAGTGAGATTGTGAATAACCTCAATTGAAAACTGGTAATAAGAACAATGATATCAAGCGCTCCTTGTATCTTAGGGTATAATCGAGATGTTGCTTTGCCAGGGAAACAAAGAAGTTATCTGATCAGATCAATTGGGTTCCTTGAAGCCTTTAAAAAGTTTCGGCGCCGATACAGGAACGACAAATAAAATCCCATCGTACAATTTACCTATTTTGAGCTCGTTCGATTTTACCATCTTGAGTTTAGACTGACAAATTCGCCTGGTGGAGAATGCGCCTTTGTAATGACTGGATTGACATCCATTGATTTCGACATAGAATATTGACTAATGTGGTATCCTTAAACGGCGTTCGGTAGAGTTCTTAAGCGAAAACTGTAGCTTGTTGGTAATCAGTTGCTCCCGGGCACCTTTAATGATAGATAATCATCCAACGTTCTTGAATCACTGTCATATTTTCAATGTTACAATGGATCTCAATTGACAAAAAACGCCTGCTATAAATATCCCTGTTCCTGTGTGGGTAGCTACCTTATATCTGAAGCTGTGAACATGATGTATGTACCTCTGAAATGCTGATTAAAGAAAAAAAGAAGAAAGAATGAGAAAAGATCAAGTTATGCTGGTGACAAATGCTCCGGCTTTCTATGCCGCCTGGCCTCCTGGAACCTTTGAATACTTTGCAGCGCTGTACTCAAAGCCCTGGTTCGCCGTGTCCTCGCCGGACTGGTACGACATCAGGTCGACCCGCTCGGCGTCGGCCTTCTCGCTGGCCTCCTTGGCCTCGCTGGCACCGGCGGCGCGCTGTCGCCAGAAGTAGAAGCCTAGAGCTCCGATGCTGATGGCTGCGGCGCCGATGCCGCCGGCGTAGATGCCTGTCTTGGTGCCTGTGGGGAGAGCGGCCCACTTCTCGCCGCTGGTCTTTTCGGGTTCCCGGTGGAGAGCTTCGTAGGCGGTTGAGTTGCCCCTGGTAAGATATTAGTATTTTGCATAATACTTATAGTATTGGGAGGGGCTTACTTGGTGATTTCAATGCTCTCCCAGCTGCCGGTCTTGTCGCCGTAGGTGTATTCCTTTCCGGTGCTGGCATCCTCGATGTAAACGCTCTTGATGTGCATGGAGTAAGGACCCTTGCTGTAATCGGTGTCTGCAAATCTTGTCAGTATAATCTCCCGAGTCTTGATATGCCAGTCAAAACTCACCACCTCCGGCCCATTGACGAGTTCCCTCGGGCATGGTAGGATCACCAGCAGCCCAGATTCCAATGCTGAGTCTCATGGGTGTCTGGGGGTAGCTATCCATATCATCCTTGGCAACCACCGTTCGCACGTTCTCTCCATCGATGTACCAGTTAAGCTCATCCTTTGTCCAGGTTGTCGTGTAGTTGTGGTAGTCCTCTTGCATACCGCCCTTAACATAGTGCCATCCGGCCTTTGTGAAATCCTCAACACCCTTTCCGTAGTAGTTTGTCGAAGCATGGGTGTCGTTTGCGCCCAGAATCTCCCAATCAACTTCGTCGAGATCGTCGCTCAGCCACATCATGGAGCTGATGATACCAACACCGGGGGCGGCCTTCATCATAAGCTCGGTGCGGCCAAAGAAGAAGTAGAAGGCGGTTCGGATGGTGGGAGAGTCGCCCTGCTTGGCGACGGTGAAGGTGGCGCCGTCCTTCTCATCGTAAGGAACACGTCCGACGTGTGTCTCCCAAAGCTCGCCGGAGGGAGTGCTGTTGAAGTTGAAGAAATGGCTCGTACCAAATGCCGGGTTGGGATTGCAGTCGGTTTCGTTGAGGGGGTTGCAGTCAGAGGTGGTTTGCGCAGCCGCAAGGCCAAGGATGGCGGCGGCCGGGAGGATGTATCGGGAGAGCATATTGACTCTTTCTCTTTCTAAAACAATGATTCTATAGGTAAAGCGACCAAGGAACAAATGAATGAAGCTGGTGTTGAGAAAATGAATGTCTATCTCTGTTTGTCGCGATCAAGGAGTGACTGGGCGATGAAACGAATGAAACACCCAAGGATCAACAATGTGACAAATGAATGACAGACAAGGAAAGTCTGAAAAGGAAAAAAAAGAGATCTTGTTCTACCTACTCTGACGAGAATGAATAAGAGGAAGGAAGGGAAAGAAGACGAAACGACGGATGGCAGAAAAGGAGAACAGACTGCCGAGCCTCGGGACCCATCACCCATTAAACCAGGGCCTCAGGAGGCCATCGCCAAATCTCTAAGTCGACGGGCCTGCAAATTCAACCACTCAGAACGCAGCAGATGGATCACTGCCATGCTTTCTTCAATTCAGGGCCCCATATCGCTTTACAGCCCGGCGTGTCAGCTACGGGGGGGCTTGAGACGCGCCAAGCACTGGGCGGGAAGGGCTTGCCGGCAAGATATTTCGCTAGTTGAGTCGGACGATGGCAAAGAGAATGACTGAGGGTTGAAATTAGACAGGGAATAGGACGGGCTAACGGGATTGGAGACATGGATCAGCTCCACTTGAGATTTCTTGGCTTTGGCTGGGCAGGGGGTTAAAGCGACCATGAATAGGAAAATACTACCATGAATAGGAAATACTAGCAGGCATGGGAGATATTAGCCCAGTCCTTGGTGCTGTGTCTTGCTTTGGAAATTTGCGTTGCTAAATATGTCTATCGCAATGGAACCTAATGGCGAGAATTAAGCTAGTGGCGAAGCGCAGATCGACAGGGGAAAAGGAGACGTTCAGGTGAATGTTATCGTGGCGGCTCTATTGGCGCTTATGAATTAGAAGATCGAGGCAATGCGCTAGGATAGCAAGATAGGGAGCAGAGCTTCGCAACGGAACATGTCTAAACCTTATCGTAGCTCGGGAAAATAACTTGAAAGAGCGCAGCTTGCATCTATCCAGTTGTTGTCTACCAAGCATATGATAAGCCGTCGTTTCCCCCAAGTTTCGAGTTAATTGCATGATATCCATCCTTGTCCGACGACGATTAAGTTTTGCTAGCAGCAGTTATGGAAAACAAGATAAAACAAGGATCATGCCGGTGGTCATTATTCATCTAGCCTGGGCTATCATAGCTATGCTCGGAGCTTGGCAACCTTCTTCTTGGTTCCCTCAGCAATCACGTTCTCATCGTAGATCTCCAGCACATTAGCATTCTTGCTGAGGGCCTGCGCCCACTTGTAAAAGTTGGGGGCTTCCTTATCCAGTCGTGAAACGAGGTTGGTCGGGAGGATTCCATGCTTGGATAGGGTCAGGATTCGAAGGACGAAAGGTGCCGTGAGGACCTATCTCTTGTTAATTGCTGTGTTTGATGTCGGGAGTGCCTTGGCTTACCTCGGCGAAAGTGAGCTTATCGCTACCGTTGAAGAAGGGGGCTGCGTTCTTGAGAAGAGGCTCAATCTCCTTGACGATAGCAGCGACAGCATCATCCGCAGCTTCATTGACCTCATCATCTGTCTTCGCTCTGTACAAAGCCCGACTGATATGCGACTGAACCTTGTTGGAGTAGGTATCAGTGAAGAAGTTGACCCTAGCGCGGGTCAGAGCTCCGTTGCGGTCCGAGGACGCCGGGAGAAGATTGTTGGGGTATGCGTCTACGAGGAACTGGGCGACAATGGCGGACTCAGTGATGATCTCGCCATTGTGGACGATGGTGGGAACAAGCCCGCGGGGGTTGATCTCGAGATATTCTGGGGAACGGGGAGTGTCGAGGTCAATGATCTCCTCCTTGAAGGGGAGGCCGAGTTCTGCGAGGGTGATGTGTGCCCTGTGCGCGACTGCGGGGAGTCAGCGGGGTTTCAAACGATGGTATCCATGAGTGAGTACATACAAGGGCATCTGTGGTTGGTGTAAAGGGTAATGTCTGCTTGAGGTTGAGAACCCATTGCTGCTGTGTTGATATGGCGATGGTTACAAAAGCGTTTGAAAGAGATCGAGCTGTACTTGGGACCTAGATTTCTAGGAAGACTGTATCGAGCAAGAGCCATGGATTCATACCCACCCTAAATAGCTGAGAATCCGGGGCAGCGAGCAAACAGCATTATTAATTCAGCTGCTGTCGCAATGCGCACGCCTTTGATTACACCATCGGCCTTGTGTTACCCCCGAAGTGCGAAAGGGCGAGGTGCGAAGCCGAGGATTGCGTCATTCATAATGGATGGGGAGGGTAATTGTTTAGTGGGTATCTCGTTGTGCAAGTATCTTGGACTCTATTGATTTTATAAAAATTGAGGCTCTGAGTATGTTGATATCTAGCTATTATATGACTTCCAGAATAAGTAATCCTGAGATTTGATTGTCGTTTAACTTCTGACGTGAGACGGGATCTTGCAGCGCTAATCTGGGGCTCTACAGGGTATGCCAAGACTGAACGACTTCAACTGGACAATTGACAAACGACAAGTCCTAGGTTAATGCGATGCAAAGCTTCTGACTTTTCTTTGCGGTCTTGAATTGTGATAAGAAGATAGTTTACCCTTAAGTGGGGATCAAGGGGGTTCTTGGTCGGTGAGGACTCAGCTTCGGATTTTCTAACTACTCTTACAATCGATCTGCAACAAAAGCCGAGAAACAACCGCTGACTTGTACCAGCAAGCAACTCGTGCCACCGTTCGCCTTTTTACGTTGTATCATACATCATATTTCCATGTATGGCCTTTCGGTCTGTTTATTTAAGAGGTTGGATTGTCTCGCCTTCAGAGTATGGAACCTCAAGTGAGGGTAGTCTTAAGCAACATCAAGTTGCTTCAGTCACCAGGCCCAGAACTGACAATAAGGGTGCATTTACTTCTACTAGCAATAGGTATAACTGAACAGGAACACCTTGGATATCTGCTTTAAGCGTATTGATGCATTTACTTCTCGCTCAAGTGAGCGGCTACTTGACGTACAGGAGGTTTAAAATGGCAACCCTTCCATCTCTCATGGCTAGACCTTACGTGAGGACACGGTCAAATGTAACAGGCGCATATGGCCGAATTCTCTGTCATATTATACAAGACACGGACAGCATTACATGAACTAAAATATTCGTCTTAAGTCTGAACATGAACACTGGCACGCCGTATGCTGAGGGCCCCGGGCGATGTCACGGCCCAACCGCTGGTTGAACCAGAGATAGACCACGGACAGCTAAGGTAGTTCAGTAGACAAGAGAAAGCTAGGTCTTTCAATTTTTTATTCATTAACGTGGGAAATAAGGGCCAAAGGAGTCAAGTCGGGTTCTTCACACACACCGACGGGCCAGGGTCAGTTGATTGTACCACAACGAAAACCTTTCAACGACAGGATCAAGCCTGAATAAGTGTTTTTAAGGGATGTCGGTCAAACTTACCGACTGGGGCCTTCTACTCTTGAATCCAGTGAGACCATTTCTTCAAACAGGCGAATGCGTGCGTCTGCACCGTCACCTTAGGCAGAGGTCCGCTTCTGGTGCTGCAAGTGGCCGACCACTGACCAGACACTGCGCAACTCCTTGGTCAATAGTCCGAGCCCAAACGCGAGCAGCGGGTTGCTACAATTTTGGGACGGTTGCCTAGAGAGACTATGAATCACTGCCGCTGCCGGCTTATTTCGAAGCACAACATCTCCTCTCCTCCTCTTCTCCTTCTCCGACGCTCATATCTCACACTCTGCACACCTCCCAAGATTCTCTCTCCTGATTGAAAGCGCTTCACTCTTCTCAGATACATTCACCTCGAGATCGAAACTTCGGCTATCTGTCACACCACCGCCCTTTCCCTGTCCTGTTTTTGCCCGCCATGGCGGCCCAGGGCCATCGAGGCACTCAGCCTCAAGACAAGGAAGGATTGAGACAAGATGATGAAATCGATGTGTTTTCTCATAAACCACCCTGCCGGCAGTTTCAGAATAGCAAATGCAAGTACGGTGATGATTGCAAGTTCTCTCATAATACGGCATACCTTGAAACAACCGATGCCAACGCCTTGAGTCGCCTTCTCCGCGTGAAGACCATCCTGAGAAAGGATATTTTGAAGAACATGACCCATCCAGAGGATACTCAAGTAGCTCTCAAGGTCTGGAACATTGCACTCGCCATACTCGACAGCGACTATCGAGATCAGCACCAGGAGCTTGCGAAGGTCCTTGTCGACGATGAGTTCTGTGGCCAGCAATGCATCATTGCAACAGTTAGACGGATCTCATTCTCTGGTGGAGCCAACAGCCTTTGCATCAGTTCGTTCATTCGAGCCATCACCCATCCTTCTTTGCTGAACTGCTTGGCTATCGAATCGTATACTGGTACCATGTATGCTCAGTTCGGAGGTACCAATGGAGAACACGGCGTGGATCTTTTGTCCCGCATGTGCGCTGGGAAACTGAAAGCTCTCGAAAACTTCACTGGACCTTTAACCCCGGCAGCCTACGAAAGCATCTTGGCCATCGTCAAAGCCTGTCATGAACTACTCTGCAGAGCTCCTCGAACACGGCTCTGTGACACCCTACCCGGCTTCTTAAAACTCTTGGACAAACTCACTACCAAGATGGGTCAGAAATTCCCAAGTGCCAATCTGGACGCCCTTTGTTCCCGCTTAGACGTTCTGAAAAGATTGCCAACTGGTACAACAATGCGCCTCACTGGAGTCGAGGAGCCAGAATCTGAGAGACAGGACCTGCGCGATATCTCATCATCATTTCCGGTACCAGTAGAAAATCCTGGCGGAAGACACGACAATGACTTTGCCGACATCTCGAAAATTGCCATCCTTCCTACTGTCGACGAGATTACCCGACACCATGCCGTTTATTTGCCGTCGACCAATTTCCTCCATCCTCATGCCCTGAAAGATCCTTTGCAGAGGTACATTGACTCTGCTTTCAGGCTCTTCAGGCATGATACAATCGGACCCGTCAGCGACGTTCTTCGCGACCTCCTCAGTTCGGACGATCCACTGGCAGGTCGTCTGCCCAGTAAAGATCTGCGTGCGGATACATACCTGGGATGCCGCGTTCAGGAAGTCTCCTACAGCAAAAAGGGACTGCAGGCGGTACTCTCTTTTCTTACGCCAAGCTGGATCTCCAGATGGCCAATCGAGGACCAGGAGGGATGGTGGGAGAGTTCTCCTCGGCTGGAGGAAGGACGGCTTCTGTGCTTCATATCTCCTAAGTCAAAGCGCCCGGACCTTATCTTTTTTCAGGTAATCGACAGGAAAACTGACATGCTTGTCGGCAACGATGTTCGCAGAACTTCTGCCCATAGAAACCTTACTTCTGAAGAAAAGCTTCCCAGGATAATTGTCAAGCTCGCCACTCGCCAGCGAAAAGCAATGGGCCAGTTGGCACAGCTGTTCATGAGTGAAACAAAAGGGGTACTGGTCGACTTCAACGGCGTCCTCCCCGGAACTTACTTGCCTACATTTGAGAACCTTCAAAGGATCCAGCGTGAGAACCACGTACCTTTTAATAGGTGGATGCTGCCTACTGGGTCAGAAGACACTAACATACCTCCGCCTCTGTATGCACGCAAAGAAAGTTTTGTCTTTCCCTTGGGTTGCATATCCAAGGACAAGCATACTACCCTTCAACTAGATCCCGCTTTAGGGTTCGACGGGATCAATCTTGTGGAGCTGGAGGCTCAGACAGGGCTTGACAGCTGCCAGTGTCGTGGCCTGATTGCTGCCCTCACCAGAGAGTACGCACTCATTCAAGGCCCACCAGGAACTGGAAAGTCCTACCTCGGGGTCCAACTCGTGAAAGCTCTGCTGGCTGTAAGGCAACAAGCGAAGCTAGGTCCGATTGTGGTATCGTAAGTTGCTATCAACCACCACCCTTTACTCATTATTTATTTACCAATCTATAGTTGTTACACCAATCATGCTCTGGACCAGTTCTTGCAGCATCTTATGGATGTAGGAATCGACCGCATCATTCGCATCGGCGGTCGCAGTACTGTGCCCGAACTCCACGACAAGAACCTCCGAGTCGTCAGAGACAGACATTCCCGGACACGAGTCGAGGAGATGGATATCAAGAAAGCTTATGCTAAACTCGATGACTCTACAAAGATGGGAACGAGAGCAATTGCAGATCTGTGCCGGTCACGAGCAGGGCGAGATGAGTCTGATCTTGTAAAGTTCATCTCCGAAACTAGGCCTAAGATCCATCAACAGCTGGTACCACCCAAGAAACATAACTTCTGGGATGTTTCCGGAGATCGCTTGACGACATGGCTTGGGAAAACGCGGCCAACAAAAGCTGGGTCTGCGAAGCGCAACTTGCAAGAACTGATTCAACACGCCGAAAAAGATATTGATGGTCTCTCGCTAGAAGAGAGATGGACTCTAAGAGATCATTGGATCAAAGAATTGCAGGAGAGTCAGCTTGACATTGCTTTTGAGGCCCTGGCTGATTCGGAGCGTCACTACAAGGATGTAAACAAAATCCACGAAGCCCTCGATCAACGGGTACTCGCTCAGGCTCATGTCATTGGTGTCACAATCACATCTGCTGCACGAAGCATTGACTTATTGAAGAGTGTATCGCCCAAGGTTATGATCTGCGAGGAGGCAGCCGAGGTGATGGAGGCTCATCTGATATCTACTTTGGTGCCCGGAATCGAGCATTTCGTCCAGATCGGGGATCACAGGCAACTCCGTCCTCAGATAAACAACTTTAACCTCGGATCTGAGTCAAAGTCTGGAAATAAATGGCAACTTGACCGCAGCCAATTCGAGCGACGCGCTGTTGGGGAACCAGGGCTTTCCTCCGTCCCACTTGCACAACTCAATGTGCAGCGAAGAATGCGCCCTGAGATTTCACAGCTCATCCGAACCGTATATCCTGATCTCCAAGATCACCCCAGTGTGTTAGCTCGCCCCGGTGTAAGTGGCATGCGCCATAATCTCTTTTGGCTTGATCATGACCACATGGAAGACACACACAAAGACCATGTCCATGTCACATCGCACAGCAACGGATGGGAGGCCAGGATGGCAACAGCACTCGTACGCCACCTTATCCGACAGAGGGAGTATAAACCTGCAGATATAGCCCTTCTAACACCCTATGCCGGTCAGCTACGCCGGCTTACAAACGCTCTAAGCAACGAGTTCGAGGTATTTCTTGTCGAAAAAGACACGAAAGAGTCGTCCCAGGATGAAGAGTGCGAGTTAGACCCGGCGGCCCGTCAATCTGTCGAAAAGCGACGTCTAACACAGGCTTTGCGATTAGCAACAGTTGATAACTTCCAAGGAGAGGAAGCCAAGGTCATTATCGTCTCTTTAGTTCGCAACAACCCTGAGGGCAAGGTGGGCTTTCTCCGAACCGAGAATCGAATCAATGTTTTACTCAGCCGTGCGAGACATGGGATGTATCTGATTGGGAACTCAAGCACATACCTTCACGTACCGATGTGGGCTGATGTTCATAAGCAGCTCTCGGATGCTGCTGCTGTTGGCAAGGAGATCGAACTATGCTGCCCCCGGCATCCGGAGACTTCAATCGCTTGTTCTGAGCCCGAACACTTTGCAGTCAGGAGCCCGGCAGGTGGGTGCAATCTTCCTTGCCCATGGCGACTGGAGTCTTGTGGACACAAATGTCAGGCGGCGTGCCATCCAGAAGCTATTCACAAAGCTCTTCCCTGTCAGCGGCCTTGTCCTCGCATTCGATCAACTTGCGATCATGAGTGCCCCAAACTTTGTGGAGAGACGTGTGGTCCTTGCACAGTACAAGTCCACGACGTTGAACTACCCTGCGGTCATATCATGAGGTCCTTACGATGCCACGAGATGTTGGATCTGTCCTCAGTCGAGTGTAAGGCTCGGGTTCGGAAGACTGTTCCTGGCTGCGGCCACGATATTACTGTCTATTGCTCCCTGGATATCACCTTGAAGGATTTTTGTTGCTCCCACCCCTGCACTGAGAAGACTCTTTGTGGTCACGACTGTACTAAGGCATGCGGCAATTGCTCCAAGATTCCAACCTTTCTGAGGCACCGAGACTGCCCTAAAGTCTGTGATCGGCCCTTTGGCTCTTGCAATCATAGATGCCCTCGGACGTGTCATGTTGGGAGCGCATGTGGTGTCTGTCAACAGCCCTGTGAGGTCAGTTCAATCTTCATTTTTCTTAGTATCCGCTCTAAATAGGGGAAAAGTCTAACCAGCTAACTTGGCTCAGGTTCGATGCCCACACTCTGCCTGCGGCTCTCCGTGCAACAGGGCGTGCGCCCCATGCATTGAGCCATGTACTTGGGCTTGTCCTCATCAAGGATCGTGCTCAATGCCTTGTTCGGCTCCATGCGACCGCCTCCCTTGCGACAAGAGATGTGACAAGCTACTGGCTTGCGGTCACCAATGCCCAAGCTTCTGCGGAGAAGAATGCCCTGCTAGTCACTGCCAAGAGTGTGGCGGGAAAGGCGAGGCACGAGTTGATCTTCTGGAGTTCCGATCGTACAGCGAAATTGACCTTGATGAGAACCCCGTTGTGGTACTTGGATGCGGTCACTTCTTTACAGGCGAAACCCTGGATGGTCTGGTTGGCCTGAGTGAAGTCTACCTGAAGGATGAGAAGGACCAGTTCGTCGGCTTGAAAGATGTTTCCTGCTCCCTTGCCAGAAACATACCTTTCTGTCCGGACTGCAAGCAGCCGATCCGCCAATACGCGACAAAACGGTATAATCGACTCGTCAACAGAGCTGTCATGGATGAGATCCACAAGCGATTTTTCATCAAGGAGCGAGAGGAACTCCATCAACTTGAGCAGAAACTTGAGGATATTGAGAATGAGCTTGCAACAACACGCTCGTCTTTTAGAAAGACGTGGTCGAGTCCTCCTGCTTACCTAGTTACGAAGAGACAATCGGGATTGCGCGAGCTCAGAACAAAGGCTAAGAAGTTCAATATGCCAACGAAACAATATCGCCTGCCGACTGGAATACTCGTTGATGCAATTGCGATATCTCAAGCTCGCCGTACTGGGGACTCACTGTCCATCACACGTCAGATGGAAGCTATAAAACTTTCGCAAAACGCAACTAAAGAGCAAACCACTCTGAGAGCGCGCCTTGTTGAGATCAAAGCCCAAGAATTGCAGTTACGAGATGGCTTTTCCGTGACTGCGATAAACAAAGCTTCTATCGATAGATGGCTGAAAGATGAATCGCTTCCATCCTTGTCAAAGTTTCTCGATAACTGCAAGACTTTCGTCAAGCAGGCAGAAGATTCAAATCTGCCCCGGGTCACCATCATTGGAACTATCGCATTTGCCAAGATTGCGCGCCTTTTGTATTGGTTCCGAAATTCAGGACTTGGCCAGAACAACGAAGGATTGCTTGATGCCATTACTGCCGAAGAGCAAAGTAAATATGCCATTACGCTTCTCAACGCTGCACTAGTTCTGTGCTCGAACCTCAGCGATGGTGAGGAGTTGAAGCAAAAGGTTCAAGAAGCGATAGGGCTTTTTGATGACGGACATGAGGGTATCACGCCTGAAGAGCTTGCTTCGATTAAGTCAGCAATGGTCAGCGGCAGCGGTGGCATGGCGACCAACTCTGGGCACTGGTACAATTGCTTGAACGGACACCCCGTAAGTCTTGACCTAAGAAGCCTTGTAACTTGATTTTAGAGATTCGCTAACACTATTTTTCTCTAGTTTGCGATCGGGGAATGCGGCATGCCCATGGAGGTTGCTCGCTGTCCAGAATGCGGAGCGCCCATCGGAGGTACTCAACATATGCCTGTGGACGGAGTAACCCGAGCCGAAGAAATGGAATAAGATTGAGGCTTGATGTTCTCGAGCTTTGATATCAAGAATGCACTACGAAAACGTGATGTGAGGGTGAGACGAGAATACACGAAGGACTCGGAGGACAACAAGCATTGGGAAAGGGGTGCGTTGCGTCAGACAACTGTGCATGTATGAGTTCTTAGGATTTGAGCAACATAGGCCGTGACTACGATCTCATGTCAACCAAATATTGCAGCCATGGACTGTAGGAAACGGTCTGATACTACGCAGTTGGTATGGTGAAACAAGTGCTTGGCCCCGGACAAAATCAGATGTAGATAAGTCAAGTTCGGTGCTTGCACTGAGATGTAAGACACAAAAACAGGACCTTGGTTTCATGCACATGTGTACAGTAATATTTGGGACTTTAATATGCTCTAAATGCAAAATGGTATTGTGAAAGACAAACTTGTCAAACTAGAAATGATGCTTTACAACTCCTCGATAGCTCCGCCGTATACTCGTGGTTTTCCATGTCGTACAATCATAATACAGGAATAAAACTAGTCATACACTCCGACAACTCCATTACTGGTTTGTGCTTTATCGCCATCTAGTATCCGTGGCCTAGAATATCTGTTAGCATCACATCTTTATCAAAGGTGTTTTGAAGAATACTCACGTCCGAGGGATCGTCCCATCTTGGACATCTCCTTAGCCTGCGTCTCCTTAACCTTAGCCCGTCTCGAATCCTCCTTGGCCTCGATCTCAAGTCTCTTGACATGCTCCCTAGCCTCACGAACACTCAAGCGAGCCTCCTCAAGGGCACGATCAGCCTGGCGTTCAGCTGCCTCGGCGCTTTGCACGCGCTCTCGGGCCTCAAGAACAGCAGGGTCATGCTCGTTGCGGTTACCGCCGAGACGGGAGAGGAAACCACCTCCGGTGCTTCGGCGGCGGTTGGGGGAGCGGTCGGATGAAGAGGAGCGAGAGCGGCGGCGGTCGTAGGAGGAGGATGAGCCGCGCGAGTGACGGTGATGAGTCGAGGCGGATGTTCGGGTGGCAGGGGCGGGCTGCTGACGGGAGCCGAAAAGGCCGTGCTTGCGGGGAGGTTCCTCGCGGATGGGCTCAGGAGAGGGTTCACGACGACCGAAGAGAGGCATGTTGATGGTTGGTATTGGTATAAGTGATAAAGTGTTTGGTGAAAGTGTAAGTCTTGGAGTTGAGATATTGGACTCAGTGCAGGTGGATATTTGATAGAGAATAATGAAGTTTTTCCTAAGATCTGGGCGACTCTTGGCCCTTTTACATATCTTCCCAATCCCCCCTGATGCCATTCCTGATGCCATCCCTTCCCTATGATCGTCAACTTTTGAAACCTGCTTTTCCACTCCATAGCACCGTGACGTCAATCCATGCGCGCAGGGTAGCAAGGGTCCTATGCTTGGCGGACCAATCACGAGGCAGAGATGACACGGCGGGAGGCATGGGGATAGCGTCACTTGCTTTGTTTTTCGTTTTCTGTGAGATTGGGTATGACGATGCGGTGGCGTTGATTGTTTCGGTGAAGGGACCGTGACTGACGACATTGGAATAAGGACCCTGACACAGATGATGACTGGGAATTGAGCCTATTGGTGCATAGCGTTGATCGTGAATGTTGCCTGAGTGCCTCTGAGATCATAAGCCTCGGTAAAGAGCCATCACTACTAATGTTGGAATGTCCCTGCTTTGGGGTCAAACGTAGTGCCAAGAATCAAGAATTCCAATGTAGGCGTTGTAACTTTAGGCTTTCTCAACGTCTTCTCTCCGCAACTTAATTTCTGTTGTCTTTGATAGCGTAAACTAGTAAGATCTCGGTGGATCAAGATCGTAGTCAAAAGGTTACTTTAATTGACGGACCCAATTTGATCCGCTCCAGCACAGAAATTATTCACTTTTGCTATTCCCGAGGATGTGATGCATCTCTTCGTAATTGATCTATCCTCAGCGTGGCTGTGCACTTTTGCCCCTCAAGTCTCGGAACACATGGTCCACCTCCGTCAATTGGTCTCACAAAATTGAAGGAGTTGCTTCTTGGGAATTTCATTAATAGATGCGCTAGAAAACACCTCCCGACTGAGGATAGGATGATGAACAAGAAATACCGACAAAGAAAAAAGTTGGCATGAGGTACCAAGACCAAAAAGTGTAACTCTCCCAGCAGCCTACTCCTCCGTGCCTCTTGGATCTTGGACTGTAAAAAGTCGTAGAAGTGAAGCCGGTAAAAAAAAAAAAACACGTAAAACACCGGAAAATCCCTATGTGCATATATGCCGCACGATATATACAGTGAAACACCCGTGAGAAGGGCAGAAGGTAGAATGGTTAAGAGCCGAATAAAGCTGTAGGAAGCAATCCCTGCTTTCGAAGTCGATGATCGCTCGTTTTGGTGAGGAGTCGGCTCGTATTCGATATACTCGTATCGTGTCGTGTCGTATAGTTGTAGGCCCATTACATGACGGTGCACTTGCTCTCCTCGCGATCCTTCTTGACGCTAAGAGCCACGCGCGCCGCTTCGGTAAAGGCCTCATTGACGCCTCTGTTCTTCATGGCCGAGCACTCAAGGTAGCGCAGCGCGCCTATGCGTCGCGCAACCTCGAGACCATTATCGTAGTTGATCATAGGTCGCTTCTCGCGCGGCTCGCCTGTCTCGCCGTCCTCTTCTTCGCCCTGCTCGCGGAGATCACACTTGAGCGCTACGAGGACGAGTTTGGTGCCGGGGCAGTTGTCGGCGATTTCGCCTACCCACTTGGACTCTACGTTTTCGAGCGAGTCTTTGCTGTCGACTGAGTAGCAGAGCATGATGAGATCTGTGTCATCTGGGGGGAGTTAGTAGGCGCGGGAACAGAGGAAGGTAGGTGGATTACCGTAGGAGAGGGATCGTAACCGGTCGAATTCCTCCTGGCCAGCTGTGTCCCAGAGGGAGAGTTCAATGTGGACATTATCGACAAAGATATCTGCGCGGTTTTGTTAGTGGTGCCTCTGCAGCAGAGGAATCGTGTATCGTACCATGGACGTAGTTCTCAAAGACGGTGGGTTCGTAGACAGTTGGGAAGTAGCTATTTCTCAATGAGCCTCTTTTTCAAGACGCCTGTTTCTTCTCGTGCAAAACATACCCTCTCGTAAAGACATTCAGCAACGATGTCTTTCCACAAGCACCATCACCCCTAATTCAGTCAGCGCAATCCTCCAGCACACGCACTCCCAACGAGAGCGCAAGTATCGACGCACAGTAGCACCAGCTTTCGCTGGACAGTTTTGGATCCTCCGCAAAGACCAGGCATTGTGTCTGATTGTGTATGGTATCGATTCGACTCGAGTGTAGTGTAGTTGTGTAAAGAGAGAATTCGTGCAATGCGCAAAAAGCCAAGTGATCTCGGTTTCGTAGTCGTACTCCCTTGAGAAACCCTGTTCAACTCTCAACAAGTGGCGCGCAGATCAACGGATTCGAAGTCAGGCAGTGTAGTCAGCGCATTCGACGTGTATATCGTGGCGGAGTGAGTCGCAAGAAAAATATGGCAGTGTTCGTTTTTATGTTGTGATTGCGCAGAACAAGGCGAATTGACCTGGCTTGTCGAGTGGTATTTCGATATCGTGAGGTGAGGCAATGGAAAGTGTAGGGATTAGCCAAGAGCAAGGGACAGGAAATGAAAGAGAGGGAGCGAGACCCAAAGTTAGATGAAGTCAGAGAGGCCAGCGCAAGGGAAAATGGGGGGGGAAACAGTGGAGTCGACACGACAGCCTAGAACCAAGGTTGTCAGTGTGAACAGGGTTATATTCGGCGCCTTTTGGTGGAGTTTTGAGGGGAATTGGAGGTGACATTAAAGAACTGTAATTGATCACCCAGACAATGTGATATCATGTGCTGGTTATTTTACGTCTGGGCTAGGTGTCCCCTTTTTTTTCTGCACGTCGGGTGGACTTCTTTCCTGCAGTAGCGCCAGCCCGCCACTCAATTGGCCACTCTACCCGTCGGCGTCGAGATTGCGTACAGTAGGCCCCCCAGCTCAGCGCTCGAGTTACAGCTCTCTTTTGCCTCTGGGACTTGTTGGTCCCGAAAGTCTGGAATCGATAGTCTCAAGTCGATGATACAGTATCTACGTAGTAATATTGGTCAACGTGACCATAAGTTCTGGTCCTTCAGCTGTGTCTGTACCTTGTGCCTGGGTAGCGCACGGTCTTGTCGATTCATGCTGCTGAGTGGCTTTTGCGCAATGAGTCGTGAAAACTAAAGTGGCTTTCGTTTATTTCCGTTCTGCGTAGCACAGCACGGGGAGTTTCGCGATAATTGGGTCGAGGTCGAGATATTGAACGCCAAAGCGAGATTGTGGTTACTGCTTTTCTCCATATCTTGAGTTTCAGAGATATTACAATTTAGAACAACACGTAAGGCGATACTCCATGTGAATAATATGCATTGGGCAAAACTTGCGTCTATCAATTTCGAATCGCTGTTGTGTTATGATATACCACGGCTTCATCCATCTCGTGCATCAGGAACCCGGTCAACGGGTCAATAACCTCCAAATAGTAAATGCAACAACAATAAAATAACACCAAACCACCCACGCCCTTACTGTAATGATGCGTTTCTGCATATAATCGTCCCACTGGTACCTCACGGTGAAGAGGTGAACTAATCATCATCTCTCTGGTATCCTCGACGCGCTCCACCCATCCGCTCCGACATGCTCTTATGTCCTGCCTGCTGATGGAGCTTATTCACAAATCCTCGATCACCTCCACGCTCTCTGGCCTTGTCATCCGCCTCTCTCAGCGCTTGTTCTCGTACTTCCAGGTCTGCAAGACGCTTCTCGCGATCAACATCGAGCTCAGTTGCTGCGGATTGCATAGCTGCTAGCTTGCGCTGACGTTCCTCCTCCTTGGCCTTTTCGTCTTCCTCGTTGTATCTTGGGCGCCTATCGCGAGAATCGCCGGGGTAGCTTCGTCGTGAATCTCGACGATTGTCACGAGGTCGGTCATCACGAGGCCGATCATCACGTTGTCGCCGGTCCCGTCTATACTCTTGCTCATCTTCTGAACCATCGCGTCTCCGTCGTGAATGACGATCTCGGCTATCATCTCTGCGTCGCCTGTGTCGGTCCTCTCTTGAATCATCGCGACGTCGTGGACTTTGTGATCGGGAGTAAGAGCGTCTTCGTCTGTAATGTCTATCGTCTGGGTCTGCGCTGCGATGGCGATGTCTCCTTCGATGTCTATCATGTCGGTCTTCCCTTCTCCGTGACTTTTCCTTCTTATCGTCGTCAACCCCCATGGATGAAAGAAGCCGTCTTCGCTTAGCCGGGTCGTTCATCATGGCTTCGTAGGCGGCCTGCTCCTGTCGCTTGATGGCCAGTAAAGGGTCGTCGCGAATCTTGGCAGCTGTGTCTCGTGCAGTGTTCGCATTCTGAAGTGCCATGAAGCTCTCCGTTCCGGCATCTTTCTCCAGCTTCTTGTGTTCTGTGCCCTTGATAAGGTTGTCGATGCGTCGCTTTCCAAGCAGGTATGCTTCGGTTTCTTCTGTCGTGCCGGTCTGTCCATCGTTTGGACCTTGGTACATCCAATCGACACGATCGACGCGCTTCCTGCCTCCTGCTGCCTCGAGTTGTCGCTGGACCTCCTCCTTTGCACGCTCCTCTTTGAGTTCGTTGACGCGCTGTTGTGTGCGCTTGCGCTCGGCGAGGGCCTTTTGTTCTTCATCCCAAACTGCCTGTTGGTTGCGCCGCAGCGCGGGATGGAAGGACTTTTTCAAGTTAAGATCACCGCCTCCCATGATGGCAACTGTGTGGTTGAAAGACGAAGTGTATAGAAAGTACAGATGCAGGAGGAGGAGGATGGGCGTGAATGAGGATGCGAATGCGAAAGATGGAAGAAGGATGTTTGGTTGCACCGTAGTGAGTGGGGTGGCGATTGTTTAAGGCAGCCACGCTCCGATTAAGTTAGGGAGTCAACAGACTTACTTGTTCTCAAGAGTTCTCTTGATCTCAGGTGAAAGAACAAGAATGAATATTATTTTGAACTTGGTGCAAGCCTTCAAGAATTTATTTAACTCTTGTATTAAGCTTAGATTTACTCCCTTTTGAGTTTTTTAATATTTAACTAAAATTCATATCCCAAGATCCTGGACCACCTGGCAGCCGTCCCAGCCATTCCAAAAAATCTTATCAGAGCTTATCTCTTATCGCTTCCTCTTCATCGCAATCGACAAAGAGCCCAATACAAAGCATTTGAGATCACCTGCAAATGCTCAGGAGTGATTTTCATGAGTTCAAGTATAGTAGTAGCGTACTTGCTCAAGCATCAGAGAGTCACTTTTTGTATCAGTATCCTTTGTTATTTGAGTAGCTCGGATTAGCTACACGTTGTACATATCATTACTTGATGTGCTATCTTCGACCTAACCCATATAACAACAGCCTAAGTGTTTCACGAAGGGTATTAGAGAAGTTCCCGAAAACACAAGTCTTCTACCAGTACGCATGTGCAGAGGGTGCCCTCGCAATGCCATACATCTCATAACTCATGAAAGCCTTTGCCACATGGTCCCTAAACTTCTCACCATGATACATGAGTTGAAGCATAAAGATTATCGGTTCTATCTCCAAGCTTTTTCATTGAGTGAAAGTAGCGTTCCAATGAATTTTACATTGTATTGTACAGTCATGTCTATGGTATATCAAGACGCCGCTCCGTCTCAGAACTCCCTCCGAGTCACCACGTAGTCGTACATTGCTCCTCTCCATCATTCCTCTTCCAAGATTTTCTTTACCAACTGGCCCTCTTGACACCAGGGATATTTCCCGCCATAGCCTCCATTCGGAAGTTGTACTGCAATCATTAGTCTCGGTGCGCAATTTCGTGATCGTCTTGGTTCGTCGGCTTACTCGTGACATCTTAAAATCGCTCAGAATACCACGTCCTTGACCACCCATAATACATCGGTTTCGGATCTGTGTTGGTCGGGTGTAGCAGTGCATCTGCGTCAATTGGAGCTGGGCCTCGGCGCGGACTCGGGGTGGGAGGGTTGTGTTGCGAATGATGTATCGGAGAGCTTGTCTGCAAATTTCGAGTCAGAAATTGTCCCTGTTCAATCGTCTCCTAATTCAATTCTTTCTCCGATACGGCAGGGTGTCATGCGGCGAAGGTGTTGGGAGGGGAAGAGTTTTGCGCACCTCTCGGTCTCGTTCGCCTCAAAGACCTTGCGCTTGGTGTGATCGCGCAGGGTTCGGACGTTGACGAAGCAGCCCAGGTCGAGCTTCTTAGCGCGGAACATCGACATCTTGGGCAATTGGTGGGGAGTGTCGCCGATGAAGCTGATCGGGAGATGTTGCGCTCACGTCAAGCCAAAGTTGAGATGGATTTGAGTTGCCGGGGAATAGCCGGCTGGTGTTTTAGCTCCCGTAAAGTGTGGAGTGGGGATCGATCATGGAAGTCGACTCTAGATGATCCATCCAGGGACTGGCATTGTTGAACCTGGATTTGGGAAATACATAAAAATTTTAAGTGAACAACTTAGTGACTCATGGATAGTGAGTTCTATGCTCACCACCGAGTTCTTGAAAATTAAGACCTCATGGCCTTCGGAATACTTGTGATTGACTTGTTCGTATGGACAGCCACTCGGTGGACCAGATAGTTCAAAGAATGGGAAACATCATCTGCAACATTTTCTGATGAATATCAAGCCGAAGGACGGTGAACCACGCAAATCCATTAAATTCAGAGTATTTTTTTAAGTTTCTATAGCCTGTCTAAATGTACTATGACAGCCTTTATGCATAATGATCTCTGTACCTGAATCAAACCTCAAAGTGATCTAGGGTATTCTAGTGTGGAGGTGGAACTTTGGGACGATCCCCAAAACGTCCAGGGGACCTGTGGTTGGAATGTGACATGACGCAGCCTCTTCGTGGACGATTAGCTAACCATGTATGAGGTGCTGATTGCACAGGCTCAATCAGCCTGAATTATTCCTTCAACATGCCAATGCCTTGTCACCGTCACCCTCTGCATTGAATTCATGTCTCACATTTCGTTTTGATCTAACACAAGTCCATTGAAATCATGGATCCCAGCAGGGAAAACCTCCTCAACGGAGCTGATCGGGCATCTTTTGATGGAAGCGAAGCTTCCGATGCTTACTCGGATATTGACGCGACTGACTATCTCAATAAAAACGTTGTCACCTCTCAATCTGAGGCTTCACCACGTCGAGTGCGACCTGCTGGACTTTTCCGACGATGGCGCGCATCACCCAAACGATGCTGCTTAATTATCGTTGGAACTGTTATCGTTGTCTGGATTATCATCTCGGCAATTGGGACTGTTGCTTGGAAGAAGATCAAGACGCCACCAATTGACGGACAGTCACCACCGTGGTACCCCAGCCCCAAAGGCGGCACGTCCAAGAACTGGGAGAAGAGTTACCGTCTGGCAGCCGATCTAGTCAGTAAAATGACACTGGCTGAGAAGGTCAACATCACCACTGGAACGGGATGGAGTATGGGCTTGGCCGTGGGCACAACAGGCGCTGCGGTCAATGTCGGATTTCCAGCCTTGGCATTACAAGATGGGCCACTAGGTATCAGATTTGCCGACAATGCAACCGCTTGGCCTGCTGGAATTACGGTGGGAGCCACGTTCAACAAGAAGTTGATGTATGAGCGTGGTAAGGCTCATGGAAAGGAAGCAAAAGGCAAAGGAATCAATGTTATTCTTGGTCCCGCTATCGGTCCTCTTGGAAGAGCTCCCGCTGGCGGACGCAACTGGGAGGGTTTTGGTCCTGATCCCTATTTGCAAGGCATTGCTGGCGCCGAGACCATCAAAGGTATACAGGATGCTGGGGTTATGGCGACGATTAAGCACTTTATCGGTAACGAACAGGAGCACTTTCGTCAGGCGTGGGAATGGGGTCTTCCTAACGCCATCTCGTCCAACATTGACGATCGAACCCTACACGAGATTTACGGATGGCCTTTCCAAAACGCTGTCAAGGCTGGTGTTGCGAGTGTGATGTGCTCGTACAACATGGTCAACAACTCCTATGCTTGCCAGAACTCGAAGCTTCTCAATGGTATCCTTAAGGACGAGATGGGATTCCAGGGCTTTGTCATGTCGGATTGGTTGGCTCAGCGGTCTGGCGTTGCAAGCGCTTTGGCCGGTCTGGATATGAGTATGCCAGGAGACGGACTCAAGTGGCAGGATGGCGATTCCCTCTGGGGACCTCGTCTTACCCAGGCTGTACTCAACGGATCTTTGCCTGTGGACCGACTCAACGATATGGCTCTTCGAATTGTCGCCTCTTTCTACCAGTTTGGACAGGATAAGGATGAAAACAAAGGCCCCAACTTTTCGTCTTGGACTTATGAAAAGAAAGGAAAACTCGCCCCCGGAAGCCCCTCGCCTCAAGAGGAGCAGGTTGTCAACCACTATGTGAACGTTCAGGAGGATCACAACGAGCTGGCTCGCCAAATCGCTATCGAGGGGACTGTCTTGCTCAAGAATGACGGGGTGCTTCCATTGAGTCGTGAGGGCAAGTTGACCAGCTCAAAATCCGAGAAGAAGGACCGCAAGGTCAAGGTCGCCATTTTCGGTGAAGACGCCGGCCCTGGCAAGGGACTTAACTACTGCCCCGACCAAGGATGCAATGACGGTACTCTTGGATCTGGCTGGGGCAGCGGTGCAGCCGACTTTCCATTCTTGGTCACTCCTGTAGAGGCTCTGCGCAAGGGCTTTAACAAGGACAAGGTAGAAGTCAACGAGTTCCTCTCCAACAAGGTCAAGGACCCAAAGAAGGCAACAGAGCAGGACGTATGCTTGGTGTTTGCCAATTCCGATGCGGGCGAGGGATATCTTTCGTGGAGTAACGTTCGAGGCGACCGCAATGATCTCTTTCTGCAGAAAGGAGGCGATGCGCTCATCACCGAGGTTGCGAACCACTGTGGTGGCGGAAGTGGTACAACTATCGTGGTCATTCATGCTGTTGGCCCTGTTGTTGTGGAGAGCTGGATCGACCACCCGCGCATCAAGGCCGTACTAACTGCTAATCTTCCTGGCGAAGAGAGTGGAAATGCTATCACGAGCATCCTCTTTGGCGACGAGAGTCCCAGTGGAAAGCTTCCATACACGATTGGCAAGGCCCTGGCTGATTACGGTGAAGGCGGTCAAGTCCTGTACCTGCCTAACGGCGTCATTCCCCAACAGGACTTCAACGAGGGTCTATACATCGACTATCGTCATTTTGACAAGAACAACGTCGATCTTCGCTATGAATTCGGCTTTGGGCTGTCGTACACCACTTTTGAGTACAAGAACCTCAAGATCTCTCTGAAAGCTGCAGTGCCACAGCTCCCAGCCTCACGAATCTCGGACTCAAGCGCAAAACCGCCCAAGCTCGATGATCAGATCCCAGATGTTAAGGAGGGTCTCTGGCCTAAGAACATCCGCAAACTCAAGAAGTGGATCTATCCTTACATCGACTCACCTGATGACATTGGGAAAGGCGATTATCCCTACCCTGATGGCTACGAAGTGGAGCAACCTCCCTCACCAGCCGGAGGCGAAGAAGGCGGCAACCCAGATCTTTGGAAGACTGTAGTGACCGTCTCTGTCGTCGTCACCAACAGCGGATCCGTGGACGGCAAGGCTGTTCCCCAACTTTATCTGTCGTACCCTAAGACTTCCAAGGTGGATCATCCTGTTCGGGTTCTCCGAGGGTTTGAGAAGGTGGCTTTGAAGAAGGGTGAGAGCAAGAAGGTCGAGTTTGAGCTTACTAGGAGGGACCTAAGTTATTGGGATGTGGACGATCAGAATTGGAGAGTGACGGATGATGGAGATTTCACGATCGCAGTGGGAGAGAGTTCGAGGGATCTGAAGCTGACGGGGACTTTTAAGGCCAATACTGCGATTTAGAGCGTAAGTAAATTCTCTAATATAGAGATAAGTCTAGAAGAGATGAGTTATGAGTTTAGAAGAGAATGGAACACCTGATAGCTGGCATCGTTGATCACCGAGTCGATGTGAAGACGTCCAGTAACGACCAAAACACAAATGGAGCCATAAGCCATATCTCATTAACTAAGCTTTTTCATACATCATCTAATTATACGCCCTCAAAAACTCCACCAGAGCCATCATAGCCATGGCCTGGCCATACGGCATACTTGTCCTGGGAATATCCTTATAATGCTGCAAATCATGACCCATACCCGTTCCAAACGATGTGTTGAGCAACTCTCCCTCTGGGCTAATATTCTCCAACACAGCCTTGATAGCCTTGACTGCCACATCAGAGTACTGCTTGCCCACGTATCTCTTGCGCTCGGCCTTGAGAATACCGTATGCGAAACCTGCTGTTGCGCTGGCCTCGACGTATGAGCCCTCGTCCTCTGGGACGTCGAGAAGGGTGCGCCATAGACCGTTTGTGCACTGGGTCTTGGCGAGGGCTTCGCACTGGCTTTCGAGGGTGTTGATGAGATGAGAGCCGATGGGGTCGTCTTCCCGAATGCCGATGAGCTCGAGAAACTCGGGAATCACAATGGTGACCCAGCTGTTACCGCGGGCCCATCGGGCATCGGCGAAGTTGTGACCACCCTCGTTGAAGGTCCAGCCGTGGAAGAACAGACCCGACTTGGTGTCGAAGAGGTACTGGATGTGAAGGAGGAATTGCTTTTTGGCCTCAGCAACGTAGTGTGGCCTGTTGAGGACGAGACCGATCTTAGCGAGGGGCATGACGGTCATCATGAGAGTATCATCCCAGAGCTGCTGGTCGTTGACCTCGAGATATGTAATGTGCTGGAAACCGCCATATTTCGTGCGGGGAAGCTCATGCATCGCCCACTCAGCCCAGCTATCCAGCCAGGGCAGATACGTGGGGTTCTGAGTCTTTTCATAGACGAAAGCGAGAGTGAGGAAGACAGCCATGGTGTTGATATTCTTGCCCTTGTGGCCCTCCTTGAAACGAGCCTGGAACCAGTCCTCGATGATCTTGAGCCACTCGTCCTCGCCCGTCATCTCGTAATACTTCCAGATGCCGTAGAGGCCAATACCGTGGGTCCACTCCCAGTCGTTCCAGCCCTTTGTGTCGATGATGCGGCCATCGTCGAGTTTTAGCAGGAACTCGCCGGTTGTGTCGGTGATGTTGACGAGCTCGTGGATGAGCTGGCGGATTTGCTTGTGGACGTCTGCCGACGCGATGTCGTGCACGTGTGTAGGCATGGTGAGACTTCTATAAGGGTATATGATATGTGAGAGAGTTTAACCAAGTTCCTGGTTTATGTCTCGCTTGACTATGATGCGAAACAGATCAGCACGTAATGTAGGAAGCGGTAAGCATAACTTATGAGATGAGACTTTAAAACCCAATCCCAGGATATTCATAGCCGCTCCAACGCTTCACGCTCGCCCGAATAACTTCTTGGCAACCCACATGCTCGGTCCGAAGCACACCGAGGCCGTCTCTCCTCTTTTGGTGGTTGAACCTATGATGAGCTGGCAACATCACTCCACAGCCTCTCCGCACTTTGCTTCTGTGGGGGTGGGGCTGCAAACTGGGGGTGATGAAGAGATGGGGGCGGAGACGGGAGTCCGCTTCGGTAAAGGATCAAGGATTGAGGTGAAAGGTGATGCTGAAGCTTTGGTGAAGTGATTAGTGGTGAGCGTTTGGGGGATGTGGTGTTGAGGTGAGCAATAAGGGAATATGGGGAGATATTATTCATGGATGAAGGTGAAGGTGAGTTGTTATGCATGGGGTGAAGAATTAAGCTACGCTGGAGAATCGGCTGTGTTAGCGTCTGGCGGTCGGATATTCAGTGGGCCTACCTTAATTATACCGCTAATTAGCGGGTAATTGTCCCTGTTTCGCTGTATGCAATGCTTACAATCCCAAAACTTGTCATAGTGCATCAATACCGAGCTTCGTTTTTATTCCCTTTAGCCAAGAAAAAAATTGCAGATGCGGAGTAACTTGGAAAAAAACTGCTTACTTGGATTCTCCAATTAATCGCCAAGGAACGGCACGGCAGCGGCTCTGCTCTGAGATATCCTTGGCCGCCACACAGTTTCTACGCCGTCGGAGGATTAATCTGGCTCGGCGTTCGTCATCAATTGAAGCAATTAACTACAACATGATGTATCATGAGATATAGCTAAAAGCATCAACTCTCCTATCAAGCATCCCTTGTTTCAAGCGGACTTGCATCAACTCACCACTCACCACCATGCACATAAGCTCACCGAGAACACACTACATCACGGTAGACCTCACCTTACCTCGCCTGGAGACTCGGTCGTAATCTGCCCAACAAATCATGTCATGTCTGACGATCGCACCCGTCCCTGGCCAAGGTCGCAGTCCGGCCCCGTCCACATAAAACCCCAGGATATCGACCTTTTATCCCCTCAAAGCGGAGTATCCCTGGTCCCAGAAAAGGGGAGACTCCCCTGGATCTCACCAACCAGCGCGAACTCTTGGAGATGATGCCGCGTTGCCGAGATGGAATATCACTCGGTGCCTCGGGGCAAACCTCTAGCGAAGGATAGTCTTTAGTGGTAAACTCAGTTCTGAGGAGACTGGGGCACGATGGGGTCTTTACTCTCCGCACCGCTCGTAGCAAGTAACGTTGACATCTGGGGACCCCAGGTTTCTAGTCCCGCCACCGACGGAATAGAATAAAAGCAGTCTTGATCCCAAGCCAATTTGCCTCTCTTCTTCTCCTCACACTCCCATCCTTATCCCTTATACTCCATACACAATGACTGAAGAAGTCAAGCGCAAGAGGTCCGTCGATGAGGTCGAGGACCTTGAAAAGCCCACTCAGCACTCTGAGAGAGTCGACAAGGAACTTGCGCAGTATGTCTCTGACGTACGCATCAACATTACGCCTGAGCGTAGTGCTGAGCTGCGAAAGATGATTGACAAGCGTGTCCTTGCTATTATGATCTTTACATATTTTCTTCAGGCTATTGATAAGGGAACGTTGTCGTTTGCTTCTATTATGGGCTTGACTGCCGATACGGGGTTGGAGAATCCTGATGGGACAGTCTCTCAGCATGTGAGTTATTTCACCGTTGAACTTTTTAATGCAATACTGACAGTGTATTTATAGTTTTCATGGCTTACTACCTGTATTTACCTCGCTATCCTCGTCGTCGAATATCCCCAGAACTGGCTCATTGCCCGCGTCCCCATCGCCAAATACCTCAGCTTCTGCATCGTCGCTTGGGGAGCCTGCTTGGCTTGTCATGCTGCCTGCGAAAACTTTACTGGCCTTGTCATTGTGCGAACACTTCTCGGTATCTTCGAGTCGGCGTGCCAGCCTTGCTTCGTTATCCTGTCGGCCATCTGGTACCGCCGTGAGGAGCAAGCATCCCGCGTCACCTATTGGGTATGTTCTTGAAACACTTGTATGAAGAAATAAAGCTAATTTCCCTATCGTACATGATGAACGGAGCTCAACAAATTGTCGGAGGACTTTTAGCATATTGTTTTTCGCTCATCAAGTCCGGCCCCCTCAAGTCGTGGCAGTGGCTCTTCCTCGCCTACGGTGTTATCTCCGTAATCTTCGGTGTATTTGTCGGCTGGTGGATGCCTGACTCTCCTATGCGAGCCAAGTGCTGGTCTGAGCAGGTAAAGCATGAGATGGTCGAACGCGTCCGTGATAACCAGACCGGTATCCAGAACAAGAAGTTCAAGAAAGAACAGTTCATCGAGGGTCTCAAGGACCCTCAGACATGGGGTTATGCCCTGATTGCTCTATGTACCACTCTACCTACCTCTGGTCTTGGTGCTTTCGCCAATATCATCATCAAGAGCTTTGGCTTCAGTACCCTCGAGACCCAGCTACTCGCTATGGTACTTGGCTTCTACATCATCATTGTGCTGTTGTCGTCAGCTTGGCTTGTCAAGAAGACCGAGCAGAACCTCTTGGTCATGCTTGGCTTCTGTGTTCCCTCCTTCATTGGTACAATACTTCTCATGACCCTCCCCAACAAGACCTTCGCCCAGCACATCGGTCTCCTCATTTCTTACTACATAACCCTCTCTTTCTGGTCCGCCCAGACCCTCGCCCTCTCCATGATCTCCCGAAACGTTGCCGGTCAGACCAAGAAGACCGTCGCTGTCGCTACCAACTTCATCGTCTGGGCCGCTGGTAACGCCATCGGTCCTCAGGTCTTCCTCTCCTACGACGGACCCCGCTACTTCATCGCTTTTGCCACCCATCTCGGATGCTACTGTCTTCTTGTCGTTGTCATCGTTGCTTTGCGATGGCACCTCCGCCGAGAGAATAAGAAGCGCGATGAGTTGGCTGCGCAGGGCGTTGTCGAGGCTAGCTCCACATACACGGCCCAGGCTTGGGAGGATCTTACGGACAAGGAGAACTTGAGTTTCCGTTACGTGTACTAGATTGGGACGGAATTGTACGAGATGCATATAGATGGATTGGATCACTTTATTAAGAGTTATGAATGGAAGAGTATAATACAGCTGATGAACCTAACAATCTTTGTTTCGTCTTCTTCGAGACATCCTAATCGTGATGGTTATGACTATGATCCATGTTTCCCACTCTCGCATCATTCCGCTTGACTTGATTGATCCAGTTGACTCGACTGGTACGGTCCACTCGATTGACTCGAGTGACTCGGTCGACTTGAGTGACCGTTGATGGCATCGATGACACTGGCGCCGTTGATAAGAGCCCTGTATTGCCAGACCTCCTCGCCTTTAGCATTTATAGAAGCAAGCGACCCAAGAATAGATCCCTTGTCACTCATGGCCAGTGCTCTGGGTCGACGTAAGCAACCGCAGCTGATACACTGTCTCTTATCCATTCCTATGTGGCCGAGGCAGAGGCCGCCGCCGTTTGGACGAATATTGTTGCAGAACCAGTGGGTGTGATTTGTGATAACCTCTGTGGTCTCAACTTGGACTGGCCTTGTAACGCGGAGATTCACGATAAGTTGTCCGGGAGAAGATGCATTCGAATTGCTTGACATGGTGGTGGTGCTTGAATTGGAACGAAGCGGGCGGCTTGATAGATTTAGAAACTTTGGAGATGGGGTGTCTGGCTTTGATATTTGATGCTTTGTGATGATGTGTGCTAGTGTACTAAGATGTGTGATGCTTTGATGCTCTGATGCTCTGATGATGTTGTGTTGTGACGATGATGTGTATGCAGAGTTTGAAGGCCAATTTGATCAAGGAGACGAGGTAAGAAAGGATAATGTGAAACTAACATCAAAGGAAGGAAAGCCTCTTTCAAATCGTTGCTTTGATACGATGGCAGGAGGGGCTGTCCTGTGTTTGGTAGTCACGTATATCAGAGCACCGCACTTCCAGGTTAGCTACCCAGCGAGCTTTTCACAGTCTGAGCGACGGCCAAGATTTTCTTTCGAATTCACATTTCGAGACTTTGATGAGCTAAAAAATAGGCCCGTGTTTATTGTGCTTCATTAACAGTGATTATAGCTCTAGTGAGTGACACCATTGGTAACCACTCTGTAACACCAAGTCTCAACATTATCTGCATCCTTTGAGTCGAGCCATCCCAGCCTGTCACCGTTCGAAGCGATGGCATCCGAATAGACGCCACGCTCTGAGTTGCACAAGTTACATATTCTCTCGCCAATATCCATCTTGTTCCCGCAAAGGACAACGGGGTCTCGACTCACGGTCTTGTTGCAGCGCCAGTGGGTGTGGTCGTTGCGGAGTTGGGTGGTGGCATATACAGTAGGCATCTTAAAGTGGATGCGTGAAAGAGGATGCTTAGGAAGGGTAAGACTCCGGGATTGGTCTGGCTTTTCTTTGGGATTGGACGTTGAGTTATGTGTGAAGACTTGTGTGAAGAAGATGAGCAAGACCTCTTTCAACCGTTTGTTTTATAGAAGGGAGATAGGCAGGGTTTCACGTATTAACTCCCATATGTAGAGTACTCGCACTGAATATGAAGCCACTCCCGAGTTTCTGATTAGTCTCGATAGTTAAACTGCAGCCAGAATGCATCGCTTACTTAGTGTGCTATTCACAGCTTGAGCGCCACTTCATCCTGTGGTTCACACATACTTTACCCATCCATCACTTGTTGCTCTGAATGTTCAAGTAAGTTTTAATGCAATTGGCACATAGTTTGTGGTTGCTGTTTTCGGTTCACTTGTACTTTAGGATCAGGACACAGTCATTCGACAGGAAAGTTGCTCAAGGGAGGTATCAGTCCATTTATATTTGACTGAGTCTATAAAGTCTATTACTCAAATTGTATGAGTCTATGGAAAAAAGCAATTATATCAAAGGATGAGCAAAGTTCAGTTCGCCTTGTAACTCCCAGGAGTCTACGCCTTGTACTCCCAGGTCTCTGTACCCGCACTACTCTTAGAAACAAGCTTCCCAATATCTTCTCAGGCTTCAGTCAGGGCCCTTGCTGTGACCTCCCGTTCCTCACCACAAGTTCGACATGTCCTGTCTTTCATCTCATTGACAGTGTCGCAGTACTTGCCTGTGGCTAGGAGGCTCTTGCAGAGCCAGTGAGTATGGTCTGAACGAACAGTGGTGGTTTTTGTAGGCATGGTGATAGGACCTTGTGACGTGCTTGAGCTTTTGGTAAGAACCTGAGCTTGCGTGAATTGTTGGATGTTTGGGTTACATTGAGTGTTGGAGGTGTCCGAAGGAAGTGAGGACTGATGCTTGTACGACTTCTGGAACTTATACCAGTGTGATAAGCGAGAGTGCATTTAATTAATTGCAATTGTTCAGAGCTACGTAGCTACTCGTATTGGTTCACTATACCGTCGGACTTGAACAATCTCCAAACACGTGGCTTACATACAGCTCTTGGTAGTTATTCACATCTATCATAAAAGCGCACTACCGCGGAAATCATGTCTATTACGCAACTGAATCAAGGTCTATGTGAGGTCTATAGCTCTCTATCTCAAGTACCATTTGTCAGTGTCTCCTTATACTCCCAAGTCTCAGTGCCATCGATGTCCTTGGCGATAAGAGTGCCGATTTGCACCCAATCGTTGTTCATAGCATCATCGCCAACGTCGCGATCTATAAGACAATTATCGCAGTAGTCGAACCTCATCTCGTTGAATCTATTGCAGCGCACGGATCTGCCTTCGTCTGTGGTCTTGTTGCAGAGCCAATGGGTATGGTCTCGGCGGACTACGGTTGTTATCTCTCTGGGCATGATGGTGAGGGCTGAGGACGTGTTTCTGGGGGAGGTTATAGTACGTTGAGGCGAATGAGGTTGCTGTATTGATGGCGAGGTATCTGTGGTTTGCTTGGACCTTGGAGTTGTCTGGAGAAGAAGAAGAAGAAAGCTCTGCTGTCTGTTGCATTCATATAACTTGGAGCGGCCCCATGACATGGATTCAGGTTCATTGTTCAACAGAGATACAGAAAATGGAGCACTCATAGGGAGTCAGTGTACTTTGTAGGTGGAGTGATCCATCTTGCACGACGTGTCTTGTACGAAGCTCTTGGTAGAAACTCACCTACTCAGTGCAGAACAGGAAAACATGAAAGCACGACACTCTTATCACTCGGAAGGTAGGAATAAGTGATTGACCGAGTTTGAAGGTCAAGAGTAAATCTCGGTTCCCCGACATGGAGTGAGGCGTGAGTAGGTAGGTTGCTCGACCATGATTCGGGCGAGCGTTGCCAGTCATTTTATCACATCGCAGAGAGAAAGAAACGAGACTGCGAAGACAGGAGTCTATCTACAAGATAAAACTTTTACGGTATCGGCATTTGTTCAACATGCACCTCGTGTGGCAAAGGCATCAGCTTGAGACAAACGGACGGGATTGGACATCACCACCCAATAAACCCCAACAGTAACTTAATCGAACATCGATATACAATGATAAACGACAATACCAGCTCTCACGATGATTTCATATACACAACGTACAAAGCTCACTTTATTGTAGCTACAAATTCATTGCGCTGGTTGTCTCTACCCGGCGACAACAAAGCATACATGCCAATATCTATGACATTCCGAAAGACAAGATAAAGCAGCTGGAGGATCCTTCCTCTGCTTCCAAGGCCAAATGTCCCACAAAAATCACTTTTCTTCCATTACATGCCATGTGACCATCCGGCATGTCATCTATCACCATCGCTACCAGTCTCTTGTAGACTTGTTCAATGTGCGAATAACATCGCATCTAATCCTTCGAGTCCGGATTGACACCCTTGAGCCACTGAGCCACCTTTGGGATGAAAGATTCAGTCTCGGGCTTTCCATCATTCTCCTCTGGGCATTTATCACCCTCTTCGACCCCCTTTAGGTCAAGCTTCTCCATGTCGATATCCAGGCCGATCTTTGCACCGACCTTCTCTGGGCCCAGCTTGTCCGATTTGTCTTCGACAGAGGGAAACAAGACAGACCAGTCAACATCTCGAGAGAGGCTTTCAGGCTCGTTGGGAGGCGCAAACATGATACCCATGATCCTCTTGGAGCCCGTAATGTCCTTTGCGCGGTTGTAGGCAGCTTGAATACCCTCGGGCGTGTCGACGCTGAAGACAAGACCGGTGTTGGTCGTAGCCAGCGGCAGGAGAGCAGAGATGTTGGCGTCCTTGTTCTTGGTGGAGTTGAAGTCGACGACCCTGAGACCAAGAGTCTTGCCATCTTTGTCGCGAATGACTTGGAGACGCATCGAGTCGACGATTTCGAGAGCGGGCTTGGGAGTGTCGGATTGATTGCGATCCTTTTCGGGGATGGACCTCGCGATTTCGGGGGATTGGGCCACAACGTCGGCGTGAGAGTGCCATGGGTACATTCGAGGGCCGTTGATGGCCAGTTGAGAAGGTGTTTCGGGACGATGGCGAGGGTAATACTCCAAGGTCCGAGAACGAGCTCGACGACCGGTGGGAATGGGAGCGGTGGGTTTAAGGGATGAGGGTTCCATCTCGACTATTGACCGTGAAGACTTGGTGTTGTGCGGCTGTTGCGATGATGAGAAGAGGTTTTCTGTTTTGGTATGGCGAGATGAGGAAGGCTCGCGATGCATTTGCCAGCGGCTGTCACTGCCAGTCGCTGCCACTGTCACATTGTTTGCGATACACGCACGAAACAAACAATGATATCATAGCAACCATTCACTGCAGAAACAATAGAAGCCATTCACACTAAATGCCATAAAAAGAACCCGCCTTTGTACGTCATAATTAAGGATTGTCATTGCAATGCTTTTTGTCTAATGTCCCCCAAATCTCATCTCATAATACACATCATAACCTAAGCCAATTCGCTTGCTGTTTAGAGTCGGGGGTTGTACACAGTGTTGATGCCACCAGTGACAATGTACTTCATAACCATGTAGTCGTCAACACCGTACTTGCTGCCTTCTCGGCCCATACCGGAGTGCTTGACACCGCCGAATCTGTAAATGTTAGTCATTGTTTGTTATCGTGGAGTGTTTGTACTTACGGTGCTGCCCAGTCGGCAATGACTCCTGTGTTGACGGCGACCATACCAAACTCCAATCTCTCTTGCACGCGGTACGATCGGGCCAGGTTTGTGGTCATAAGATAAGAAGCAAGGCCCACCTCGGACTTATTGGCTCGCTCGATAACCTCATCCTCTGTCTTGAACTTTGTCAAAGCGGCAAGAGGACCGAATGTCTCCTCGTATGTGACAGCCATGGTGTCGTTGACGTCGCCCAGGACGGTAGGCTGGAAGAAGTTCTTGCCGAGATCGGGCAATCGCTGGCCACCAAAGAGAAGAGTGGCCTTCTTGTTAACAGCATCCTGAACGTGCTCCTCGACCTTGTCAACGCTTGTAGTCATGGGTCCGTGGGTGACCGAGGCGTCTGTTCCATTGCCGACCTTGAACTTCTTGACTTCCTCTACTAATCGCTTGGCGAATTGGTCGTAGATACCCTCCTGCACGTAGATTCGGTTGGCGCACACGCATGTTTGACCGGTGACCTTGAACTTGGCGATGATTGCACTGGAAACAGCTGTCTCGACGTCGGCGTCATCGAACACGATGAAAGGTGCGTTACCGCCAAGCTCGAGGGACAGCTTCTTGAGGGTATCGGCGGATTGCTTCATAAGGATCTTTCCGACGCGGGTAGAGCCGGTGAAAGAGATCTTCTTGACGGTATCGGACTCGCACAGAGCAAGACCAAGCTTGGGTGTGTTGTCGAGGGCGGTGATAATGTTGAGAACACCCTTGGGGAGACCAGCTCGCTCAGCGAGAACGGCAAGGATGTTTCCGGAGTAGGGAGTGACACCGTCGGTCTTGAGAACGACTGTGCACCCGGCGGCGAGAGCGGCAGCGACCTTTCGGGCGGCCATGGCCAAGGGGAAGTTCCAGGGAGTGATCAAACCGCAAACACCGACGGGCTGCTTAATGATCTGAATACGCGCGTTGGGCTGAGCGTGAGGGACAACATCGCCGTAAAGTCGAGGCGCCTCCTCAGCAAACCACTCAAAGAAACCGGCCGAGAAGAGAGCCTCACCCTCAGCATCGGGCTTGGCCTTTCCATTCTCTGCAGTGATAATCTTGCCGATGTCCTCCTTGTTATCAGTGAGTTGCTCGGCGATCTTGCGGATGATCTTTGCACGCTGGCGGCCGGACTGGGCGCGCCATAGGGGGAAGGCGTCTGAGGCGGCTTGGATGGCCTTGTTGAGGTCCTCGACGTTGGACTCTGGTGCTGAACCGAGGACTTGTTCTGTGGCAGGGTTGCGGACCTCAAAGGTCTGATTGGAGACGGATGAGACCCATTCGCCGTTGATGTAGGACTTGTCGACGACAAGCTTTGCGTCTTTGAGGGTGGAAGCGAGGGCAGACATGTTGGAGGATGTGTGTATGTGTGATGGGGAGTTTATCGCAGAAGGGAGATGATACTGAGAGTGATTTGGACCTTGATATAGCAACGATTCTTCAAATGTTTTCGGTCTTAGTAGCCGTTATCTCCACGAAAATGTCAACGAGAGACGGTTTCGCTCCCGTATGTTACAAGCAGAAGAAGATTATCCCGATTATCGGAATAAGAAGGACGTGTAAGTTAAGCTACGGTTTGTAAAGCCGATTCAGTGCAAGGCAAGGGTAGAGCTCTGGTGTTTATGGAGAAGTGGATGATTGCGGGGAAGATGACGATGGCGGGACAAAGACAAGGTTGCACATCACGATTTAGAGCAGACAAAAGCTATTGCAACCTAATTGACGTAACTAACCAGTTTCAATCTTCTGGTGTTTTTTATCTCTTGGGCTTATTTTACCCCGCGTGTGGTTGGAGTCTCGGGTTTGGAAGCCGATACCCCCTTGCCTCTTAGTGGATTTTTAGTACAGGGGAGTTAGAATTTGGAACCCGAGCGTTCTCGGTGAGTTGTTATCAAGATTGGATCCAAGCGTATCTGGATGATGTGTTCAAATGACCTGCAAGAGTTTGCACGTGGGTCTAATGCCGGTTCTTGGAGGTGGTCGAGTCTGTTTCTACAGGGGTTTTCGTCAACTTGTTGAGGTTCTGGAATGGTCTGAGAAAGGCAGGGATGGATGAATTGCATTCGTTTCGAGTAAATGGTAGCGATCTGGTAAAATTTGTAGTCATAAATACTCTCATGATTCAATATTACTTACTCATGTCGATTCTTTAACTTGTTTGCATTGAGAACCTGTATGGTTGTTATCAATGGTCTAGCCGTGACTACAGTCCCTTCTTGAACAGAAAAGACTGGATTGAGGCCTACCACATGGCGATCTAACTTCCCGATCCAGTAGCTGCACAGAAATCTGTCAGAGATGCTTAATGTGAAAAGCTTCTAGAAGAACTATCAGCATGTAGAGTGCCTGGCGATCTTGTGGCTGGCAGGGTGCGTTGAAGACATACCACATGGTGGTTTTACCGGCAAGTGTCAACTTCACCTGCATCTGATCTACCTTGGGGTATTGGGGTAGCCCAGGGCATCTCTCCGCATTGCTTAATGTTTAAGGTCATAGGGGAAAAGCCATTTCATTTCCGGCTATGTTTCAAAGGAGGGAGTCATCCGGCGAGACGACCGCGACAGGACCATTTGATGAGTTGGGCTGATCAACCTTCCTCGGACTCCCTAGTCGTATCCACTTGCAGAAACAGTTCCTGTAGATTCTAAAAAATTCTTGAAGCCTCTTGGCATCATCATATGTATGATATGGATGAGTGTCGTCACAACTAGCAAGTTATCATTGACTCTTGAGCTAAGGATCTCCGGTTTGCGGCACCTCTAGTAACAGCGAAGGGATTTCAAACTCCGAACCAAGATCCTCACAAAGGATATTGGTTACTAGACCAGTCCAAGTTCATGATACTATAATAACATCAGACCACGTACCAATCGTGACGAGCCTATTTTCATTCTCTTGACTCCCCCACGCTTCCCCAACTTACATCGGGTGGAGAAGGCGAAAATAGCTCCACCCTCGGCCCAGACGCCCGAATAACAAGGACTATATCCTCTACAACCTCACCTGGCTCTCATTTCGACCTCCCTTTTCGGCAGAAACCCCATACATTAACACTCAGAGCCACAATGCCCCGAGCCCCGAGGAAATATATCCCCAAAGTCAAAGGTAAGTGGAGAATGACCCAGAACTAGTTGGCTTCTCGGAACGGGTACTGACATGACGCTATCGTAGGGTGTTACCAATGCTCTCAACGCCGGATCAACTGCGATAGAGGAGAACCGGAGTGCTCCAAATGTGTTGGTAAGGGGTTAACGTGTAGTGGAACTGGGCCCAGGTATAGGTTTCGGGATGGACTTGCTAGACGAAAGGAGCCTCCGATGAGGAATGTCTTTCGTTTTTCAGGTCATGAAGCTTTTGCCGGGTATCATCCACAGCCTGATAGCTTTGATGACAGGATAGAAGAAGAAGAAGGGGAGGAGGAAGACGAGGAAGTTATACGACCAGAGGTGCAAGATTTCAACGCTTATGAGCATGTCGGCGATGACACTTCAAGTCAAGCGGTGCTGGCACCTTATTACCCCAGTCTCGCTGCTCGAGATGAAGTTATCCAACCATCATCACCGATGGCCAGCCCAGATCACATAACGCCATGGCAAAGACATTTACTCAACCACTGTACGTATAATTCTCTACAATCAACTCTATCCGCTAACGAGATCTTGAGTTTCAGAACACATCGCCCCAGAAATGGCTGTAATCGACGACCACAACAACGGCTGGCGCAACCTTGTCCTCCCCCTCGCATGCGCCGACGAACTGGTCATGAGCGCCGTCATGTCAGTATCAGCCTTCCATCTCGCCGAGAAAGGCATAAACAACCAGATAGTTAGCGCGAGCATGCACTATTCGAAAGCGATCCGAGAGTTGCGGAAACGACAGGATTTACAGGTTTATGATGTTCATGAACGGTATCGGATTATTCTTGCGATCGTTGTCTTGCTTCTGGCTATGATTGTTAATGGAAGTCCGGATTTTCCTATCATGTTTCGCATGTTGCAGTCGGCGCTTGATATGGTGGGCGGAGAGGATGTTCTTGGGTTCGGGAGTCAGATGATTGCTGAGTTTTCAGCACAGCAGATCAGCAAGTAAGTTGTTTTCTTGGTCGTTGACTTGGATTTTCCGCTAATGAAGCTGGCGCAGGATGAGAGTGTACGCTTCACCATTCATCAGCCAAGACGAAGGCGTATCCGCGATCGCTACCCAAGTTCAACAAAGCTGGGTCGACCAACAACTCTACGAATCATACCCGGCCCATTCGCACGCACTAGGCCTCATAAGTCATCTCCGATCCCAGGCATTTCAGATCTACCTTCAAAGAGCTTCATCAGTAGACCACAGCGCCGTAGCTTCTACGGATCTTATATCGACATTCAAACAGATGCTCGAATCGTTTCCGCAAGGTGTTCCAGGAGAGCACGTGCTTGTTTGGCCAATATTCATTGCAGCTTCGGAGAGCTATTCTCCGGATCATCAGAAGTTCTTTGCGAGGTTCTTGGAGAGACAATTCAGGAGGAGTGGGTTCGTTAATGTTCTGAAGGCTCTGGAGGCGCTGAGAGGGATTTGGGCAAGAGATGGGGATGAGAACTGGACGACTATTTTACCGAAACAGCCGGTCTTTGTAATGTAACACGACAATGGATGATGATTAGTTGACGATTAGAAATAATGCTCCTATACATTTTTCGTTGGTGGTTTTCTAGAGTGCTTGAGCTCATCAGGGGTGAGCCAAACTTGAATCCGATTTCTGTCAACATTAGCCGGGAGATTGCGGAACGACCTTCCGATGGATGAAACAGGTCACAGATATAAAAGCCAGGGTAGCCAGATATTTTACCAGGGAGTCACTTGTTCACGTCTCGCGTCGCACAATTGTAAGACAATAATACACGATCTTATTTAAATCAAGGCTAATTACTTTCAAGGCTAATATCAATCCATGATCGTCACAACTTTTTTCACAGGCACGCTTTTACAGCCTGGACTTGGGAGTCTGGTTCTTGAGCGCCTCAACAACCTCCTGCGCACCAGCATCTCCCGATGTCAGAGCACCCTCAAGGTATCCCTTCCAGTGGTTGGCATACTCAGTGCCCACAAAGTGAATGTTGCCTATAGGCTTGCCGTAGACGTCGGCATACTTGGTAAGATGACCAATCTTTGTGACGGGAGCGAGAGCGCCGCGGCTGAAAGTCTCGTGCTGCCAGACTTGTTCGACGAACTCGAGGGGCTTGTAAGCTTCTGAGTCTGGGCCAGCGTTGAAAGCGTGGGCGAGTTGGTCGAGAATCAACTTTCGGCGCTTCTCGGGTGACTCCTTACTCCAAGCCTCGCCAGCTTTTCCGTTGACGAAACAGGTGAAGCCGTAGATACCTTCCTTGTCGAAAGAGGTATCGCGGACAACGCAGGCAGGACCTCGGAAGTCCATGAAGAAACCATTGAAGCCGTTCTCTCTCCACCAGGGCTTCTTGAAGAATACAATGGCCTTGTTGTAGTGGCCGAGCTTGGTGTTGTTGTACACCTCCTGGGCACGCTCAGGCAGAGGAGGAGAGAAGTTGAGCTCCTTGAGCATAGCTGAGGGCATCGAGATGATGAGCTTCTTGGCCTTGATGACCTTGCCGGTGGTGGTCTTGACGACTACGTGGGACTTGTTCTGCTCAATGGACGACACGGGGTTGGAGAGGTGGATGTTCTCATGGCCGATGAGGTCGGCGATGCCCTTTGCGATGGATTGTGTTCCAGACTTGATGCGCATGTAGTTACCGCCTGTGCGGTCGTCGGCGCGAATGGCCAAGAGACCATGGTTGGTACGACAGTACTCGATGAACCAAGCGGCGGATTCTTCTGTGGATTCGAGACCGTGCATAACTCGGACCCAGAGGTTGACCATGTCAAGGGTCTTGGGACCACCGCCGAGGTTGCGGACGTATTGGTCCAGACTGATCTGGTCGTCTTCCTTGCGAAAGCCATCCTTCTTTAGTGACTCGGCCTGGATGTGATCACGAACCATCTCAAAGTTCTTCTTCTCCTCAGCGTTGAACTAAGAATGTTAGTAAATATATCAATCGTAATTGTAGATGAGGATTACTCACATCAGGAGTGATTCCATAGGGGAATTCGATTCTGCCACCCTCGGCATCAACCATGACTGCCTTGTGGCCAAGACGCTGCTTGACAATCTGGTCGGTAAGACCAAACTGCTCAATGTAAGACCAGATGCGAGGCTGCAGCTCATCATTGACCCAAGCAGCTCCTAGATCGGCATTTCCTGAGATATTATCGAGGGGGACGGTCCAACTCTTTCCGCCGACGCGGTCTCTGGCCTCGACAATGGCGACTGATAGGCCGGCTTGCTTAGCCGATTGAGCAGCTTGGAGACCGCTGAATCCGGCACCAACGACGAGGACGTCCAACATGTTTGCAGATGAAGAGTGTTGAATTAATGGTGTTGATGGATTGTGCTGAAGATATGGAATGGTTGGGAGGAGTTCAGACAGCTTTTTGACTGTTTATATAATGACCTTTATGATCTCTGTTTAACGGCCAGGGCCGCGATTGTGACCAGAGGCGATACCACTTTGGGTATTGTCGATGAGAGACAGAGGGATGTGGCAGTCATGGGCTCACTGTCTCTCACTGAAATTACCCGAATAGGGATAGTGTCGTACTCGAGATGGCCTGCCATTGCAAGTCACCTGACAGTTAGAAACCAATTGACAAGCTTCTACAGAAGAGCAGAAGGAAAATGGCACGCAGAAAGGCGACCTTGTGCTCTCGGATGTTTCTATGGGAAGAAGCCGAGGGTGGAGAACTCTCCTCTCTTCCCCCGCCGTGGAGAATCAGATTTCGTTATCTCACAGCTCACACCAACTCTCGGCTTCTCCACTCAAATTCCCGTAGCAGCCGAGAGGTTTCCATCTGGGGCCCCACGATCTATCGCCGCAGTCGGCATCAAACGGACAGAACAGCACGGTTGGGGTAATTGGGCAGGTCGACAGAGAGCAGCTGGCCAATGTTATTCTATCAATTACCGTGTCGGGGGACTATCCGTCGCGATAACCTCCCGAATAACTGGATGACCGAGATATCGTGATACTACGGGATGTGTTGCGATGCGAATGAATATAAAAATGAAATCCCACTTGATGGAAGAAAAGTTGTAGCAATCAAGCAGAACAGTCATCCTTCTCTAAGCCCACTCACAAGAACTCAAGCTTGAAAGCAAGAGCTGAGCTACCCTTCATCCCATCACTTCCTTTATGATCATCCCCGTCACAATGGCCTCCACCTCAGACTACCAACAAATCGCCGACTCCCTGCGCGAGGCTCGCCTCAACAAGCAGCCCATCCCAGCACCCACACAAACCTTCCCCAAGCTCGACGTCAAGGGCGCCATTGAAGTCCAAAAGATCACCGTCCAGAACGCTATCGACAAGGATGGCGATCGTCTGGTTGGCTACAAGCTCGGCAACATCGCAAAGGTGATGCAGGACGCTTTCGGTCTTGAGCACCCTGACTACGGTTACCTCCTCGGTAGCTTGTTCCACCACGAGGGTCAGCCTCTTGTCTTGGATAACTTCATCAAGCCTTATGTGGAGCTTGAGCCTGCTTTCGTGCTCAAGTCTGACCTTAAGGGTCCTCACATCACTGTGGCTGATGTGATTAACGCTGTTGATTACGCTATTCCTGCTGTTGAGATTATTGACTCGAGAGTCAAGAACTGGACTATCACTCTTGAGGATACATTGGCCGACAAGTAAGAAATTGCAACATCCACGTTTTAATAGATACTAATGGAAATACAGCGGATCAACTGGTCTCATCATCCTGGGAGGTACCCCCCGCAAGCTGACAGATCTCAGCCTTGGAAACACAAACGGTTTCCTCTACCACAACGGCAAGGAGATCATGAACGGAAACACACGCAACATCCTTGGCAACCCATTGGCGGCTGTTGCATGGCTTGTCAACCGTATCTCCGAGTTCGACATTGGTCTGCAGGCGGGCCAGGTCATCATGCCCGGCAGTTGCTTGAGGGCCATGCCCATGGAGAAGGGCAAGTGGGTGTGCACCTACGAGGGTTGGGGTTCGGTTGAGTTTGAGGTTGTCTAAGATGGACGGATAGATCTATAGAGCAGATTATGCAGGGACGGCATCATGGGATTCTAGAAAAGCAAAGTAGTCTAATTCATTGTTGATCATCTTCATCTGTATTTCTTCTACGTGTGTATTGCTTCTGTACATGATCTGATGACTTCTAGAAGAAATGATACTATGGGATCCTTGCCCGTAGCATCATAATTGTCTTGAGATGCGACATGGATAATATCAGATCTTTGCCAAAGGCGTGACCTCGAACACAGCTGTTGTGCTGTGCGTCTGACAAGTCAAGGCACCGTCTGCAAACTAATGACGGTAGTCCCGCAAATGACATCCAAAAGAGTAATTCTCTTCGTGAATTGGCCAATCGGATGGGCATAGTTCCCGATCCCTGCAACGCACGCGTCTCCTATGTCTCCATAGACTTGTCAGAACATTTCTACAGTTGAGTATCTACCGGTATGTGAATCCAATCTAGCGATAGCTTGGTGAGGAGAAGCTAGGCGAAAATGCTACAGTGCTGTGTCATACATTCCCGCCGATCCCGCTTCCCCAAGTTTTTTTTTTATCGGAGCTGGGATTATGTGGCTTGGCCTTGTTCTCATGTGAGGTTTGCAAAATCATTACCCAAAAGGTTCAGCTCCAAAAGGTGACCCCGTGGCAAACGCCATCTTTCTAAACGATCATCTCAACCGACTAGTCTTTGTTAGAGATTATGTTGGTCATAGCTTACTTATGTTACCCAACCCAAGTGCGGGGGAGAGGTGAGAGAAGGTGATGTGTGTCTGACCGCACTCGCTTTGACAGGGTTTTTTGTTTGGAGGTTGGGATGGAAGAGTTTTTCTTATCAGTGCTATCTGTAGTGTACGTTAGACCGTGATCATCGTTGAGGGGAGGAGAGTTGGTGATCCCCTCTTGCACAACGTGATAACAGTGATAACGACTCCAACGCATGCTACCTCTACCCTGACACAGATATCACCAACACAACTATCTTCTATGGATACGGATTCAGCTATCCACTGTATTATCTCCCTTGACGAATCCACCCATGTTACCCCGCAAACCCCAATCTCCATCATCAAGGTCAAGCAAGGTCTTGCATGGCCTATGCTCTCATAGCGACAGTCCAAGACCCAATCTCGCTGAAGGATTTCCCTCATCCCTAGCGGAACCCCCACTAAGCAAGACATGAACAGTGCTCTATTATACCGAGTCTGGTAGATTGTGGAGGAGCTTCTCTTCCCCTGCCCCCCCAGATTCCCCGGTAACGGACAAGCCCAGGCCAATCACTTGACTCGCAAGTCTCGTTACTCTTGGTGCGGGGGTCGCCAAAAAGCCCAGTGGATCCTCAAGGGGGGGTTGCGCTGCAGCCAAAAACCGTTCTTTTTTTGCCTTCTATGACCATTGACCTCCACTCGCAGCCCATATCGTGTTATCGAGCCCGCCTCGCGACTTTCCGGCTGAGAGCAGGGTCTCACTAGATATACCTATCGCGGACTCCATCGCATCACAGCGCATCGTAAGATATCTTCATCTCGGCCCATCGCAAATCACCGCCCATCAGCCCATATCGAAAAGCAAGGCCTGTCATGGCTTCAGAGACTCAGAGCGAGCCGCGCAAGACAAGAAGAACTGCCAATGCGTAAGATGCTACCCCCCTTAGCCTTATCTTGTTCTCATTCTAATCTTTCGTCACAGCTGCGTCGCGTGTAGGCAGAGCAAGATCAAATGCTCTGGAGATGACCCGTGTCAAAACTGCCAGCGTCGCTCTGTGCAGTGTCGCTTTACTGAAGGGGGAACAAAGGTTATGGTGTCGGAAAAGTCGGTTCAGCCACAATCTCGTCTTATCAGCTGTGGTTATACTGACAGCCTGCGCAAAGATATCTCCAAGATCTTCAAAAGCAAGTAGAAGAACACCGACGATCGCCATCCGGCAGCATTCTCGACTCTGGACGGCAGACTATAGATACCCCTCTCACATACCGCTCACCTCCCTCGGCCCAACTCTCATCAGCGCCGCCTCCATATCGTCAATCTCTCGAAGCAGCTTCAGTCCAGTCCCAGACTTCTCATCCGCCATACTGCTCTCCTCAGTCTCAGCTCCGAGATAACTTCTCTCCAGGCCTCAAGCGCACCAGCGATGCTGCTTTCGGCCCCAACACCGACGTCAATGGTGAGTGCAGGATCGATACCAGCCTTGCCTCTCCTGCGCTCACGGCGGAGGGCTCTCAACAACAATCTGACCCTGCCAACAAAGTTCCATCCTCCTCTTCCTACCATGGGCCAGGCGAATCGCCATTGAGTATCTGGCCCAGCGCTTTCACAATACCCTCCAAGATCATCAAGAACACCCGCAGGAATAGGCGCACCTGGAGTGAGTGCCCGAGCTGGTCTGTGTAAACGAGTGCTGACTTGTCGCGATAGTATGGTTGGCGCCCTGGTCAACATGGTCCTTTACTCTTCGTCTTATGCTCATGCTTGGCGATAAGCTACAACCTGGCGTGCACATGATTCCACCGCAGCTTATTGAGAGAGATGTCTATACCATCTCATGGAATATACGCCCGCCTCACGAAAAGCCTGACGTCACAGGTCTACCGTCCCTCGACTACGCCATCTACATGTTCCACACATTCAAGTTCCATCTCGGCCAGACATATCGCCTCTTTGATGAGGTCGAATTCGTCAATCAGATTCGCGATTTTTATTCTGATGCGCAGCTAAAGGCAGAGGAGAATCGCCTCTGGTATGTCAAGTTTCTCTTGATCCTGGCGTTTGGCACAGCCTTCCATTCAACCCAACCGCTGCCTTCTGGAGAACCCCCGGGGTCCAAGTTCTTTGTGCGCGCAATGGGTCTGATGCCGGACCATACAGCTTTGTGGAAGGATAGTCTGTTGGCTATCGAGGTTCTAGCCATGGTTGGCTTGTACCTGTATTCCATCGACGAAAGGGAATCAGCTCACGTATATGTAGGTGCATTGATTCGCGCATTTGTTGCAAAACTGACAAGTATCACAGCTCGGCCAGGCTATTCGGATCGCGCAATTAGAAGGCCTGCACACGCAATTACCAGACAACGAGCTCGGCAGCGACACTGTAAGGTCATGTCGCGATCTCTGGTGGACATTGTACATTATGGACCGTCATTTCTCTTCCTCTCTGGGACTGCCAATGTCGGTGCAGGACAGTGACATCTCTACACCAGTCAACCCGCCAAACGTAGGTTCTCAGGAAGATAGCGCGCGGAGTCTTCAAGTCAACCTGTCGCATCTACTGTCAGTGATTTTGACCAGTAAGTTACCCTTCAAAGCACGTTATCATAAGCATCTCTAACTTGTCCTAGCTCTTTACAAGCCTGAGAAGACGCCGCTTGGACAGTTTCTGGAACAAACCAAGGCTATTCTACATACTTTGGCACATCATGCGCAGGAAATTGAAAGGATCATCTCGCTCAAATTCCGAAACTCTGTGGACACCATGCCTCGAGGCACACGCTACATAACGCTTCTATACCACCAAGTAAAAACACCATTTTGATAGAACCTCGATAGATGCTAACCGGTATTGCAGTGCGTGGTAGTTGCTACGCGGCCTTTGTTACTATCGGTCCTCAAAGAGCGTCTAGACATACTGGGTCACCCCGGTGACGAAAACTGGGAGAGTTTCCTCAACCAAACGGCAGCCGTTATCTCTACCGGCATTAAATCGGCGGTAAAAACGCTGCAGATCCTCACTAGCGAATACAGCCTTCTCGGTAAGCACCTCTTATCTATGACCCCGCTGGAGATCGCCCAAACGCTGATAAGCTTGCATACATAGAGGTTTTTCTGCCCTACGATCTCGAATTCACTTTCGGTGCTGCCCTGCATCTGAATATGGCTACTGCACTATTCCCCGGCGTTGCCGATGACCAGGGCTGCAGACAGCTTGTGCATAATATCCTGGACAACATGATTGCCCGAGGGAACCGACTCGCCACGGTGCGGAAGCAGGAACTTGTCTATCTGGAGTCTCAATGCCAAGAACTTGTCTCGCAGGTACAGCAGCAAGGTCTTCAGACGTTGTCGCTCGCTGTGACGGATGAGACTGCATCTGAACTTGCTAGAAAGGCAGATGAGGAGCAGCAACAGCGTCTTCTTGCGGCAGAGTCTATGGGCATGGATGCTGATACAGTCAACATGAACTGTGTGCATCCTCCCATGACTAGCGATATGGAGTTTCTCGATAATATTGGCATTTCGTCAGAGGAGTTTATGTCTATTGTGCATCAGATAGGAGATCCGGATATTATGCCGGATAGTATGTTGACGTTGGAATGATTTGGGGGACAAAAGTGTGGAATTATAGAGTTTGGAGTTGTACAGAGGATGTTGCAATTTGGGACGGGAGGAGTTGATTGGGTTTATTTTGTATGAGGTACTTGTAGAAAAAAGTCTTAGAGTTCTACCATGTCTATTTTTATAATACTCCTTTGAAACGTGCAAATGCTTTGTTCGCCTATCATGCCTCATTACCATGTTCCCTTACCGGCTTCCACGCCCTTGGCGATAGTTACTTCCGAATTGATTGCAGCCTGAAGTCCTGTGTAATCCGTGGCAGCAACAAGCATATCGTACCCCAGACCGGCAAACTCCTTGGCCTGCTGCGCGTCCTTGCAGTAAATCCCACACTTCTTGCCCGCCTTGCGTGTCGCAGCAAGGACCCGAGCAAGGGCCTCTTTGAGCTCGGGTCCCATGACACCCTTCTGGATAGGATACCCGATGTTGTTACCTGAAAGAGTTAAAATAACCGGCCACATAAAAAGAGGGCGGGGGAAACGAACCTAGGTCGAATGGACCAATGAACAGTGCGTCGATGCCATCCACCGCGGCTATCTCCTCGACGACGTCAAAAGCTTCACGGGTCTCGATTTGAATGATTGTCACGAGGGCGTCGTTCGCTTGATGAAGATATTCGGTGAGTGTGGGGTTGGGGTTGAATCTCTCAAGGGCGATCAAGGAGCCGAAGCCTCGACGGCCCAGGGGTGGGAATTTAGCATCGAGGACGAGTTGTTTGGCTTCTTCGACGGTTCGGATAAGCGGTACGACGATCTTTGACGGACTGTCAGTGCTGGCATTGGGGAATGTAGACAGACCGCTTAACTTACACCGTGAGCTCCGCTGTCAAGGGCACCTGAATTGGAGAAATGTTAGTCACGAGGTGAAGCCACGCCGGAGATGAATGTCCAGCTCGTGCGGGGAAGGGGATGGTACTGTAACTCACGCTTCACCATCCATCCTTGTAGGTCGGGCAGTCTGACAAGAGGTGAGACTCCGAGTGCCGCGACTGCAGGAACCGCGTCATGCATTGCACCATCTACCACTGTGTCAATTTTGGGCCTGTCAATGTACTTTCGGAGTGGTAGTACCGTCAATATTGCCGTGCTCGCAGTCGACAAGCACCCAATCGACCCCTGAGCGTGCCAAGAGTCGTGAGATGTTGGCGCCAGGAAGCATTTGCCATGCGCCAAACGTTTGCTTGCCCTCTATGAAAGAGGTTTTGAGGCGGTTTGAGGCTTGCATGGTGATTAAGGGTAAGGGTCTTATCTGATGACGGAAGGGAGGGGAAGAGTTATGTGATACGTATTCAAGAGTTCCAATGCACAACTTGACAACTCACATACAGAAATGGCAGTTTATATGGTGTTATCAAATCTTGAGATGATGTAGTTTATATCTATTACAAGCGGATAGCCTCCCCAGCAGTATTACTACGGAGATGTCATCCGATCGGATATCCCGAGCTATTGTGTTGCAGTATTTCAGCACTTTTGAGGAGCCGAATGAGACCGATTTAATGCATTCTGATGGATTGGGAAAATGATGGGTTTGGAAATAACATGGAAACGAGAATTCACGATTTCCACCGTTGACTTGAGTGCAATCGTCGAGTCAACACTTGAAGACGCATCTGGGTTAGGTTACCAAAATTGACAAAGGTTTACCCATGTACAGTTGATGTACCCCAAAAGCCACAAACAACGCTGATCGAAGATTGAGTTTTGCAAGTAAATAAGAAAGTAAACAAAGTGTATTACTGAGATCTTCGCTTTAAGACGCTGAAGAATCCAAGACATTTTCTCTAAATTATGCTAGCCAATGAACATGCAGATCCCATCCCGATAACCAAATCCCATCCAACAACATTTGAACTTTTTGACCGTAAACTCGTGATAGTAATTTAAACTCCCAAATTCCAACTCGCTAATGCTTGAATCTTTTAAAGACATCGAAATCTTATTGTTCCGAGCACGGCTTGAATCAGTTGGTCGACACCTTGCGAAGGTCCGCGTAGGCGAGTTGTGTGAGGGTAGAGTCCCATTGAGCAACGTTTTGTGTGTTCTTGGTATAGGCTTCAGGTGCAGGGCTTGTGGTAGGAGTGGGAGCCAAAGAAGCGTTGGTGAAAGGGGTTGAGAGGATTGGACGCTCCTGTTGAGACTCTGCCGAACGACGGCGCTCTTTGAGAGCAGCGCAGAGATGCTTGTAGAGGTGGGCGGACTGAGTGAATGTGGGAGACATCTTGATAGATAGGACTTGTTGATAGTGAGGTGTGTTATCTGTTTGTGGAGGTAGAGTGATCTGCGAGTGTTGATGGAGGTCTAGATAACAGCTGTTGAGAAGATGGATGATAAGAAGTTTTAAAGTATGGTTGCTTGATAAGTAAACTTGATCTTGACGCGGGACTAGAAGAAATTTAAAGATCTAAAATAACAAGATGGTGGGATGAACACGTCTTAACATATTCTAGAATCATCATCAGAACAAGGCTCATTCCATGGAAATGAAGATATCATCACAAGATCATCAACGGTTGCGCCTTTCAACGGCTAATCTTGCCAGCCGATGTGTCATGAAGAATGAATATACTCGGCTTTCACGGATTCTTCGGATCCGCCGAAAAAGTGAAGCGATATACACCCCTCGGCTTCCGAGCCGAGGGCGTTGCAGTAGAGCGTTACAGACTCTAATTGGCTTAGTGTATGGGTTCGGTTCCCAAACCCGAGGGGTTGCCGCCGCTAAGAGGGTTGACAGAGTAGAGATAGCTTCAAAATCTCGATATCCCCGATCTTCGGTTTCTCGAAACGTGCAAGATTATGCGGAGAAGCCTTCGAGACTGGGGATTCTATTATTCATTGTGGGGGGTTAGTGGGTTGGCCATAGCTGATGTTTGCTCACGAGGGTGGGAGGAGACTATCAAAGACTGTCACGATGTGGAGGATTAGACGAAGTCATAAGAAATATAAGAAAGCCAGAGATAGCCTCTCTATCTTCCTTCTCATCAAGCCTCACAGCATCTACAACATCTTCACAACATCTCAACAACACTTTCACAGTATCTTCATACTCAACTCTCTTACAACAACAACTTCAAACACCTTCTACCACCAATCAAAATGCCTGCTCTTCTCCATGAACTCCCCGTCAAGCGGGCCCCCAAGCCTATCGCATCTAAGACCAAGCGAGCCACCAAGCCCTCCAACCCCATGCCCCAGTTCCTGATCGACGAGGCCGCTAAGACTGTCCGCGAGCCCTTCAACGCGGAGAAGCACCTCAACTATGAGGCTCCCAAGAACATCTACACCATGGCCAGCATTGGTCTTGAGGGCCAGGGCATTGCTCCCAACGCTGTCTGCGATCCCTTCCAGCTCTTCACCCCTGAGGCTGTTGAGCAGATGCGCGCTGAGATCTTCAGCGAGCCTGTGCTTCGTGACTGCCAGTACACTTCTGGCTTTATTAAGAACATGATCCGTGGCATGGGTCCTGAGTGAGTAGCCTCCAATCAACTAAGACATCATACATGTACTTACATTTTCGCAGCCGAGCTCCTTTCACCTACGCCGCCTGGAAGTCTCCCGAGGTTCTTGCGAAGATTTCCGCCATTGCTGGTACAGAGTTGATCCCCGCTATTGACTTTGATATCGGCAACGTCAACGTCTCCATCAACGACGCTGGAGAGAACAGCGTCGAGCACCCCGATGCTCTCGACCAGGCCAGGAAGGAGGCCAACAACTCCGCCGTCGCCTGGCACTACGACTCCTATCCCTTTGTCTGCGTCACCATGCTCTCCAACTGCAACGGCATGATCGGCGGCGAAACAGCCCTTCGTCTCCCCAACGGCGAATCCAAGGTCGTCCGCGGCCCCGTCCAGGGCACCGCAGTCGTCATGCAGGGTCGCTATATCGAGCACCAAGCCCTCAAGGCCTTTGGCGGCCGCGAGCGCATCGCCATGGTGACTGCCTTCCGCCCCAAGAACCCTCTTGTCAAGGACGAGACCGTCCTGACTGGTGTCCGTGGTATCTCCGACCTGTCTGCTCTGTACAACCAGTACACTGAGTATCGACTTGAGATTTTGGAGGAGCGCATCCGACATTTTCAGAAGCAGGAGCGTGGTCGTGAGATTGCGAAGCGGCCTTATGATATCGCTGCTGCTCGCAAGTGGATAATGGAGCAGAAGGAGTTCTTGGAGGATATGCTTGATGAGATTTACGACATTGAGGATTAGATAAAAGTATGGGTAAAAGCGATGGTTTATGAGCATAGATTCATATTTAGCATATTAGCGTCTTTGCAGTAATTCTGCTTGCGATCAAATTGGATATATTACAGATTCAACAGCTCTTTGTTTCGGTGCATGTGATGCCTTGGTGTTTTAGTTCCAGGCCCTATCATATAGCTCCATACTACTTAACCCCAAGGAAATAGTCAACGTTCTTGTGTTTGCAACCGAACTTCCATGAATCAGCTTTGCAATTACATCATGCTTGGGCTTTCTATCAGGTAGTCTCTTTGAACCGTGGCAGACTTTGAACAGCCTGCGGCATTGATCGGTTCCATCAACTTGTCTCGTTGTTGTTTGCTCACCGGTTGCGTTTTCCCGGTCTCAGTAATAATCGACACCCTGCCTGAGTTTTGACAAGGACAAACAGAATTGATGACTCATTTAGTGCATCGTTCATCTAAAATATACTCTAATTACTCTGGTAACTCATCATAAATTTAGCTAAAGTGCCGATGTTTTACTGGACCGCCTGGCAACATACGATTATGATCTGTTCCTTATCGACGCGGCATTTAGTGATGGTCTGTAAAGGTAATTAGGTCTGGGCACGTAACATGCTGTCCAAGTGCCATGACGATCCGTCTAGGCAACCATGTTTTTCGTCGGTCGATCTTGATCTGGGTTGGCATCCATCTCCAGGAGAGAGTGGTGTAAGGGCTCTCTTGGCTAATAGAAAACTCCAAGTCAATTGTATTATCGTTCTCAGATCGAATTGAGATATGACAATCGAATTGAAAGTATATCAAAAGTCGGATGCGCTCTTCTGCAATCTGAAATCTAACAATAGTACAAGCGCCCTCGCCTTGGAAACATCACGTTCAAACTTCAGAGACCAACAGCGCTCCATAAGAGGTATCACCCTCTACCCGTCTAATTTTGCACGGCTCTTGATCATTTGTCACTCCACAACCTTCGTCAGACATCTCCAACACCCCGTGAGAACCACCACGACTTATGTCTGCTACGAATACCGTTACTGCTGGTTATCTCCCATATGTACCAAGCATTCAAAGACACAGTATTTCTGAATACGGCGTTACCCCACCCTCTTCAGTTCTGATACCAGAAACACCCTGGCGCCATTTGGTCGGAATACGCTGATAGTCCCACACTACAAGTCGTGAGAAATGTCGGATAGCGGAAGAGGAGATCAAAGCTCTGTCTCTTATCATCGAACCGATGACCTTATTGTGTAAAAAACAATCGTGTTCCTTTAGATGTGTGACCTTGATATATCTCTTCGAGATATTGAGCAAGGTATTTATATATCAGCGAGCCCGAAGCAGAAGCCGGGTATGCTCTTAACGAGGCTATAGAAAATGAAGATAAAGTAGACATCGAAGCAAGATAGTTTCCTTACCGCATGAATCGAATACTGATGAAACTTGTTCTCAACTAGTAGCTTGTTTGCCCTATGTGACGTTGGCGGCGGTACTGTTGATCTCAAGTTGTACAGTATCACTTGGACAGTTTTTGTTTTATTCTGGAGAGGTGGTTACTGGTACGGGATATACTGTTTTCCATGCATCCCAGTTTGGATTCAAGTGGGTTAACGAAGTCATTACAGAAACTCCTCGATTGACCTGAGGCGTGGATTAGGCTCAAGACCTTCCACAAAATACATAGCTTTGAGACCCAGTCTGGAAGCAAACTCATGGATTTGTTCGAGATGCTATAACCACTAGTCCACTACTGACTTTCAAGCTTAGATGGTACTTGCGTCAGCGATTTAGAAGCTATCATTAAATTCGGTTTAACTGTGACGAGCTTGGTATCTAAACCTGCAGTCCAAAACATCCACATGCGATTTCATGACTCCTCTTTTTGATTATAGAGGCATTTATGGCATTATGAACAGGTAGTCCGTATTAGCAGCTGGCACTATTTTTCACGGCATCGAAAGCATCAACAATCCCCGTATAGCCTTAAGGCTTGTGTACTACTCATGGAAATTCGAATAGTCCAACCTGGGATACTTCAAAGCATCATAATGAGGAGGTTTATTCACTCACAGAGAGGCGCAAAATTCAGTTGGATCAAGGGAATTAAGGCCTCGTTCTTTTTTTCTTTTTCCGACCGGAATACGATTCTCGGAACTGAAGGGTTGTTCTGAATGGTGCCGCACACGATGCGAGCAACGCTTTCGAACTCGAAAATTACCTGGCATTGCTTAGGTAAGGGACAGGGCAAAGGAAGAATCAGCGTTGATTGTGGTGTTTAATCAAACGAAAAGAAGTCAAAGTTTACTGCCTATACCATCCTAAACAGCTCAAGAAAGAGAATTGCATACATAGTACATGAGGTTTGCAGAGGAACTAAAGACTCGGTAAATTTTCTGGTGTAGGGTAGGAAGTCAAGCTTGATCCGTTGAGTCACAAACAGTCCGGACTTATTCTTCACCTTTTTACGTTCTAATGTACCCTGGTCGTTCACGGCTGTGATACTGTGTAACCAAGATCGTGATTATTAATGGCTTTTACGATAGAGATCTTAGATGGGAATACAAACTTGGATAAGCTTGTTTCCTGTTGACTTTGACACCGGAGCAGGCCGCCCGGTTCATCGGCAACAGCCGTCCTTGATTGGACAGGAAAGATTCTACGCCCCGCAGTTGCATCAGCGATGGTACCTTCCACCAGGCTCACGCGATGCAGTAGCCATCATCTGCGCTTGCCTGCCCGCAACAAGGCGATCGGCCGATGTTCGGGGCATCTCTGCAAAATCCGTATTTACGTCCTCGGTAATCTTGATGTCTCACCTGTGCTCACAACTCGAATCTCAAGATTGGTCAACCATCTAGAGCAGCTGATTCGATTACCCATCGCGTGTCCTTTGATAGACGCCAGCAAATGCTCCTGCCCTCGTCCTTGTCACGTCCAAGAGCTCTGCCCTCTTTGTGGCTCGTGTCAGCCCTGCCCGAATAAATCTCACCAAGCTACGTCACCACTCTCGATTTCGAGGCTTGATCACCCGCGACAAGCTTTCTAAAGGTCCTCGACCGGCCTTTGGATTGCAGAGGCATTGTCTATCATGACGCCCTCACGAACTACCTCCTCAAACGCCGCCGCCATGAGAGCCGCGGCTGCCGAGCGAACAGCCTCTTCAGGCTCCTTCCACGCCGGCGCGCCGATCCCTACACTCAGCTCTTTGCGACGACAGTCTCATCGATACCAAACCTTCCCTACCACGCCGCCCAAAACTCCTCTCGAACAGCCGTATGCCGGTTCAAACGCCAGCGATGATTCAGACGAAGATGATAGCGAAGAGACGCCGTTGCCCGTGCGCCAGCTGCTGCTGCTCGCGTTTCTGTCTTTGGCCGAGCAGACTGCGCTGAACTCGATATCTCCATATCTCCCCGAAATGGTCCTTAACATGCCTGGTATCCCTGATGACGAGGCCGGTCTTTACGTCGGAATTCTCGCAAGCTCGTTCGCGTTGGCTCAACTATCGACAAACTTCCTTTGGGGATATGCCTCAGATGTTATTGGCAGGAAACCGGTACTCATTATGGGCACCTTGGCCCTCATGGGATGCTTCTGCGTCTTTGGACTCTGCAAAGAGTACTGGCAGATCGTAGTAGTTCATGTCGCGATGGGACTTCTCAACGGCAACGCTGCGTGTGTTCCGACAGTTTTGGGAGAGCTGACGGATCGATCCAACCAGAGCCGAGCATTTACTTACTTGCCCGTCATCTACTCTCTAGGCAGCATCACTGGGCCTGCTCTGGGAGGTATACTTGTTGGCAAGGTAGGCAACAAGTACCCTTACTTGGCTCCAAACATCCTTTCTGCTGCACTGCTTGCACTCGCCGTGGTTGTGGTTGGTATCTGGTTTGAGGAAACCCTGGACAAGACTCAAGTCAATTTTGAGAAACCCGCATGGGTAGAGAAGATCCTATCTTGGTTCCCTTCGCGCAAGCCTCCTCCTCGCCGTCCCTCTTGGGCTGCACGCTGGCCTCGATCCCAATCCCAGAACCAGCCTCTTCTAGCTTCCCGAACTGCACCCGATTCCGACTCCGAAGATGACGAAGACGAAGACGACGATGATAGCGACAAGATAGACCCGGCCATGTCCGCATGGAAAGACCTTAGCCGAACCACCATTCTCGTTCTGTTCACCTACCTTGTGTTCCAGCTCTCGAACATCTCCTTCAACAGTCTTTACCCCATCTTTGCGGCCACGCCACCACCTGCCGGTCGCGACCTGCTTCCCAGTAGGATTGGAGTGAGCCTGAGCGTCGCAGGATTGGCAAGCTGTATCTTCCAGGCCTTCCTCTTCCAGCAGCTTAAGGCCAAATTGGGCAATCTTGGTACCTACCAAATCTCTCTTCTGGGACTTGGTATCAGCATGCTGTTCATGCCATGGGTTGGCTATGCCGATGACAAGCCCCTTTTTGGCGTAGGAACTGGCAAGCTGTGGCTCTACATTGAGCTGGGATTGGTGTTGATCCTGAAGAACATGTGCGCTGTCGGAGGATTGTCGAGCGTCATGCTCTTGGTAAGTCGCAAGATGCTGGTCCCTCTGTGACGGACTTTGCTAATAAGATTAGATCACCAACTCTGCACCATCGCACTCTAGCCTCGGTAGTCTGAACGGCATGGCCCAGACTCTTTCTGCTCTAGGTCGGAGTTTCGGCCCTTTCGTGTCCGGTGGCCTCTTTAGTCTGTCCACCGGCATTCGCCCCAAGGGTGAGGCATTGGCTTGGAGCATCTTTGGAGGTCTGGCTATCTTGGGCTGGATCTCTTCGTTGTTCATCCGCCGCGACGGTCTCGAAAGTGACGATTGGGAGGGCACGCATAAGAACGACGACGAACAAGAAGCTGAGACGGCATGACCTATTGGGCACATCACTGCTGCCTTGGATCAAGCTACATCACAATCTCTGATAGATCATACTAACATTGCATAAAACACGCGGAAGGATGCATATTGGGACATGATTGCTTTGACGAAGTGTCCAGGCGTACAGGAGAAATGATGGGGGCTACTTTTGAGAGTTGCGACGAAGTCACGATGGATAAGACGACCCCTTTTGGGATACGGATACACTGCTGCATAATTGATAGATAAGAATTGGCTATGTCCTGGCTTGTTTGTAAACAGCCGGGTGCTTCAACTGTTGGTGGTTGATGGTTCGCACAATCTGACTACTGTACATCACTCATGACTAATGACATTGTCCTTGTGTATGTTATGTTGCCTGGTCTTTCTGGCACCTATCACTGAAAATTTATCTCCCCACAGGGTCTGAAAGAGGACGAGGCTGCAAATATAGAGAGAAACTATCACTTTGGGGCAAACGGCATCTTATCAGCGGCTGACTAGAAACTGTTCCAGGGAAAGGCTTATAGGTTGTCATGGCTTTGGGTGTATCCTCACTATCTGCTATCCAACTCTTCCCTGAGCTATAGCTATTGGCGGAATGGGCGAGTAGGAATATCAAATGAATTAAAAGCTGCGCAAGTCTTGCGACGCCTACGTGATTCCAATGGGCAGCAGACATTCAGGTTACGACTTCCGAAATACATTCCTTAGCTATGATAATCAGATCGATAAGAGTGAGAGTCTCTCAAGTTGATCATGTTGTAGCTGTTGTTTGTATCAGCAGCGATATAATCATCCATAATATGGTCTCGTAAGGATATTCTCTCCGGTTTTCGAAACCTCCTATCCAAGAAGATCTCGTTCATATAGAGAAGGCTTTTTGTTTATCGTAAGATGCTGCATGTCTGCCAGAGGTTAGCTTCAACAACTGAAAGGAATACGTGGTTTCCGCAACTTGAGCAGGAAGACTTTCAATTCATTGCCGCACTCAGCCAAAGGAGCAGCGTGTTTATAACGGTCATCCGTTTCTCTGCATCTAGGTCCGTATTACATTGACCCTAGCTTTCAATTTGATGAATGTGTGTCATGGTTGGCTCAAAGGCATGCTGTTTGACTCCAGGGCGATGTATAACTGTATACCGACGTGTATATATATTCTGTCTCTTCGAGATACAGAATTAAAAGTATATTAAATTACTTGTGATGGGAGTTTGTTTCGTCTATATATCGAAGATATATGCTCGAGGACTTGCGGCAAGACTAAGCTTCGTACCTCTGTTAAAACTATACATTGAAACTAGTTCATCCAGTTTCGATACTTCATATTTCACGCTACGCTCATTGATACTTCGTGCAATAATACTTTTGATTAATATCCCTTTACTCTATTACATAGTTTTCTATTCCCATATCGTTACAATTCATCATCATAGACGCATTAACTTATTTCAACTTGAGGACAGCTTTGCCAAAGTTCTTGCCCTGAAGCATACCGATGAAACCCTCGGGGGCGTTGTCGATACCCTCAGTGGTGTACAGCTTGGCCTTGACGCTGCCGTCGGCAAGCCACTTCTGGAGGTTCTCCTGGTGCTCCTTGGCGTAGGTAGGGCCAAACTTGGGGGTGGCAACGAGGAAACCCTCCATAGTGATCTGCTTAGCGACGAGGTTCATGAGGCCCTGGACGCCCTTACGCTGATCAGCAGGGGTGTTGTACTCGGAGATCTGATATTGTTGTTAGCCTGATTGTAGTAAATTGAGAAAACATAGTTTACTTACCATTCCGCAGACGGGGATTCTGCCACCGACGTTCATGTTGGCGATAGCAGCCTCGAGGTGGTCACCACCAACGTTCTCGAAGTAGATATCAATACCGTTGGGGGCAAGGCGGGGGAGAGCATCCTTAGGAGCCTCCTTCTTGTAGTTGAAGCCGGCGTCAAAACCAAGCTCCTTGGTGATAAAGTCGAGCTTAGCATCGTCACCGACGGAACCAATGACGGTCAAGCCCTCGCGCTTGGCAACCTGGCCAACGATCTGACCGACGGCACCAGCAGCAGAGCTGATGAAGATAGTCTCGCCCTTCTGGGGCTGGCCAATCTTGTGAAGACCAGACCAAGCGGTGAGACCGGGCATACCCAGAGGACCCAGGAAGAGACCGAGGTCGAGGTTGTGAGGGTTCTGGACCTTTCTCAAGCCAACCTTGGGGATGGTCTCCTTCTCAACGCGAACATACTCAGCAATGGGGAGGTAGCCGACGACCAAGTCGCCCTCAGCAAAGTCAGAGTTGTCAGACTTGATGACCTTGCCCAGAGTGCCGTTGACGATAGGGGCATCGGCCTCGAAAGCTGGGGAGTAAGACTTGGTGCCAGGCTCACGCATCTTGCCGCGCAGATAAGGGTCGAAAGAGGCATAGTGAAGCTCAACGACGACACCACCCTGAGGAGCCTGATCGATGTCAATGGGGCGGTCCTCGACGGTGAGATGCTCACCGGCGACGGGGAGGCCGGTGGGGATCTTCTTGTAAACGAAGGTCTTGTTCTGTGTCATTTTGATGGTGATGAGGGTGATTGAACTAGAATTGAAGTGTATGAAGAGAGTATGGGATGATGGAATAAAAGAACGACGTCACTGCAGATACTACAAGTTATATACAAAGATGCAACTACCGTAGCCACGTCAAAGTGGCGCTATAGGCTATGTGCCGAGGCACGATTGAGGCTGATTTGTAAGGGCAGCACATTACAAAGGAAAGCATTGAGAATTTTTGACAGCTAAAACGTCACAGCGTTTTTTCAAGTGGTCCACTGAAAGCGGTGATACTTCCCGAAGCGGCAATGACCTCATTGATTGTCACCAAAATGATGCCATGCACGATCGACGTTGAACAAACATCATATTGACACGAGATATTGTAAAGTGTCGCTGAAAATAACATGTAGGTTGATGAGTATAAGCCAAGTCTGTTGTCTATCGCCTAATCGACGCTGTCAGATTCTTAATTCTAGGTAGTCAGAGGTGCAGTAAGCGGCAAGCGGGCTACGGGCGGGTTACAGGGGTCTCAGTGCTACAGCTCGGACAATGAGCTCAGAAGGGAGATGTACCGCTCTGGATAACCTCGGTGACTCCGTAATTCCGCTGTCGATGGAATTCTGTACGGGATTCTAGCGCTGTCTACGATTGGGGCTGCATTAATGCCGAGTGGTTGCCGATGATTGACAAGTCAGTGCATTGCTGTTTGAGCGACGACACGAGTCAACGTTGCTGATAGGCATCAACCAACCTCTTTGGTCTCAACAAATTGTGAAACTCGTCCAAGACTTCCACGAGAAGTTTTGGCCAAGACGCCTTACGTAACCAAGCCTGGACGACACACGAGTCAAAGCTGTGATACGTGTTGTGGAGGCACTCTCTATACCGAATATCCTCAGTAAGACATAGCCTTTGAATTTTTGTGTCTCATATTATCATAATCCTCATGTCTTCCACATCGTATCTTTTAGTCGAGATAGCTTCAATGACATATCCTCGTTTTCTAAGATGGTTCGCATCAAAGTATATCCGGATCCGAATCACATCCATGCTTTCATAATCACATCACAGAGAGCATCAATAATTTCTTCAAACACCATACATCCCACGGCAATGACTCAACAGACGGTCAGAGACCCGGTATATCATGGCAGAGAACTACAGGCAGCTCCAACCCGCGCTACGAGACGACGCAGGCCAGGATGGGACCGGGAATAATCCAAAATTTCGCATAACCAAGAGGAAACGTCAGCATGTCAGGATAGCCTGTAATCCCTGCCGAGAAAAGAAACGCGCCGTGAGTCGGTTTCTTCCAGCTGGGCGCCATCTCAGCTAACGACTCAAGTGTAACGCTGCAGAGCCGCAATGTGACCAGTGTCGAATACGGAGCCTGACTTGTGTCTATCGGATACCGCCAAAGACGGTGGACTCGACTATCAAGGTCCAGAAGCAGCTTGATAGTCTGCAGCACAACTTTAACCACTACGCAGATATAGTGGAGCAGCTAAGAACTCTGCCTGAGCAAGATGCTCTTAAACTACTGCAGCAGCTGAGATCGCCGTCTGATGTAACGGGTGTCTTTTCGTCATTGCAGGGGAGTATGCATGCAAAGGTCCAGCCGTCAAATCACAAAGCTTCTCGGGGGTTGTTACCGACTACCCACTCGGGACTTGAATTTGAACTTACAGCTCTTCATCACATTGTTTATCCTACTTTGGTACCTATCGACATTGCGTCTCTTGACTTCTCACCCCTCAGAAAGCCTGCGGTCCCTTCTTCGACATTGTCTTTGAATCCTGCCACTCTCCTACCTCACAAGTTGCCTACATCTCCCGTTGTTCTTTCATCCGTTGGCTTTCGTCCATCTTGCGATCCTCGGCTGGAACATCTAGTCATATCCTATTGGACTAAAGTTCCCATTAGCAATGAGTCCGCTGCGGCTCTTATATCGCTCTTCTTGGAAACTGACCAGACTATTGTTGGGTTCATCGAAGCTGACCTCTTCCTGGAAGACCTTGTTAGTCGGAGACCAAGGTTTTGCTCTGCTTTTCTAGTCAGTGCAGTATTATACGTAGGATGCGTAAGTGAAACCAGTTTAGAAATATCAAATCATTCCACCTCGGACATACTCAGCTTACGTTTACGAAATAGCATGCCTATACCGCTCACGACTTAGCATCAGTAGCTCTTGGGGGTCTATTCTTCAGAGAAGCAGAGAGGATGTTTCGCGCCGAAGGATCAGCCGATGACCTTGTCACCCTAGCGGCGATAAACATCTTCAGTCTCTCATGTTTCTTCCATGGAAACGACCAACTAGCCAAGGAGCTTTTGAATTCCGGACGTCAAATGGGGAAGAGATTAGGTCTATATGGACTTCCTCTAGATCACCCAACAGCCCTGGCCTTTCGACAACTACCAGACGACTCGATCCGTATGGCTGCACACGTCGCGTGGAGCACTTTTAACTGGCTGACGTGAGTATCCTCCTGTATAACAAACAAACCCCTTCTGAAATATCGGTTACCGCAGGATACACGTTTTGTACTATCACGATGAGAGCATTGCTCTTCCACCTGCTCTGCCAATACCTGGGGATGATCGACGCGGCGGCTCGATAGAGTGCACATGGCCTGAACATCCACTACCGGAGTACATGGGCCACTCTTTTACAAAATTGTGCGAGTTCTTTACGATTGTTCAGGAGGTTGCTGTGGTGTATAACGCTACAGATGGTGTACCGATCTTGCACCGCGTTCCCCTTGCGTTTGCCGAGGCCAAGTATCAAAAGGTTTTGGCCTGGGCGGATTCTCTTGATAAGGATATGGCATGGGATCAGAACAGCAATGAACATGTCATGTTATTCCAGTAAGTTGATGTATCCGGGTTCTCGAGTATTCCTTTCGCAGCTCACTTTCTTGCTAGCATGTGGTTTCACTGTGCCGTTTTAGATATCTTTCGCCCCTTTGCCCAGGGACAACAGAACGATCGATTACAAACTTTCAACTCCCCGGACAGCACTTCAACAACTATTTTCGCAGCTTCACTCAACCAATTAAAACGATTAGCCCTGTTATACAGGTCACAACAGACGCCGACCAGCTACATGCCCTACATCAACATATCCCTCCTCCACATCGCAAACACCATCTGCAAAGAAACCAAAGACCCCACTTCCAGATTCTATTTCATGCTATGTATCAGATACTGGCAACACCTATACATTGGGTACCCGATTTTCGGCGACATAGCCCAGGCGTTTCTGACTATGGCTATCAACAATGGCTTGTTGAGTAATAGAGAGGCTAAGAAGTTGATGGCCGAGGTTTCAGGGCAGGGACAGCATCATGAATTATCTCAGGTGGGTATTTCGACCACTTTGATAGTGGACTATGATCTGGCGATGACGAATAGAGATGAGGCGGCTGTCAAGGCGGTTGCGCAGAAGTTTGAGGAGGTGGCGCTGTTTGATGAGTTTGCTGTGTACAAGTAAGAAGATCAGACGATCGGGTAGGTGTTGGTAGACATAGAAGATTCCAAACATGATTTTAGCCTGTTTAATTGTGGTTTTGGCTTGTTATATATGGTTTCAAGTTCGTAAATGCCGGGCTCGGTTTGGAGCAGATGCAGAGCTCATCATGACTATGGCAATTAGAGGATCAATCAGAAGTTTGGAGTTGGGTTAAAGGATACGCATCAGCTAACACCGTGTGATAAATGCTCATAACTGGCTATGGGCCGTGCCACTTCCTGCGAAATAAAAAGGGGAGAGTCGCCGGCCGGTAGACAATATCATTCTCTATTTGTCAGCTCTATTTTCATAAAGGCTAGATCGATGTATGAAATTAGTTGATCTGAGGAAGTAAGATAAACAATGAGATAGTATGGATGAATCAAATTTGAATGCAAAGTCCGATTGGTATATAGTGAGGTAGTCCAAACACTTCGACCACAGTTTATCAACTCCTCACTTGCGAAAGCCTCAAGAACCATACTCTCGTTCCTATATGTTAGCTCTCGAGCTTTTTAACTATCACCTCCTAGTATGATAGTCTCACCTATGCCACCGTTGTTAGTCAATCCAGGAACGAGGTGCATGCCAAATCAAGGGAGGTAAGCTGCCTCCAGAGTGACTACTATAGCCTTGGAGAAATCGCCCAAGCTTTAGAGGTCTAGACTCACTATTTCTCAATAATCGACATTTAGTCGCCTGATGTCAAAGCTGTCACAGGGGTTATCCGCTGTCAGCGGTAGAATCGGCGACGGTCTTTGTTAGCTCCAGCCGGACAAATAGCTAGCAGCATTGGCCACTCTCAGTGAATGTTTGATCTTCGCCGATGCTACCTCGTCATGAGACCGTTGTTTTATTTAATAGCTAACACGCGCATGACCTGGTTGGGCTGTTGACTTTATGTTCTGGTAAGTTAGTCAGGAACCTGCAACCACATATATTCCTCCAAATCTCACGCACACGTGAGTCCTGTTATAATTCAACAGCCATGCTTAGGGCGCCATAGCACTATGCACTATTATATAAGCTTACACAACGCCGTTCCTGTGGCTTGTTTGTTAGTCACCACGATACATCGGCAGTGGCGGTGTCGAGATCTAGGCCTTCTTGCTCGAAGGTGTTGGTTGAAATCTTTGCGTGCGCGGCCATGCCGACGTGTTCTAGACTCTAGTTTTTTGTAATCAACAACATGGTGTTAATTAATGGGCATTAGCACTATATATATGAGTAAAATTGAGGAACCAGGGTAAGGAGTGATGGGGCTAGAGTTATGGCTGCATCTCGCGTGCATATATTGGAGCACAGATTTGGCTATGGAAAAGCAGCTATCGTACAAGTCTATCAGCTGGCCTGTTGCAATGCGTCGTGAAGAATAATGAAAGAGTATTGAATTGTTCAACAACTAGGTCATCATTTGCCAGGTGCCCTCGGGCTGATCTCATAACCAGTGCTCCCAGTATCTCAATCGAATCACGAGTATGTATCATGTGAGATACCCGAAGTCCTTGGGAGAATACCTTGGGAACTGTCTGAACTTCGCTCCGGAACGACTCTATTGTATAGTCATAAACAGTATCCTTTCTGTTCATGTGCTACGGCTCAATCATGCCAGACGCTCGCATGGCTGTGTGACAATGAGCTTTCCAGTGTATAGCAGAAACTATTTTCCGGTCCTCGGGAATTAGTATCTCATTTGTTGTGGGAATAGACAACACCCGTGTTTTGTGGTTCAAACTCCTCATTGGTTACCGTTCCTAATAACCGGATGCGACATATTCTCCGTTACCCTTGCTCACAAGCGGCCCATTAGTTCTAACGCTCCAAGTCAAATGATCATACATCAGACGGTCTCATCTTACTTTTGTGGATAATAGATAAGCACATGAGAGCGAAAGGATAAACTCAACCGTGATCGTAATTGACATGCGCCTAGCCTCGATTCGTACCATCAACAACATTTTTTTGTCAGCCAGATGGAACTAACTTGATGAATTTTCATGAGGGTGCAACCCTTCCTTAATAATATCCAATCTTATTTAACAAGACGGTTTGTTTCATCGTCTCTTACGTGTTCAGATCTGACATCATTTCCTCATCAACATCAGTCACCACTCTTGATGAGCGATGCCTACCCTAGACAATCGTTCCAAATTCTCGGGACGAGAGGGTCACTGCCAATTACCACACGCGGACTCATTAGGTATTTTCCCGAGTCGAGGCTTCACTTGGGCTAGACGTCGGTGGCTAGCTGTAGTTTTGGCGCTTGTTCAGGGGGCTCGATTTGCTACGAAGCACCGACTGTTTAGCGTGTACAAACCGCGCCCAAGCGTACGCGGGGATGAGCCAACGGCTTCACGGAGTCTTACAATCTTTGACTTGACTAACAAAGCTGGTCGATCTAACTAAATCGTGGCGCCGTGCCCAAGCTGCTGGCTCTCTTCTGCACTGGCCAGACGGGAGAAAATGTCCGCCAAAGCGTTGATTACGTTGTGGACAAGGCGCCGATGGCATCAGAGAGATTGTTTGGGACAACAATAGCAACTAAACGCTGAGTGGATACAAAAGGGCTTCGTTTGATTGTGTTGTTGGGTTGGCCACTAAATTGAGTTAATTTTGACAGAGTTTGTTAACAATAGGCTTCCACAATAACGGGTCAAAAGAGGTTTGTTGCGCAAGCCACGATCATCGGGTGCAGATTATAAACATTGATCAAATCAATCGGTCTTTGCCCTGCGACGTTTGTTTCCCCGATAAGAACAGCAGCCGCCTCCCCTGTCAGCCACAGCCACAGCAGAGGGAAATACGCTCGGTTTCTTCAGATACGGGAGGCTTTCTCTAGTGGGTGAATACGCATTGATACTATCGCCTGATCCTGGTTGGTGGCTTGGACCGGAAAGCAGTGGCTTTGGCAGTCTGGCCTTTGACACGGTACAGAATGGACAGTACAGTTATCTTGGTGGTGGGTGAACTGAACTGTGATGGGATGGCAGATTACCTTCTTACTTTGCCGTCCCGTGCCGTCATCCTTCGGAGCCCTCCAGCCGCTGGCCGTGTTACATTTTCCGACGTGTAGTGCAAGCCAGGTTGTCCGGGTAGCATGCATAAGCATAAGGTGCGGTGCGGGTGCGGGTACGGGTGAGATGTCAGATCCAGATAGGGTAGATGTGACAGTTCACACATGTCGACTGAGAGGGCTGCAACAACGTTATTTTTCCTTCTTGCTCTTCTTCTTCTTTTCCTCTTTACCATTAGCTATCGCGATCAGGCTGTGAGAAGGCAAAACTTGGCATCACGTTTAATTGGGCAGGGTGAAGAATCCCCAACTAATCCTGGCGTCATTCCAGACGCGAGGGCAGAGGCGCATCGCGAGGCATGCAAGTCTCGGCTCCAAACGTGACGCTGGAACAGGAGCAAAAGCAAAATCTCATTCAGTCTCACTTTCTCAAACCCGCGCAACGGTGCAATGGTACCCTTCGACGTCACTGGGCGGTTTTGAGATGTCGTCTCGTAAGCTCCCTTGCATGTAAATGACCTGAGAACCCTCTGCAGTGGAGGACCGATAGGTAGGGAGACACTGTCTGATACTACTTGTCGCATTCTGTGGCGAGCGCTCTAAGGAATGGAAGTTACCCTTATTTCTCTTTTGCCTCTCGTCGAATCCCGGAACCTGGAATGCGGCACCACCGCATCGCCCTTGAGGTTGACAGCCGCAGCGATTGAAGTGCCGCATGCGATTCCTGGGGAATTACACTGTACATGCCAACGATGTAAATAGCTATCCACTTTACAACGGGGAACCACCAACGCCTCAAAGTAAAAGTGGTGCGTGAACCGGGACGCCGTCTGTGGAACGGTCCCGGTTCTTCGGGCCCTTGGCAGGAAAGGATGACAGCTGGATTTATCCCAGTTTGCTCCTTGTTTCTGCTCGCTTGCATCATGATGTGAGCAAACAGAAAAAAGAAAGTTGAGAAACAAAGTGAGACAGGTTAAGTAGCCGCGATATTGACATGGGTGTCCTGTCTCGTCCTGTCTTGTCTTTGCGGCACGGCATCTCGTCACAAAATCCTCGATATAGCATCCACCACAACTCATTTATGATCTGTCTCCTTTTACTGCCCTCATCGGACATGTCAAAGATAAACGAAACGACAGAAACACGTCCTGCATCTCTACCTGTCGCAAGGGAGACCCAAAAAAAACCCATCCTATCCACAGCTTTGGCAACCCTTGGCCCCTTTCTTTTTCGTTTGTTAGCGCTCGTGCTAGGCAGTGGAGATGAACGCTTTACTGCTTGGAGTGAACGCGCGATGCTGGATCCGGAGTAAGTCACAGCACAAATTCGATCGAAGGAGGGGAGGGGCAAGCTTCGGGCTTATTGTTGGAGGAGAGTTTGAATAGTCTAGACCTCGGCCCTCGTCGTCCCCTTGCATACGGGCATACTCCACGTGGCAGTTGGGTTCAATTTGGGATGTTTGT